>OY735246.1:47869279-48508728 GCA_963457695.1 Neria commutata
TACTATTATTTCCAACAAAAAAATCGTTTCGCGGACAATTTTTATCAAAAGGTAGAGTACGGCTAATCAGAAAATTATGTTGGCAGCCATAAATTTGTATTCCTTGAGACTTTCGGTAAAATATACAAGTACCAATGTTTGCTGCGTACATAGAGAGACCAAGGAATTAAAAGAAACAATCGAGTTATTAAAAACCATTACCTTTGTCAAATTGTGCATGAAATAAGTACTAGTTAAAATGCATAAACATTGGATTAACGTTCAAATAAATTTTCCGCAGAAGCTTTGAGCCATTTTTACTAAGCCAGTCGAAATCTTTCTTTAATATTTAAGACTCCTTTGTACTCGCGATTCCTAAAACATGCAAAAGAACAAAACCAAACGGCCAAACAAATTTACCCAAAAACATTAAATCATCTATTATGTCAAAGAGCTCTCTGTGTTTTCTTTATGTTTTTATGCCAGCAGTGAGATTGCCCTGCAGTGCTACTCAAACTGTAGCAGTTGCATGGAACATGTTCGATGGCGTTGTCTCGGCTAAGCTATGGTCCCTTGTGCAAAAATACACGTTGTTAGGAATTAAATTTTCAAATATTTATTTCATTAAACTTTATTTAAATAACACAAATTTTTAATAGTAATTTGCAGAATTATGATTTGTTATTTTAAGAATTTAAGCTTTGGTTTTTTCCATGATAGAGTAGAGTTGCTTTAAAGTTTGATTTTTAGTACAAGTCAAGTACAAATTGAACAGCTTTGCTAAAATTTATTACTTTCGAATTTTGCTTTGGAGCTTTTTCTGTTATAACCTTGCAACTTTCGACACATTTTGATTTTTTGTTTATATATTATTTGAGTTTCGCTTGGTACTGGAATGTTTTTATATTTGTAGGGACTTTGCTTGGAAGTCAAGCGCTCGTTGTTGTTGTTTGCTTATGTTTAGTACTAAAAACATGCATACGTTTGGTAACTTTTATGCTTACAGTAACATATCAGTTTAAGTACTTCTATATTTTTAGTATCTCTGCTTTGGATTTTCGGCGCTCGTTTCATGAAAGCTGTGATTTAGCGCTTGACGGTTTTTTACGCAAATACATGCATTTTTAGTACATGCAGTTAAATGCATTTGAAGCTGCTTTCTTTGCTTTAGTACTTGCCGTTTAAAAAAGTTAAGTATTTGCTGCACATTCCAAGCATTTTTACTAGCACAATTAGATAAATGCATTTGCAGCTGCTCTCTTTTTGTTTTTATTTAGAACAGATTTAATTGTTTAGTACTTTTTGAAGATTTTAACTACGCTCAACACTTTTTCTTAGCTGTTGTTTATTTTTGTCCTTTTTCTAATAAGTTCACACTGCAGTTTCAATGCCCTTTGCTGCTTGCTTTTAGTACACTTAAGTACTTTCTTATATTTTGCAGTCTCTTCTTGCACACAATACGCCAATAGAAAAGTGTAATGTAAGTGATTTTCATTACTTTGTTGCATTTCACACTAAACTTCTTTTTTATGTATGTTTTGTTTATATTTCAAAATTTATTTAATTTATTTTAATTCCTTTATTATCAAACGTATAAAAATTAGCTGTAAACTACTATTTTTTGCAATGTCTCTTTACTTTAAAGCTTCTGTGGTTTTCATATTTTTATTAACCTTTCTTCATGAGTGTATTGCAAAGCATGCCTGCATCCATATTTACTTACAGTGCTTACACCGTGTGCAACAACAAACAATCAAAATTTTTATCATTTCACATTATCATAAAAATTTGGCCACTTGCAGTCAACTTCAGTTACAAATGCAAATTTGCTTGCTTTAATGTATGCATTTTTACACTAGACAACCAACAAAATGTTACTGTATATATATGCTCTATATGTTTTGAGGCTGCACTTTCAAGCCTCATACACACATTAGCTTTCAGCAAAAATGCAATTAAAATTTTTCAAATTGTCACAGACTTTTTTAAGAAAAAATTAGTTCAACATCACAGCGTACCAGCAAAGCATTTTTCTTATTCAGTATTTTATTAAAAGTTGAGTAGCGTAATTTTGCTTTTTTGCAGAAATTCGCAATTTTCAATTCGGAACAAATCTACATAATTCAAACTGTAAAAATATAGAATTTTTTGAACATTCCTTTAAAAAAGTTGCCAATAACTGACAAAATATTAAATTTTTGTTTTTTGCAAGTGTGAATTACAAATACAAGCCATTATTGAACATACTCGAATTTTAAAGAAAGTATACATTCTGCTGGCTGCATTTTTGTTATTGGCTGCTGATATTTTTGAAAACCTGACCAACACATTTTAGTAGCAAAAAGTTGCTACAATAATATTTTTGATCATAAGTTGCAATTAGAAAAGCCATATAGTTGCTTTATTAAATTTTGATTCTTACATATCGACTGAGTTATGTAAGTGCTACTTGCCTTCGCTTCAAAGTCGGTCGCTTTTGATTTGTAGAATTTGCGCTTAGAATTTAGAAGTATTTGAATTTGATTTATTTTACATGCCGCCGCTTCTTGCTTTGCTTTATTTGCATGGCCATAGCTAGTTATACACATCTAATGCTTTATATATTTATGTACGCAAAAAATTGCCACAACTCCAGTTTTTACTTTGTTCGCTTTTGATTGATTTTTCTACAATATTTAAAAAAATTTATAAAAGCTTTTGAAAAGCCATAATTTACTTTCAATCGGATCTCAAAGCGATTTCGTTTGCTAGTGAAATGTGCAACATGGCAGCATTTTCAAAAATTGCAAAAGACATATTCATAAATTTCACTACATGCAAAGAAATCTGTTCTGCTTCAAAAATTGCTAAAGAGAAAATAATAAATTTCACTACGCATTTTTTTGGTTTAAATATAAACGATGTCATTTATTTTATACAGTTTCTAGAAGAATTATTGACATTATTTTTATAGCATATATGTACAAATGAAATTATTAAATTATTATAAAAACGTTCAAAAGTGTCAAAGTCCAACTAATTTTAAATTCATACAAAAACATTAAAAAAGAATTAAGTTAAAAATAATGTTAAAAACAAAAAAAAGTTGCTTCACTCTAACGCACATACACGCTCAATTATAACAACAAAAAAGTTGCTGGAAAATTTTATTTACTATTTAAAAAGAAAGTATTCGCTTATATTGTATAAAAAAAACATATGCTAAAAGCTAATGCTACTTAACTTATTTAATAAACATGCACGTTTTCGGAGTTGAATAGAACAAAAATATTTGTATGCTTAAAATTTGATTCCACAAAAATTTCATAAAATTTGAAGTTACATTTCCTTTTCATTTAAATAAAGCGCAAATAGCACAATAAATTAAATTTCTTCATTTTTACAGCGCAATTGTAAAAGAAGCGCAAAGCCTTGACAAATTTAATAAAGTATGTACTTTTATAAGTCTTTAAAAGTCGCGTGAGAGCGAGGCCTTCAAGCAAGACTTCAAACCAAGTCAAAGCCATTATCCACATTTTCCAACGAAATTTAAAGAGTTGGTAATTTTCATTGAATTGGCACTTAAATCGATTTTAATCGAAAGTGGCATGTGGAACTTGACAGATACTAACAAGCTGCCATGTTCCACATTTTACTTTCGATTTCAAATTATTGGCGTATGCATACAATTTCCGTTGCAAAAAACGATTTAAATTTAATTTCAATCAAGGAAAAATGTAAATCGCACAGATATAAAAATCTTTCCACTTCCACTCATTGCATATAAAAAAATGTTTGCACTGGCAGCAATCTGCGGAAACAGCTGACGCTTTTGCAATATGTTGTGCTGTAGCTCAAGAAGAGGCCAGTCAGATATTATCAGTAGCACTTTAATATGCCATATCGGGCGATACTGCAACGCTGTTGTCTTAAGTTCTTTGTTGTTGTGATTTAAAGCCATTGCTTCGTCATCATACTCTTCCTCTTTACTGCTGCTTCTTGCACTTTATTAAGCTTTAGCTTTAAAGCAACAGCAGCTATGTTTATGCTTTTGTAAGCATGTACAAACATATCACTTAATTAAAAAATTAAATATTTCATGCATTACATATTCAAATATTTTAAAATGAATGCTAAAATCTACGCGCAAACGCTTGCCACACTCCGATCTGCACACTGTCTGCTGCGTGCCAGCCACACTCAAAAACCAACTCAAACGCACAAGCTCACTCAACACAATTTAATAACATACATTTCAGTTAATTTACATTTACATACATAAGCAAAATAACCACAACAAAATTTTAAAGTAATGCAAAATTTTAAATAAGAAAATGCATACATATTTCGAGTATGAGTATTTGCTTTACAGGTTGTTTGCGTGTGTGCATGTGAGTATACAACTGTGTGTGTGTGTAATGCAATAGTTTGTCACCACATCAATTGTCATCATTAATAAACAAAAGACTGCATATGAAATGTAGCTAAAGATTTTAAAAAGGAAGCCACAAAACGCGTATTTTATATGCTAAGCCTTCTTGATCCTTCTGCCTTTTTTACGGCAATGCATTAAATTATATTTTAATATTATTTGTAATTAAGTTTTTGTTAGTAGATTCTTTGGAGATTCTCTTCTTTTATAACATTACAAAATCTATAATAATAAATAGTATGTATGTAGCATAGCTAATATTTAGCATATATATATGTATATAGTAAGCTTGTGTGTATATTATATATTTGTATATGTAATGCAAGTATGTGTGTATGTTCGTTTGTTATGTTCTATAAAAAAAAACTATCGCTACACTGCGTTTTCTAAACAGTATTATTGTTATTTGTGAGATTTGCTGTTGTTGTCCTTTCTTGTTGCTTATTATATTAAAAATATATGTATATTGTATAGCTGTATATTTATGTATGTATGTATGTTTAAATTATTTGTATAGTATGTATATAGGTATATGCACATGTAAAATTAATTTATTGTTGGTTTTGTGAACGAGATTCAAACATTGCAGTCACATCGCGTATGGAAAATTGTGGTGAGATTTTTTCGCGTCTGTTGAATAAGAGCAAAATCAATTAGGTTAGTATGAAATTTTAAAAAATTCTTAGTTGCTTGGATATGACAATTACGTAAAAAGACAGACAGACAGACAGAGGGACAAACAGAAAGATAGTTTAGATAAAGAGTGAAAAGTTTCGCGCAAAATCAATTAGGTTAGAAAGAAATTTTAATAAATTTAAACATGTAAGAAATTTAAAAAAATTATTAGTTGCTGAGATATGACAAGTTCGTAAGAAGATGACAGACAGATGGACAGACAGACAGAATCTTAGTTTAGCCAAATAATTTTAGATCAACTTCAATTGCAATCGATAACAATTTAATCGAAAGTGAAATGTGTAACAAATATTTGAAAACTTAAGGAATCCAAAGCATATAGGAGTATTGAAAAAAGGAATCGAAACCAAGCAAGCAAGGCACTTACGTGGAAGTCAAACTGTTGCGGCTCGCCGACAGCAGACTGCTGTTGCCGATGCTCGCCTCCGTGCGACGCTCACGCGTGGCAGCAGCAGCTCCGGTCAGACTGTTGCCGCCATTCGCATAATCCAAGCATTTGCGCTCGAACTTCTGCGCTGTGGCGCGCGCCGAGAACTCCTCCTGCAGCACACTGGCACGTTTGGGCGGCAGCTCAGCGCTGACAATGGTCAGCTCCTGCAGCGGAGTATGCGCCAAATTCGAAATGGTATTCGAGTTATTACTATTTATTGTTTTTGCTGTTGCAGCAGCTGTGATGTTGTTGGTATGATTGACTGTAGTGATGCCATTTGCATTTGCACTTGTCTCACAATTCTGATTCTTCTCATCTGAAATGCTGCGCACGCGTTGCTGCGTGCTGTAAATGCTGGACGCATTCAGCGTGCTTTCGGAGCCGGCGTGTATGCTGCCGCTGCGCGCACTCCATTCCTTCAGATTGTCCATGTCGCCGCGCGATTTCGACTTGATGCGCAGCGATTCGGAATTGCTAAATTTGTCATCCTCCTTGCCGGTGGAATTGAGGTCCGTCTTCGACTTGGATTTGAAGGAATTGTCGCCGCGATATTTTTGCGTAAGCTGCTGTCGGCGCTCCTCCTTGATCTTGTCGATGCGCTCGCGATCCAGCTTGACGCCGGAGAGTACCTTCAGGCCGCTGTTATAGAGATTCAAATTGGAGTTGCTCAAATCCGCCGTGGAGGCCGAGCAGGCGTTGACTGGGGCTGTGGCGCCGACGACGGCGCTGGCTGCCACATTGTGTTGTATCAACGAAATGCGATTCTCCGTGGTGGGTGTGATCTTCAGCTCCGATGACTCGCAGTCGTGTTCGATGGAACTGTGCGCATTGTTGGCGTGGCTGTCTAGCGGCGACGGTGGCGGTGCATGTTTGAAATAGCGTTGCTCCTTAAACGAATCAGCCTTCAACGAAGTCGGCGACTGTTCGCTGCTGCTGCTACTCTTTAGGCACATTTCCTCGGTAATGGGCATGCCCGGCAGCCGCTTGGGCGGATTCAGCGTCTTCGGGCGTGTAAAGTCGAAACTTTTGCGTCGATTGCACACCTCCGCCAGCTCCGGCAGCTGCTGTATGCTGCGCGCGGCCAAATCGTGCAAGTGTTTGGCGCCGAACTCGCGCACGAAGGCGTTCTCATCCAACGAGCGTGTAATCTGCTGCGACTTGGTGAGTTGCTTCTGCTTCAAGGAAGGGGCGGCCGTTGCTGGCGCCTCAACTGATTGTTGCTGTTGTGGCTGTATTTGAGTTGGCTGCAAGTGCTGCTCCTTCTCTTCCGTAAGACTACTACGTGAAGCCTTCAAATCTGCGACGCTGGCGTTTACCGGCTTGCGTATGGAACTGCGCAGGCTAAAATCAAATGGTGACGCTTGCTCCACCGGCGAACTCTCGAATTTCGTAGCCAACTCTTTGACGCTGAAATTGGAGGGTGAGCGGCGTGCAGCGCTCAGCTCCGGCAGCTGCACCTCCTCATTGACCGCCGCCGCTGCTGCCGCTTGCACGCTATCCAAGCTGTCCAGCTCATACTTCTCAGGCACTTCGGGCGCCACTTTGTCAGCCGCCAACTGCACCATCACTTGATGCGTTTGCTTCAGCTCCTCGCCGAGCACATTCTCGTAAACGCTTTGCGGCTTGCGCAGCTCCACATTCTCATAGAGCAACTTCTCCTTCTCAGCGTAGGCGTCCTCCTCCAAACTATCGTACTGCGACTCCAGCATGTATATGTCGGCATTCTCAACGGCTGCCTTGGCTGGCGGCACGTTCGCCGTCTTCTGCTGCTTTGCCTGACGCTTCAAGCAGATGTCGCTGTTGGACAGCTCCTCCTTTTGCTTGATCGCATTCAGCATTGCTTCCCCAATCTCCTGCTCGTTGTTTGTTTGCTTCAGCGCTTTTATTTTCTCTAAGGTTTCCAACGTGCTCTTGCGTCCGTCGTCGAGCATTTGATTCACTTCGGTCACGGAGTTCCGAAAGAACTTTACCTGCTCATACACTGTGTTTTCGTCGAAGCTTGTCTCCAGCAGCGTTTTCGCTTTTGATCTATCGCGCAGCGGCTTTGGAGGCGCCTCCTCTTTGGGACTCTTCAAATTGTACGTGATGCTTATTGTGGATTTGATGGGACTGACCGGCGGCAGCTTATGGGCGCCGCTCAGCGGCGATACCAAATTACTGGGCGTGTTCTCGTAATCTTCGTACGCCGTGGGCGAATTCTCCTCAGTCTCGATCAGCGAATGCATGCTCGATTGGCGCTGCAGATGCTGATAGCCGAATTCGCTGGGCGTGACCGATTGACTAGTGTTGTCTGTAAAATTGGAATTGTTGGGCGAGGGCAGTTGCTGCAATTGTTGCTGTTGCAGCTGCAGCTTGGCTGGCAGCGTTGCGCCGCCAACGGCATCGATTTGATCGATGGCCATGTTTGTGCTTGTGAGCGGTTGCAGGTCGAGCGAGAGCTCACGCTTGAGTGCATGCATGTCGCGCTTCTCCAGCGTCATGTGATGTGGTGAGTGTGATGTGAGCTGCAATGAACGGCAGAAAAATAAACACATTAACTTTTGAATTACATAAATTTTGCATATTTAACACTCTATGACTGGAGTAATTTTTTTCTGCTGGCGGAAGGTCTAACATGCCTTAATGAAGAAACCCTAACCTAACCTAAAATTCGTGTTACTTTACAGAAGCTAAACCGTAAATCTGCGACACTCGGGATATATAGTTTTTTCTAAAAAGCTTGTAAATCCGATATTTTCTTTTTAGCACATTTTTTAGGGGAGTGTATTTAAGGCTGAACGATATGAATTAGCAATTGAAAGAATTTTAGTAGAGGCTTTTCTACATAAAGTTCACATTAATTCTACAATTACCACAATAGGCCTTTCTGACCGCGGCGACTAGAAGACTTGATTCCTACTCCAAATACAATTTAGTAGTGGCCTCTTTACATTAGATTAACGATACGTACAACATGAAGTCATTTTCAAATCTTATTCTACGCTTGGTTAAATAGAAATGTCATCAAAGTATATTAGTCGTAGTAGCGAGTTAAAGCAATAAATTTTAGCTTGTCTTACATTGCTGCCCAAACTCTCATGCGAGGTGCCCAGATAACTACTGCTTGCAGCATCCAGCCCGAGCAGCAATTGCTGCTGCAGATTCGATGACGTGCCCGACACTCCCGATAGACCGGACATAGCGGAGGCCACCATCAGCGGATCCAAGTCATATTGTGGAGTCGTCACAGCTGAACTATTCTCCGAGCTAGTCTCGCCCACAAGCAGCGAGTAGCGTGGACTTTGTACGGGCGATGATGGCGTCACCGACAATTTCGAGCGCTCCATATCACTTTTGGCATCTTTGGCTAACTCCGATGAACTGTTGCGCAGCAGCAGCGAGTTTATTTGCTCGTTGTTGCCGCAGTAACTGTTGCGATTGCGAGGACGCAGCAGGTCGGGCAGGGCTTTGGGCATATGTTGCGCTGTTTGCTTGGCAGCATGCAACGGAGCAGCGTTGAAGGAAACAACTCTGAAAAATTTCAATAAGACAAACATTTTAATAAGAAGTTGTTTGCAGCTGAAAACCAGCAATTTAACTGCTAACCTGGCATGCATTGCATTGTATGCTGCGTCCAGATCCTTTTGGCCATACAACGACTTGGCCCTCGCCTCCTCTTCCATTTGCATTTTCGTGCGCTCCTTTGCAGAGAGGCAACGCTCGTTAGTGGCACTCATGCCGGGGTAACTGAAACGTTCCTTGTTTGCGTTCGCCGCAGCAGCGCACTCCTGGTCCTTGCGCTTGGCGCCCAACTGCACTGTGGGGTAACTGTAGCGCGTATTTATCTGCGCTAACGAGGGCGAGCATGTGGTCGAAGAGCAGTCGGACAGCTTGCCAGTTTGTGAGTATTTCTTTTCGAAGGCGCCGCTGTTGGTTGTCTTAGTCGCGACGGCTTCCTGCAGCTTGCCGGCGCTCTCTGTGGAACTGTACAGCGAACTCTTCGACAAGGCGGACTTGGGTGGCGCATGTACCTGCACGCTGGTGTACAGCGTCTGCGGATTGGCTATTTGATGTTCCGGCGTGCTGCAATCAATGAACTGTATGTCGGAAAGTTGATCCTCGAGTTTGTAGCGCTTGCAGCAGCTTTCATCGCTGGAGAGATGATTGTGCTCGTGGCACAACTCGGCAGTGTCCGCAGCATTCAACTTCTGCGGCTGTTGCTGCTGCTGCTGCTGTGGCGGCCAGTTGTGTGTGGCGCCGCTAGCCGCGCTGGGCGAGAGCAGCAGATTGAGACGTGGCTGCTTCTTTGGGCTGGGATTTACACTGTTCGTTTGACTGGAGAATTCTTCGGGACGTGCGCGTAAAATGCGACGCGATGTTGCACCCGATGAAGGCGGTATATTCTCCTTGCCGACGCGTGGTGAGCTCACCAGCGATTCGCTCTCGGAGAAAATGCGCATTTCAGGCTCCTCACGGTCGAAGTTCAGACCCAATTCGGAGAGTTCTCTGCGGAAGAAATAAAAGCATAAAATTGGAAAATGATTTTTTTTATGTATGCACTTCATGCACGGGATACTGTTCATTACTTAATATGGAAACTATATTTTAGGCATGCTTTCTTATTTTTACACGAAATAGCTTCTTTCTTTTACGGCTATGTTCGGCAATCATTAACTGTGTTAAAACAGAATCAAGCGTAATTTCCTAATACACCAAGTGCTCTTACCTCGACGGACAAGTAGTCATGTGTCCACGTTGTGGCGACTGCAGCAGATCGAAGTACGAGTCGTGTGAGACGGATCGTGAGTGTCCAGCCGTGCGCAGACTATCAATTGAGTTGGAGCGCATGCACACCTCCATCGGCTTACCCAACTCGCCGCCGCCCAGCGAGCGTGTCGTTTCGAATAGTTCAATCGACTTGGTCTTCTCCTGCTTCAGCATCGATTTGCCCGTCGCCTTGCCTGTGCTTGTGATGATGGCATCCGACTCGGCGAAGGTTACCTGTGTGGCCTCCTTGTGATGCGGTGGTAGAATGTCACTGTCGGCAACGCCAGCAGCGCTCATCTTCGACTCGAGCGCTGCGCCGCCAGCGCTGACGGTGCGCTGATTGCGTGTGAAGAGCGATTTCCACGAGTGCGTCTTGCGCTTCTGCCAATTGCGCGGCACCGACAACACCGTGTGGTACTTGTCCGGCAGACTGGAAGGTCCACCGCCAACCTCAATGTAGGAGCTTATGTTCGCCGCATTGCTGGCCACCACGCTGATGGGCATTGTCTGCTTAATATCGAAGTTATCCAGTCGCGAATGCCGCTCCTGTGCCTCTTCCAGGCTGATCAGCTTGGGACCGCCCGCGCCGAGGCTCTTCGGGCGCTCGGTGAAAGTCAGCGACTGGTCGTGCTCCCGCTGTTCCACGAGCAGACTCTCACAGTCGGTCAGCGAGTCCATGCGCAGCTCAACACCAGCGGCTGGCACAGCACCCGCTGTGGCTATGTAGCTCAGTCGTGCGTTGGGATCCTCCAACGCATCGAAGATATGATGGCAGTTGCGTATCAGGTACTCGGTGACGACGGCCTGCACGCCGACGCCGCGTAAAGCCGCCACGCCGCCAGACTCCAGCGCAGGGGAGCGCAGCAGATTCGGTGCCCAGACTATGGCGAGATTCTTGTCGGTCATGCCGGTGCGCGCCGAGTGCTGGGAGATTTTGTTCAGATGCTCAGATAGATATTTCAACGTGCTGTGGGACGTGATGAAGGAAAGCAATTAAGAGATGCAAGAAAATGTGAATAGGGTATTCTAAATCGGTTCAAACAGTGCGATTAATCGGTAAGACGACTTTAAACCGGTTCAAAAACAAACAGTGACTAGAAGAAAACTATAAAAAACCAAGCCGGTCAACCGGTTAGGCAACTAAAATGCGCAGTAGAAATAGTGTATTAAATTTAGAAAAATTGGATTTATTACTTGCATGTTATAGAAATAGGCTTAAATGGTTAAAGCCGCTTAACCGATTCAACGAGTTTTAAAAAAAATGTACTATTCGATCAAATACTACTTGAATACAATATATATATAAAATCTTTACTAAAATCAGGCAGAGCATTCTAGAATATAGTTCAGACTCACCGATAATGTGGCGGTGGCAGCTTGAGCACTGTTTCCTTCATCAAACGCAAACGCTCGGTGGACTCACTCTTCTCCTGTATGGCCTCCACGAAGTTGTCGTACAGCTGATAGGTGCACAAAGGATTCGGCAATTCGCGAAAGTACATCTTCAGCAGCGAGCTGACCGCGTGTATGTCCTGCTTCATCTCGGGATTTCCCAGATCGGGTATGCGCTCCTCGTCGAAGGCGCGACGCAGTTTCTGTATGTTGGAAGTGATGCCGGAGAGACGATAAATGCCGTCGATGATGCCGTACTCCTCGATGAACTCCGCACAGCACTTAAGCACCATGGGAATTTCTTGGCCACTGTTTAGCAAATGCTCCGATAGATCGCACGAGAAGACACGCTCGCGGTAGATGCCGCTTTGCTTCAGGCGACGCCGCGAGGGGCGCGACAATATGAAGGAGCGAAAGAAGGCTATCAGCTTACCATGCTTGCGCAGCACGGGCTTTGTAGGCGATACGTCCAGTTGGCCGACGAGCGGTGGTGGCATGCGACAATTGCGCGGCACCTTGTCGCCGATTGTGGCTACGCAGGCTTGCGGAAAGAAGCCCACCTCATAGTGAGACTTTTGCATGTGTGATTTCTTGCCACGCCACCAGATCGACTCGGCCGGACTGGGCATATCGATGACGGAAATCATGTCGCCCACTTCTATTGAAATCTCATCGGTAGCCTGTGCCTGATATCGTCTCACGCCATATGCGGCGCCCACGGCGGGTGTATTGATGCTGCGCATGGTGTCGCTGTCGGCCAACGGAAGACGACGTCCCTTATTGTCCAGCTGCAGCCAGGTGAGTATTGTGCCACAGGTCAGCGAATCCGAGGCGATTTTTGAGAAGCGCTCCAAGTACTTGGCCACTGCATACTCAACATCCTCCTCGCTCTTGAACTCCAGCTCGTGCAGTTTCTTTAGCCCACTGATCTTGCGATCGTACACACAACGATGCAGCATCTCGTCCAGCATTTGCATATTATCGAAGGAACGCTTGATCAGAAAAGAATCACAGCGATGCGGAAACACCTTAATGATGAACCAACAGGTCGAGGGTGAAAAAGAGCGAAATGATGCTGGTCCTGTGTTGCTCGTGGCCATGTTGCTCGGGCCATTGGCTCCCTGGCTATTGTCAATATCACCGCCAATCGATTGTGATGCTATGCTGCTGCTCAACAGCTCCGATTTATCATCCATCAGACGCACCGACAGCGGTCCCAACTGTACACGCTCGTAATGGAAGTGTGCGCATTCTTCGAGCTTGGGAAAGCGACAGGACTTCTGAAATGACAAAATGTAAATGAGCGAATGTAGCAGACTCATAAATAACACGATCAATTGCAGAAAAATGGGACTTCCAGAAGTCGCTGATAAATATTTTAAATAATATGAATATTCTATCATCAAAACCAGTTTTTTTTTATATAAATCACAAAATCTTCAACATTAAAGTTTGTGGAATGGTTAATAGTGTCATTAAGGTTTTTAACTGTGTAACTTAAACTTTAAAATTGCTTCAAACAACAGTTCCCAATCTACTATTTGTATCCGTAGTTTTCAAGAATTTGGGCACTGATTCCTATTTTTCATTCGAGTGTTTAATGGGCTTGTGCATACATTTTAGCCGAACCCCTGCAATCGATTTCGGTTTTTAATTTTAGTTTGCTCATCTTTTGTAATTCAGATTTCGATTTCAACGTTTGAAAATATCAATTTCAATTCTACTATCTTACATTTTTCTAAATTTGGCTTATGATTTAAAATTTCCTTCAAATATTTAATAGTCTTGTTCATCGAGTTTTCACACATTAACGGGACCTACATAAACGAATCCGAACGGGTTGAGAAGCTTTTCATGGCAAAGAATATTCTCGGAGAATTGCCAATTCATCGGTTCAAATTTACAGTTATTGATATTTCTCAATTTTTTATGCGCACTCAGAGCCAACCTTTTCCGTGCTCACTTGTATTTTCCTAAACATACATAGACGATCATGCTAGCCATTCCAACTACTATTCTGTCGCTTTTTAATACATACATCGTTTGCGACGCCTAAAGCTTTCGAAAGAAAATTCCTCTGGAATTCATTTTCTTTTCCTTTGAACTCATTTTCCTTTGGAATTCATTATTCTTTGCGCGACTGCTGTCAAAGCACATACCCTGCAATTTTAGTGAAACTGAGCAACCTACTGAAATATTTCTTTGGGGTGGAAAATCAGTAATCCTTTGCTGACAAAGCGGAATAAATGACAAAAATTCACACACAAAAGCATTCTTTTGTGGTTTTTCCTTTCTTTCCATTTTGCAAAATGGCAACATGTTGCAACAACATTGTGCAAGAGTTATAAAGAACGTAAGCACAGTCAATAATTTTAAAAAAGGGGGTTAACAAAAAAATATTTATCTGACAGCTTATTTATTTGACAGGTGAATTTGAAGGCTACTTATAATAACGCATATAAAGAGAATTTTTACAAGAAACGAGTAGACCACAATTTCCCATATTCTTTCCGGGCTCTACGTCGCTGAGCAATTGCTCAATATGCTTTCCATTTTCCCTTACAAATAAATTTATCAAGTATGTAGCAATAAATAAATAAATAATGTTTTCCCTTTTACACCGCGTTAGTGACTGACCTAATTCACAACGAATTGCGTAAATTCCTGTTGCGACGTTTGTGGCTGGCGGGTGACTGTGTTTGAGGCATGAAGCGACTCACAAATGGCACACAAACATATCCGCAAATCCCGCGTCCGTCAAACAAAAACCCATTGAAATGGAGCAACAACTTGTCTGCTCCTGATGAAAACGCAAAGGAAGAACGCCCATTAAAATGGTGGGCGGCAAAAAAAGTCGGCCTTGCGTGGGTCTGCTGTAAACATGGATGGGCAGTAGGCTAAATTGAAAGCCATTGTAGTTGGTATGCATGTGTACGATAGGTTATGTGGGCGTTGTCCTGTCATTGAAAACTGGGGAAAATATGAAAGATGATGGCGCCAAGCTAAATAGGGCAAAGGGAATTCAATGGGAGTGTACGCTAAGGTCGCGTCATAATGGGATTAGCTTACATTTGGGTGGGGTAGCCAAGCACGTGTACATGCTAAACCTCAATTCAACTCAAGGAAGCCAAACACCGACTCACAATCACACGAGTTAGATTAGATTGTATTTGGAGTATGGATTTAGTGTCCTAGCTGCCGCGACCTGTAGGGCCTACTGTGGCACTTCTCCATCTATTTACAGCGCTGCTTCTCGAAGTATAAAGCAATTTTCTTTTGGGGTTCTGTCTGCAATATCCTTTGGTAATATACATACATACATATATTACCTAGGAAACGAAGTCTGGTCCTTTCACATGACGATGATCCTTTTTTTTAAGTCTAGTGTACGACCTCATCGCTAGAAGCTTTATCCCGAGCAAAAGTGCCTTCTCTACAATTTTCGCTAATTTTCTTGAGACTTCCTTGTGATTTTTTTAAATAAATTTTAAATACATACATACATATGCTGAAATTTAATTTTGATATAATTCATTGGTACTTTTTTGAAATCCGTTTGCTCAATCTAAAATTTCTTCGGAAATTATTTCAAATTTTCTGAAATATATTTGAAATTTTCTAAATCCATATGATATCTGAAATCCCTTTGAAAATCTGAAATCCATTTTTAGTTTTCTGAAATCTTTTAAATATTTTTATACCCTACACCTATGGTAATAGGGTATAATAACTTTGTGCGAAAATTGTAACACATTAAAGGAGCCGTCCTAGGTATAGACATAAGTATATAGAAATGCTTAGAATCACTTTCTGTGTTGATTTCCGGTTGTCCGTCTGTCCGTCTGTCTGTCTGTCTGTCTGTCCGCTCAGCATAGAAAGAAAGAGTTGTCCGATTTGGACCAAATTTGGTACACAGTTAGAGTGAACCTTAACTTAGTTTAAGTTCTGAGATTAGCCAAATCGGCCGAAAGATACGCCCATTATGGGAATGTAAGACCCACTACCTCGGGTTTTTTGCGATCAAATTGCTGTAATTTGTCTAATTACTCATTGAAAAGAATAAAAATTGGTATTCAAGTTAAGGAATCGGTCATATATGTTATCCAAAAAAATGGGCGTGGTCCGCCCACTATATAGGCGGCAAAATTTTTCGGGTAAAATGGCTCCCAATTGACTAGTTACGAATAGAAATGAATGAAATTCGGTTCCCAAGTTGATATATAGGTCTTAGATGCCATACAAAAAAATGGGCGTGGTCCGCCCACTATATAGGCGATAAACGAAGAACCCTCTTAACTTCCATAATATATACACCAGAGCGGTCAGATTTGGTTACTTCGTTCCTGGTAGGAATACCTTTCAATTCTCCAGAAATGGGCGTGGTCCGCCCACCATGGGGGCAGTAAAACCAATATGCCGATCACATCTGTTGTACACCTGTCAGAGCATCAATATATGGGATATATAGTCCTATTAGGTATATCTTGTAGTCTGCCAAAAATGGGCGTGGTCCGCCTACTATGTAGGTTGTAAATCAAATGCACCCACAATTTAAGTGAACATGGTGTAGGGTATTACTCTGTCGGTGAAACCCGACTGATACTTCCTTACTTGTTTGAAATCAATTTGTGATTTTCAGAAATTCATTTGAAATTTTTCTAAATTTGTTCTTTTCACCGAAATTTATTTCTAATTTTCTCAAGTTAATTGCACGATTTTTGAAAACAATTTTAAGTTTTCTGAAATTACGAAATCCGTTTTAAATTTCTGTAATTCCACCTGAAAAATGCATAATGGTAATGAGAGGTATTATACACTGGGAAACTTGCCAATAGTGAACAGAACTGAGAGGCTGGTTGACCCACATTGATAAGCCATTAGGCGCCAATGAGTCTTTGTGTATGTGATAAGAGCTCAACTGGATTGAATTGAATTTGCAATTTCTCACTATAAAAATGATTAGGAGACTCCATCGACTAACAGCAAGCCAACGAGCAACTGGTATGGTAGAGGCAGGCAAATCCAACTACAAAAACCAGCGCAGATAAGCGTTGAACTCTTGGCGCCTATGCCACGCGCCTAGGAGCCCTTGTGGCTGTAAGTGGTGAAGTGCATACTGCCAAATGCTAAAAGCAACAGTCAGAAACAGTTCAGTTGGCAGCACACAAAAGCGGGTCAGCACCAAGTTCGCACGCCCGCACACACCCCTGCCGCTGTCAGGAAAATAAATATACTCGGATATGTTTGAAGTATTTCGTTCGACCCACGCTTGAGCTGACGGAGCGCAGCATGCGCTAATGTGGCAGGCAACGTGCAACATACACACAAGCACAGATATGTACACTCATGTGTGTCAAGATATGAGTGCCGCTCTCATTGTCAGTAGAAATGGTGAAAGAGCCAAGCCATCAGCGAAATTTGATTTATACAATTTGCCGTTTCCATTAACTTTGAACCTAGCGCAATAAAAATGCGTCAGCCGCTGATGGCGTCGGCGTCGAAGTCGCTGGCATTGTCAGCCGGAATAGCTGACGCAGACAGAATGGTCTATTTGCAGTGAATGCGACATTAGAGAAGTTACAAGTAATAGGGAGGAAAGAAGAGTGTGGTTAAAAATGACACGGAGGTTTATTTAGTTTTGAGCAGTTTCGCTTGATTGTGGCACAATTGAGAAATAATTTTATTTAAAGGCATACTCCAAGAAACTAAACTTAAATGTAACTTTTCAAGCCTCTTCATCATATTCGGGGTTGTGGCAGTGATTTCTATAGCCCCTTTAAAGCATTGGCAGAACGTTTTTGATCGTTTTGATCGTTTCGGGATCCTCTGGTCGCAGGAACAATTTCTAGCAGTATCATACCATTAAACAGAAACGGATTATGTTTCAAATGGTTTCTTCTCTCGCTACGGATTGGCAGCTTTGCGAGTCGAAGAAATAAGCTGCGAATGCCTTCTTTTGGAATTGCCGCCATTTCAAAAATGATTACAGACTTCTTGAGATGTTTTGTATTGCTAAAAATTAAATCATTAAAAAATTGAAGCCCACAGCTGGGAACCGCAACAGACGCAAGATTCGGAAAGCGCGCTTTGACAAAAGAACAATGGCTTCACTCACAGCGGGTGGGGGCGTCTACGAGTATATGGTAGCAACTCAGCGGCTGATAATCATGTTGTGGCGAGGGCTTGACTAGGTTCCCAAACGCATTTAAATTAGGCACTTACGGAGAGTCGTCGCTGCTGTTGGCGCGGAATCTAGTCAGTCGCTGAAGTGAGCACATAAATTTTTATTTCACGTGCTTTTTTTTAAGTGTTTGTAATAGCTTTTTTTCCTCTATGCTTAATTTTGAATGCAGTTGAATTGAAAATGTGTGAACTTTTTGTGAGAACGCACGTCAGCGGCAAGAAAACCTACACGAACTTTTCCTCAGAGCGCACAGACTAGAACTGAAAGTCTGTGAGGGCGAATTGCACCTCAAATTGGTTGGTGGGAGTCTTCTGTCTTCGACGATGGTCTATATTGGCACTACACATGCATATGTACATGAACACAAACAACACAATATAGACTTGTGCATATTTTTATGATTTTAGTCATGGGAAAGAAAGGGTGCCAATGTACAGAACTGCAAAAAAGAGTAGGCGCAAAGTGGGGTCAGCTTAGAAACAGGTGGATCAGGTGGTAGAGGGAAATCATGCATAACACTTTTGTTTTACTTTCTTTTATTCTATTCTCTTTTACCGTCATGGTAGACAAGAAACGGAGTACTTTAGTGATAGCGATTTCGTTGCATATGAGTCATGCTGTTTTTTTGCATGCAGCTAAACAAAAAAATAAGTGCAACGAAATGGAATTGAAACGTGAGGCGTACTAACTGCAAGCATAAATGCGATTTTATGCTTGGTCGCACTTAAAATGTTACAGTAAAAGAAGGCTGAGAAGAAAAAAAATGTCTAGTAATTTACTTAGGGTGACCATGTCTTTAAAATCAAAACACAAACTGATATCGAATGAGAGAAAGCCTGCAAAAAACTATTTTTGTGTGGATGTTTATGGTTATAGCCGGCGCCGCGGTCGCTCATTATTAAGCTACTTTTTGCTAGAAGGAAAAGGAAAAACATTTTTCTATCCAACAGACTGAACCTGAACGTCGAATTAAAAATATATACTTGACAATTTTTTTAATGAGAGTACCTAGCGAAAAAGTTTTTCGACAAGTCAAGATTTTGGAGGTTATCTTCTAAGTATGCCACGATGACATCCTCAACTAGGTCTACGACATCCACTGTGTTAGAACTCCAGTGATTTATCACAATGTAATTGGCGCAATAGCCCAGTCTAAGCAAAGAAGTGTGGGTCGGTCGCCATGATATCTGCAAATTTAATCTTCCTCACATTACGCCGCCATTTTATTGCGATGGACGATAGGCGCGCTACACCTATTTCTAGACAGTGCTGTCGACTGTTAACGTGGTCATTTGCCAATTTAGCTTAAGTTAGCAGAACGGAACAGGTAGCAGCTTCTTATGTTGTTGTGGTAATGGTTTATGGGTGCTGGACATTGCTTTATGGCATAGTTATTGTCTGTTGCGTATCTTGGCAATGGGCCAGTGTGAAATTATTGCTAGCTGCCACTGTCAGGGCTTGTTGTTGCTGCTACTGTTGCAGTGTAAGATGCAATTACAGCTGCAGACGTGTTGCATGCGGCAGCAATGGCTAGACATTTAATGTGGCAAATGGCAGTGCCATAAAGCAGCAGCGTTTATGGCGCAAATAAATGGTTAGAAAGGGTTAATATGCAGTGGGAAATATAAGAGGGCATATAGAAGTTAGTAGTGCCAAATTTTATATACCGAAATTCAAGCTCCCAAACTATTGATAGCTCCAAAAACTCCAGGATTGATGCGAACAAACTTTTGATATCAGCGTAAATTTATATTTATATAACGTTTAAATATCACAGATTGGTGAGCTAGGATTCGATCCAGCAATTCCAAGTATTAGAAACCGAACTCCCATTTACTGAATCACTGCGGGGCCAGTTTTCCTTGTACTTACATACTTAGATGGTCAGAACAGCCCGTTACTGGTTTGCGAACCTGCTACGCGCGCGATTTTCTTATAGTGTACCGTAAAAAGAAAATGAATTTTCAAAACGTTCTGAAAATACATTAACATTACTCAAACGGCTCCTAATCTCATCTGAATACTTCATTTATCTAACCAAAATTGATTATTCGAAACCATTTTTTTATTCATTCAGGCAGAAAGGATCAAAAAATGTCCATACCAAAAACGGTATCCTACTGTACACCTTTCCGAAATCACTCTCAGTTTCCCTTTCACGAGTCATATGGCCGCTGTCAAATCGAATTAATGACAACAACAAAGCTGGCAAATTACGTTTCGTCTGCTGCTCAATTTGAAGGACACACAGACGAGCTAAAAGGACGGACCCACCAACTGATAGATGAACGAACGGGGGCTCCAATGTCATGGTGCACGCCATTGTTCTTGCTGCTGCTGCTGCCTCTTCTTTGTTTTGCTTTTATCGTCATATCTGAATTGAATAAGATGCCAATTTGCATATACAATTTCCGCACATATTCCGTGACAGCAACTCCTCTTGCAGAGCCATTTCCCACTCACCCTTCCTGCCGGGTAGCAGCCAGTCATGCAAATGTGTCCGTGGCTGATAAACAGAATTACGAGGCAACATGTTGTATGTGGCGTAGCAGCTTCAATGCGAAATGTGAATCATGCAACATGTCCGATAGGCAACAAATGCCTTTCGCACCCTCGCGTAGACATGCAATATGGACAGACCGCACAGCATGCAATGCCCGATTCCAGTTTGCGCGCAGCTTTTCAATGTGATTCTTTTTAAGTCTAGTAAATGCATTTTCGAGCGCAGACTTCTTTATTAAAAGCCATTGGAGACGTGTGCTTCGAGGTTTGGGATCTCTGGCTCCATCTTCTCTACACTAAAAAAAAAATTCTACTAATAGCTTGATTTGATGTTGAGCCTATGACATTTTCCATTGACTCGATCGTTTCATTGCATTGAACTAAAAAAATTTAAGTATGCTTTCATTGGCTCAACTTCAATTAACTTATTTTTGAAAACTCAATTTTCGATTGTTATAATCTTCGAAAACGTTTATCTTTTTGTCGAACCCATGGTCAAATGTTATACATTCGATTAGATAGAATAAACAGATAGTATGCAATATAATAAAACAACACGATTTTGCTGTAAAAAAAACTTAAGGGCCGTTTTCTCAATGTCCGGTTAAGCGATAACCAGCACATTTACCGGCGACTTTTGAAGTTTCCGATTTCACAGTATTTGGTCAAAATTTCTCTGTCGGTTAAGCTAACCGGCACCGCTTCTGTCGGTTAACTTAACCGGCTCACCGTTTGACAGCTAATAAAAGTGACGTTTTCAACTGACGTCTAATATTGCTATATTTTTAATTCAGAAAATAGAGAAAACTGCGTTTTTTACGCATTTTACAAATGAAAAAAGCAATGATTATAAGAGAGGAAATGGAAAAGAGAAGGAACCTATGAGTGCGTCAAGCCTCTCCACTATTGGATCAGTGCTCTTTTTCTACTGGGCGATACCCGTTTGTCCAACATCTCTTTTCTTCTTTGCTTAACATTTTTTCACAGAAAATTGTTTTGAAATTTATTTTGCGATTGATATTGACAACAAATGTACTAGAACAAGCGTCATATCTTTTAAATTTTTCCTTTAACCGAGAGAATGTTAACCAGCACATGGTGGAAACGAAAATTCTTAACCGCCTGGTAAACTGCTTTCCGTCGGTTAGTTATCTGCTGGTTAAGAGTGAAACTAACCAGACATTGAGAGAACGGCCCTAAATGATTGATCTAGAAAAACGGCCAGACAGGGATAGTTTTTATAGCCCTACTAACTTTCAGATTTTTATCAAGAGCGCAAACTTGTATCGGATGGTGTTAATAATGCTGAATGAAGATACTTTATGAAAGCCCAAAAAATTAGGCACTAAAACATACTGAAAACGAATAAAATCGATTTCGTTGCCTCAATGTAATTTCTCATTGTATCAAAAAAAAAAAGGTATTTTTATAGAGCCGTAATAAATTTTTTCGTTGCAAAAGCTATTCGTTTTTTCAGTGTACCGTATGATGCAGTAGTAAAAAGCGTCTACTTCTTTCCATTTGAAATTGCATGTAATTTACCAAACAAGTGTCTGTAATTAATTATAATTAAAGTATACGTACTTAAAATGTGTGTGATAATGAAACCGGTCTTTGTCTTCCAGTTTGAACGTTCTGAAGTTATTAATGAATTTTCAACACCTCCAACCCCTAATGGTAACGTCTAAAGGATTTGCTTAATCTATGAGGATTACGAGTGATTTTGTGCATGAAAAATGTTTCGCTTTTAAAATATACTCTGGTCATTGCTGGACTCTAACGGTAGACATAAATAATGAACAGCTACAGTTGCCAATCACCCCACTGAAAATACAGAACTTTAACTTTATTTGTCAGTTAATGTGGGGTTTGATATATAAAGTGATTTATTGTTGCGATAGTATAAGAATAAATGCGATGAAAGTGTTTGCGTGTGTGAAAGCTGATGAAGCAAGAAATAATGATTGAAATTAAGTTCAATAGAGTTAAAGTGTTGCTGTGGTTGTTTTTTCATGAGCAACAACTTTTATATATTCGTTCTTCTTGCAAGACAGCGAGCAAGTTCCCCAAAATATGCTTTACCCATAACTTGCATATACAAATCCTTTCAATAAATTAATGCGCACGATTTGCCTGTCATTCGCCCCCCTTTGCGAAACATGTGCTGCTTAGCGTGATCATTAGACAGATTACGACAAACGAAACCAAAGTTCTGCCACTTCGCAACTCCACTCACTTCAAAAAGCACTTTCACTGACGGCACGAACCCACCCTCAGCTACGCCAACAAAATGCCATCGTCATCAACACAACGTTTTCATTGCCACCCGCCGCATCCGGTCTGGTCCGAACTGAACCGAGCAGCGCTTGAGCGCTTGTCGGGCTGCATTACTTCCGTTTACTTGGATTCCGAAAACATGTTTCGAGTCTACGTTAAGTAGAAATGCGTACAGTTCTGCCAGCTGCAATTCAAGTTCAGCTTCAGTTCAGGCTCAGTTCGGGTTCAGTGCAATGCTGTGGTTAGGTTAGGTTAGACGCGGTCGTTCAGTTGGGCGCGCTTGTTTGGGTTCTTCAGTTAAGTGGGGTGGTTGTGTGTTGCTACACTCCCTTCCAACTCTGGCAGCTCGCTACTGTTTCTGTCTTTTGTTGTTGTTGTAGCGACATCACACTTCTTTTGCTCACAACCAGCAGCAATGCGTCGCAGTGTCAATTTCTAGAGTCTAGCCTTAGGCTTGCCAAGCAATGGGGAAATGTAATTTTAAACATTTACATTGCCAAGTTACATCCCCAAACCAAAAATGGAAAATCCCTTTCACTTTCTCAAGTGCAGCGCATATGTACATATATGAAATTTTTTAACTGCTTGGGGTGCTGCATGCTTTAAACAGAAACTTCATTTAAATGTAAATTGTCTAGAATACATTATGTATTTCAAAAAAGCCTACAAACAGACTATGCATTTTTTTGCGATGGCGAAAAGCATGTTTTAATCGGCTACAATAACATTTGCCATTACAAAATAAGACAGATAATATCAAAAATGGCTGTAGGTGTGAACGCGGCGTATGTGTTTAGCTGGCTGTCGAGTGAGAGAATACGTGTAATTTATGTTGACATGTACGTGATAACTTCCTCTTCAATGCTTGACGGAAAGGAAAATAAATAAATATAGAATACAATAAAAGAAGCAAAGGTTTTATCGATCGCCTGGCAAGTCACATACGACGTGGTTAGCCGTGTGACTGTCTCGACAATCGTCGGTTTCATCGCTTGGCAAAGTTGCGGCAAGTAGGAAGTCGCAAAGACATGTCTGTTGATTGCAAAAAAAAGAAAAGCGGAAATGCAATTCAAAGGCAGACACCATACATAACAGAAATAACTGCATAAAGAAAGCCTGCGAAGGAACTGAGTGAAAGTTGTCGAAGAAAACATTTTATATTCCTTAAGCTTCTTAAAGTACGTAAGTTCGAATAAAATTATTCGAACAATTCTTTAAGAACTTGAGCACATTATAAGCGCAGGAGCCGAATTTTATACGGAAATATTTACGTGGAAAATTTTCATTCTTGTCATTTGCTTTTCTATTCTTTCTCTTTGTCATTGATGTTCTTGTTGCAAATGTCAATAAATTGTAATAGCGAAAAGCACAAAAGAAAGCTCTCCAGAACGCGAAATTATGTACTGCTTGCCTTTCATTTTAACTCTTATCAATGCTAACGAACTCACCATTCAAGAAAGAAAACTTGCCGTATGTAAATCGTATGTAGGTAGCAAATAAGTGAAATGTAAACTCGACAGGAAAATTCAGCTATAAATTGAAATTATGTCTTTGTAAATTAGAGACTGCTTTTGGGCGCACCAGCGACCAAACACTTGCCCATTGAACCACCGCGGCAAAAAATTTATTTATGAAAGACACTTGTAATTTTTAGTTAAGCTAATTTTTGCATATGTTTATATCTCTCCTTTAAAAGGACATTATAAAGGTACGCATAAAATTAAAGCATACTTTTAGACGCATAGACAAAATTATTTTAACCAATTCCTGCACTGCATACCTTTTCTACCTATTTAAGGACACATGTACAGCTTGAGCAACAACAGGCAGCAATTCAAAGACAACTTCAGTTCAAATTTAACAAATTTAATTGGAATAATAGCCTACTATTAGGCGCCTAGTGCACAAAATGTAATTTTATTATAGAAACGTGTATGGCTACTTCGCAATATAATAAAATTCTATCAAACTAGTATAAATTTTAGCACAAATTGCAGAGAAAGACAGGGGAACTAGTGAAGCGAGGGAACGACAATATGTGCCCGGCATACAAAATACAACCAAAAAAAAAATGAAAGGCAACGTAATGTAATAGCAGAAAAGAGGCAGTTTCATGTGTACCCTCGAAATATTTTCTGAAATAAGAAATAGGGCGTTGAGCGAAAGGAAAACAAACTACACGTTAAAGGAACAACAAGCTGAATGGCACTCAGTGGCGGCAGCATTGAAGGATACGACACACGCGTAGCATGAAATTAACAGGATCACGAACATGAAACGGGCATGTCGATGATTGCTATGGTATGTGAACAAAGTATCAAGGGTTTAACAAGTTGTTTTATTGCAAAGTTATGTTGGAAGGTATTCAAGGAATTTCGCAAAACAAAGCGGAAATCAAATTCCAAAAGAGCCGCAAATACTGCCAACTAAGACTTGATTATTGTAAAACAATAGCATACTTTTTTCCTTCAAATAAAAAGTACATTATAATAAAATTCGAAAAGAGTAAAGAATAAGAAAGCAGCGCATGCACATAGGATGGGTATAACGAATGACGAAAGCTGCAGGAAATGCAAAGAAGCGGGTAGCAGGGAGACCTTAGAACACATACTATGCTCCTGCCCCGCCATCGCTAGAACTCGCCTGACGTGTCTAGGAGCGCCGTTCTTTTCAGGGCTCGAACAGATCTCGAAACTAGGTATCAAGCCTCTTTGGAAATTTGTGAAACGCACCCAAATTCTGACAGATCACTACTTTGAGAACTCCTAAAACGGAACCCTAACTGGTATCGCTAAGGACCCAACAGGGTCTATGCGTGGCCTTTCTTAGGCCGCCAGATATACCTAACCTAACCCAACCTAAAGAATAAGAAATTTCAATGCAAAATTTTCAGAACATTTTTAGGTTATAGTTCGATAACTTTTTAGTCTAAAGTTTCAACTTAATATGAAGCTTTAAATATTCACACAAAAAAAGTATTTTATAACCAGATAAAAAAAAAGTACGTAAACTTCACTTACCCCAGCTACACTCTGTGCCGCTAGATGCTTGCCATTTGAGCCCGCTTTCACTGCACAGACAGCGCCACTAGCAGCCGCAATGGACGACGACAGTTGCATCGAGTCATTTGAGTTGCTGGAAATTTGTGATGAATTCATAATTGAATTAGCATCGCCCAAGAGCACAGCGCCCGCTCCAACATCGGTCGGCAGCAAATGAAAGTTTAATTGAGTCGTGAGTGCGCCTGTGGCGTATTCAGATTGTGATTCCGTATCACTGCTGCCACCAGCAGCGGTAGCTCCGGCACCACCACCGCCACTGCCAGCACTGATTAAGAGCTCGCCACCACCAACGCCGCCAGCCAGTGGCATCGGTGTTAAGGCTTGTGTGCTGCTGCCACTGAAAGTGCTCGATATTAATGTGGGCGCACCGATTAGAGCACAACCACCAGTGGCAATGCCGGTGCCGGCGTGGGCAGAGGGTGTGGTTGCTCCTGCTGAAGTAAGCGCATTTCCGGTTGTTAAATTGAACGCGCGCACTTTTTCCGACATTTCGTTAGGACAGCGGGCAGCTTTGCAGAGCGAGGAACGAGGAAAATATCTGGCGAATGACTTTTTATAGTCGTGTCGTTGCTCCTTGCTAGTTGAGGGGCCACATGTGTACGAGAGTATGTAGCTTTTAGGCGGATGAGCTGAATTCAATATAATCTCCAAGTCAGTTAGTGTACAAAAAAAAAGGTATTTGTGATGCTTGTCTGTAAAGTCCGTCCGTAAGTCCGCTGTCCAAAAGTTATGTGCAAGAGTTTAGCAAATCATCTGCAAGAAAAGAAAAACAAAAATGTTAAGTTTATGTGGGCACTTTTAGTAAAAGCAATCAAAAAGCGAAACATTTCAAAGCATAAAAAGGAGATATGTAGGTATATACTTATTTTATGATAGCAAAGTTTCAGTGGTGATTAAACATCGGTTTATAAACGGATCTTCATCTGAACCAACGGTCTATATGCGTATCGTATTTGGTCTGCCAAAATAAAATAACCCCTAAACTTCGGTTAGCAATGACCGAGTGACATCACCACAGAAATTTTGTACTTTGAAAAATCAATTCCTTATACAGTGGTGAAAAAAGAGAAAAATATCCTAACATATTTCTTATAAAGACTTTAAGTCTTAATAAATATCACTTACTTATTATTTTCTAAGCACTATATATTTGATTTCATAGATATAGAATTTGGTGCTATTGATTTTTCCACTACAAAAATTAGTGCGAACATATGGAATAATAATAAATTTCCGAAGCATGCCGAATCGGAATTTCAGTTAATCATATCGTAAAATGGTATTAACCTTTGGCAATAAAGAAAATTCAACATATTTTTGAATTTTTATACAACCTCTTTTTATATGACGAAATCGTCTACAATACGAACGATAGCTGCTTTCGCTTGAGGTAAAGCAAGCAATATTTTTCTACACATTATGAATAGCGAACAACTTGCGGGCTAAAAAGTAAATTTCAAAAAGAATATTAATAAATTTGAAAAGAATTTCAAGTTTGAAATGTTGCTTTGTAAATATTTTTGACAACTTTTTAGAATACCATATGCAAAATAGTATGTTTCTATAATCAAGCAAAGAAAATAAGTGTTCGAATGTAACCAGCGTTCGAATAATTTCTCTCACAAAAGTAGCTATTCCAGTTTTTGCTAACAAAATCATCAATAGCTTTAAAAGTGAACTCTTATAGTATTTAGAGGTTACCTTACCGAACATTGGAACTAAATTAGTTGTTTGAAGTAGAGAAAAATTCAGAAATAAAGATTTTATATCAGTTGGTATATTTTCAGTATGAATAAATATTTGCTCAGTATCAACAAAAACAATTAGATGATAATACATTGTGACCTTAGCGCCAGAATAAGACTGTAAATCGTATATAAGGTTTTTGAATAGGGCTTTAATTATTACATATTTTAAATTTTTTTAATCAAGTTTTTCAGTGCCTGAAGGCATGCAGCAATCTTTATGCAACACAAAATAAAAAGAGATACACCCGGCTCCGCGACTGGAAGATTCGGGGTCCTACGAACAAAAATTGCAAGGCCTTTTTCAGCAAATGATATGACTTTTTTAGTCGATGCAATGCAATCGAACACCAATCTTGTCTTTTCGAAACCCCGAAAATTTGAGAGGCCCTGCGCTAGACCGTATAGGGTAGTCATGGAGCCGGTTGCAATACACTTCAAAAACACCGCATGTTTTTCGAAACTACATGTTTTCAACAATTATCGTACTTTCTCCGTTATTCAACTACAACTACAAGATTACATCACAAATGTTTGAACTCAACTCTCAAGTGTGTTCACAACAATTATCGACCATCGACGATTTTCAATGAAATGAAAAAATTAATCATCTCGTATGCTGCTTAAATGCTTAAAAAACAATAAAATTTTATTCAATAGATGTGAGATGTATGCCATAACAGCACATGACAACCCGCAGATATAAAGCAATCAATTAATAAAAGGTCAATCACTTTAAAAGCGAAGAAAGCAGCATTGGTAAAAAAGCAAACTTGAGAAAAATGCATGCATATCAAATCAAAAAAAAGATAAGCACTCGACAATGAAAAAGAGTGAAGAATTTTCAATTGCTGCCAGATAGGCTTACAGCAAAGCGTGTAGCTATGAAAAGAAGTTGTAAGCGGCCTAAGCAGAAGATTCGAGGCAGCGCTGATTTATAGACAACAGCGAGCAGAAACAACAACAACAATGACGACGACGACGATTACGCACGCCCCTGCTGCCTGTTTGCCTGCCTGCCACAAAAGCGGGCGTGCGGCTGGTTGAGCATGCGCAGCACCAGCACGCATCAACGGGCAGCCACTCACTATAAACGCCCTGACATGCCCGCTGGCGTGACGTATATGACTGGCATTTAGCAGGGGAGACAGACAAAAATTTACGCAAATGCAAAGAAGTGCGAGTATATATACAAACATACATACATATGTATATAGTAGAAGCAGAAGCAGAATGAAACGAATTAACATAAATACATGCTGACAGGCATTTATGCTGCCCCACGAAGAGAGCTGCTGCCGCTACTGTCGAGCGGCCGGCTGCCGCTGGAATTTCGTCGAAGAAACGCTTCATAGGCAAATTGACTTTGACGTTTGCACATTTGACAGATGGAGCATGAAATGAAATGAGCAGCTCACAATAAAGACGCCAGCCGTGCAGGCACACTCAAAAGACCAAAGACAACAGCAAAAGTCAAAAGATTAAAAATCAAAGAATAACTTTTTTTTCATTACGACCATTTGTCATATACACACGTGTGCATTATATGTCATTATAGGCAGTCTTTATTTGCATTGATAGTCTGCTGATAAAAAAAAAAAAAGAAAAGCGTGGAGTACGTATAGCTTCCTAGCATTCAATGCTTTGCCAGCAAATGGCTTATCTATTAAAGTGCAATGAAGTTCTGTCATTCTCACGATAGAAAATTGATATAATAGCAAGAGCAGCAGTTCAATGAACCCTGCATGGAGTTTTTGTTCATGTGAAAAACCATAAGAACTTTATTTCTTTAAAATAAAGTTATACCATGTATGTATATTAAAATTTTTTTCAATTCTTATAATAGATATCTATGATGTGTAACTTAAAGAATTAAGCGGCACTCGTACTGTTTCAGTACATATGCAGCCAGGTTCCACATTTCGCTTGGAATGGAATTTGAATGCGTAATCACAACGAGGTATTCATTTTAAAGCCTAATAAACCTGATAAGTTTATCACCTCATAAACTAACTGTCAAAATTTTTATGAAAGTTTATTTGCACAAATGTGATAAGTTTCCACGATGATTTCGCTATGCAAACGATGTTTCTAAACTTAGACAACAACGAATGCAACCCTGCAAAGAAAGCTTCTTGCCCGTCTGTCCTTCGCTTGGTTTTGAACGTTTTCTGTGAACAGCAACACTTCTTCTTGCCCGTCTGACCATACATTTTTCGACATGTTTAAAACATATTTCAGGTGCGTTCACTTCGTAAATGTATAAATTTACGCAATATAAAAATTAAATGAATACCCTCAATACGTATTGAAATGTGAAACATATGCACATGCCCACTTTTAAGCTTCAGAGCAATGGCTTAAAATCGCAACATCCTCACAGTCGCTACTTTTGTAAATGAGCTTTGCTCAACGTGATGTTTTTAAAACTCGAAAGCAAGAAGAAATCTGAAGACAAACTCATTCAAATTAGTATTTAAAATGAATTATTCGATTCTTATTGCAGTTTGAACCGCAAACGGTAAATAAATTTTAGAAAAATATACCTTATGCAGCTCTTAGGTTGTTTTTCTTTCAAATATTATGCAAAATGCTTATATACTTAGTTGGTTATACTTAGTTGCAGTTGGCTATAAAAGAACTTATGCATACGTTAGTCGACTCTAGATTGTCTAGAACAGGAGTGGGCAACCCGCGGCCCGATTTGAACATTTTTTCAGGCCAATCTTCTCGCCATTTCCTCTAATTTTCCATATATGCGGCCCACGAGATCATTTGGGTTGGCCGACCCTGGTCTAGAATCTAGATAAAGCCGCGCTTTCCACCAAGTGTAAATTTGTCAATGTCTGTTTCTTCTATTTCTTTCAAGAAAAAACACATAAACTTTTGAACAATAGCAACGATGATCACATAAGAAATTAGTCGTTCAAAATTTGTTCAACTAAAAGAAAAGTCGAATGCGAGACTTTATTAATAACTGTTTCAAAATCACGTGCCATAAATAAAACGTAAATGCTACAGCAACGAAAATTCAACGAATTGTTAGATATTAAAACGGTTTATCGTGAGCCGTAAACAAAATGCAAATGAAGCCGGAAGAAGACAAAAAAAAAGCAGCAGAAAATACAACGGCACGGGCACACAAAAAGGCAGCACCATTAAACTACAGCCTGCGGCTAGAAATTCAAATAAAAATGCACGAATAAAATAAATAGAAATAAAAGAGAAAAGGAAAATGAGAAAAAAATGTGCATAATGCATAATAACTCAATTTTAGCGGGCGTGCGGCCAAGGCAAAAGATACACAAACTACAAAATAATGGCAAAGCAAATTATGCCAAGAAATGGAATTGCATAATTTGCAGCGATTACAGATAGATAGACAAAGAGATACATATACTCAAATGCATTTCATTTCAAAGTATAGCAAAAAACATTATAAAATTTAATTGGCAATTTAATGGCAACAAATGAAATTAATATGAAATTTATAAGTACATATCTACAAATAGTAGCTTTGCAATAGCAACGAAGAAGCAAAACTATTTACCTCTCTGCTAGCTACTTGCCTCAATCATGCATGCATTTTATATATGTATGTATGTACATATAAAATGCATGTATCGAGCAGATACAATTTTCACATTTCTGTGTGCATATTTATATCTTCACATCTATCAGATACGTGCATACGCCACAGCGAAAACTAATACAATCATTATTAGTTCCGGTCAATAACTTTCGATTTGTTATTGCTGTTGTTATTGTTGTAGGCTAGTTTTATTTTTGCTGTGGCTTTGTGTGAACATCAACCGGTTTTTCTATCGACCAATCTGCCTCTTTTAGCGCAGATTTTACCCTTTTTACTCACACTCACTGCAAAGAAGTTCCCCCTTTTTCTGTCATATTGTAGTGAAATGTTCTGCCAACCGCTCAGATATTTCTTTTTCTTTCTCCCTTTCCTGCAAACTTTTTACATAGCCAACTTTTTACAAATCACTTTTCCGCGCGCTTTTTTTTTGTTTGGTTTCAAAAAATACACTGAAGCTCCTCGGCAAAAGGAAATGAAAATTCGAACGACGGGAAGTTAATCTCTCTCTGTCTAGCTAAAAAAAAATACAAGCGGAAATCAATTGCTGCAACTTCAAATTGTTGCTTCAGCGGTGGATAAGCGCTCAGGCGATCAATTACTCCAGCAGCGATTACATGGGTTTGTGATAAACTTTTAATTTTTTTCAAAGCTTTAAATTAACAATTTTCAAAATGAATGAATGAATTAGTTGGGATAATGCTTTTTGAAGTTATCTAGTTTAAACTATGTATTATTGGAGCACTATTAATGGCTTTTGATCACATGAAAACAAAAATTTTAGATGATTCAGTCATTGCAAAAATAATAATTTTTGGATTAATTATTAAAATTATATTGAAGCTTACTTAGTAGTTTATATCCAAATTTGTTAGTAATCATAATCAATATTAATGGTAATCGTAATCAAAGTAATGCGATTTCCTTAAAATGTGGACGTAATGGCTTTGACTTTCACTATATACATACATAAAGACTTTGACTTTATTTAATCATGATTCCATTCAAAATCTTTCGAAAAAAGCTCTTCGTAAATTTGTTAGCACTGTTAATCCAATCTTATTGTTCTTTAATGTGAATGAAATAGTTTTTGTCATTTATCATGCTTATATTTCTTTTATGTATGCTTGATTAAAACATTTAGAAATTCATAAATAAGTCATTCATATAGAAAAACTAGCAAATATGTAAGATAAATTTGATCTTATGAGAAGCGTTGCACTGTTTTACGCAATTTGCTTGGCACGCGTGGCTGCAGCATTGCTCAAGCCCCAACAACAACAACAACATAATTGAATAAAAAAGTGAACGGAAGTCTACAACAAAACTATGTCACTTGAAACCAAAAGTTTTCTAAAAGTACGCTCATGTTTTCGGCGTAAAAACCAAATAAACCGATAACAAATACAGTGCAAGCATTAATTTAATATATGTTTTATCTTTATAATTTCCTTAAAAAACTGCCATGACAAAATAAAATTTCCCAGCGTATTGCCCCGCCTATCACGAAGTATATTTTATACCAGATATTTCTCTGAGATCTCTCAGCTATTTCATATCACGTATATTGCCAGCTTTATCTTTTCGCATTTTGTATCTTTAATTTATTGCTCATTTTATTGCTCGCCACATGTTGAAATAAATAAATTAGTAATCAGCACACACTCAGCCATCAGCGAATCACTTAAAAAAACACTTTGGCATAGCACAAAAAGTGCTAAAAAAAAATAATGACTCGCTACTGTTTAAACTGCATTTCTCAATGACTTTTTAAACAATTCGAAAATAGTAAAATTTGTTGCTTTTTCTGCTTTTGTGGATTGCCACTTTTTGTATAGCAATTCACAACAGAAAGTAATTTTCACATTAGCGCACTTTTATCCCAAAGTGAATTGGCAGGTGAAAGTTTTGTTACTCTCTGTCTGAAATTACCGACAATTTAAAAAATTAAGAAAATGTATATAACAAGTGCATATTTAGAACGCTTGCTAGTAAGAGTAAAGTATGAAAAAACATAGAGAAAGAAAATTGCTTTAAGCGCGAGCAAAAAAGCATACAATTATTTTTACGAAATTATTCAAGTACAGTGGTACATATGTATGTACATCACATACAAAATATGCCAATTTATGCCAGCTGTTTTCAATTTGAATAAGGTTTTACATGAATTGCGCATCGAACTGGGAACGAAATAGCGGAGAAATATTAAAGTTGGGAAATATAATCCTGCTTTTTACTAGAATCAAACAAAAGCCAAATTTTTTGAAATAAATAACTTCTTGTCTTCAAGTTGTAGAGAAAGTACCGAATGAGGGGCGCGCACAGGAAAAATTTTGGGATTGCCTTTTTTTTTTAAATAAAATGGGGGAATTTATGCAAAGTACCACTGACTAATCAATCGACTTTGGAACCTTGTTTAACCCCAACCACTTTTTTTTAGTTGCATAGTTATGCTAGATTTGGTGAGATCTTACCAAACCATGGTTCAAGGCAGCCTTCGCGAAGTAAGTTTCTGGCAACGCCCCTCCCCCTTTCAGTAAATATAGAAAATATCAATATTTTATACGAAAAATCATAAGGAACAAACAAATTCCTTTTCATGTCTTCAGCAAATATTACCAGAAGGCGTATTTAAAAATGTTTGAATGAAAGTTTTGTACCCTCCGCAATAAAAGGGATTCAAGAAATAATTGGCCTGTGTTCAATATTGGTATCAATTTCATGCTTTCGTGCTGATTTTTCTATATTCAATTCAACACATTCCTAACAGCTACAGATCTAAAAGGACGAAGGCTCTGTGCAAGAATAGATGCAAACTTTTAAAAGAGGAGTCTAATATTTTGAACTTTCATACAATATTACTAAAGATTGCGCGTATCTACGCTTAATATTAATGCATACATTTGACATGTTGAACTCAACTATGTAAAAAGCTAAAACAAATAGGCGCAAGTTCAGTTTGCCTGTTTTAGAACGAGGAACAATCTAAATGAAGTTTTATCATATAAATTCATTAATGCATGCATAGAATTTAAAAGCTGAAGATCTCAAAAACTATAGGTACAACTATACAACTTATACAACGAAAATAAATGTTGTTACTGTCACAATTGATTGCCACTTCAATTAAAATTTCGTTGCATAAAAAGGTATCAATTAAAACAAAGCATCGAATTCTGTCATTTGTGACTCTCACCAGAATAGGAATGCATAACTATAGTTGATATGAGATTACAAGATGGATCTGAATTCCAAGTAAACGAAAGAATGTGAACCGCAAAGCTTATAGTTAGACTATCTGTTCATTTTCAAATTAAAGCAAATAAATTTAAATAAATTTTCAAATTTTATAATGCAATCAAAAAACTGTCATTAATTATAATAAGTGTCAGAAAACGAACAGCTTAACATTTTGACATATTTTAGTGCCTATAAAACGCTAAGCAGGTGCTTGCATCGAGATTTATTAATTTTTTCAAATATTCAACCGCACTGCGACACTGACCTCATTTATTAATTCACACACTTTTAGGGAACGGATATGCGCTTTATTTGCATGCATTTTTTTGAACAGCATTTTCAGCACGTTGCAGCAACACAAACCGAGAGGACGCGGCACAGAGGAAAGGGACAAGCACTGGGCGCGAAAAAGCAGGCCAAATTCGAAATGTGTGACATATGCCAAACATATGCAGCACTTTCTTTGGGCGACTTTCCGCCTATTCCCGCTCACTTTATTAACGTCCACGAAATTCATAAAACAAACAAAGATTTTTACAAAAGATTTATAATAAAATTAAGAGTTTTCGTTGTGCAAAGAGAAACCGCATCGAAGCGTGTTTAATGCGCGACTAAAGCATGCAATTTCAATGGATTACAAAATGAGGCGGTTCAGGCTCTACGCACTGCTCCAAAAGCAAGCAACTGAAGATTGTTCAAATTCGAAAGAGGGGAAAATAATTTTTATAAATATTTCGTAGCGAGAGTCAGTACTTTTGCATGCAGTGTGCGTGCGCATGTGGCGGTACGCAAAAGAACGACACACACACATACGCACACGCATATACCATATGATAATATATTTATGGCCGCTCGTGCGGTCTTCAGGCATGTTTGTCTCATTTCGGCACTCTACGTTTTGATGATGATACACAAATTAATAATAATATTCCTTTTATTTTAACATATGTATGCTTTCGAGTCGCATTTCAACGACTTGTTGTTGTGCCTTTCATTGCTCTTAGGGCCAGTTTCACAGTGGATGTTTAAATCTAATTTGCGAATTGAGTTTAAATCTAGTTTAACTTTTCTTGAGTTTCACAGTGCATTTATTTAAATACGGAATAATGAATGGCAACTTCGAATACTTGACAATTGAAAGTTGACACAACTTGCCAAAAACATATGTTCAATTGTTCAATTATGGAGGCAGCGCGAGCTAAAAATTTTTCGTCGGCCGAAAGAAGTGAATTATTGGATATTGTGCAAAGAATCCACAGTTTATATTATTTATAATACTACGGAATCATTTATATGTGCTATACCATGCAGTTTTATGTTTAATTTGATCTCTTATAAATTGCAATATTGTCGACGCAGCTTGCTTGCACATCCGAAATCAGCTGTTTATTTGTTTTCGATTGCAACTCTGTGCCGTACTTAAATATCCACAGTCGGCTATTTAAATCGTATTTAACTTCCAACTGTGAAACTGAAATTCCCTATTTAAACTGCAATCAGAGTTTAAATATCCACTGTGAAACTGGCCCTTAGTCATACACGTTTGCATTATAAATTTAAATTAAAGTACGTGCTGCCTTATTTTCGTGGAGCCACTTCAATTGTACTACACTCACAATTTGGCACTACGGAATCGTATGTGAAATCTTCAGCGGCATTCGTGCGAAAATGTTGGTATCATTTTTATCGAAAGCTAACGACTTGAAATTGTTGCAGAAGACACTTGATTTTGAAGCCATGACGTACATATGTATATATGTATGTACATGAAATGAGTTGCAATTATCACTCGGAAATGAGTTGCAATTAATACTTGATTAACCGAAGTGGCACCTAAACAAAATTAGAAGTAAGAAATAAAGACCGACCGGCTGCGGCTTCTCCCAAAATTCGGCTATTCGGCTTGGGTAAACATTTCGGCCGAATAAAACCAATTTTCTTTCAATTTTAACAATAATCTTATTCAAAACAAACCTTGCCTTAGCAGTGGTTTATGTACATCTCTGTACATTGTATATTAAAACGTTCAAATTAGATGCAACGCTTTGCAAGCTATACATACATAATACATACATACGGTTTCTTTCCAAAATCCCATATCCCCAAGAAATTCTTACTCTTCGGACGAAAATTGGCCGCTCTTTGGTTATTAAATCATGAATGTATAAATACCTCTTATATGCTAGTTTACGTCAATACGAGCTGTACACGAACCCAAGTTTGAAACGTCGGGATACTATTTCGATAAAGGGTCTTAGCTCAATGTCTAATTACTATTGCCATAAAAATACCATGTCAAGAATAATCCACAATAATCATATGAAATTTGTTTGAAAGAAGAGCCCTATTCTGATGTTGTAGTCACAATTGATTACTATTAAAAAATTATTTTTTATCATACCCAAAAGAATTGTTACAAAATATTTAGTTGTAATTTGGGCCGATAACTTCTGCAGTTAGTGCCTTTTTATATAATTATGTTAGAATTAATTCTAATGTTATTTAATCAATAAATAAATAAAATTTAGTTGTAACTCTTGCCAAAATATAAATCAAAGCGAAAGATTCGAAAGGCATTGAAAACTGCCGTAAAAATAACTTTGATTGTCTGATATTTATTTTGTTAAAAAAAACTAACGATCAAAAAATAATTCGAATACAATTTCTTTCTTAAAAAGCATAAAATCTTGCACCACTGACAAAGAAGCTTAATTAAGAAAACGAGCTGTTACTTAAAAACTCTCTCTCTTCCTCCCTCTCTTGACGACAATGCAATTGAATGTACATACATATGTGCAAAACCCACATAGTAATTAAAATAAAATCCATGGCGGCATTTTAAAGAATCTACCGTTTAATATAATTGCCCAATAGATTTTCTTGTGTGTAAGCAAATTAAATATTCGTCAAGCATATAAGATTCATTTCTATATGAATCATTGTTGAAAATATTTCATGTACACGCTCAGCAAAGGGGTACACTAAAATATGTACAATGTACATATTTGTATTTTCTATGTAGAAATTTTCGCACTGATTGTAATAATTGATTATATTCGGTCGATTCAGAAAAAAACAAGAACAAATACGCCATAACTAGATTCTCCAGAAAATATTTATGCAATATTTCAGTTTGCTTGTTTTTTCGCCACTCATTCTACTTTGCATTGGCTAGCGGCCAAAAATTTTTGAATTCTCCTCTTTCTCTTATTTATCACTTTGACAGACGAAAATAAATGTTTGCTGCGTGCTCAGTGTTCTGCATGCCACTTTCGTCTGTTTTACGCATTCCATGAATTTCGGCGCAAATTTAATGAATTTTACGAGCTTACAGCGAAATATGAACGTATCTGATAGATAGATAGGCAAGCGCTGTTGCGACTAGTTGGCAACATTGTTTATAAGCGTTAAGGCATTCTTTTGGGTTTGAGGGTGCTGCACTGCTCGCATTACCGTCAGATAAAACGGCTCAAAATCAAAGGTAAAAAATTTGAAAGCGTGCAAAGAATTTTCGAAAGTCGATCAAATATTTTTGCATGTTTTTTTTTATTTTAGCAAAGAAAGCAAATTTAATTAAAAGATTATACGAATTATGCTAAAATTATGAGTAATTAAAGCAAGTTTGTTCCTCAGGCCAGTCTTTTCGCTTTAATGAATTTCCATTTCATTTCATGCTAATGGCTAAATTCATAAATAGCAGCACACACACACACACCAAATACCAATAATATTGCTAAAGCAAAATATTTAATCTGTCAAGCTTTTCAGAAAGCAAAAACGTTTCATTTATTAAAAAGCTAGCCGGCAGCATATTATATTATTGAAAATTACAGCTAATGGTGCAAATCTAACAAAATATATACATATATATTACATAATACTACATTTGTTAAATAGCAAATGGTTTCACTAGCAAATCTTCGACCCGCTTGAAAAGATAAAAGCATAAAATGATCCACCGAAGCAAGAATGTTAAAGATGCCTCAGTTCGCATTCGAATATAAGTAATGTATTTTTTTAACCCCGTGGTTCAGTGGATAATTGGTCGGTCCTTGACGCATGAAGTCGCTTGTTTGATCCCCAGCAGACTTCTACGATCCCAAAAAAGAGACTTCGTTTCTTTGCCTGTTGCACCATTTCGATAAGCTGGAACTAAGCATCGTTTTACGCGCTGTTGTGACAATTATACATATACGGGTTACGTTTAAACCTCTTAACAGACAAAAATATTAAACTGTAAATATAGAGTTGAGAATTTATTTTCCCTACTATTCATTTCTTAACTTCTCTAGGGTACTATTACGTAGTTTTTCTTATTTTTTTTACACATATTTTACAAATACAGAATAGTTATACAAGTTTTATGTTTTTTCCGCAGATAAGTTGTTAGAAAAAATAGTTTTTATTCGGACTGACAATCCAAAGAGAACAGAAATAGACAACTATTGTCATTTCTCTTTGGCAAGTCGGTCCGAATAAAAGCTATTCATTCAATACAGAATAGTTTTTATAACTTGCAAGCTACTCACATTCACATTTACATAACAAATAAATATTTTCATTTTTCGTAACAATTATGGCCTAACTCATTTGAACTTGGAACTATCAAATGATATTATCTTTCAAAACGTGATAATTATTGAGGCCTTGAATTTATTTTTAAACTCAATAAGAGTTGCTAGTTTTTCTCGAACTCTACACATACTAGAAACGAATTCATGGAAAATTACCATCAGTGGGCTTAAACTGTCGGTATGTGTTAATTTATAAAAATGTAAAGATCTCATAAATTTGTATAAGCAATACTATGAATAAAATCAAATGTGTCGTTCCTTCTTGGAGATCGAAAAAATTTATTTCAGCTTCCAATTCAACAAAACTTTTTGCGTAAATATTAAAGAGATAAGCAAAGAGAATATGCAAAGGCTAAGATTTCGTCGTACGAAAATTCTGAATTGAAGCTACTGTATTTCTTATGTACATACATATGTGAGAATGTCTAAAAGCATGGAGCCATGCATTTGAGGGTTAAGCAAAACGCCTCCTGAGAGCTTTATGCAAATTTTGTAACATAATAATAACTTAAAACTTGCCAATTCAATAAGAAATAAAAAAGTATTATGCTTGCCATGGCAAGAAAGTAACTAAGATTTATTTCTAGCTGAGTGTATGAAGTTTTCAACAGCTCCATATTTCCTGTTTATGTGTTTAGTGTGAATTTCACTTTCGTAACAATTTCCTGCGATAACTTTTACTTATTGCTTTTGCTTTTGCTTAATGCATACCTCTATATAATTTAAGAAAAAACATAGAAATCCATTTGCCATAAAATTACAAACAACACAAAACGTGCTACCATTGCAAATAACACAATTGCAACTGATGTAAGGAAAATGAACCGCAAAATTGCAAATTGAAAAGAAACTTATAAAAACGTACAAATTAAAAGCGTCTGTAGTGTAATTAAAAATTGAGTAAAGTTAATTGACAGCTGGCAAATATGATAAACATAAATAATAAGCACAAGCTATAAAAACCACTACTACAGCGAAAATAGTCAATACAAATTAACATAACAGATGCAGAGCGTATACAAAAATATTTATGCTTTATTTACATTGTTATAAAAACTAGAGCAAAATAGTTTAAAGCGTTTTGCATAGCACAAACCACAAATATATGTAGAAGAAGAAAAAACCAGCTCAAGATACATCAGCTCAAGTTGACAAGGCAAAGAAACTACTTTCAATTTTAGTCATTGTCGGGCATGCGTATCTGTATCTGTATCTATTATCTATGAGCACGTCGCAATGGCGAGATCTTTTATGGCGCATTTACAATTTTGAATTTGAAATCATTTGTAGCTGCATTTTTTTTGGCGGGGCACAAGTTTCGTGTTGTTGTTGTTGTTGTTGTTGTTGTTGTTGTTGTTGTTGTTGTTGTTGCTAGTACAGCTACCAAACTTTGCTGTATCTTTTTTATGCATCATACCTTCCATGTGAGTGGAACAACTTTCGCTCTTTATGACCCAGTTTATGCGCAGCAGCACATCTGACAGACCGACATCTGCAACTAACTCGGAATGTCTGGCAAAACTGAAAATTTCTTTTAATGATTCTGACTACTACTGACAAAGACTCAGTTTATGACGAGTGTTAAAAGCGGTTTTGTTATTCAGTTTAGTGTGTTATTTTTTCTGGTTTTTTTTTTAATTTGAATGATTTTTATCTGCCTAGTAGCGAGTTGGGGTAGCCAGAGATAATGTTTTACATATATATATATGTGCGTGTAAGTGTGTGAGTGAGTAAGTCTATATGATGGCAAGTTTTCACTTTTATTTGATAGCTCGAGCTCAGCATTGCCATGGAAAACGGAAAGCAGCCAAGTAGAAAATATTCAAATAGTTTGTGCCGAGCTGCAGTGCTAAATGTCGGGTGAAAATTCGAAAATGGCGCTGCATTATTTCTACAGGTACAGTAAACTCACATTAATGTGAACTAATAAAAACCAAGTGTTAATGAAATTGTTTACGTTTTCTATTAACGTAAATTATAACCACCGCTTTAATAAAATATATCCAGTAGTGCAAAGCGCATAAAAAGTGTCAAAAAGTAATTTATAACAAGTAAGGAAGTATCAGTCGGGTTTCACCGACAGAGTAGTACCCTACACCATGTTCCCAAGGGGGGTGATAATTCACTGAAATTGTGGGTGCATTTGATTTACAACCTACATAGTGGGCGGACCATGCCCATTTTTGGCAGACTACAAGATATACCTAATAGGACTATACATGCCAAATATTGATGCTCTGACAGGTGTACAACAAATGTTATCGGCATATTTATTTTACTGCCCCCATGGGGGGCGGACCATGCCCATTTTTGGAAAATTAAAAGATATTCTTACCAGGAACGGAGTAACCAAATCTGGACGCTCTGGTGTATATATTATGGAAGTTAAGAGGATTTTTCGTTTATCGCCTATATAGTGGGCGGACCACGCCCATTTTCTTCTATGGCATCTAAGACCTATATATCAACTTGGGAACCGAATTTCATTCATTTATATTCGTAACTAGTCAATTGGGAGCCATTTTACCGAAAAAATTTTGCCGCCTATATAGTGGGCGGACCACACCCATTTTTTCGTATGACATAGATGACCGACCCCTTAACTTGAATACCAAGTATTATTCTTGGCAATGAGTAATTAGACAAATTACAGCAATTTGATCGCAAAAAACCCGAGGTAGTGGGACTTACAGGCCCATTGTAGGCGTGTCCTTGAACCGATTTGATTAATTTTAACATTTCACATAACGCGAAGTTCACTGTGACTGTGTACCAAATTTGATCGAAATCGGACAACTCCTTCTTTATTTTTTTTCCGGACACGCAGACAGACGGACAGACGGACAACCGGAAATGAAAAGAGAAAATGTTTCTGATCATTTCTATAAACTTATGTCTATACCTAGGACCGCTCCTTTAATGCGTTACAATTTTCACACAAAGTTATTATACCCTATTACCATAGGTGTAGGGTATAAAAAATTTTTTTTTTTAAATTTACGTTGGTTCAGATGATTAATTGCAAAGGACATAACTTTCTTTTAAAATCGAATCTAGCTTTGGTAGCAATGCTCGTCGTCAGACCCTTCTGCAGCGCATTTTGTAAAAAATTATAGTCAACAGAGAAGAGTTCTGAAAAACCTCGATGCTAGTGTAGTACTTGGAAGTTTCTTTTAACGGAAAGAAGTTGACCTTTTAGAAGAAGTTTGTTCATATTTCTAGGTAGAGAGAGCAATCAAAGCTTCAAAAGCATATCAAGGTATTCGATTTAAAACCAGGGTTAAAAAAAATAAGTGGATTGCTTTAATTTAAGCACTACACGCACAAAACGCAGTGCACACAATTGGTCGCACACTAAAAGCGCAGTTTTACCCTGTACTCGCTCGTACTCACACTCCATCAAAATGATATGGGAAATACTAATGGAGTGTAAGATACCTAAAGTCATGTAATTAAACTTCAGGTAAGTACCAAAAGAAAAGTATGAGCATAATACAAAACCGATGATTACGCTTACACATTCCAGCACTTGCACTCACACTTGCCCTTTTATCTGTGCTGGTGCGTTCGAAAGCATAGTTGGGTGGAATCAAAATGTCCATGCCTCGATATAAATTAAAATTATCGTTGCTTATATTTACCCTTCAATATATATACAACACAATATCAGAAAAGCTTATATCTTGCAAAATTTTCTCTGAAAAATGCACAACCCACAACGACAAATTTTCCAAGCACGCCAACATTTATGCATGGAAAATTATAGTTCACTCATTAAATTACGAAATTTTTAATTGCAATATGCTCATAAAAGGCAAAAAATTAATTAGAAATAAAACTTTTATGTTGCCATAAAGACACAAGTCGTGGCTGCTCCTCCCTACGTTTTAGCCTTCAAGCGAGTACGTGTGAAAATAATATACGAATGTGTGAAATGAAGGCAATTATTGTATTTACCAGCCAGCATGTGTTTCTCTACGTTTGGAAAAAAGTTTGGGTAATTCACAAAAAACGCAATATTTATTGTTTATGCTAAAATATATTCAAAGTGTATGTGTAGACATTTAACAGCGAGCGTTAATGCGTTTCCAAGGCAAATAGGCGCCAGGCAAACAAGCACATATACATTTCGTTTTATTGCTATTTATTTGCCCAGTGAAACAAAAAAACACTAAACAAATTGAAAAAAAAAATAGCAAAAAATTATTGAAAAATTTAAGTTAGCGCTAAAAAAGAATATAACACGCTCTGTGCTGTGAAATTTTCCAAAAATTGCAAAACGATTGTGTGAAAATTAATAAATGTGAAAAGAATCAATTTGCAAAAGCTTTCAAAATTCCGTGAAATTAAAGGAAATTTTATTTTTGAGGAAAATGGAATTGGCCACAGAGACGCTAGTACAGCTATTAAGGCGTAACTAACAACCTTAGTAATTCGTTTATGTATGTATGTAGTATGAATATTTAAGAGAAAAAACTCGATGGTTCGACAAATATAGGGGAATTGTTTAGGAAGTTGATTGCACAGGTGAAACAATGAAATATATGTATTTACAACAGCCTTAATGAACAAATCATATTCCATTCAATGTCCAATAGAATAAAATATAAATCGCAAAATATTCGTCTTGAATTAAAATGAGCTTGTAGCGATTCAAAATGCTTGAAAGCTAACATATGACACCTTTTACAAGAAACTTTCGAATTTTCTAGTTTCATAAAAGCCCTTTTAATAAATTAAAATCGCATGTCATTATTATACAGAGTCAACAGCAACCAAAATTTCCATTTTCTTATGCCGGTATCAGACTGCTTCCGATTCTTGTCGACGACACGCTTCCGACTCTTGCTAATGCCTGTATCACACTGCTTACGATTTTTGTCGGCGACACATTGCTCAAAATTGCACAAAAATACACCGAGTTGCCCGCTTTGATATGTCAACTGCTCTCGTTTTCATTTCCTTTGAGGAAATTCAAATCATCAAAGAGTTAATGCATTGAAAATCGCAAAAAAATCCAAAGCATGATGCACTCATAAACAGCAGACAGCTAGATGACAGTCGTCTCAAATATGCAGTTGCGAAACATCAAGCAGCAGCGACTAAGAACCACATTCCGGATTTGTAAACAAATACGATTTACAAAATTGCGCGAAAATTGAAAGGCAGGGGGCGTAGAGGTAGCCAAATGCAGCGCAACTGGAACGCAAATTAAAACTGAAGGTGGAATCAATTGAGCAACGCATAGTGCAGTGACGGTCTGCAGTGTTGCAGCGTAGACGCCCCGCCTCACCTCACCCCACCGCACCTTTAACAATTTAGCGTACAATGCAAAACTGAGTGGAAACGATGGCTACAGGGGAGCAAAATTTTAAAATGCGCTACACAACGCGCTTGAATAATACGACGTGTATTCATGTAAATAGTTTTCGAAAAAATAAACAAGCATACGAATTCAACGAAAGCGACCCAGAAATTTAATGGCTCACAAAGTGGCCGAAATGTAGAATGAAAAGTTCACGTAAAAATAAAGCAAGTTAAAAACAACAACAACAAAATTATAAATAAGTCTGCGCACTTGTAAAAGTTCACAAATGAATCACACCAAATTTGGCTGAACAAAAGTGGAAGACTTAGAGATAAACAGACAGGCAGGCAGGCAGGCAGGCAGCTAAAGATCGCCCGTGTACATTTCGGTTGGCCCAAGTTTCTTTTTAAAGATACGCAGCAGATACACAAGTGATAGTAGTCTAAAATAGCACAACGTGATTGAGATTCATGCCGAGCAAAGCAGCCCAAACTGTTGAAATTGAAACGACATTAAAAAAAAACAACATTAAGCGTATGCTGAGCATAAAATCAACAGCAAACGAGAGGCAATTCCAGCAATTAAAGCCAATTTTGGAAACTTAACAAGTGCCTTTTCGACATGGTGGTGCCTTGGCGAAGGGGTAGACCTTGATGGAACTGAAATGGCCGCTGAAAGACTGCACTTTCAAATGGCAGCGTGTGAGTGGTTAATGGAAGATGTAATGTAGCCGAGCTACAATATTTAAATTACAATTACTTTTGTACTATGGCTACTCTAGGTTGGGTTAGGTTAATCTGGTTGCCTAAAAAGGCCACGCATAGACCCTGTTGGGTCCTTAGCGATACCAGTTAGGTTTCCGTTTTAGAAGTGTTCGAAGTAGTGATCTGTCAGAATTTGGATGTGTTTCACAAATTTCCATAGAGGCTTGATACCTAGTTCCGAGATCTGTTCGAGCCGGCTACTCTAGGGATCAAATGATTCTTGCTCATTTTAAAGTTTATTTATTTTGCTGAAGTATCTAGTAGTCACTAAGAGTAATGATACTATTAAATTGAATCGTTTTTAAGTCACTTTCCCACTTTTCTATAAAAAGGAATGTAACAAATTATCATAACATATAACTAATTAGCTATAGGCACAACAATAGAAAGAGTTGAGTGGCATGGCTTTCGTTAGGCAAAATATATAATCAAAATTTAATTTGAATTAAAATGTTATCGATTTTCAGATCTATTTTGTTAATTTCGTTTGCATTGGATATAGTAAACTGTAGCAGGCAAACATGCTTGCAATTTTATTCTGTCGGGCTCGAAAATAAAAGCGAAATTCTTCAATTAAATGATGTGACTATGTGATAGCATGGATACAACAAAAACAACAAAAAGTGAAAACGAACAATTTCCAAAGAAACAACAAAATGTAGCAGAAATCACAAAAGAAAACGAGGAGTGCATAAATGATATTTATAGCTTGTTAGATAGATAGATACTCGTAGAATGAGCAGGAAATTTCGAGACAGGGAAATCGGGGAGCAAAAATTTATAGAGCATGCCGAGCGAGAGAGCAATAATACAAAAATACACAGCAATGGTGAAGCGGCACAGGAGCGTGTGTGTGTGTGTGTGTGTACGAAATGCAATGCAAGCAGGGCAAGCGGCAGAGATATCAAAAAGAAGTATCGACGAGGGTGTTGCTTGGCGGAAGAACGACTCTGTATTGTGGCAAGCAATGGCAAATGATAAACGATAAATTGACTTTTTATGTTAGTGACTTGTGGCAGAGAAAAGCTAAAAAAAAATCAAGTAAATTAAATATGCGAGCATGCGAAAGGCAAGAGGGCGCTGGAAATTATTGAACAAGGCGCTAATAGCATCGGGGCATGATATCTAAAGCGAGAGCAATTTATGAACTACGGCGGATAAAATAATTTAAATGGCTCGCACTTGAGACGCCAATTAGCAAGTGCGATTATTATCTGCTAGAAATGAATCACAAAATTCGACTAACTATTTAAGAAAGTTAAAAGTTATAAAATGGAAGGCTCTGAGCCCCTAAGCATATAAGAATATTTGCAAAAATTTAGAAGTTGTTCTAAAAAAATATTTTAAAATGCCTCTGTGACTACATACTTGCAAAATCTCAATGCAGATTTAGGAATACAATGAATTTTAAATATATTAATGCCAGTTATTTGTAAAATTGAAAGCATAATTTGCAAACTACTTTGAATAAAAATAGCTAACGACAATTACGCATATATGTATAAAATACTCTGTAGGAAATTGTAAAAAAAATGTATTTCAAGTTGAAAGTCAACTTCAAAGTACGCTCGCCCACTTCTGGCGAAAGGAAACTCGCCTTGAAAGTTGCTACTGCCTGCAAGTCTCTCAGTAGCCTTTCATTTATTTTTTCGTTAAAAACTACACAAGTGCAACAAGTCAGAGGAAACACTGAAAAAAGGGAAAAATACTATTTGAAAATAGTGCAAAATAAATTAAGAAGTAGAAAAACAGCTGCCTTACAGCTTTACAAAGCCAGAGGGCTCTTCATTTTAGCGCAGGTCATTGCTTTTTTGGGCTACATAAGTATATCATTCATCACTGTCCGCATTTTAATGTCAATATGTGAGGCGGCTGCTGGGACAAGGTTTACATCCTGTCGCACAGCAAGTGTGAATCTATTTAAAAATTAATAAAAAATACATTAAGTCAAATGGCTCAAAAGCGCTCGTCTGCTCAACTCTCAACTGGAGCTGGTCGCTGGACCAGACACCACTACACAACGAAGGCAACGATGGCAACGCTTTTGGCCGGCTAAAAGTGTCAACCCACTCCCGTTTATTTTGCCCGCTGCAGTGGCGAGCAGCAAAAGCCGCTGGCAGTCATTGACACAGCCAGCGACTGCAGGTGAAATATCGCCAAGTCACGGGAGCCACAAGCCCACAGGCCGCCAGCGGCAAGCCAGCGAACCTAGTGCGATTTTGGCTGCAAATTATGCTTTCGCAGCACGTCCCCTGTCAGTGAAACGGCGCATGTGAATAGACTTTCCAGCTGCTAGCCGCTGATGGTGTCTATGCCAAGGAAGCACAAAGAAGAGCAGAAGAAGCAGCAGCCGCAAAAAGCATTCCAGCATTGCTGGAAAAACAGCAGTGGAGTACGTTGCAGCGACATGCAGTACATGCCACATACAGTTGCGTGCACAAAAATGGCAGCGTTTTGATTGACAATTTTAGAGATATGCAAACTTTTTAATTTCCATTTGTATTAAACGTTTAGATACAATTTTACCAAATAAAAAAGAAATTCTTAGCAAGCGAGCAGAAAAAAGTTTGTTAAGTTGAGTTTAGTTAAGGAAAGTAATGATCAGATTAATTAAGTTAAATTAAGTTACGCAAGGTTCAGTTCGATTAAGTTAAAAAAGGGTAGGCTAAGAGAAATTAAAACTCAGTAAAGTTAAGTTTGAGTTTATTGAAGTAATTCCTGCATCTAAAGTTCGAATTAATATTTCTTTGAAAAGCTTAAGCTAAGCTTTAAAAATACTAATGTTTGTTTTGGGCTTAACGTTCAAAAAATCAAGTGCATTTTGCAAGTTTTTCCACAAAATCTCAAAAATATTGTGCCATTATTGAATAACTTTAGACTAAACTTTACCGCTCGCTCTTGGCTGCTTAAGTGCAGTTGAAAAAAAATAATTTATTATATGCCGCGCATAAGAATCATTCGACATTCACCTTAAGAACTGTTGTTGAGAAGTTATTGAGAACCTAAGAACCTAGAAATACATGCTTTTAGGCCAAATTTTCAGTAGCCACTTAAGCTTCAGGTAGTTGTAGGGAGTTGTAGGTATATCTCATGAATAAATTGATGCCGGCTGTTTTTGTGAACACAACTGTACGTGTGCAAGTGGCAGTTTAACTCGTTTCGAAGGCAACTTTTTATGCTTTCCATTTTTTTTATTTCGACAGAGGATAGCAAAGTGGACAAAATGTAGCAAAGTGCAATTGAAAATGTAAGCCAAGCGATAAAAAATGGCTCAATAGGCGTAGAAAAGGCCATGGCAAAAATAGTTTAAAGTGCCGTGCTTACCGAATGAAGTGATTAAACGATTTTCAAAACAAATAAAACAGTGCCGTAAAAGTTGTGGGAAAATAGTTTACAAATCACAGCTGCATACTTTCATAATCCGATAAGAAATGAAAAATTAAACCTGCGGCAAGTTTTTCGAACTAGCGACAAACCGCAACACTTGCAACCACAGCAAAAGCCACAACAGCAATAGCAACACTTGCAACACAAGGCATTTCGGTTTGCAACAGCTTGAATGCGGTTTTAATCATGGCGCAGCAACAAGAAAGCCGAAAATTTTTAGTTGCATTAATGGCATTATTTTTCCAAGATTTCTTAATGAAAGCGCGCTCGAACAAAACCTAGAACTGACATTGGAATTACATTTTAAAAGGAATAATAGTCGGAACTAAAATTCCAAAAGTAGTTAAGTCAAGGAATCTGTTGGTGGTATCGCCATATTGAAACGGGTAAGAAGCGAAATCAAACCAAAAGTGTGGTATTCATTGATCATTGTGGTAATTTTATAACCTAAATACCACGAGGAGGAGGCCTGGGTTCAAATTTCAGCCGGGGCACATAACATCTAATAAAAAGAGAATTTGTTTTTCAAATTGTTTCTTTGCGCGATGAATTGCTAATTCTCCGAGAGTATACTTTGCCATGAAAAGCTTCTCAACCCGTTCGGATAAGGTTATTTGTAGGTCCCGTTAATTTGTGCTGAAAAATAACAAGCACAGACAAGTTAATAGAGAAAGCTAGGCCCACACGGGCTGTTGCGGCAATCAATTATCATTATTATTAAATAGTATATAAATATTCATGCATGTTCTCATTGCATTGAACCATGATCTTCAACGAATGCAGTTGGGTATAGCCTCGTATACCATGATATTTCTAAGGCTCGTATTTCATGTTATTTCTAATTTCAATTTAGTTGGTACAGTTGGTCTCCCCAGGATGCTGCTAATCTTTTTGCTGAGTTTTTCAAAGGTAACTTCCTTCAGGATTCCCATCTCCCGGCCGTTGCCCCCAACCAAGATTGTCTTTTACCTCTTAATTTTGGATCCCTAGTCTTGTCCTCAGAGGATATTCTCCGTGGTATTTCTACTCTCAAATCTTCCCCCCAAACTGACGTTGATGGGTTGTCATCAAGCATCAAAGCATTATCTGCCCCAATCAGCATGGATTTGTCCCGGGTCGGTCCACGGTCTCTAATCTTGCGACGTTCTCTCATGACTGCATTTCTGCCTTTAATGACGGATATCAGGTGGATACAGTCTATACTGACTTCTCTAAAGCTTTCGATAGGGTCTCGCACAGCATCCTGGTCTGTAAACTCGCCCAGTTTGGTTTCCATTCCACATTCTTGGACTGGATCCGATCTTATCTACAGAATAGGCAATATGTTGTTGACGTTGATGGGACTCGCTCTAGACCATTCTCTGCCTCTTCTGGTGTCCCACAAGGCAGTGTACTCGGTCCTTTGCTCTTCCTGCTCTTCATCAATGATATCAGTGGTTGTTTTTCCAAGGCCAAATTCCTGCTTTACGCTGATGATCTAAAAATTTATACCATTGTCCGTAACTCTTCCGATATAGACGTTCTACAGTCCGAGTTAGATAACGTTAATCTATGGTGCACCATAAACCACCTGCACTTAAACTTAAAAAAATGCTTTCATATGACCTTTTCCAGGTCGGCTGCCGCCTTCCAGTCCTCTTATCACATTGCCAATACGCCTCTCGAGAGAGTGTCCGAGTTCGCTGACCTTGGAGTCATTTTTGACTCTAAGCTGTCGTTTATGAGTCATATCAACTCCACTATCTCGAAGGCTTATTCAATGCTAGCTTTTGTTCGTCGTAATAGCACTGAATTTTCTGATCCCTACACTCTTAAGCTCTTGTATACTTCCCTGGTTCGCTCCCGGTTGGAGTACGCATCTTTTATCTGGAATCCATTTTATATGTCTCACTCCACCCGCATTGAACGAATCCAAAAATATTTTCTGAGTTTTGGTCTTCGATCCCTGAAGTTTACCGATTCCATTCCGCCCTACACGGCGCGTTGCTCACTGATTAATCTAAAGTCCCTTGAAAGTAGAAGGACAATTTTATCTCTGTCGTTTGTCCATGGTATCATTACTGGCACGGTTGACAGTCCCCACCTTCTCAGCCTAATCGCCTTCAACGTTCCCTCTAGGGTATTACGTCACTATGCTTTGTTTGTTATTCCCCCTTGCAGGACTAATTATGCCTCGAACGCGCCTTTGGTTCGGTCTCTGTCTGAATTCAACAAAATCTCAACCGCTTGTGGTTTAGATCTTTCCATCTCGAGTTTTGCTTTAAAAAAATTGTTAAACTTATATTATAATTAATGTTCTAATTCACCATTGTTATTTGCTTCCTTAAGTATACTTATATTGTGTTAATCTAGTCTGTAAGGCTCTAGCCATAGACTGAATTTACAAATAAATAAATAAATAAAATGGCTGTGTTATAAAAAGAGCTTCTCTTCAACTTTATTAAATGCTTATGCCAAAAGCAAGTAATTTAAATTGCGCTTACAGCCAGTCCGTGCTCCAGTGTGCCCCACTTTGCAACGCAATTCTCTATGCTCTAGCAACTTCACTCTTTTCATATTATTTGTGCTACATTCTAATATCGGATTCGAACAACTTACCACGTACATTGAAAGTGGTTAGATACAAGCTTGGCACATTTCGAGGGCAGAGCTGCAGCAGAACGCTTCATGCGTACGCCAGGGAATGCTCACAATGAAATGCAGCATAGCGGCTATTAGCAAATAAGTTAGCTGAAACATTTACTTGGCATGCAGTTACAACAGGCACCATTTCTTTGAAGCAGCTCCATACTGAGATGCGTGCGCCAGCTGTGGCCAACTGGAAATTATGAGCGATCGTCGGTGTCGCGTAAAGTGGAGCACGCTGTTGTGCAAATGGGTCAATGGTAAGTACCAACGGTAATAACCAGACTTGCGCGGACATCTGCCATGGTGTGTGCCACAATTTGGTCAGGCCACATGAAATGTGTTTTCAATAAATAAAGCTAAAGTGCAAATAAATAAACAAGCAAGCAGAAAACCAGTTAACGTTGAAGGCAACAGCAATACGATTCTAGAGCATCATTGCTAAATGGGTTAACTGCTTTTTTACAACTATCATTTTGCTATAGCTACTTTGTTGTTTAATGCTTTGTTTTTTATTTAGTTGTTGTTGTTGTTGCTGCATGTTGTCGCATGCTGCAGCTGCGGATTTGAGCAACTTTTATATTCGAACTTAAGCTGCAACTTAGTTGTTGGCAACATGCTAATTTTCAACACGCTTTACATATGTATATTTTAAATGCCGGCAGCTTCACTTTAGTGGCTTGTATAGCGCTACGATATTTATTACGAAACCGTTTTGAAATCGAGTTTTCCACAAAATAACAAAATTGCATTTGCATTGTGTGTGATTAACATAAATTAAATGTATAAGAAGATGAAAAAACAGCAGCAGAAAACATCTTTATCTCACTGCGATGGATGTCACAGAAAGGACCAGACTTCGTTACCTCGGTAAAATTTATCTATAACCTACAAGGTTGTTAATGTGTACAAACATATGTAAAAAAATAGAGAACTGCCAAAAAAGGCAGGTTAGCTTAGATTGACTTATTAGAGCTCTTTTGCACATAAAACACTCAGGGGATGAGCTTTATAGTACATGCAAAGCACTTGTTAGTTTGGTAATGATTATAAGTGAGTGTGATGGGGGAAAGTATTGGTGGATATTTGCCTTGAATTTGCATATATTATAGAAAAGGTATGAACTGAGCTCTGTAAAATTTAAATTCTGAATATTATTGTGAAGCACGGTAACTGCACTAGTATACTGTGAATTGGATATGACATTTCTTAACATATCAGGAAAAGTATTAAAAAAAGTAACTATAATTTCTTGTAAAAATGAATGTTCTCGAAAAAATAATAGATAGAAAAACATATAAGTTAAGTTTTGTTGTGCAATCATCATAATAATAACGGTAAGGATATCGGTTTTTTTTTTCAACTCTGTCTATTAAACCTTATGTTATAATTGCATAGCATTGCACATTAACAGTTAAACCTCAAAATAGACATGCAAATTTGCAGAAGCAGCTAGTATAATTTTAGGCGCCCGAAATATGCCACAAATTGCAGCCGTTTAAATATGCATGCATGTAGGGTACACAATTGTCCTATAAAAAATATTAAAATTATTTCATTGCATTTTTTGTGGCAACATGAAACTACTGCGAATATAATTTGTATTGCATATATTTAGGCGTACACGCATTTACTCTGACATCAGCGCACAATTCCAAGAATACCCGAGCACGAAATGTCGAGAAAATCCCATGACTAAGCCGCCATTGCTGCTGCTGGTGTTGGGGCTGTCGCATAACTGAAATAGACGATGTGAAGGCAAGCAGAAAAGAAAAGCAAAGTACAAGCAAGTAGCAAGAAAATAAAAAAAATTTCATAAATAAACGGGGAAAAACATGGCGTAGAAAAATATGAATCATATAAAATGCAAAAACGTATGTATGCATTAAAATTAGTAGGCGCAAAAGAAAAATGTAAGGCGCGCAGATTTTTAAGCGCCTAAAAGACTGCTTTATGAAAGACACACAAACGAAATCGCACACGCCTCATCGCAGAATCGAACCTACACATTTTTCACATTTGCATTTTGCCCCTGGCAACCTTCAATTTGGCTTGTACAGAGTACAGCTAAAGAAATTCCAAAGTAAACACAGCAAAAGAGAAGCAACATTTCCAAGAGGTCAAAGTCAGCGAAATTTGTATGTTGCTTTTGTGAAGTAAAACCAAACAAAACAATGTACACAAAAGAAAACACAGCCGAAATCTTTATATGTACATATTTATGTATGTATATATGTGGCAGAGAGCAATTGTTCTGGCTCTTTTTGGACTGTAGCGGAACAAAGAAAACGACCAACAAATTGGATAAACACATTTCAGCGTCTTTCAAAGGGGGTATTAAAACAAACTGCAAAACTAAACAGAACGACAAACAAATCATGTAAAGTTAAGGCGAGTGACCAACAAAGGCGCGCACACGTGTTGGTGACCCCTCCAGGAACAACAACAAACTACCGTGTACAAAGTACGCAACTGCTTTTAGACAGTTTTGCCTCATACGACAAGCGATTTTCAAGTGCAATTACGCCAACTTGAGCAGGGGATTACACAAACAATGACAACAACAAAAGTCATAAATAATCAAAATATTGACACGCCGAATTTACGCTGATTATTGTTGACATTGCACTTGAACGTCGTGTAATGTACACGCAAGTCGCCGCAGGTGTACAAGTTAAGCAAAGACTGCACTCTTCGTTTTGGTTAAAAAAATATTTGAAAATTTTTATTTGCGTAACTAAGTAAGTAACTTATGTATTATACTTATAGCGATTTCCTTTTCAAAAGCGATTTCTAAATCAAAATTCACGTAAGGAAAATTAAATGTTGAGATTGTACTCAGGGTAAAAATAGTCAAATCAAAAGCTGTGGTAAATATTTGGTTAGCAAATAGTTAACATTGTCGCCGCGGTGGCTCAGTGGACGTGCTCCGTAGTGCGTGGTCGCTGATGCGGAATAGCTCGGTTCAACTCTCAGCCGGGCACATAACATCTAATACAAAGAGCATTTGTTTTCAAATTGTTTCTTTGCGCGGCGCCACTTCTCGCGATGAATTGGCAATTCTACGAGAATATTCTTTGCCATGAAAAGCTTCTCAACCTGTTCGGATTCGATTAATGTAGGTCCCCCGTTAATTTGTGCAAAATATAGCAAGCACACACAGTTAATGCGAGAAAGCTAGGCCTAAGCCCACACGGGCTGTTGTGTTGTATTTAAAAACAGATTGAATATGAGTATATATATTCAAAAAAAAATTATAATAATATCGCTGGCAAAATGTGCAAAGGCCCTAACTAACATTTCTGAAATTTAACAGGAGAAGCAATAATGAACATAATAGCCCAATTCACAATCTTGTGCATATGGTCTGGGATTTTTACAATTGACAGTTTTGTAGCAAACTACTGTCAAAACTACTGTAGTTTTGCTACAAAACTGTCAATTGCAAAAATCCCAGACCATTTGCACAAGATTGTGAATTGGGCTAATATTTCATAGCATGTACAAAAGTACATAAAAAAGGTATTTTTTGTATTAGCTATAAAATCGTCATTTTTGGTTGAATATATTTTAATATAGGCTACCAGAAACCGCCAAGAACGTGTTTCGTAAAATAGTTTTGGTTAGGGCCTTTGTACATTTTGCCAGCGATATAAATCATTTTGCGCTCTGATGCCAGCGAATATCGTACTCAACTACTTCACATTCGTTACGTTTACGATACGTTTTTTAGTTCTGAGAAATATATAAGCGATTCCCTTTTCACGCGAACCAAATTCGATATGAGGATTGCATGGAAGGCAGCAAAAGCCATTGCGGGTGGCATGGAAACTGTTTTTTTAAAAGACACTCTCGATTTACACTTAAACACACACACACAGACACACAGCAGTCATATAGGCAAACTCAAAAGCAACACTGCAATGTATTTAACTTCCCCCTGTTTTGTTGTTGTACGTGTCTTGAGTTGAACCCCAACATTATCGACCTCGCACGCAAAAACTTCAACTTCTCTAGCAACGTTGAACATCATCAGTCAAAACGTTATCATTTTGTGCGTGTTTGTGTGCGTCAACAATAAACGCAGTTGAAGGGCACTTTCAGTACTATATAGCACAAATATAGCACTTTAATTGGGGGGAGCACAGTCGATTGTCTACGGGCACTCGAGCTTCTGAGGCACGTGAGTGGTATTTATAAACCAAGTGCGTAAGTGTCAATCTGGCACGCACTTTGCGATGCATTGAAAACAAGACTTATATATTTTTAGACAAAGACTACCGGATTCCGGAAAAAAAATTGCAGTAATAGTTCGTGAATTTCTTTTAATTAAAACTGCTTAAAGTCACATAAAATGTAAATGCCAATTTCCAAAGGCAGAGATAGATCTATTAAAGAAAAAAAATAGAACGGCGGGATTCCAATCTGCTGGCTGATGAAGCCAGAGCTGTAAAGAAAACATTACTTTTGCAATGGTATTGGGTTTATGATTACAAAAGTAATGAGAAGAAGTTCCAATGCGTTTTGTGACTAGTGATTATCGTAAAAAAAAGCTATCTCTTGCTGCCTTAGCAATAAAACTTTTAACAGCAAATTAATTTTAAGACTCTCTATGAGGATTCTGTCATTACGTACTAAGTGCCAATTAGTGATTAGCAAGTGGTGAACTAGAATTTGACACTATTTGGAATTCTGATAAGACTTTTCAGTCTTAAATGACAAGCTTCTATTTTGACAGCTGAGTTCAAGCTAAATATAGCTGTTATAGCCAGAATGCTGATATTCATTACAAAGTTTTTTTTAATTTAAAAAAAAATTTATTGTAAAGATTAAAATTAATAACATTTAAAAATGGCAGAAAAATGTTGACAAACAAAATTTTCATAAACTAGTGAAAAGTGCGAAACTAAGGGCCAGTTTCACAGTGGATGTTTAAACTCTGATTGCAGTTTAAATAGGGAATTTCAGTTTCACAGTGGGAAGTTAAATACAATTTAAATGCCCGGTTGTGGGCATTTAAGTACGGCACAGAGTTGCAATCGAAAACAAATAAACAGCTGATTTCGGATGAGCAAGCAAGCTGCGTCGACAATATTGCAATTTATAAGCGGCCAAATTAAACATACAACTGCATGGTGTAGCACATATAAACGATCCCGTAGTATTATAAATAATATAAACTGTGGATTCTTTGAAGAATATCCAATAATTCACTTCTTTCGGCCGACGAAAAATTTTTAGCTCGCGCTGCCTCCATAATTGAACAATTGAACATATGTTTTTGGCAAGTTGTGCTGTGTTCAATTGTCAAATATTCGAAGTTGCCATTCATTATTCCGTATTTAAATAAATGCACTGTGAAACTCAAGAAAAGTTAAACTAGATTTAAACTCAATTCGCAAATTAGATTTAAACATCCACTGAGAAACTGGCCCTTAGGGGCCAGTACTTAAATGCCCACAACCGGGCATTTAAATTGTATTTAACTTCCCACTGTGAAACTGAAATTCCCTATTTAAACTGCAATCAGAGTTTAAACATCCACTGTGAAACTGGCCCTAAGAGTTCGAAATTTATCAATTTCAAAACGGGCTGAAATATCGCCTACTCTTATAAGTTATCTTGATTCCTGAAGTATTGCCAACAATGTGAAAAACTTTCCGACAGTAAAATATTAAAAATGAATGAAAACTAATTAATGACACTTTAAACAGAAATTCTAAAGTGATAGTTGTTATAAATTTGTATGAGATTATTTAAAATTGCCAGAAAAGATGTTATAAATCAATCACACATATTTAAAAAAATGGCTTGAAAACAAGTTTAAATATTTCGTTATAAAAACTTAACAAGCGTGCACACGTTACTTCGCCTTACGCTCGCGTATTATGAGCTGTATTTACATATATTCAAAACTCTTTCGAATTTCGCTTCCATTATCCGAAGCAGCAATTTGACTTGACTAAGCTAATATCAAGCGTAATCTGAAAAATGTTTGCACTAAAGTCAAGGCAAGATGGCAACGCTGCACTTGCATATTTTGCGAGTTAGCCGTACGGCTTCTTCACCCAACACTAATTGCACTTTTCTGTGTGCTTTTCCCTAGAAACTCAGCGAAGCATATAAAACGCTGGCGCGCAGAAATTAGCCATTTTCTATTTATTTTACTTTTTCAACACTTACTGAAAAGCAATTTTTCGCTGCATGTGCCATGAGAAATGCCTGCCTATTTGCTGCAGTGTTAAAAGGCATCACCAGGAGTGCGATGGTAGCGGTGGAGTGTATGGCCTGAAGGCACTTTTCGTAGCTGTGCTCAGTCAACTTGTCGGCATGAATGTGGCTCGCGCTGAGTTGAGCTGAGCTGCCGCTGGCCGCGAGCATCCAGTAAATAAAACCAGCAAAAATTTTAGTTTAATGCCATTATTTGCATGCGAACGATCAGCACAACAACATAATCAGGCACATTTGTTTGGGAGGCATAAAGAGGGTACTTAGCTGTGGTGACCACTGCGTCCACACAGCCATACTTGAGTTTTATGGGGATATTGACTTTGACTTATGCAAATTTGTAAAACAAGCTTGAAATGTATGCCTGGCTAAAGATAGAATATGTACACTCCAAAGAAAATTGATGGTGAAAATTTCGAAAAAAAAATAGTTACTTCACAAAAATATTAGTCAAGTTTAACAAAAAAATTCGTAAAGATCTTAAAGAGACAGGCATTCGCCCACTGTTCTAATAAGTAACTTCCTTCTTACTGCAATCTTCCCGATCTTTTTGCAAAGCAGAAGAATTCCGACACTAGCAGTCGTAATCCTGATCAAGAAAAGGCGGCAGGTCTACATATGTAGGTAGGGACTCGTACTCCAAGCAGTCCTCACAGACACTGCCAACGTTCAGACCTATCTTATCTACTTACTTATATGACCACTACAAGTTCTGCAGATTTCACCCTCACTCACCAGATCTCTCCAGACGCACCTTCTTTGCGGTCACCTTGTCCAGTCTCTAGTTCCAAACTTTGATAGGGCTTACAGCATTTGGTCCCTCCACCGAAGACTCGGCCTTCTTCTTCTGCGCCGGCCCTAGACCTTTGCATCGAATACCCTCTTTGTCGGAGCATTCGCTCGATATGTCCGAGCTAGCGGAGATCTATCAGACTTGCGTATTTAGCACAAAAGCTTTCTGATATCATGCGCTTAAAAAATTTATATTTTCCTTTTTTTAAACGTCATCTTTTACAATTGAGCACAAAAACTTTCTACCAAAAATATACATATGTAACCTTCTACTCCACTCATTGCAAAGAGTTGGTCTTGTGTTCAATTGAAATTCCACATGGAGGAGGAAACATCTCTTAAATACTGTAGCACTTTAATTGGGTGAAAGAAAAGCGCGCCGATAGCCGCAAACTTGACATAGAAAACACAGCGCAGACATCATTATTCATCTCCCAAAGAATACACAAATACAAATGCTAGGGTACTCGCACATGAAACTCTAAGAAATTTCTCTAATTAGGTCACACAGCGTTCAGTGTTCGGCGTTTGAGTGTAGAATTTTACAAGACGAAAGTAGGTAGGTGAGGCAATGAAAAATTACACGAGCGTAAAAAATGAAACGCTTAATTTGATGTGGCTAACTTGGCCGACTGGCTTTTGCTGGTTAGCTGGCGCGTGAAATACGAAACGTATCTCTACACCCACATCTTAAAAGCAATCGTAATCCCGTTTCGGGCAACTGTACCAATTAAGCATTGTTAACGGAAGAGCTAAAGATGAACAAATTTCCAAAACGACTTTCTGTTCATCATTTAAAAAGAGGTTAAGTATTTAGATACAAAGACTGGAAGATGGGGACCGTCCCACCTTCATGTACGTTCAAAAACTGCCGAGAGAATAAGAGTAGATCATGATTGTGGAATAAATGCTAGTTTCTTTCCAACCAACATGACTTTTTAGGTCTATAAAGTATTTGAACCGGTTGTACTGGTCACCGGAATTATATTTCAACATTGCCTCAGCAGAATTAAAGTGTATTATACTGATAAACCTTTAAAGTACTGCCAAATAAAAACTAGTAAATGAAGCTTTTATATCTATTATATATCATTAAATTTCAAACTTACTTACACACTTAATTTGGAACGAAATGCTAAAAGTGAATGAGCTAGCTAATGCCAGACAAGCGCCATTATTAGTACATATATGAAAAAAGTCTGCTCGTGCCGACTCCACCCAATCAATGGAAAATTCGAAATATTTACTGCATTTCATTAACAACGAATTAACAAAGCTGCTGCCTCCGCAGCTGCCGCCGCCGCCACCAGCCATCGCAGTTTAACTATAAGACATGCGAACGGAATTAATGAACCAAAGAACTGACCTACATTCTTTCAAATAAAAATAAAAATCCAAGCAAAATAAACTCCCATACAATATCTAAACATCATGAAAAAAATTGTGTACGAGTAGTCTGAAAATTAAATCATATTACACAGTTACGGATACGGTTCGTCAGTCCAATGGTTGGTTGGTTAGCTGGATGCTTGGTCTATGATGTTTGCATTCAATTTATGCATTATCTGCTGATTACTCGATTACTCACAGCAGACTGCTGCGTCTAGCAAAGTCTGCAATAGACTTTATGGTTAAATGCCAATCATAAAAAGACCGGTGAGAAAAAAGGATAATACTGCCAAGCTTTATGATACGAGGTATACAAGAAAGGCTACTAGAGAATTGATTAAAAAAGGAACTAGAACAACGTAGAGAGAAAATCAAGTCATACCATGCACACGTAAATGAAGGAGCGAACATACTGGAAAAACAGGAGTCAGTCTTCGAGTTTCTAGCAGTCGAACCATACTCTGCGCTAGAAGCAGGTATAGTGTGTAGCCAAGTAAGAAAGTGCGCAATGTTGGAAAACCAGAGAAACGAAAGAAAGAACTTACAATCCTGCAGACAGGTCAAGAAAATCCTGAGTTCGTCATGATGGCTGGGGTATTACTAACGTCGGGACATGCCAGCTTCGGAGAAGATAGAAGTGAAAATATATGATGTCTAGATACGTGCACAGAATATAAAACGTGAACATGGTGGGACACATTTTGTGTCTATGTCTGGCATTTGCCAGAAGGATAATAAGCAAAACTGGTGGCCACTTCATTGAAGAAGATGTAATTAACCTTGTGTAAACCTCTTCTAGAAATGACCAAAAATATCCAGGTTAGACAGGAAGCTTGGAGTAAAATAGGCACATTTGACTAAGAGGTGCTTTGGCGGAGATAAGGGATCTGAATCGATAGCTTCAAATAGGATACCTGATGGTTTTAGTAGGTAAAATCCAGTGCGTCGTAGAACTTGATTTCTAAAAAATTAAACAGTTCGGCTTTGTATACATAAGCTATCTCTTCAGCTTGGCCGAACTTTTCATATAAATTTTTAAATAAGTTTTATAAGCTGAACTGTTCGTTCAAATACTTTTTAACTAAAGGCCTATTCTGTCGAATAGCATTTTTACCAATTCATACTTTTATTATCGAAAAATAACAATTGATGTAGCAATTATTTGTGTCTGGATCGCCATCGATTCAGTTGATTCAACTCTACAGATAAATGTAGATCAATGTTGCTTGTTATTGTAATCAGTTTGAGCTTTATTGAAACCACGTCCTCCTCCGGCCACATACCATGCACACGTTTGCTCGCTTACGTGCCGAACCAATATGGACTCTTCTCCATTTAAAGCATTTTCGCAGCTCTCTTCAACACAAACGACTAAACAACACTTTTAGACGTAGCCTGCCTACAGCATCTAGTTCAGTCGAACAGTGAGATCAAAAAGGAGTTCACAGTTTCATAGCATAGATGATGAGAAATGACAACTATCGAGACAGGAGCCGAAAGACATTTATTGTTTGTGTCCAAAACGATAGAATGCGTGGAAAGAATGGGAGAAACGTAACTTTTTCTCTCGTCTTCGGCAGAAGTGGGTCAACAATTTATAGCAAGCTGTCTGACTGACTGATGGCTGTCGTTCCGTCTGACCGTTCTGAGCAGGTAGATGTGAATGTGGCACACGCATAAGCTTTTAAATGGCCAAATAAGTCAAGTTTAATTGTCTACTTATACTGTAAGGTTATACAACAGTTGCGGTTTATGTAGTTAATTCTCTTTTACACAGTTACAAGCGGCCAAAACTAAATAGGTCATATATGTAGGTGTTCCATTTTTTGAAAAAATTCAAAGCAAATCAAGAGTATACAATTGATGAAAGCACATCAATCACTTGGCAATAAAATGATACAATATTTGCACAATTAAAAGGAGTGCGACATAATAATCCGGCAAGCCATTTGTGCTGGTTCCGACAGTTCAAATTTATTTTAAAACGATTATAACACAATTTTTCCAAGAGCAAGTCAAATGTTGACGCGTTGTTGCTCAATTGTGTAATCGTCTTCAGTTTAACTTTAAGATAAGTGGCAGCTTTAAGAACAAGCCGTGTGCTTTGTACTGAGATGAAGAATATATTTTGCTGTTCTCTTATTTCATTTACTCGACAGCTTTATGCATTTTAAGGAACACGAGTGAGACTACATGTCAGAACAAAATTAAAGCCAATTTTCTTATGTATGCATAGAAAGGTGATAATTTTAATTAGCATTAATCAGCGAAATACATTAAAGAATTCTTGAGCATGTAGCAAAGCAAAAGAATGTAGAGTTTGTTTGTGAGAAGAGAGAACCGAGAAAATCAGGCCGTAGAAACTGAGTTACCAGAATTTAACACTACAACAACAAAACTGAATGCTAAGAATATGAAATTAGAGGTTAAGTGACAGCGTGCTATAAGGTAAATCAATCGAGATCCACCGGAGTTGAAAAGTTGCATTATAACTTGTTACGGGAGGTCAATGAAGACTATCGGAAAATGAATACGCTTGAAAATATTTAGCAAATCGTAGATACTTTTTCTGGGGAGTAAAGGAGTAAGCGTTTATACATTTTGGCATAAAGTTGAGGGTGTAAGGGGTAACGAAAATTATTTCAAAAAAAAAATTATAGCTTAACATTGCAAAACACTAAATGGTGATGGAGGAGGACGGTACACCTGCAAGCAGGACCACAGATTTTGAGCCGCGGTGGCTCAGTGGGCTAAGTGCTTGGTCGCTGACGCGGAGGACCTGGGTTCATCTCCCGGTCCGGTAACATCTAATAAAAGGAAAATTTGTTTTCAAATTGTTTCTTTTCGCGGCGCCACTTCTCGCGGAGAATCGGCAATTCTCCGAGAATAATCTTTGCCATGAAAAGCTTCTCAAACCCGTTCGTTTTTGTAATAATTCGTCGAAACTAGCGGGAGAAGTTACATTTTAGTAAATTTAATTTCTGCATCTGGTTCGCAAAACCGTCACACTGAGATCAATTCACTGGCAAAATAGAAAATCTTTTAGCAAAGAAATAATAATTAAAAAAATTAAATCATTTCAATATTCGTATTAAAATATAATGAAAATTGTTCAGTCCTATTCTATCAAACAGAAAAAACGGTGAAGTATCGTAGCAAAATTCAATTTAAGATTCGTAAAAAAAGTAGTACCATAAAACCCGTTGTAGCTGGCGCATGCAGGTCAGGTTATAAGGTGGCTCTTACACACGCATAAAATGTTTGTATGACAGTGTGATATACATATACAACATGAAAATGACTTGGAAGAAAAATTTGCAGCGGCAAAAGAAAGAAGAGAAATCATTTTTAAGGAAAACTCTCTACTCTACAACATCAAGATGAAAGAAGGAAGGTACGTAAAAGAAGGAAGGAAGCGACAGCTGAGAAAATTTGTTGCTGACGATGAAGTAGAAAAAGTAATGATTACACTACATAAAAAAGTGCAGTTCATACGTGAATAATTGCTGTGCTGCAAAAGTGCAAGCAGAAAAAATCACAAAGCGTTTCAGCAGAAATGGCTTAAATGCACGACAAACAATGAGAAGTGCACGACGTTTGATGTGTGCGTGTGTATGTGATTGTGGCATTTCCATTAGAAAATAGAAACTATTGAGTGCGATCAGAAAATTCAAAATCAAAAGAAGAAATCAGTAGGATTCGTAGAAAGTTGAAAGCAGCTGAGGAAATCACTAATTGAAAGTCAGGCAAGGGGAAATACTGTCAATGAGCTCAGCTTGTTGTTTTGTCTTTTGCATTATCAGCATGCTTTTCTTGTTTCATTATTCTAGAATCTAGAAGAAGCTACGCCAAGTGATGCAACTCTTTGACTTTTTCTGCCAAAGTTATAGTGCGAAAGTAAATGAATACAAAGAAAAAAATAATAAATGTTGAAAAATGACAAAACAACTAACCTGAGGGGAGAAGGTGACAAAATTTAGGAAAAATTTTATTTAAAAATTAGTCGATTTCCAATTGGAAAAAAAATTGTTTAAGCGCAATGCTATGCTATTGTGATAAGCATATCGGTGATGACTTTCCGTTACCAAGTATTTTTTTCGAATTAATTCTATTGAGGTATTGAGAGTTAGATTTTCGTGGTAACTAATTTTAAATTATCATAAAAATTACATTCGAAATTGTATTAAAATCTTATAAAGTCAAAAAATAGTCAATTAAAAGGAATTTTTTTTTTATTTTGAGCTGGTAGTGCTGGGCACCTCCCTCTATGTTCTTCCCCTCGCTCACAGCATTAGCTTCAAAATATAGTCTGCTCAAAGCAAAAATATAATCAGCAAGACAAATGCCACGCATAAAAGTGCTATTATTATTCAGCGTCTGAATGCAAATTACTCTGTGCAAAGTGCAGCAAAAAAGTACAACAATTCTGCATGAAAGCCGACTGTATCATATGCTGCAATATGCCACTGCTGGCCGCGTTGCAAGTAGAAAACCATAAAAGGGAAAGCAAAGCAAGGAAATGAGAATACGCAAAATGTACAGAACGAACAATACAAACTCCGATATGACAAAGCAGAAGCTGGCGGAGGAGCTATGGAGATTGGCGCTATATGACACAATGCGACTATTTCTATAAAACATGTGAATTTCCAGAAATAACAGCCCGGGCAGTGGCGTTGCCATTAGCGACTTCACATCAGCACTTAGCACTTAACATTGCAAGGAACTTATTTTGAGAAGAGGTGGATAAAAAATGCTTCGATACTTCTTAAAGATGAATTTCCTAAATGCAAAAACAAATGCTCGTAGGTAAGTCTTATTTCAAAAAGTCAAAAATATTTATAAATGCTCTTAGGAATGTAAGGGACCAATAAATTTAGAGCTTCGTACCATCAATATGAAAGGATATAATGCACCATAAACCTGAGTATACATTTTATTACATTTTGCGTCACCAGTATTTACTTATGTATGTAAGATCAAAACCAATGCTCAATTTATATCATGGACGGTTTTCGGTTTTCGATTTGAAAAAGTCGAAATTCGAGTCGAACCAAATTGTCCCGAAGCCTGGTTTCAAGTGGAATTTCCTAAATGAGAATTCTTAAGAGCAAACCAATAATTGATAGTAGTTTTCATGCAATTTTTGTAAACTATAGATATCGCTTGCAACCCATCTTGAGCTACACAGCTGTGACATTGTGCCAGCATGTGCCAAGAAAGCACAAGAAGTGACTAAATCCGCACGCATACAATTTACCCAAACACGCACACTAATCGCGTACAGCAGGCATATAGAGCCTAAGTATCTTGGAGATACTTACACTACGTACACTATAAAAGTCTATCTATGAGACTATCTATCTTATTTATCTGCAAACGATGGCGTAGCTGGCTCGCTGTCTGCTTCAGCAACGTTTTCCAGTTTTTCTTTTCTGCCATATTTTTACCCTTTCTCTTTCCCGTGATTTTTCCTATGTATATGCCTAGCCACATTAGCGGCAGTTCAACTGTCACAACGTGATTGTCATTCACCCCGTTTGAGCTCGTGTGTTCTTATAGTTCCTTTTTGCTCAACGTTCTTTTTATTATTTAGAAAATTTTAAAATACATACAGTAAAAAGTGTGCGTAAAATTGTGCAGTGTGTTGTATAAAAACAGTGTCACTTGGTGTAAGTGAAAAAGAGTGAAAAAATAAAAAATAAAAACTGTCTGAAAATTAACACGCCACTTGAGGAGGTAGTAAAAAGCACATTGCACTTCAAAACATGCACTAGAAAACACGCGACACACTGCCAGACTGGCAGAAACCAGCAAAAGGAAACACAAAGAAGAAGCAGGGGTTGCACAGCACACCAGCAAAAATACTATTCATAATTGCAGTGAGAGCAGCAACCCTTAAACGCCAACAGCCGCAACTCACTTATGTCACTGGCACATGCAAAATGCCACTACAGACACGTGAAGCTTGCAAGGCTAAGAGAAAGGTGACGAACAGGCGGCGGAGAACATCACAGCTAAAGCCCTTTCGAAACGCACATTGTTGACCAATATTTTCAAAGGCTTCCGCGCTGCGTTAACGTTAACGCCAAGTTCCTTACCCCTAGCAAGTAGTAAGAATTTATGGGGCGCTTTAAATGCTTGCAAATGCTGGAAGGTATGTCAGCTTTAGGGCTGGCAATTTCGACAGCATAAAACTTCGGGATCTCGGATTATTGTCTGAAGATATAAATGACACTTATGCACTTATTTTGAGTTTATGATTTGGTTATAAATGCAAGACGATCCTGATATTAAAATGTTTAACTTGTTAACCCGAACGTTGAAGCTATGAAAGGTTTCCTCTTATTGTACAGATGAATCAATTAGTAAATTAAATTTAAATCCCCCGAATGGCAAAACCTTGCAGGATTGACAGCCCCTGTCCAGCATTTGCCCACCCCTAAACAATACATTTATAGTAAGTTTGTTGTCGGTTTTATGACTCCAATTTAAATATCACATGTTAATGAACTCTGCTCACTGGCCCAGTGGGTAAGGCCACCAAACACGCAAAGTTGCCTCGCATATGAAGTAATATAAATATTAAAATATTCACTCCCTTCACATGCGGATCAAAAATAAAGTCGTTCACCTCATACATAAAATTGTGTAGATCTTCTTTTAGCCCATTCACGAAGAGACTCTAAAAATTATAGTCACGAGCCAATTTTCGTACAAGTGGTTTCTTATGACGAAGGTGGTGACTCTTACGTCAAGCTAAACAGTAATGGGCTAAGCGAGAGCAAAGATTAAGTAATAACAATAGTGTTATGCTTACGCGTTTGCTACGAGTTGTGCTAACTGAAAATTTTAATTAGTAATTAAAAATTACACGGTAAAGAGAACATTGAGGAACCCAAAGCTAGAGACTGCAGCGTCTGAAGTTCTTAGCGCAGACGACATAAAATCTGATTGACCCTTCAAAAGGTTTCACAGCTAGAGTTCGGGGTACAAAAACTGAGCTGTCTTTAAATGAAACATCGAAATTACTCACTTATTTTAGGATATTCTGTTAGATTTAACATTTTGTTGGTCAATTACCTGCAAAGAAAAAAAAGACATATAGTATATAAATTCATTTTAAAAATATATAGACACATATTTATTTGTTATTTAGAGTTATGTAAAGCTCATTATCATCTGATGGTGAAAAATCGGCAATTAGCCCTGTACCACTATTCAAAAAAATTTTCCTCAAAAGTATATTATGCAAATGAATTTATGTATACAAATTTTAAATTTCGATTGATTTAAATGCATCAAAGTATCAACTCGTTTTGTTGATAATTGGCATAAGGGGAACGCACAATTTTCTCATATATAGTATACATAAGCCGATTCGATCGATGATAAGTAATTAATATCAACTACTTAGACATTATTTAAATGTTTCGTACACATATAGACATCGCAAAAATCGCTTTTATATAATACATATAAACCGATTATATATTAGCGTTAACGTATGAACAAATTGTGTTCCAGCGTTAACGCAAAATATTTATTTTTATTCCTATTTCCACTGAAATAAGAGATATGGAAAAATGTTAATTATCGTAAAAACTTTCACCTATTTCATTTATATACATGGCTACAATAAATGCAAACACATGCCAACAAAAACAAAAGCTGCAATGTGCAACAAACAATTTCAGCAATAAAATAAATGCCAAATTACTGTCACGGGCAATGAACGGATGGAGGAGCGCGCTTGTGCCGGCGGGCACAATGCACTCAAGGGCGATGGCAGCATGTTGCAACGCTCGCGCATAAAAAACTGTAAATTTCACTAATGTCAAAATGTGGCAGACACGAAAAAGCAACAACACAATTACTTATGATACATTTTGAAAACGTAGAAGCGTAACTGGGAAGAAATCATTACTTTACAACTTCCTTTGTAATAAGAACTGTCCCGATAGGCATCTCAGGCCGCTGTGATTAGAAGACTTTATCTCTTTTCCAGTTGAATGAAAAAAGGCAAATTTAAGTAACTCATATTGATTGCTGTTTTATTTTTCATATTATGAATTAATTAAAAAGCACATTCTAAATAACTATGAATGTACGTCTTTCATATTTCATGAATCATCTATGACCAGTCATTTTCCATTTGTGAAGAATATTTTAATGTCGACAAGTAAATAACTGCACAAATAATGACAAGATATTTCTTCAAAAATTGTAAATAATTTTTTGAAGTGAAAAGCAATAAGAGACAGGATTTCCCCAACTAACATGCGGCTAAAAAAAGATGCAAAACATGTTAAACTCATCAATAATAATTATTTAGTGTCACTCATTGCTTTTTTGTAGTAAAATGGCATTTAAAAGTCAGTTTGTTGCCACGTTGTCACTACGAGCTCAAAGACAAAATGCACACATGTACGAGCATGTAAGTATGCATCCATTAAATATAATTTGTCATGCCACCTAGCGGTGCAACATGCCAGCTCAACATCGGCGAATGCCTCTAATATCGATTTGATTCAATTGAGGTGCGCAAGCGCGAAAGTGAAAGTCTGCGTCGAGTTTTGGCAAGCTGACAGCGCCGCGCACCCAAAATAAAACAAGACACAAATATTAGTAAGAAAATAAATTTTAAAAAAAAACACAAAAATGCGCAGAAAATTGTCAACAACGAAAATTCGCTGCCGCCAATAAAAACGTGTAAACATGTTGTTTTTGTTTTCTTTCTTTTAGCCGTCAACAAAAAGAAAAATCATTTATTAATAGACAAGGCGGCAACATATCAAAAATGCGTTCGGCAAAATTATCAGTTCAAAAATTACGATTTATATTTTCTACATCGCATAACGGTGCATTAGATAGTCTAAGTAAGCGAAGTGTAGAAGTAAGAAGAAGTAAGTGAAGTTTTCACAATTGAAAAGTTCTAACGAAGATAAAGCAAGTGTCCGAGAGTATGCTACAAATTAAATTCGTAGGTTAGCTTGTGCTTAAAATAGAATATGATTCTTTTGACTCTTCTGAGGATCGCTTGAGAAGAACCGACTTGAAATATGCCTCGTTCTAGCAATCAAATTTGAACTAATTCCAATCATGATACCACAAAAAACACTCACATATACAATTTCGATTATAAAATGGTTACAAGCAAAAGATGAATGCCACTTTCAATTGATTTCAATTGAATTCAATTACTTTTATGATGTGAAATGAAAAATACTGTTCAACTATTTTATATGAGTTTGATGAGGGAAGCATCAGAATTATTACAACGCTAGCTGATAATTGCTGAGTATTATATATACACAATAAAATAGAAGGAAAAACCTACACAAAAATATGAAACTTTGTATTTGTTGGTCTAGATTCTAGAAAATATCGAGCAAAATATTGCATATACGCTTTTTATATAAGTTCAAAAAAATATCTAGTATTTGCAAACTATATAATGAGGCTATAGTCAAATATTCATATGCCAGTTCATTGCGAGAGATGGCGTTGTGATTTTTGTCTGTGTTTTAGATTGAATAAATTAGAATAGGCGGGATGGAACCTGCCAGCTTTATCTGCCTTTACTTGCATAGTTTTAGCTCTTACTCACTGTGGCTTGTTACTCCACAAACAAAGATTTGCTTAAGCAATAATTGCATCAAGTTGTGCCACTTCATTTGTGGCATACTGTTTGATTTATCGCTGACGCTCTTATGAGAAAAAGCATTTCAAAAGAGAAAAAGGGATATATTTAAACGTGTTTTTGACACACTTGCCACAAGAGTGAATGTTGCTTTTATCACTGTATATAAGCGAATGCAACTGTGATGTAACATTTTTAATAATAACATGTCGTAAATAACAAATTGCATACATTTCTTTTACAGACTATTTGAGCAATTGCATAATTTCTTTGCAGCTCTTGCCACAACTGCAACAGCAGTTTGGCAGCAGCACTGCCTTTTCAATGCAATAAGAAGTGAACATTGAAATTTTTTAACGAAAATTAAAAAAAGTTTACGAGACATGATGAAGTTGCAAGTTATGCAATTTTTACCGCAATGTTGAGGCGTGTTTTATTGCAGCATATACTCGTATGCTGCATGCAGTGGTCTCTTACTTTACTTACTTGAGGCGGATTTGTGAAAAAAGTTAATTACTTTTTTGGGGGGTAATAAACCAAGGCATTGGCAATAATGCTGTTGTACTACGTGTTATACGGCACAGTCAACGCCCGCAATAAGCAAGATTTATGACAATTGAAAGAAGGAAAGCCTCGTCTTTAATTGCATATTGAATGGGTCGAGGAGTAAAAGACGCTGTATGAAAATATGGAGTCCCAAATGTGGTACATTTATTTATATAAATTATGCAGTCGCAACATCAGATATTTTTTTATTTTCAACTCAAAAGAAAGTACCCGATCACTAGAAATACTAAATGATTAATTGCAAATATCCCAAAAAACCACGGTCTTTCTTGAAATTATTACTATTTAGCTTTTCAATGAATTATTCGTAACGCGATGAAAAGTATCCAATCACTCTCAGACGACCTTATCACTTTTAACTGAAACTACTGCTAAAATATTTGATCTGTAATTGAAATCAATAATATAACTATTTATACTTGTTGCCCAAAAACTCTCTCTAGAAAGAAGGATTCTTGTCAGAAGCTATTAAAAGATAAAGAAGAGAAATATATTTGTAGCACTAGTTGTATTGACTTAAAAGAGAACCACCAAATCTGCGCTGAAAGCACCAAGTTGTGAAAGCACTAGAGAAGCTCGAAGCCCCACTGACGAAACGTACTTGATACTTGAGCCTCGATGCGTCGATCTTTTTGTCAATTTTTAATTAATTAACCAATCTTTGCATTTTTCCAGAGTATCGATGTTGACAGAAAAAATCGATGTATCGTTTATATAAAGTTGCTCTTAGTTCTTGTGTTGGTAGCTGATAAAACAATAACTACTCTATTAGAAATGTAAAACTCTGGCCCCTCACACACAACAAAAAAATAAGTCTATAGGCTTGAAAGAAGATGTTAGTTATTTTCCAAATAAACAAACCAGGCGCACTACTTTTTTCTCATTATCTCATTATCTACTTAAATTAAGTTAAACATTTCAAAATTGCAAGCATTTCAAAATCGCACCGCAACCAACAAAAAAGTGAATTATGCAAAGTTAATGTGGTAATATTTGCCAACAAGTTGCTTATTACAAACAGGGCATAAATCACGAAGGCAAGTTCAACAACAGCACAAAAGTGTTCCAATTCCACAGTTCCTAAGCGCAAACGCAGAAGTAGCGAAAAGTTACCAAAAGCGAGGCTAATGCACTAAAAATTATCAGCCACAAAGCGAACAGACTGGGAGACAGACAGCTTGCTTGGCAAGAAACCCCCAACGAAAACCACAAATGAGCAGAGCAAGCAATGTTTCAAAAGATTCAGGTGCACTAAAGCGAAATTCCACTATAAGAAAAAAAAGTGTTAAACAGGCAGGCGGCGGCGCCTGTACTTCAAACAGATGTTAGTGCCAACAGCAACAACAACAACATGTAGTGGCGCATTAAGTAAGGGGCGAGGGGAAATGTGTGAGCCACAAACAAAATGTGCGTTATATGACGCGGACTGGAGTGGCTGCCATACCGTGCCGTGCCATGCCGAAGGTACACTTTGATTAATACGCCGGCAAGGTAAGGCACGGCATGGCACACAGGCATATATTTTAATATGAAATAAAAATAATAATAAAACAAAACAAAACGCAAAAATTGTAGGGAAACACTGAAAAGCTACACCAAATCAACAACAACAACAACAAATTGTGTGGTTGAGTGCGCGCGAGTAGCCAAAGCAAATTGTGCACCTGCTGCAAGCAAAAAGTATCTACATATGTAAAAATTACAAATCATGCATACGAGTATCTACTCGTATAACAACAATAAAATTAAAAGCATATGCAGTGAAAGCCAAAAAGAGAGGGAAGGGAATGCACTAACAATTGCTGCGCGAATTTGATGAATGTGCTTGTATTTCGAAAATGGAGAATTTCTTATAAAGTTCATTATATAGGAAAAGAGAGAGAGAGCATGCATAATACCAAAGAATAACCCCCAACATAAGAATGTGCTTTTCATACAAACAACATTTTTGTAGGGTGTGCCATAACATTACGACCTGCTCTCAGGCTTCGTCACTTTTCTTTCGAATTCCTAAAACCCGCTCTCTAATAAAGTGCAACAGGCTTTCTCGAGAATGACGACCCGCACTCCGGGTATTGTTACTATTTTCCCTCTAACATACTACCCGAATTAATTGCAGTTTTACTCCAGCAAATTTCTCAAATATAACTAAGCACATTGGTGAATTTTTCTGAGCCAATTGGGGTACTCCTGACCCTCAAACCCGTTCGGATTCGGTAAAGTAGGTCTCGTTAATTTTTGAAAAATATTACAAGTACACTCAAGTTAATGCGAGAAAGCTAGGCCTAAGCCCACACGGGCTGTTGCGCCAATCAATAATTAAATTAATTATTATAATTGGGGTACTCCAGACTCCTGCTTTGGTTACACCATTAAGGATTTTCATCATAATTTTCTTTCCATCAACGGATAACGAATGATCTATTTTGTTCAAGCCTGAAGTAGAGATAACTTTAGATATATTTGTCATAATTATCTGGTAGATACAATCGCAAGCTCAAGGTCTCTCACAAGACATGCTCTAACGCATCAGCAGTTATCTACTTTTGATACTAAAGTATGTCAAGCCACTATCCGATGTATGTAAGCCAATGTAAGCAACATACTTTTTCCGCTGAAAAGCGTTTGAGATGAAGAAAATGAAGCTCGCAACTGTCACGCTTGCTTACAGTATTGTAAGTAATCACAAGATTTTTCCCAGTCAGGCGTTCAAAATACGTTCACTCGAAATGCAATGAAAATTGATATGTCTAATTTTTTAGAAAATGCTACGTTTTTATAAGTAGTTATGTGTTAAGAAGAAAAAAATTGAAACACAACAGACAACAAATAAATTTAAATATGAGTAGTTCATGGTGAGCAGAGTGCTAATATTATAAGTACGCAGTGTGTGAATAACGAGCTTGCTCTATGAAATCATGATATGAGTAATTGCAAGCTGAAATGCGTCTACTTTTGATGACACGCTTCAAAATGGTCACAAGTAGATGGGACAAGTGAATTGTAGAGCACATGCGACATGACATGAATCGGCTATGATGCGCGCATTTGGTGAAGGTCGCAATTGCGTTGGCAGCTAAGTATAGTATGTATCTTACTACATATATCGGAATCAACCGCCGCCAAATCTTCAACAGCCTTTTTTTAAATATAAACTTCAAGCAGCTATAAATTTTTCGTTGAGCAAGAGAAGCTACGTAAGTGGAAGAAAGCATAAATTACCGCCGATAGGCAGCAATAATTGAACTCCAATGAACGCATAAGCACATTTGAACTTGAAAAAAATCAAGTTATTTGCCACTATCAATAAGAATATTGGAAATTGCCAATAAGCATTTTTGTGTGTGTTTAGATTTTTATACTGTAAGCAAAGGCGTGGATTTTCATCGAGGCATTTCCTCATCCCATAAATTTCTGCAGACAACATGCAGCGCAAATAAGCGTAGAGTACATAAAGATGAAAGATACTTTTTGCAATTACGACATAAACTAAAAGCAAGGCATACGCAAAAGATAAGTAGAAGAGTACATACAAGTGCAATAGTTTGCTTTCGCTAAATTGCGTATTAACTTTTTAATGCGGTTTGCACTCGAAATAAAATTTCAAAGTATCAAATTAAAAGAATTATTATGACGGTATTAAGACACACGATCGCCATCGGACGCCAAAGAAAGTAAAGAATAATTTTGTGGATTATTATAAGAATTTGTATACATAGTATATAATTGTTTCGATAGAATGCGCTTATTTATTTATTTTCCCATTTCCACAAGTACACAAGAAAAACTAGTTATAAGAGGAACCAAGCTTTTTCCGGACCGAAACCATTCTACGCAATAGAGCTCTATCTATTAGGCACAGCCTTAAACTCTGGCAATAAGGAAAGCTACACATTACTGAAAGGTAAAAAAAGGCGAAAACATATATGCGCAAAGTTTCTCATACGAGAGCAAACGAGCTCGTAAAGCTTAGCCTAAAACGAATCACTGTGAGGCAATGAAATATGTACATATATGGCTACCATGGATATAGTACAGCACATGTGTCGAATTTGTAACGGTGATAAAGAAACCGCAGAACACAGGCTATGTCACTGTGATAGCTAGTAAGGATTAGACTTCGTTACCTAGATAATATATATCTACAACCGCAGGATATTGCAGACAGAACCCGAAAGAAAATTGTTTGATACTTCTTGAAGCTGGGCATCCATTAGGATCTGTAAATAGCTGTAGAACTGCCACAATATGCCTTTAGGGCCACAGTGGTTATTCACTAAAAATTTAACTTTCGCTTAAATATTTGCTTCCTCTTAAATGTCAAATTTCTCAGAAGTGCTTCTCGTTACCGAGTATCTCGCTGCTTGTATTTCAAAATCAATGCAGATGGCACAAGTAACAAAGAAATTGATTGAAATTTCATTGCAATGAAAAAATTGGTTTTCTGCTTCTTGCTTTTTTTTTGTATAGAGAGGCAAAAATATGAAATGCAAAAGGAAAAAGTAGAGAGCATAAAAATTGAACTTTCTTTGAACTCCTATTGAACTTCTTTAGCTCGAGCGAAAAACTGAATGCATGTCGAAAAAAGTGCAACGAAACTAAGAAAAATACTGATACTGAAATTGAACTTTTGCGTGCATTTGCCGCGCAGCATGTTCGCTGCACAAAATTAAACAGCAAATGCAGTTGCTTATTTTTAGCTTTTTCATTGGTGGCTGCAGAGAGTGTCGGTGTGCGCGCTGAGCGTTTTGCTTTGTGTGTATCTTCAAGATACACTTCGCTCGTAAATAATCTGTGCATCACGTTTTGCTGCCGCTGCAGCTCAGTAAAGTATAGAAGAAGAAGAAGAAAAAGAAAAAGAAAAAGACGTGAAAATTGCATTTTGCAAATGTGCTTTCGCAAGTGAAAAGTGCAGGATTAGTTAGAGTGCGCCACTGTAGAAAATGAAAGTAACTAATGCTAATTTATGTAGCTTTTTAAATATCGGTACGTTCGTTGCAAGATTGAATTACTTTCGAAACTAATGACTGGACTCGCCGGTCATAAAGTTCAATGAGAAGGCAACTGGATCGCCCGTTGCAAGCAATATAAACACTTTATCTGGCAAAAGCAATGAGGGAAAGTGCGGAAAAACGAGGTTTTTGAGACGATTTAAAAATTTTGCATGCAGATTTAAATGAGATTTCACAAAATGGTGGAAAATTCAAATTTGTCTTCCGGAACTATAACAAGATGTTTTCTTATATTGGCGATAAATATCGATAAAGAAGATTAAACATTAAAAAAATTTATAAGATCGTAAAATACAGTGAAATTTCTAATGTTCGAACATTGAAAAGATGTCCGATCCCAAACAAATTTGCTAAATATTCAACATAAAAAAAAACCAATATCGAAAAAGATTTCGTATAATACGGTCAAAATATAGAGTGTCGAAAAAATATAATAACGAAAAGTATCGAATGAAAAAATCGATTATCAAAAAACTGATATCTGAAAAATATAATAACCACAAAAATATCGGGCAAATTTTATATACATACATATAAATACATATATCCACTTTGAAAATATATCGCGTAATAGTTTTCCCAATGAAAGCGAAAAAATTTAATATAGAAAATATTGAATATAAAAAAACTGTATATAGAAAACTAAAACCTGTTAATAAAAAGTTGAACATTTAAAAATACATAAAAATATGGCTACAAAATGCGATTAATCCCGAGGATCTCTGGAAGCGAAGCCACTGAGCTGCTGCGGGTATGCTTCTTTGTAAAGCATAAAAAGTCAGGAAAGTAAACTAAAACAGAACAGAAAAAATATTTTCAACAGAGGCAGCGAACTAATTACTTTTGCTGAAGGAGAGGGAGTTGGCTAAAAATAAACTCAAAAGCCCAAAACTTCGAGAGTAACTATAAATTTCTTACAGAATGTGGGGACTGGACTTTGAAGAGCACAACAACAGGCGAACAGGCGCGCAAGTTAGAATAAATAACAAACTAAAGCATAAACGAAAAACAAAAAAAAACATCTACAACATTTAAATGCAGTTAATTTAAAGATTTATGAGAAGGCAGCGAGAGCAAAGTTTTAGGGGCAAAATCTGCCTGACTAAACTTAAATGACACTTTTTCTTCTGCAGCTCAGGCAAAGCATTAAAAAGCTATAAATTGTAAGAGTGCCAGTGTTGATATTGAGGGTGGAAGCGAGGCAGTCGTAACTACAAAATCCAACGGCAAAAAGTTCAATGTCAGTACTGAAGAGCAGCGCGTGCAGGCAGAAGAGGCGGACTGCTGCACACACACATAGGCAGGGAAAATGTAAATGCTTTTTCAAAAATTTCACTAAAACATTTGAGGCATTCGACTTTTCAGTAGTAAATGCAGCGACGAAACTTGGAGGAAATATTCCGAAAATTTTCGATTTATAGTATCTCAAAGTATTGCAATGGCAGAGCCTTGCGATGTAATCTCAATGATTCGCAAGGTTTCTTATCTAGACAGGTATACAAATTTTAGTTTAGTGTGGTTGCAAATATTTCAGACGACACTTCTTGAAGTATAGGTTAAAAAAGTTCATACACTTTTCGATTAGGAGTTGCTCGAACATTCGCAAATTAGTGACTAACATTTTTGCAGAATAAGATACAAAATTTGTAGGTCCGAAAAAGGTTGCTGAAATGCGGCGCAAGTCTTCGAATCCCCTGCCAAGTTATGTATGTTATTTATTTTGGAGAAGAAGTACTTCCCCAAAATTGCCGTAAAATATTTATTAAAATCTATCCAAACTTCTCGCGGTGTGGATACGCGCCTGGCCTTTTATAGATTTATATACACGCCGCAAGTGTTGACAAAACAACAAATTGGGGCTGCAGTGCATGATTTCGGTTTCATACAGTATGTATGTATGCATGTAATGTGTGACATGTGTGTGAGAGTGTTGATGTATGTACGTGTTGTAAGTAAACACTTCCGGTTGTTTTTGTTGTTGTTGTTACTGCAACTAGTGCTATTGATAAGCAATTCGTTGTTGCCTATTGCTGCAAATAAATTTATTTTTGTTATTTATTAACAGGGAAGTAGAAAAGAAGTACAATACTTAATTGTTCTTTAAATTGAATTTTTGAAAAACCTGAACCAATATCGAATTTTGGTGTTTTATATAACAGTTCCGTTGGCATGTAGGGGAGAGGGGGGTGCCTTCGTCCTTGAGGCACATTCGTCATAGGCGATTTCGGTATGAAGGAGTCATCGGACATCACTGTTTATTAGTAAAAACTAACCCATCACTAGCATAAATACCCCTCACAAAGTTTGCCATCTCTATCTGAACAGCTGACAAAGTTACATTTGATTTTGTGTTTTCGCGCTTCGTTGCCGAATTTTCAGGTCGGTAACGTAAGAAGTTTGTGGTGTACATATATCATTATTTCAATCTAAAGTGTATTAGTATTACTTGAATACTAATTATTGTGTAAATAAAAGTGTTTTATGTGAAAATAAAACACTGAAATTAGGAGTCAAAAAATAAAAAGAAAAAAAAGTGACACCAGGTTTGACTCGTCTTTTTTTCATGGGGCACATTCGTCAATATAACTTCACAGGTACTAAAAATCGAAATCGAGTTAAGGCTTCCAAGACCCTCGAACATGGCTTAAACCTCCCGTAACCACACAAAATTAATATTAGGGTCGATCTCAGCACTTTAAACTTTATATATAAAAAAAATTTTACAATAACTACCTTTTTTTTGAAGCTCTTAAACATGATTTTTTTATATTTTTTTAATGCAAAATATAATAAAAACGTGTTATGTAACCAAAAATATGTCTTATCTAGTCTAAACAAGATTCTGTATTACCTTATGGTACCTTCAAGTGTGAATGCCGAAAGTGCCCCGCCAAATGCCGAAGCTACCCTGGCATGGGGGCACATTCAGCGAAATGACTTTTTTTACTAATCATGAAAAAAATAATACAAACGGAACTTTTTAAAGAAATTTTAGTATAATATTTTATTGTTAAATAATGAGGTATTGTAACAGTCTAATCGGTTTTTAAATATTTTTATTACCTTCTGAAATATAGGCCTTCAAAAAAAAAAGTCAGCTGGCCATTCTGCAAATGGAATCTTTTTCAGTACATATTTAAATAACATTTTATGGCACCTTCACTTTTTAGACTTAGACACTAGGAATGATGTTTCCATGGCGAAATAAAAGTTTTTCTAATCACACTTCATGATCGAAAAATAGAGATCTTAAAAAAATGCATGCTACTTAAAAGCTTTATAAAAGGCACAAAGTTTTCAAAGAAATCATTTATAATCCAAGAAAATGCTATGCTTTACATAAAATTTTATGAAACGCCAATGTAAGTATTACGAATCAGAAATATGTATAGACTTAAAACTCAGTAATATGCATTACATTGGCTCAATGTAGGTTAACAATGGACCAAAAATAATGTACTTTTATATTGGAACAATGCTTTTTCATCGAGTCCATGAACTTATTGGTGCAGCATAGTTGTGTGCTCTACTTTTATGCACGCAGAAAGCATTTTAGTAATTTTGTAAAATTATAAAAAAAACTGTTGTTGTTTTTTATGGTAAATTAGATATCAAACGCTATCCAACTCTATCAACTACTCAACAATCATCACTCTCAAACTTAAAATTTCCACAATTGCAATATTTTATGTAATATTTTTTCACTTCTCAGAATTGTAAAGAAATTGCAGTCAAGTGTTGCAGCAACAATAACAACCAAATTTCCTTATAAGTCATTATGTTAATCAGTTAGCAAAGAGAGAGAAAAAAGCGAACGAGTGAAAAAATGCAGGCTGCCTGCCTTCAAGCAGACGCGTTGTCTGTCAATCAAACGAGTCTGTGGATCTGTGAATGAGCGCGTGAGTGCGTCCGGGTTGGGCCTGGCCATGGGCATGGGCATAGGTCTCAGACGGCCTGCATTTCTTTTTAAAATTACTCAGTGTGTGTTTATCTGTGCGTGCATCATCAACATCAGCGATTGCTTCTTCAAACAGCAACAACAAAAAAGCTACACCAAAACTTATGTAACTTGCATGCTCATCTTTTCTTTGTTGTTGTTGCATTCAGGGCTTTTCTTTGTTTTAAGCGCTCAAAAATCGTTGAATCGTTCATCGTTTAAAATTGAACCCAATACGAAGCTTTACGTAAACTCACCAAAAGAGAAGACTAACGGCATTTTTAACTGTTTATTTATTTTCTTGCAAGATGGCATGGCATTATGGTCCATTGGAATGTGCATCTTATAGATAGGTATACTTAATTGTGTAAGGTGTCAAAGTTTGATCTAAAGATTTATAATTAAACGCTGGATGAGGCTTTTTAATGTTTTAACTCTTGGCTTTGTTTAGACAAAATCATCTTAACTTCTCGGCATCGATTTGATCATAATAATAAGTCCAACTCAAAAGACTTTTAAATTACGCAGAAAAGTTGCAACTAAAGAAGACACGCACAAATCAGTGGCGAAAAAAAGAGCTGATGCGTGAGGACGAAATCTCACGTCGCTTTTAATGGCCAATTGCGTAATAAGAAATTGTAGTGGTGAAAATATAAGGAAGGCTAAAAAATGTTTACTGTTGTTCCAGAAGCCTGTGAATTCAGATTTAGCTAACTTTCTTACCACTTCTGCTCTGTGCCTTGGACAGTCCACAGAAGGGGCATAGAGCTCCTAAGCTTCGCTAATTTAGGTATTTCGTTGTCTTCATATCCTTCATGCCCCGCCGGAACCCATCCTTATGTTAAAGTGTTTCTTTGTCCCAGTTTATTTAAAAGTCGAAGGCAATTCAAAGTTTATCTTTTTACAACTGAGAGCGAAACAATCAAGCTTCTGAAAAAACTTAATAAGGGTAAAAAATTTATTTTTAAAAGCAAACAAATAAAGCTGCCGAAATAATTGCAATTTTATGATAATAAGTGAAAGCGTAATTATAAGTTTTGAATCTAATTTTAATAAAAAAAACAATTACAAATATTTTGAATTCCCTGATATACATAACTACATATGTACATACATATGTAAGTAAAAAAATTTTATTCATTTGTCTGTATAGGTGTTGCTGAAATCTACTTATTACTGTTTGGGGACAGAAAACTCCCAAAGCAATACCATTCCGCCACCCAAATGAAATGGGACAGTAGTCGTGTGCGCCAGCTCGCCAGCTTGTTTCCAACAGTTACGAGGGCATATTTCAAACGCAAATCCCTGTAAATGAAAATGCGCCACACCTTCATTTTGCAATACACTTACACATATGCACATACGAATGTAAACGCACAAGTGCAGCCAACACAAACAGGACACGGCGAGCAAATATGGCAAGGGAGCGCATTTTCGGTGACATACCAAAAATAAAATGCTCCGAAACAAGTAAACAGTGGGATACCATACGCTTTGGCCAACGCCAAAAAAAGTTGTGCAAATGCACACGGTTGCATACATACATACACATATGTATGTATGTTTGAGTATATAATCAGCAGATGTGGGTGCAGTGTCGGTCTGACTAGAGACAGTGTGAAGTTGACACTGTTAAAAGGGATTTTAAAGGATTTTGAGCACACATAGAGAAAATGGGTGGGTGTCCCTATATGTTGGTTGGATTATGTTATGCCATGCCTTGACTAGGTAAAATTTATGTTTGCAGTAGTTGGCAAATTGGTGGCCAACAACACACAAACAGCAAAAGCACTCTGCAAACAAAGACAAAATTTTGTAATTTGAAAAAAATACAAACTTCAAAACAATTATTATTAAACCACGTAGAAAAGGCAGGGGGTAGGAAAGTGGCAAAATGTTTGTTCTTTTTCATGTAGGCTTACAGCGCAGTTCTTTTTGCTTTAAGTTATTTCAAGTCAATAATAATAATAACACTGCCCAGCAGCACAGATCCGAGCAGTATCATGCATTTATGGAAAATATGTACCTTAATAAGAAAAAAATGGTTTCCTGTTGTCATCAGTTTTATACAAACTTGCTCTTGTTTTTGTACTGCTTAGCTTGAAACCTTTTTTCAAAATTTCGTCCTAGACTATCATACTGATAGTCCGACATGGGTTTTTGAAGTGCAGGGTAAAAATTCTGAACGCTTTCCGATTGGGGTTAGCCAAAGCGATTCTTATTACTACATAACCAAGTTGACACACAACCTCCACGTGGCGCCTGCTGCATAGCCGCTTGACATCCGTTGGGCGGTGAGCTAATGTGTGCAGCGCAGTATCCTCTAGACTGGAAAAGCTTGAGGATGTGCGCAGGGTTTGGGTCCCAGCCACATTAATAAAACGCCCAATGAAAAAACCGAAAGCCTCGGATGAAATGGCCCCTAAAACTGTTGTACTGACCAAATATGTATGTATGAATGTGTGATAACACGAGCCAACAGCTGAATCTCGCACAAGAATCACTCAGCGAAAAATGTATTTATAGAAAAAACGTGTGTACTTAATGTCTTCAGTGGGGCTCGGATATCAGTTTCGGTAATATCGATATATCGAGGGTTGCGTTGAGTGAGGTAGCACTTAAGCTATACGAATTTTGTAATTCGAGTAGGTTCGCGATTTTATATTGAAAGTCGAGTTTATTCCAAAAAGGTGGAAGATCTCTGGAAGGTTGAGCTGTTTTCCAGCAATGCAGCGAAGAAAGCTTGGCCGCTACAACCAGACCACAAACTGTATCAATTCAAGCTGCCGCTTATCGCGTAAAAAATCGAAACCCTCTGATGGATGGCTTGAGTTGATTTTACGCTGTTGAGCTGACTGGCAACTGAATGAATCACCTCGATTAAGCTGAACTGCGCATCCTACGCAATCCCCGGCATCTGTGCGGAGCTAAATTGGAGAGTTTAATTACAATAGCAGTGGATAACTTACCTCTCGATGCCGTTTCCAATAATCCAAAAATTATATGCTTTCTTGTGATTATGTGAAGTCGTACAAAAGCCTAATTCAATTCGAATTTATAAAAAATTTTATGTTATCGTTTTCTGTTTGTTTGTTTTTTTTTTGCTTTGCAACGTAGTAAATAAAAATTTCAACAGTTTTAGTTGCTTTCTTCTGCTTCTTTTACAAGATTACCGAGTAGCTTCGTCCACCAACAACAAAAATGTTAGACACTAAATGACCCCCCAACAACTAGGGCGACATGAAAATGTGCGCCCAGAAAAGTTGGGAGCAGCTGAAGTACTACACACACAGCACACACGCCCGTTTGCAGGCTCCTCCGCGGCTATGGAAATGGCAGTGTATGAAAATGGCAAAATCGCCGCTTTTCTTTTTGCAATTACTTTTAGTTTTTAATATTCTTCTTTCTCACTTCTTTCTTTTCACACAAAAATAGCAACGTTGAGTTGGGAAAACTTCAGAGGAAAACGCAGCTCCCTTTTCACTTCATCAGATTCTTAGCACGCATCCACACGCACACACACACACGCATGGGGCTCAGCAAAGTTGCAGCAGCACTCGCATTTGCCTGCACATTCACGATTTCGGGCAAAATTTCTATTTGCGCATTGCAAAACAATAAATTTTTTATATATTGCTTGACTTTGAAGAAAACAACGGGAAAAAATTAAATTAATTGATAGCAAAATCTAATGCACTACCGATGACCGACCACAACACAACCGACCATCTTGAAAAGCACTACTTTAATGAATTCCCCAAGTTTTTCGTAGCGGCTGCTCGCTGTCAAATTTCAACTTTACAGCGGCTGGTATTGTATACAGAGCACGGTTGCATGTGAGTAGCACTCGGAAAATATCTTTTCATCAGTGGAGAACAAAAAATTCAAATCAAATTTTCAAATCGAATTCAATTTTATGAAGTGCTATTTAATAATGCAGCGCACTTATATGAAGTTGAAACAAAAATATTAAATACTAACGCAGTTAATGGATACGAAAGTATGTAGTTGAGAAACTATTGCTCTATCAAACTGCAAAATGTACTAAAAATATTAATCATAGTAGTCTTCGTTTTCACTAGCGCTGTGGAAGTGTTCGTTACTGGAATCACTACGCGTGTCCTCATCGCTCCCCTTATCATCATCATCATCATCATCATGTTCCCCCTGAGCATTGTGCTGGAGGCTCTTTAAAACGCGCGCCTTGTAGCGAGCGTATGCCAAGCCGTAACGATCGACATCACAATAATCCACATCATCTGCAAAGCCACCAGCAACGTCAGCTACATCCAGCGTGTGCACATAGGGATCTTGATATATATTATAATCCTCATCGTCACTGGAGTGCGTATTGGCAGCTTCCGCATCTTCATCATCATCTTCTGTTAGAAAATGGCAAGATCATTAATTTTTCTTATTTGTAATTGTACGTAAAATATGTATATATAAATCTTACCGAAGACAAACTTCTCCACTACGTGACGTATTTCGCGTGTGCCCTCGGATTCATCGTCACTATTTTGAAACTCTGCAGCATCTTCTTCGTCGGGGTAATCATTAGCAAAATAGTTTTCTTGATTTGAATCCTCTGAATCGTTCTCATCATCGTCCGTGTTATTGTAACGATCCTCGTAAATGAGGTCATCAAACGCACGTACGCTGCGCAAAGATGAGTGATTGCACGGAAAAGATGAAATAAATAATAATGTAGAAGAGAATGTTCTTTTCAAAACTAAAAAAAATTTAAAGCTTCTTATTTAAGATACCCTTGTTTGATGGTTTACATTTATTAGAAAAAGAAGCAAATTTGAAAATGTTTCTTCCGCATTGAATGAAACCGAATAAAAACCGTTGCTGCGATGTGATGACGAAACAATTATCCTCAATCAAAAATCTAGTTTTTTTTACCAAAAATTGTATTTGTATTTTTTGCGAACAAACATATGATGTTGAAAATATTCATCATGAAGAAAAAAAGCTGACTACGAGGTGACGCGATTTATGTCTATAAAATATATATGTATAGGTTATGGCAATCCCATTATGGCGATTGTCAAGTGCAATCCAACTATGACACAGCACACCTATTAGATTATGAAAATAAGTACTTGGTTTGTCCTTTTACAACAAAACTCACTGGAATAAGCTTATTAAAAATTGTTCAAAAAATGAAACAAATGCATTTGTAATTTTATTTTGAAATTTATGTATATTTGATTTGAAAATTAGCACATACACTTTATACAAAATTGCGTATTACTTAATTTGTAAAGCAAGAAATGGATTTGTCTAATGAAATTATTGTAACCAAGTGTTTATTTTCAATAATTCCATTTAGTTCAGACTAACTAGCTACAAAAAGTAACATTATACGTACCTAGAGAATTACAATTAGTCTTTAAAATAGTTCTAAATATTTTAGCAATTTACGCAAGTCTTTGTTCGTTTACTTTCATCTTTACAATTGTGTTTAGTTCTGCTTTTTTGTAAAAAAAAAATAACAATTTGCTATAAAACTAAGTTGTACATACATACATACTTAAGAGCAATTTTAAAACATTTAAACTTTATTTCTGCTACTAGAAAACGTATATAATTTGTTTTAGTTTAATAAAAGTATAAAAATCAATTTGCACTGAAGACAGTTTTTGGAAATATAGCGTTTGGTACAATTTCGAAATGAGCAAGAGCAGCAAAGCGAATTCTAGTTAAACAAACAAATGGGCGTGTTTAAATTCTTATTGAGGAAATGGAGACAAACACAATCAAATAAATAAATATAAAATGTTGTGCAGCTTCCATAAAGGTGAAGTGTGTGGAAAATCTGCATAAAACAGGTAGAAAAATGTAGCAACACAAAGTGATCAAGAGCGGTAAGCGACGATAGAAGATGATCATAAATGAGTCTATACCGAAACAAACATAAAGTGTGTATATTCAGTGCAGTGCAAATTATACCGAAAATGTGCGAAAGGAAGAAGGTGCATTGCATTGGTACTGCAAGTTCAACGACAAGCGGCTCTTCTGAATGATTGACAGTTGCTGCTAGTGATAATTGAAGAGGGGGTGTTGGTGGCTGCACTCGCAACAAATTTAAGTATGATGGAACTAGCTTTCCTTATGTATGCTCTTGTAGCTGCTTCTTTTTCGTTGTTACTCTTGTCGTTTAGTAGTAGTAATTGTTGTAGTAATTAAACGGATAATACAACCTTATAAATAATAGTAAATTGTAGGTGAGTATTAATAGATGGATTCTTTTCTTTCTTTGAGACACATATATATATATATAAGTATATGTTAAGCTACATATATATAAGTATGCGTGTATGAATGTTTTAATTATCTACATAAAACGACTTGTGAGCCATAAATGATCGATATGTAAGACCAACCTTAGATAATTGTCGTCCATTAAATCAACATATGCAGCCTGTTGCTCATTTTCTGGTAAATATAAATCATAAACATAACCAGTATCCGAATCACTGGGCTGTAAAAGTTCAGGTGTTGTGACGGTTGGAGTCGTTGCCACTGTTGCCTCAGTAATCGTGTTTGTTGTTGATGTGGCAGAGGCACTTTGTTTCTCAATATCCACAATTGTTATTTGTTTGGCTGGATTCGCATTCAGCTCATCGTCATAATCAACACCAGTAGCAGCAGCAGCACCTTCCGCTGCCTCTAGCGTAGTGCGCATGCAGTTGACCACGCGGAAGCGTTGCTCATGCAACGACTGGCGCATCTCTTGACGTGCCCGCTCCGTATGGCTCGATGTAGGTTTTCGTGTTTTCTGTTGCACCAACTCCCGCGCAGCTTCTTTAGTGAGGCGCGCCAATTGTGTAGTAGCTGTATCATCCTGCAAGCGAAATAATTAATGTAAGCGACATTTCTTGTGTTTCGCCCTTTATGAATATGGGAATATGGCCAGTGGAAACAGCTATATCAGCCCCGCCTACCTGGTCCTTTATGGTGCCGGCGAATTTCAATATTGTTGAAATTTCATCTTTTCCAGCAGTGGCAGACTCCGCGACATCGCAATCTTCCAAACGGCGGCGCTTTTTGCCGTTCAGCACGAACGCACTCAGTGGCTCCTCGTCGATGCGTCGTTTGACACGTACCACAGCAGGCATGTTTTATGATTTCAATTAGCAATTAAAAATAATTTTCCTAATGTTAGACAATCCTTTTTGTAAATTTTTCCGTTTTTCACCTCTTTGTAAGAAGTGAAACACTTTGTGCGATAATAAGAAGAAGACGCCAGTCGTTTCCAATGCAACTCGAAAATGTGTTCCGCAACGTTGCCAACAATATAATTTTAAATCGCGTTGCCAAAATGGCGAGATATCAGGGCTACTGTTAGCCTTCATTCGGCTAGAATTAATGTTCACCACGGCTGCTTGTTTCACTTTAATTTTATAGCAACACCGTTAACCGTGAAAATACATAATTGTTTTTTATAAAATTTTTTTTTTTCACAATGTTTACAGCAAATCCTTTTTTCGGAAAAAATAACTTCATTTCAACTTTTTTTACAGTTTTACTTCACTTTCCTTCTTATCTTTTTAGCAACCAATCAAACTTTGCACTTGGTTTTTCTGACAATTAGCAACAAAAACAATGCGACAGCTGATGCGCGAAAGAGGTGGGAAAGTGGAATGAATGAGAGTGAATGTTTGTGTATTGAGCGGCTGAAAAATGTAGTAGTTAGGTAAAACTAGATATTCGAGTGACATTATGTCATAATGTTTGTTGTAATCTTGTTCTAGCCTCCAAATAGCCGGGGATACCTTTTTTTTCTCGTCAAACCAGAAACTCATGCGTTCTCTATCAACTTTTATTAATCAAAAAGGAACGTAATATACGCGAAAGGAACGTTTTTTTTTAAATGTAGTACGTTTTATTTTGGCCCAGCCCAACCCTGATCTATGCTTGGTTTTGATGAAACGAGAAGAAGCAGAAACTTAGCAGAAACAAACACAACGCTTGCAGGAATTTGAATTTATCGCGCACGAACTGTAACAAAAACGTGAAAAACGCAAAGAAACATAAATGATAAATTTATACACAATATAAATTACACTAAGGCAGAGCTGAAATTAGAGCGCGAAAAACAAAAGGAACTTCGTTATTTTCGCGTGTCGCAAGTGCAGCAATAGCAACACAAAAAGGCAATGCCGAGTGAAATAATTACACTTCAACTAGGCCAATGCGGCAATCAAAGTGAGTGATGGCAGAGAGGCTTAGAAGTAGGTGTGGCAAACGAAATTTTACTCTCACTTGCAGTTGGTTTTGAATTCTGGAAACGTTTGTGCCTGGAACATGGCATTTCGCCGAGTGGAGTACTGGAGGATTTCGCCACGGACGGTTTGGATCGCAAGGATGTGTTCTTCTATCAGGTAAATGATTTATGGTTGATTAAAGCTTTCTATCACTACTTTTATTACTGGCAGGCCGATGACGATCACTATATTCCGCGCGCTGTGCTATTGGACTTGGAGCCGCGCGTTATACACACCATCATGAGTTCAACATATGCCAAAGTAGGCACTGCAACTCTATACATCGATTAGTTTATGCTTTACACAGTAATTACTTCTAGCTCTACAATCCCGAGAATGTATACCTCTCAAAACACGGCGGCGGGGCCGGAAACAATTGGGCCTCCGGCTACAGCCAGGGTGAAAAGCTGCAAGAGGAAATTTTCGATATAATCGATCGCGAGGCAGATGGCAGTGACTCGTTGGAGGGGTTCGTGCTGTGCCACTCCATTGCCGGCGGCACTGGCTCCGGCATGGGCTCCTACATAATGGAACGTCTGTCTGATCGTTTTCCCAAGAAGCTTATACAAACCTACAGTGTCTTCCCCAACCAAGATGAGATCAGTGATGTGGTAGTGCAGCCGTACAACTCCTTGCTAACACTCCGCCGACTTACCAGTAGCGCCGATTGTGTGGTGGTGCTGGATAACACTGCATTGAATCGCATTGCCACGGACAGGCTGCACATACAAAATCCCACTTTCACACAAATCAACACACTCGTCTCTACCATTATGTCCGTGAGCACCACGACGCTACGTTACCCATCATATATGAATAATAATCTGATCGGACTGACGGCACCCTTGATACCCACTCCGCAACTGCACTTCCTGATGACGGGCTACACACCGCTCACTACGGACAATGATGTACGCTCGCTAAGGAAATATTGTAGTTTATATGCTCATCTTTTGCACATTTTATTTTTTCAGCAAACGGTCAATGTGCGAAAAACCACTGTACTCGATGTAATGCGTCGTCTGTTGCAGCCCAAGAACATGATGGTCTCCACTGGGCCTGACAAAACCAATCACCACTGCTATATATCCATTTTGAATATTATACAGGTATGCCTCGCTCGCGTATTTTGCGACGCTGTCACAATTTTTTTATGTATGTACTCTCATTCTCAGGGTGAAGTCGATCCCACGCAGGTGCACAAGTCACTGCAACGCATACGTGAGCGAAAACTGGCACAATTCATACCTTGGGGGCCGACGAGCATACAAGTCGCGCTTTCGCGCTCCTCCCCCTACGTGCAAAGCAGTCATCGTGTCTCTGGTCTTATGCTGGCCAATCACACCAGTATTTGTTCGTTGTTTGAGCGCGCGCTGGGACAATACGACAAGCTAAAGAAACGTGGCGCCTTTCTGGATCAATTTCGCCGTGAGGACATATTTAAGGACGATCTCTCCGAGCTGGATGACTCACGCGACGTGGTGGATTGCTTGGTCCAGGAGTATGAGGCAGCAACGCAGCCCAACTATTTGCATTGGTCCGCCAAAAAGGGGCAGGAGGAATAGAGCGCAGCTGCCTTTCAGTATTTCTATTATGCGTTTATTATAATTACCATAATGTTGTTGCCATAATACTCACAAACTACTTGCATTGTTTTTAGTAGTATTACATTTCATTTTCACACACATTAATTTCGCCCACTAAAAAATGTTAATTTAAAAAAATTCTTAATGGCATTTATTGTTTCGCTGCATACACATACAACTAATTTATCTAATTTTTATATGCGTTTCTAAATACATATTCAACTTAAAATCAATTCGAAATATTTTTGTTACATACACATGCAAATAAAGAGGCAGCAAGCCTTTAAAATTTATTATAAAATTGCAACTGATTGTCAAGTTAACATAATCGGGGAATGCTTTTACGCGCAATATTTCTTTAAAAACATGACACAATACATATTTATATTCTAGATTTTTTAAAGCCGACACCACTGGAATAACAAACACAAAGTCGTGATCAAATGTGTAAAATTAGTAATGATTCGGACAAGTCGTCAATTGGTGCTGGCACCTACTTTACGCACCTCCGCGAAGGGAATTGCATTTTGTTCTGCATATTTAAGAAAATCGGCACCATAATGCAACATCAGTTTCAGCAGTGCAGCAACATCGGCTTCGGCATAGTGCGATTGTGACATGGCTTGGCCAAATATACGCGTATATATATTACCTAATTTGTAAATATTTTTGGGTGGATATTCCCAATAGTTCCTACGCTTCTTAACATTTGTCCATGTCCTATTACAATTGACAGACACCCAACCACCGTTGTTAGTGCTACTACCAGCAGCAGAGGCCTGCTCGTTGCTGCTGCTATTACTGACGAAAAGCGCACGACGAGACTTCAATGTGTTTTGTTCAACAACTTGTTGCACTACCTGATTCTTGTATCCTGCTCCTACTTCCTGCTCTGCTTCAATTCTAAAACGTTTTGTGTATTTGTTTCCTGTAACTGGTGCCTCTGTGCAGTTTGTAGGACGCTTTGGTGTGGTCTCATTAAGCAAACGCCAATCGACTGCAACATCATCGGCAAGTGTTGTGGTGGTTAACTCGTCGATCTCTACCTTAACCGTTGTCGTGGGCAATGGTGGTATTGTCATTAGTGTTTGTGGCTTGACGATTGCCCGTTGCTTATCGATTTTCCATAGTGCTTGCAGCGAGTCCAAGCACAACGTATTTTTAGGCAAATGCTGAAAGCAAGAGGTGAATAAAAATAAAAAATTGCCGCAATAGGACGTGTAACTAACTAAGGCGTAGCTTTCTCGCATTAACTTGTGTGTGCTCGTACTACTTTGGTACAAGATAACGCATACAATATTTCTATAGCCGTATTCGAACGGGATTGAGAAGCTTTATGATCATGGCAACAAATACAACCTAGCTGCCAACTAGCTCGCGAGACAGCGTCGCGTGCAAAAAAACGAAGCTTCTTTTTATCTGATGGTATGAGTCGGCTGGGGTTTTAACCAGCGATTCCACGCATCAGGAACCGAACACTTATTCACTAATACACGGCGGCGCCAAGAGAAAGCAAGAGATACAAAGTTGTATTTAATGAAGAAGTGATTTTGTATTAGTTACCATGTTTAGCTTTTCAAAGGCTTGCTTTACAAGCGGAAAATCAAAATTCCATCCATTGTGTGCCACCAGACATACGGGCTGCTGTAAATGTTGCAAAAATCTCTGCACCGTGATAGCCGCATTCTCATCGAAGGAGTGCTCATTCTCTAGCATTAAATTGTTCAAACCTGAAAGCACAAAAAAACTTGCAATTTAGTGTCCCCAGCTACCTGGCTGCTCACCAGTAATTCGCTCCGATTCGGAATGCACCAGCATGCGTGGATTCAGCATTAGTGTTAATTTGTGTAAGATTCGTGGCAACTTGGGTATTGGCGCTGGTAAAGCTTCAAACTCCCCACTGGACGTTGAATTTTCATTAGCGGCGCCAAGCGTATCCGCAGCGACGCCATACATGCACAGCTCCGTAATGCCAGCCCTATTAAAATTGAAAGCGGGCAGATTGCTAGTTTCCAGATCCAGGACCACAAAGGAGGCGATGCGTGGGCGTGGCCCCGCGGTTACTTGGCAATTGGAGCCCATAACTTTATAACTCTACTGTTAAGAAACTTAAAGATGCTTTCGCTTCCTGCACGCAAATAATAATCGAAATATGTTTTTAAATATAAATTTTTTAACAAAAGCAGGCAAAAGCGGACAACAAGACTGAATCACACAATTCTGTGAAATTAATTCAGTACCAGCCCAGCTGATAAGGCATAGGTGTTTTTGTTTTATTTCTAAATGTTTTTAAGCAGGGCTGCAGTTGCTAAAATTTGTTTTATCTGTCACTCTAAAAACCTGTTTTATATTAACGAAATAAACAAACATTTTCTTTGTTTGCAATAAAATCGATTTTAGAAGTTGTTCAAAATGTTGCTACTGTTATATCTGTGGTCGCAAACCATAACCGCCTAAGTCGAGTTAGGACAAAATTGAGTTTTTGGTGTCATCGTGTCCAAATCTATATGGTATCAAATTTGTATGTTTGTAATTATCCATAAAAAACCTAATAGCTTTAACACATACATACTGCAGTGAGATTTTGAATCTTTTAACTGTTCTCCTGAAAAATTTGAAAAACAGACAGGCGGTTATGACTAGTGACCAGAGATATGTTCATAATATCAGCTCTTTTCAGTGAACACAAAATAAACTGGCAATATGCAGCCCTACATTCCGTTTATATAATGGAATCGAATAGAAGCTTCTGATTAGCGCAATTGCAACGAAGCCACAGGGCCGTGCGGGCCGTGCCATGCAAGCGATCTCACCACCACATATTTCTATTCTGGACGCTTATCTATATTGAAAATCTCTGTTGTGGTCGGCAGGGGGATGCAGGAGTTGGGAAAACTATCGGCACTTCTCGATGTGACCGCTACTTCGCATGTTTCCACTTGAAAATTTTGCTACTTCGCATGTTTCCACTTGAAAATTTTGCTACTTCGCATGTTTCCACTCGAAAATTTTGCTACTTCGCATGTTTCCACTTGAAAATTTTGCTACTTCGCATGTTTCCACTCGAAAATTTTGCTACTTCGCATGTTTCCACTTGAAAATTTTGCTACTTCGCATGTTTCCACTTGAAAATTTTGCTACTTCGCATGTTTCCACTTGAAAATTTTGCTACTTCGCATGTTTCCACTCGAAAATTTTGCTACTTCGCATGTTTCCACTCGAAAATACATATCGCCAGTTTCTGGTGGGGTGGGATGTGTATTTAATTTATAAGTAATAAGCCGTATTCTCGAAAGAGAGCTATTGTGAAACCAAGATGCACCTCGGAAGCAACGACCCGGAGAATAAATGAAAAAAAATTTTGGTTTCTTTCATACGATCATCTATTCTACCGTAATCGAAAATTGTGTTGCGCAGTTTACTTCTTTATATTTAAACCTAAAGGTTGGTATTGAAATGTTCAAAGTTCAAATATGAACTAAAAAGAACACAAGTGTTCGATTTCGGTTAAACTTTTATAGAGCGCACACATCTGTTCGTTTTGTGCAATAGGTTCATATTGAATATTCCCGGTTACAACAATAACACCGTTATACAATATAAGTAATCTACGAATCAGTTATTTTGTCTTTATTTTTATTATTACTCAATTTATATTTTTATGATAACTTCTAAAATGTTTTCCAATCGCTCATATACATGTAGTCTATATTTTTGCGTTACATAAAAGTTAAACATATCCTGAATTTTGCCACAGAGAAATGTATTGATGCATATAATAATAATTATAAGTAATAAATTTCGCTTAATTGTATTTGTAGATTTTCCATTTAGTCGAGATGAAAGGAAATAATATTAAAATAATATATCAATGCTTGAGGTTACTGTTTTATAAATCACATTGAAGTAGGTTGTAAATTTAAAAAAACTTGTTGATTGGTGTTATAAAATTATGTGTAGTAATTTACGACACAAGTTACAATTTACATCTAAAAAAGCAATTCTAACATGTATGAACATTTTAATTCAATTAATTTTATATAAATTTGTATCGCCTATACAATACACAGCTAATTACGCAGTTTCTTTCTTACTCTTATATGTGAGAGGCTTATAAGCTTACAACTCTAAGCTATAAATAAAGCAATTAAAGTGCAGTTAAATGTATGTTCAACGTTACAAATTAAGCGCATTCCTATGTCTGTATGTGATTATAAATACTAAACATACAATAAAATATTATATACCGTAATGCTTTTAATTCTTTTTTTTTTTGTTGTGGTGGTATGATATAGTATGCAGATAAAGCTAACGTATGGGTGTATCTTATTTAAATTAGAAAAAAATTTTATTCCAATTTGGAATTCACTCACTTAATGTGAGTGAGGATTAATCTTAACGTAGTAGAGGTATTATGCTACTTTATACAGGAAATTACATTATATATGTTACATAGTTTAAAATTAAATTACATTTAAAATTACCTTAAACTAAGTTTATTTTATTTTAGTGTTGATAACTAGGTATGGTAATTAGTAGCAATAACTAAAAAAATCACAAAACAATAATGCGAGTCTATTATGTTTGTGGACGTCGGTCATATTCCCGTCTATATTCAGGCGGGTACTCCATGCGATTGCGATAAGCGCCATGAGGTACGCCGGCATTGCCAGGCGGCAGTGGCGGGAGCACGCCGTTAGCCATATAATAGTTGGGTGGCATGTAGTGACCGGAGTAGGGGACTGTATGGGAGGGTGGATATCTGTAAATGGTACAAACAATTTTTTGAAATACACGAAACATTGCAAAAATTTTATACATTTTAAATTCAAAAAGACGCGAGTTTACAAAATAACGGTACACAGCTTACCTGCGCTTATCTTGTCGTCGATCTCTGTCGCGATCGCGATTATAATAGTTGTCGTAGCGATCACGCTTGTAATCAGAGCCGTAGCTGCAAACAAAAACGAAGTGAAATGTTAATTTGGTCAAAAAATTTATAACGTAGTCAGATTTTAAGTATTTTATTCATAGCATAAATGTATTGACGGAAATAAGCCGACACTATATGCGCGAGGCGAATAAATACACCAATCGTTTAAATAGACCAATGCTTACTGGAAACTAAGAAAGGTAGCAAATGGTCAAAAGTATTGGCAAAACATTTACTTCTTTTGTACGTGTTGCTTTATGTTGCTTTTGTACGACCGCTTTGTGCACGGGCAGCAACACGAACAAAACACGCTTTCATATTCTTCGAACAAAAGGCAGCGAATGGTTTATCGACCACTGCATCTGCAACGCATTATACATGTAAGAAAGGGAGTCCGAATACAACAGTACTCGCTGCGACTATTGTCGAATGAATATACAACAAAAAAATTCCTGCTTAGCCTACTGCTAAACATAACCGTCAATAAGCATTGTGCATAATTGGCTCACCGATCTCGATTGTGCCCCCAGCGGTCACCGCCATCAACGTAAGGTGAAGCGTTCCGATTATCACCACCAGGTTGAGCTGCATAGCCTCCTACGCTATTTCCACCAGGGGCACTGTTCGGCAATCGAGGATTGCTGCCCAAGTGCATGGCGCGATTGTTTGGTGTCGATGGCGAATTCATTGAAGTTCTGCGATCAGCGCCGGTGCCAGCACCACCTCGCCCATAATAATCATCGTGATGATGGTGGTGATGGTGATGTTTCTTGCGTTCGTTGCGGTCGCGATTTCTATAAGAAACCAAATAAATGAGGTAATGTATCAGAGAAGATGTTCAGATTGGTGTGCATCTTACCTGTCGCTGTCCATGTTTAGACGTTTATATGCACTGTCGCTACCTCCCGCTCCACCACCAGTAATATTGCTACCACCGACGCCGCCTCCACAACTATCGTTTTCATCGCGTTTGCGTTTCATTGGTGAATCCAGGACAGGCCGTTTGGTCTTATCGGCAGTACCAACATACCGCTCCGTTTTTTCTCTTTCTCGCTCACGTTCCTTGTCCTTTTTCTTCTTCTTACCGCTTTTATCTTTTCCCCCAGCGCCCTTTGAAGTGCCGTTCTCATGTTGCTGCTCGTCCTTAGTTTTCTTTACAGGGGATTGAGCGTTCTTGTCGACGTTGGAACCGCCAACACCACCACTCTGACCATCGTTCATTTTGAGCGAATGCTTGTAAAGCTTAAACAATTTCTTCGCATCGAATTCTAAAGCAAATAAATACATTTTTAAATATACTCAGTTGAAAAGTTGTTGTCCCCGAGAACACACCTGTAAATTTTGAAACAAAATACCACAAATTACTGCGCCACTCCTTCTTCTCAGGCTCTTTGTATGCCTCCAGACAAATATCGATTTGTTTGCCAATGGATAACAGGCATTCACGAGTGTGCTTCACCTGCTCCTGGTTCGACAGATTTGAATCGGGTCGGTCTAACGCTTTTAACGCTTTCTTAACTGGACGCATCTTCTCTTTGCACTCATTAAATATATTGGGATCGAGATCGCCCAATACCTCCAATGCGCGTGGCTCATTATTCGCTGTGAAATGCATAGGCTTGTTGGTTGAATCCATGGCGTTTGATTTTTTCGTTTTACCAGATTTGCCCTCTTTGGAATTTCCAGAAGCTCCGCTGCGTTTTGACTTCTTTTTAGTAGTCATGTCTACGTCGTTTGATACGACTTCGTGTTCAGTATCCAGTTTGGCGTTAATTTCACGATTGCGCGTCTTACGCTCTGACCGCTCCAAGTCGCCGGACTGAGAGACATCCTCTCCGTGAGATTCTGAAATTTCTCGTGATTTGCCCTCAGGCGTGGCTGGCACCGTTGCATTTCCTGCCGATTTTGTTTCGCGTGGTTTGCGCGGCTTACGCTGTTTTTTCTGCACGCCCTTCTTAAGTTCGACGTTCTTCTTGATTATTTTTAGCAAGTATTCGGCGCGAGATTGTAGATGTTTCGCTTGTGGCTTACGCGCATCATTAAAGAGTATTTTCTCGGTAAGTTTGAGGCTCGGGTCCATTTTCATTTGTTCCCACGAACCAATGCCGTACTGATAGATACCGCAAAGCAATTTTGAATCTTCTTCGGCTCCCCACTCAATGTCGAAGTTGGCAGGGCGTGTTTTAATATTTAACGACCAGCCGAGGCGTTCGTTTGTCGCACTCGGAACGATCTCGTTCAGCGGCTGGAGTTCCTCTTCACAGGATAGCAATGTTTTGGCATTAAAAGAGACACCGCCCAGCTTGACGGAGAATGTGGCACGGCTTCGCTTCGTTTTGGTCGCCTCGTCTGTGTTGTTTGCAACAGCTCCTTTCGGCGTAGCCGTCACTTCATCTTTGTGTTCTTCTAGAAATTGCACACAACGATCATGCAACATTTCACCGATGCGCTTCAGCTCGGTCAGCGGTTTCTCCTGCAACTCAGCATCGCAAGCTATAGCCTCGAGGCGCATAAGTGGTGCAGGGAATTTCTTGTATGACTTTATGAAACGCCTTATTTCGGCGTCGGTAAAGCCTGATATTTTCTCCTTCATAGTAGGACGACCCCGTTTCTTGGGGCGGCCGTCCTCACCACTCGCGTCCGATCCCACGTCATAGTCTGAATCTGCCGCCGAATCGTCCGCTTCCTGGCCCTTCTTGCCCACACCACGTTTTCTAGGGGTATCCACTTGATTCGCTGCTGTTTTGCGTCGCGGCGGCAAATACAGATCCTCCATTTCTTTGACACGCTCCTGGTTTTCCACGATCTGCCGAAAGTTTTCGGGTATAATGTCATCCCAATCTTTTGTGTCCTCTTCTAAGTCGCCGCCTGCATTTTTGTCACTATCTTTTGTCGTGTCACCCGGATCTTCCTCGAAGGCAGCTATGCTGGCCACCTTAAATGCAGACAACAGATCATCAGCTGGCATCTCCGGATCCTCGTTGCGCGTTTCCGCACGCCGCAGTATTTCATCGATATCGCAAACCAATTCGTCATCATTCTCCTGTTCATCCTTGAATAATTCCTCAGCGCCGAATTTCAGAATGGCCGACAGGTCGTCCTTATTAAATGGTGTCGAATTGGACGAAGCGCCACCGCTTTTGTCCAACACTGTGCGTCCGGTGGTGTCCATACGCTGTATAACCAAATGATCGAGCACCATTTTCTGTTTGGCACGCTCCACAATTTGCTCCTCCACGGAACGCGCCGTCACCAAACGATAAATGTTCACTTGGTTCTTCTGGCCGATGCGATGGGCACGCGCCTGTGCTTGTAGATCATTTTGTGGATTCCAATCTGAGTCGAAAATTACCACCGTATCAGCGGTGGCCAAATTGATGCCCAAACCACCGGCACGTGTTGACAGCAGGAAACAGAAATCTTGACTGCCGTCGGCATTGAAATGATCCAACGCCTGCCGACGCATCTCACCTTTTATGCTGCCGTCGAGGCGCTGGAAGGGGAAGTGTCGCTTCTGCAGATAGTCCGCTAGCACGTCCAACATTCGCACCATTTGCGAGAATATAAGCACGCGATGTCCGGTCTCCTTGAGACGACATAGCAGTTTGTCCAGCAACACCAATTTACCAGAGCCTTTCAGCAGCGTTTGCAGCGCTTCGTCCTGCTGCATGCCAAGCAAGTCGAACTCATTGGGGCGTATTAGCGCCGCGTGGTTACAGCACTTCTTCAGCTCAATGACAATATTCAAGAAGGTTGATGTTGAACCCTTTTTGCCCTTGCGAAGTGCATCGAAATTTTTCGTCAGTATCCACTTGTAGTATTGCTTCTGAAGCGACGTCATTTCCACACGCAATATCTGCTCAACTTTGGCTGGCAGCGATTTTTCTACATCTTTCTTGACACGCCGCAATATGAAGGGTTCGAGCTGCTGATGCAGTTTTGAATAGCCTTTATCTGCTGCATTGCCATGCTCGACTTCAAAATCTTCCCAGGTAACAAACTTGTCAGGCATTATAAAATGTAGCAACGCCCAAAGCTCTTTCAGAGAATTTTGCAGCGGTGTGCCGGTTATTAATAATCTGTGATTAGTTTCGAACTCTTTGAGTGATTTGTAAAGAAGCGAGTCATCGTTTTTCAAACGATGCGCCTCATCAACAAGTAATGCTGCCCATTGCAGTGTACCGAGGAATAATTTATCCTTTTGTGTGTAGTTTATGAAAACAAATCAAACATAATACAAAATTTGTTAATACAAAATAAGTACACGTTTTTAATTTGGTTATTTGCACTCAAATACAGATAAACAAAATCACTTTTGGAAAGACTAAAAATCTTAAATTAACTACCATTCCATAGGAACTAAAAAATCCAATAAAATGAGTTTAATAGGAAACTGTATAACTGCATTATAAAACTTAATTTTTAAGATAAACTCTAAATTCTTGCACAAAAATATTACATATAAACATGTTATTTGGACCGTAATATAAGCAATGAATAAATAAATTATGGAAAATACATGTTTATTTGCTTAATATTAAATATAATTTCTTCTTACCTTCAGTACAATCTCATATGTAGTGAGAATGCAATTAAACTTCAGTCTTTTTGAACCATCAAATTGCCATTCATATTGGCGTATCATTTCACGTGACTTTACGTCGCCCAAATACGTGACCACATTCAAGTCTGGTCCCCAAAGATAAAACTCACGCTGCCACGCAGTCATAGTACTCAGTGGCACTACACACAGGAATGGTCCATACAGGTGATTCACCTTGAACAGTGAATATAGGAAACAGATTGTTTGTATCGTCTTGCCTAGGCCCATTTCATCGGCCAAAATTACAGAATTCTCTTTGCACCAGGAGTGCAAAAGCCAATTCAAGCCGTCCATCTGGTAGTCGCGCAATACGAGATTTTCGGCAAGAAAGTCGGGTTGCTCTTTAATTTTGAAGAACTTAGGGCGACATTTGAGCACTTTGCAATGTCGTGATGGTGTACATTTTGAGTTCTCACGTTCCTCGTATTGATCGACACAAAGTTTCCATTTGCGCATTACCAGACCGGCGTCTTCCCAGGTAGCTTCAGCATATGGCAAGGATTGCCACTTGCAGAGATATTCGCACGTACCATCCGGTTTCTCGTTTCGTGCTATAATGCGATCCACATTGTTGTAAGATTTAAGCAAATCATTCTGTAACTCCAGCTGACACTCAAAGTAATCAATATCTTCGGGACCAGCATAACGACGCCAGTACTCGATATCTTGTTCCTTCTTTATAAAGTTATCCAATTTTTTCATCCCCTTCACTTTCTGTTCTTTCAATGTTGCTTCGGATTCCCACGTGTTATGTATATAGGACCAACCCTTCCATTTAATGTGATATTGCACTTCTGTGTTCTCCAGATCGTTTTCATCAACACCATCATTCGGATCACTGCCATGCTCTTCGATCGCATAAATGGTCGTCTGATTGCCAGTGCAGCCCTTTTTACCCTGACGTTTCGCCAAAATGCGTTCAATAGTTTCACATTTTTCATCTTCTTCAGCTGCGGCTGCTGCTGCCTCCGCTTGACTTTCATCATATTCGACTTCAAGTAAATCTTCGGAATCTGTTTTCTCATCTTCAGAAGCTTCCTTATAACTTACAGCAGCAGCAGCAGTACGTCGTGTGCCAAATCTGTTGTTTTTAGAAGTGCATATATACAATTTAAATAAAATAACAGAAAATTTTGTTTAGAAATATAAATAAATTTGTTACTGTTATCTACAAACCTCTTGCTATCCTCCTCACTATCATCAGAGGAATAAGCTTTTTTGTTTCTTCTTTGTTGCTGTTGTGTCTGTTGTTTACTTTTGGTTGCTGTAGGTTTACGTCTACGCGGAGCTGATTCATCACTATCCTCGTCACTTTCATCACTCTCATCAGAATCCCAACTATTGACATACATATGAATGGAAAAAGGACGCTTGAACTCGTGTACATCAATTCCTATTGCGTATATTTACTTTTGCTTCTTCTTTTTTTTCTTGGCAGGTTTCTTCACTTTCTCAGGTGGGGCTTTTCTCACTTGTCGTGTTGAACGCTTCGGCTGGTAGTCGTCTTCATCGTCCTCCTTTTTATACAATTTTATTTGTATTGTAAGCATTTCAACGTTGTTAAAGAAATGTTGAGGAAACTTACACTACTACTGCTACTACTCGCCGTGGCAGACTCTTCTGCTGAGGACGATGCAGAGCTCTTCGCCGACTCTGAGGCATCATCATCCTCTTCGTCAGCCTTCGTCATTGCATTAGTGGAGGAGATCGTCGTCGCCGTCGTCGTCGTCGCTGTAGCCACTTTACTAATAGAATTTTTAACCTTTCCATCGCATTCGTTCTCACTGCCCTCAACATTGGAGTCTTCATGCGAATCATCGCCATCGTCGTCGTTTTCATCGTTGGTTGTTGTATTTGAGGTATTGTTATCAGTGGTTGTTGTTGTAGCCGATGTGTTGTTGCTGGTGTTATGCGTATTTGTGATCCCAAATTGGATGGCAGCAGCAGCCAAAGTCGCTCCCCCACCTGACTTACCGCCCCTCTCCCTACCCGTAGCACTTGGTGCTGCTGTTGTCTGATTCTCGTCGCCTTCCTCATTGGAGTCCGAATTAGAACCGGAATTGGAATCACTTTCGGATTCGCCATTCTCATCTGAGTATCCATTAGTTTTTGTGTCGTCCTGATCGGCCGCTGCCGTTGGTGGAAGTCCAGCCACTGACGACAGTGCAGTTGCACCTGCTGTTGTAGCAGGATTTGGCTCGTGTTGCTTATGGTGACTACGATGATGATGAAGTTGTGTATTTCCATCACGAGCATTGTCATTATCATCGACACCTTGATGACGTTCATTTTCTGGAGGTTCGGGGGAACTATGCCCCTCACTTGAATCTGATGAAGAAGATGAACTGTCTGAATCGGAGTCGGATCCCGAGGAACTACCACTTCCACTTCCAGAGACATTATGTTCTCTTTCGCGGGCGTTATCATTTTCTTCCGATCCTAAACTATTGAAGGATTCATCGTGTTCCTATAATATTTGAGAATAATATATATAATCGAAAGAGCTAAGCTAAATATACATTTTTAAATTAAGTTGTAATTCTATATACTATATTGTAAAAGGAACGAATGATTCGAAAATAGATATCGAATAAGATAAAAGAAGTTAATACAACGCAAAAATTATTTAATTAGTTTTGAACTTTGCTAAAGATAACAAAAAAGTTTGATTTCCAGATTAAATAGGCTCCAGCATATATGTACATATGTAAATCCGTCTAGGGATATTCAAATATTAAATAGGGGTATTGACAAATAAATGAATATTGCAAATAGGCAAAAATTCACCCTAAAAATTACGAGTATTCAAACTTTCGTCTTCACAATAGTTACGATCGCGTTATGCATTATGTAAACTCTGGAAGATAACTAACCAAGTTAACATTAAGGACATTATTACTTATAGAGGGCATAGTTATATTTCGTAACATTTATTTTAAAAAATTCCCGTTAACACTCGATTGCAGTCAAAAATATGCATTATGCTAAGAAAAGCAATATTAACTAGATGTAGAACCATTTGAGAAGCCTCATCGTCAAAAATTGTATACATATATGCATAGGTGAAGCGATCCTTCAAAATTTTTTGCCAACGTATAAGGACAAGAAAATATGTATAAAATATAAACAGTTATCATCAATTCCTTTACTTTTGTAAATATTTAGTACCAACTCAAAATCAAAAATTGATACATTCTTATGATCTTGGTTAGTTGTGTCCTTGATAGACGTCGTGGATCTCTCAAAATTTATGTAAAATTTACGACAATTAGTTTATAACTTTCGTAAAACTCTCTGTATAATCAAGGAAAATTGCATTACTCCTTGGTTTAAAAGAAAAAGACGACAATTTACCAACACTAATGTAAAGAAATTGAGCTAATCCTCTCCAGAAATGTTTGTTTTCTATAAAAATTTGTAAAAACAGGCTTAATTCAAGTTATATTTAAAAGATTTGAAGTGAAATATGGGGAAATCTGTTCCTAGAATGCATTAAAGAAGATTTAACATATTTGGAGCGCCTTTAAATACAAACAAATTGGAATCCTGTCCAGAAAACCGTCGAAATTATATTAAATCCATCGAAATTCTTGGAAATTACAACGTTTCAGTGCATTTTTCTCCTTAAACTTCTGGAAAATCCCCACTAGGCTTCAAAAAACGTAAAATTTAGCAAACGACGTACACTTTTTATGCAAAATTCAACGGAAGTTTGTGAAATTCATTGAGTAGCACCCATAAAAGTTAGTAAAAATGGCCAATTTATCCATAAAATCCAGACTGAGACTTCGCACAAAAATTTTCCCAGGCGAATAGTGATTACGTAATCGATGAAAATTTTAAGAAAACCTTTAAAATACTTAAACAGGACATCATTTTGAAGGGTTTTAACACAGAAACAGACTGTATTTGCTTAAAAGTATAAATTTCAAGTGAAATTTGCAAAAATGGGTACCCAATGAAAAATCAAAATTTTCACTTTTCCAGAGTCTTTGGTCTATCTGCAATGCGTAGAAATAAAAAAAACTGTGAAACAATAGCTATTTTATTAAAAAATTTCAGTTTTTTGCAAATTGCTCATATTAGACGCGTCTGTATAACTTTCTGCCAGCGAAGTCTCAACTGAGACTCCTTCAAAAATGCATCAATAACTGCCACACCCATTTCGCGGAAGCATAAAAATTATATGCTATATTCGATTTAGACTTTAATTTAACAAAATTCATTTAAATTTTCAAAATATTTACATTTTAAGGCGGTTAAATGTGCATTTTCCCAAAACACCTCAATATTAAATCACTCACCTGGCTCATGATATTTTTGTCGCTGCATGCGCGTTTTTCTTATTGCAGACATTAAACATACACTTAACTTTTTAAAACGCTATATTTTCTCCAAAAATCTTCACTTAAATTCCACCAATTTGTAAATGAAAATTTTCTCCTTCAACGCAGCACAAAAAAATTTCACGACGTCCTCGTCTCCCATTCACAAGTCATTTGTCGAAAATCGCCATTTTGTCTTTTCGTAACTGCTTCGACGGTGTTGCCAATACCAAGCAAACTACTAATAGAGTGATTTTCGAACTTAGTGCGTTGCCATTGCTCCCTACATCGCGCAGTGTTGCATTCGGTATGTCATACTATTCCCCTTATTAGTACATACTATTTCCAACCAAAACTGCAATAAAAATCGCCAGAAAATAATCAATAAAAGTTAATAATAAGCGAGAATGATAAAAAGCTAGAATACTGAAATTCAAACAAAAGGATCATAAATATGCAAATGGCGAACTATTACATTTGCTTTCATTATTCAAAAATACAAGAATAATTTCTACGCAGCCGCCACGATGCGCCGAAATTTTTTGCAGGTTCCCATCTATTTATTGCTTGCAAAAATCGAAATTCGAAAGAAACGAGCCAAAATTAAATGATTTATTGTATGATGAAAAAGGCTAAGAAGAAGTTCGGGAAAATCAGTTGAAGCTTCAAAACTCCTGTTGTGTTTCTAACAGCATATATCTGACCGCTCTTGAATAATGCTTGGTGTGTGCTGTTTCAGAATCGCAGTGAATTCTTTTGGTGCCGGAACTCTTTCCCACCTGGTATGTTATACATATTTCATCTCTTGGCACCAAAATGCGCAGAAATTGGCAGGTGTGAAAAGACTGTGAACGTCGGCGATTCGGCTGAAAAAAGGACGTGCTTCCAGAACTGAATGAAACTATATAGCTTTTATACTTCAAAGTTGCAGTGTTTCTGGGTAGCTTCAATGGATCCGCCGCTCAACCGTTAGTCAAATAGTATCACAGTTAAAGCATCAATAGGATATTCCAAATTTACAAAATACCTTTAATCCTTTATTGTAAATTTAAAAAAACATTTATATTATACAGGGTGCCAAAGTACATATTCCTTTTTGTTTGTTTGTGTATTGTATGTAAGTAAGTATAAAAATAAAAAATTCCCGATCTTTTGAGGTGTTCGTGTTTATATTTATAGTAACTCTTTAAGGATTTTAATGCCAGTATATATGTATATTCATGAATATTTAAAGCAGAGCTGACAAAACATGAAAAAACGGCACAAGCCAAAAGTAGACACTCAACAATTTTCGGCGACAAAGTTAAATTTTTGTCGTGCTAATCGTCGTCGATGTCATCATCCTCCTCACGTTCGAATTTTGTTGAAAATTTTTGTTCCCTGGACGGACAATTGGACGCAGGGTAGGAAATCCCCGTACTTTCGTACTGATTTGGGTACATTTTTATATTTTGGGTACGCGTTTTATTTCCACAGAGTACGTATTACTTTTTGGTTACGCTTTTCATTTCCCAGGGTACGTTAAGATATCAACACTGTGGGGCGAATGCGAGGAGGAAACGAATCTTGTAAACTTAGCACGCGAACGACGAGACATAAGCAGCTAGTAAGGAATACGAAGTGGGAGGTACGAAAAATTGTCGGTACCTTTGTACTCGATTTCCCATACAAAACTCCATAGAAAATATGATACAAGAATACCCGTGCTGTTATTGTTTACATTTCAGAATGAGTCAAATATAATTTTTATGAAAATGAACGATTTTTGTGGAATTTGAAATGCATTTGCATTTAGATAAATAAAACTAATACTAAAACTGCATAAAAGTGTTGCAGATGTCAACTTCTGCCCTTACATTTCCATCTAATTAAAATCAAATACACATATCTTAAATTTTTTTTTGCTCTCAAACCGAACCTATCCTAAAACATTTTTATTCTCAAGGTACGAAATTTATGGAAAAGGTACGTTTTTTAAAAAAATTGGGTACGTTTTTATTTTGGCCCAGCCCAACCCTGACCTGAACGTATATCGAAATCTACAAACGCCAAAAGCGGTTTTTTTGAAAATAAATATATATTTAACCAAATAGTATGGTAAATATGCAAATTTTGAAAATCAAATGTAATAGGTAATTTTTGAAAACAGTGTATGCTTTCCACAGCGTCGTAGTTTAGCACCGAGCCAAAGTTTCGCTGGAAGTACGAAGCCGAGTTTCAACACACCATTTCAAAACAAGCGCTCTCGAACATGTCGAGAGGGGAAGGAGACAATTGTATCATCAACTGTGCCAGCTCGTATTCTGCCATTAAGTGCATATGAGCAGGCCTTAGCAAATGTGTTGGCACGTCCCTTCAAAGTGCCTATTGCGAACTATGTGGCTGACTATTGTGGCAATCGTTGTCTGGGATTGCGGCGGAGCACAGTACGCAAAGCTCTACACGATCCGCATGCCTGTAATGCATTGGTTCTCTTCACTCCCCCCACATACACGGAACACGAGCGCCTGACGCTTGATGCCAACAAGCTCGAGGTCCATGTAGTTGTGGATCCAATTCTGACCAATGTGTTGCGTCCCCATCAGCGCGAGGGCGTACGTTTCATGTACGAATGTGTTCTGGGGCGACGTGGTCCCTTTAACGGCTGTATTATGGCTGATGAAATGGGCTTGGGCAAAACATTGCAATGCGTGACACTAGTTTGGACGCTATTGCGTCAAAGCTCTGAATGTAAACCCACAATTTCGAAGGCGATCGTAGTGTCACCATCTTCGTTGGTCAAGAACTGGGAAAAGGAGTTCAACAAATGGCTACATGGACGACTGCATTGTCTTGCTATGGAAGGCGGCTCCAAGGAAGAGACCACACGCACACTGGAGCAGTTTGCGCTGAACAGTAATCAACGCTGCGGCACACCAGTGCTTCTCATCAGTTATGAGACTTTTCGCATCTATGCGCATATACTGTGTCGCACAGAATTGGGCATGGTCATATGTGACGAGGCAATTACTGACAACATATGGAAACGCCTTTTTATTTATTTGGTTTTTCTTTTACACTTCTATAGGGCCACCGTTTGAAGAACAGTGATAATCTCACCTACCAGGCACTTATGGGCTTGAAAACAAAAAGACGTGTGCTGCTCTCGGGTACACCCATACAAAACGATCTCACGGAATACTTTAGTTTGGTGAATTTTGTAAATCCCGAAATGTTGGGCAGTGCCGGCGATTTCAAGCGCAATTACGAGAATGCCATACTGCGTGGACAAAATGCCGACTCCAGTGATAAGGAACGAGAACGTGCTTTAGAGAAAACCCAGCAGCTCGTTGGCATTGTCAATCAGTGCATCATTCGACGCACCAATCAAATACTGACCAAATATTTGCCAGTCAAATTTGAAATGGTCATTTGCGCCCGCCTGACTTCAGTGCAGCTGCAGTTGTATACGAATTTTCTTAAATCCGATAAAATTCGCAGGAATCTGGCGGGTAACAATTGAATTTTAAGTTTGTACCTTTCTTTATATCATATTTATCGTCACAGATTGTAATGCGACAACTTCGTTCACTGCTTTATCGGATATTACCACATTGAAGAAGTTGTGTAACCATCCTGATTTGATATACGACAAAATAGAAGCACGCGAAAACGGTTTCGAGAGCTCACAGCAGGTGCTGCCGGCAGGTCATAATCCCAAGTGAGATTTACGCTTTGTCATAGCCTGTGGCGCAACTTGTATGCCAAACTAATAAAATGTTTAATTATAGAGAAATTAATCCCGAGTTGAGTGGCAAATTTATGCTACTCGACTTCATGCTGGCTTCCATACGTGCTAATACCGATGATAAAGTTGTGCTCATCTCCAATTACACACAAACGCTTGAGCTCTTCGAGCGGTTAGCTAGAAAACGGTGCATACGTTGTTGATTAGGTTTTGAAAATTTTGTAATAATGAAATTTTCAGAAAATATACATACGTGCGACTGGACGGCACTATGACTATCAAAAAGCGTAGCATAGTTGTGGATAAATTCAATGATCCTACCTCGGATTGTTTCCTTTTCATGCTTAGCTCGAAAGCAGGCGGCTGTGGCTTAAATTTGATAGGCGCCAACCGTTTGTTCATGTTCGACCCTGACTGGAATCCGGCTAATGATGAGCAGGCCATGGCGCGTGTCTGGCGTGATGGACAGAAAAAACCCTGCTTCATATATCGTTTGGTGGCGGTGCGTTATAGTATTTTGCAATATATATTTGTATAATTCAAGTTTTCTCTTCGCTTCAATTACAGACTGGTTCTATAGAGGAAAAAATATTACAAAGGCAAACGCACAAAAAATCCCTGTCCAGCGCAATTATCGATAATAATGAAAGTGCTGAGAAGCATTTTACACGAGATGATCTTAAGGATTTGTTTCGTTACGAAGCGGATGTACTCTCCGACACCCACAACAAGTATGTACAATGTCTTTCATTCTTTGAAAATTCTATTTTTTTAATTTCAAATTTACATCGTAGATTCAAATGTAAACGGTGCATTGGTAATATACAAACAAGTCCACCGCCTGCTGACACCGACTGCACATCACATCTATCCCAATGGTACCATTGCTCGAATAACAGAGGATTACCGGATAGCATACTTTCGCAGGCTTGGTTGGCTAGTAAATGTGTTTCATTTGTCTTTCATCATCGGTCACAAGGTGAAACGGCAAAAGAAAAGAAGGAAGAAGCGAAACAGGAGGACAAGGAGAATGAAAATATCAGGCCAAAGCGAAAATCTGCAGATTCATCTGATGAATACTCAGTCGAAGACGAGAATGATAGTGATTTTGAGTGCTAGTTTTTTTTCGTTGCACAATATGTAGAAGTAGAAAAGAGAGTTGTTTGAAAAAACTGTTAATAAAAAACACCGACGTTGAAAAGGACAAAAATTACCGTTTGAAGATTATGAATATCTTGCTTTGAAAAATATTTCGTTAGCAACAAGCCTAGTACAATTATTTCAAATGAAATGTGATATTTTCATGCATATGACTACAAGTGGTACGCTGACATATAACTTGTCTAGTCGGTCACGTTCAGTGGATCGGCCATGCCGTGTGAAAGGACGGAGTGCATTTCGGAACCGCTGCTCATAGCGGAGGCGAATGCAGTAATCTGTTCCCCAACTGTAATGGTCAATATGTAAATTAGAATAGTTTTTTGCTTGAACTGTTCATCAGTAGCAAACAGATAATTAATTATTCAATGCAGTTGTCAACGTTTCTTATGCTAATTTACTAATTACATTTTTAAACTCGTATAATTTTTAAGTTTGTTAATAAAGTACAATAGATTTTAGTTGTTCATGCTACAAAAGTTATTCACTCATAAAAGTATTTGCATAATATGTAATGTGATCTGTTAATAGTATTACATTTATATTTACATGAACAAAGTAATTAGTTGATTTAAGTAATAAATTAAATATATTTTAGTTTGATACTGTCATTAAGTAGTGTATGAAGTATGTGATTTAAAGCTTGTTTCATTACCTCAGTTTTAAATATTATATTTTTGGAATCAAAATGCATTTTAAAAACAAAATTCTTTAGAGGGCATAAAAATGCATTGCGAGCAACAAGCCCATAGCCTCATCCAGTAGTTGTTAAAATTCTACGACCGGCTAAACGAAATAGTGAAGTTTTTCCTCAAATACTTTTGAAATTGTCTCTTTTTTAAATCGCGTGTATTTTGCAATTGCGAAATATTTGCATGCAGCCGTCGCTACAAATAAGGCACATTAAAGTCCCCCTCTCTATACATCCTGGATTTCGTGCCAAACATTACTCTTTTCTGGTGGCTTCTGCAAGGGTGGCCCAATGTTTTGGCATTCGTTAAGAAAACTTTTGAGGCCTTGGTAGTAGCTTTAAGGAGAATAAAACACAAGTCAAAAGACTAAAAACAATACAGAGGTATCTAAAAACATACCCATCTACAATCCAAGTATCATTATGCGAACCGCCAATGTATTCCAAAATCTGTTTTTTCTCACTGCCGCATTGTGAATATAATGCACGCATCATACGTGGTGGCACCAGGTTATCAGCTAAACCGGAAACGAAAAGAAATGGCACCGAGCACTTGCGTATTTTCGTCAATGAGTGATACTGCAAACCAAAGCATAGCAAATAGATAAGACGTTTATTGCGGGTAATCGTGGCACAGTTGGGTAACTCACCTTATTTTTAAAAAAGAAATTTGGTATATAGTGCATGTAAGGATGCACCAGCTCCACAGCCATGTCGGGAATGCTGGTGAAGGTATTCTCCACAATGGCACACATAATCTTCGGACCATAGGCAATGTCAGCCGCCACGTCAATGGTCACCGCGCCCCCTAGCGAGCGGCCAAATATCACAATTTGCGTGTGATCTAGATCGTCGCGCGTGTACAAATAATCCACTGCCGCACGTGCATCTATGTCCAGTCCACGCTCGGTGGGCTTACCTGTGGAAAGCCCATATCCCCGGTACTCCACCATCAGAATGTTGCATTGCATATGATAGAATATTCCGTATACATTCTGCATACGATGACCCATGTTGCCCGCATTGCCGTGCAAATAAATGAGCGTGGGAACCATTTTGGCTCGCTTCTCCGGCTGACAGACCCAAAAGGCATGCAGCGTCACCTTGTCGGGTGTTCGTATGCTGACAGTTTCATTGGGTAAATTATGCATGGTGGGAATGGGCACGTAAACGCGAGAGTTCGCTGGCAAGTCAGGATGATATAGCAAAATATCCTGTGCGTAGTACAAGATGCCTGCAAGACGTACAATATACAATAACAAAACTAATGGTTATGGCGCACACAGCAGCTGAGATGAGAAGCATACCCAAAATAATGTTGACAAACAGCGCCAGCGTCAGAAAGCCGCCATAGAAGTAATAGAAGATGAAGCAGAGCAAAAATGCACCAACGGATATGGCCCAAACTCCACGTGATTGAGGCAGCACAATTGGCAATCCTTTCACTTCGATTTCCTTGTGGTGGGACATTGTTTTTGTAGATGGGGTGGGCAAGCGGGCAAGCAGTGGAAACTTTGTGGTTGCTTTGGATCCAATGTTGGAAGGAGTTTTTTAATGTTAGCACATTTTATTGCGTTACTTTGGTCATAACGTTGATCTGTAGGTTTATAAATATTGATTCGATTTGCGCACATAAGTTTATTGTCGTTCTGTCTTTTTGCACTAGCCTTAAGATATTGAACCACCGTGTTTTTAGCGATAATTCATTTACTGCCTTCTTTTTATTCCTACATTATTGCTTCATGACAACTTCTTAATTATTTGGCATTTATTTCTCAAATTAATTTTTACAAACTTAGTCGGTTAATTTTCTTCTTCTCCTTTAAACGACTCACAAAATTGTAGTGTTGCATTTTAAGGCAGCAAGATGAGGTAAAATTTATTATTTTTAGCATACATACTTATTGCGCGTCCATAATTATTGCATTTCCATAACTGTAGATAAAAGCTTTTTAAAATTTGTTGGATTTCTATTTTTGAGCTAATTAGTCTTTCCTCCAATAATTTGTGAAAAATTATTTATGTTGCCAGAACAGCGTGCACTTTCCAAATCACAATCACTGCAGCTGCAACCCCGTGCTTTGACAATTGATGATGCCAAGTCTTAAAAAAATCTTTGTCAAGGGATTTTAAACCAATCGGCTCATCCCTGGGTGATCCAGGGCGTCTCGAATGCTCTTGTCATGCATAGTGAAATATCAAAATCATTTTGATTTTCATCATGGAAGTCATCAACGTGACTGTGTGACCATACACACAAATTTCCTTCAACACATGCTCATGATTGACGTCAAATGATTAATCGTGTAAGGGCCGCATAACAGAAGAGGTTAAGAAAATTAAACATTTTTAAAAACCTGAATATTCCGCTCCATTTCATTTTGCTTTCGGCGGACTGGGCACTTACAAATTTTGTTTGATTGCATGCCTTACTTGCTGCCCGATTCCTACAAGAGCGTAGAAATTTGAAAAAATTTGTACAAACCCACGTATTTTTAAGGTTCCTTTCAATTATTAGTATCATGCCTTTCATTCTTGGGCCCACCCCATACAGGTAAATTAATTTAAAAAAATTTTTATTGCACAATAAATAAAATAAAATATTCATTATATCGAATTTCATGCATTGACAAATGTGGAGACCTGAGTTGGGTTAAGAAATGCCACAAAATCTGCTGCATCCGTCCGATTCTCTGCGCACATTACATTGTTTTTATAACCTGAAATATATTTCTGTAGAGGTATTTAGGTGTGGGGAATTGGTTCGGGAAACTGGTATTTTGAAAAATAAAATAACTGGCACATCTGGAGACGGGTAATGACAGTAAAGAGAAGAAGAAGAGAATATTAAGAACTCTGATAAATTAACTTGTAAATTCGTGAACATACATAGGTGATAATCAGAAATCAAAATTACACTAATTAATTGCAATAAATTGAGTAATTGATTTGAATGGTCTTGCAAACGATTTCCAGCGGAATAGTTCACAAATTTGCCTACAAAAATATAAGTGAAAATTAAAGGAGAAGAAGAAGCAGTAGTAGAGAAGTGACGACGACGACTGAAAGAGGTTTTAATCTGCTCGCATAAAACGTCGTCGTGGAATTATAAGATTGGCCAAATTGAAGTTCTACACATACACGCTGAAAATCCAGCCTTATTTAGAAATTTTTCATCTATATACAATTGCAATGCAAATAATGGGAAAATGCTGCAAATTGCAACAGCAACAATAAATAGTAGCAAACATAGGAAAAGAGCTGTAGAAGTAGCGGCGGAAGGAGATCAGCAGTTTTCCAGCAAAGCGCCAGTCTCAACGCACGACGACGAGGTTGATGACAACGAACCAGCAGGTCTAACAATGATGATAAACCGCATCGAACTAATTTCAAACGGCAATTGATAGTAACAAAATTATGTATAACGTAATTTTAACTTTTCTTGTCCTTTACTGATTTATTTAATTTTTTTCGTGATTTGAGTTACTTTCTCTTTTATTTACATTGCTATCTGCTACATACATTTCTTTGGTTCTATGTTTGCTTTGTACGCCTTTTCAAATTTTTGCTTTTGTAATGTAAAGTTATAATTTGCTTGACATAATGAAAATTTAAGGTTTTTAAGTAAACGCCAAAACTAACGAGCGCTAAAGATAAGAAACAAGTAATCAACACACAGTCAACGCAAAAACAAACCAAAAAATCAAATAAACAAAAAACACGTTCAAAGTGAAGGTCAACGTCACCTCGAACACACCAACCAGATCAGCAGCATTTATTGTTAATTGTTAATGACATCTTACAACAAACGATTGCAACAGCAAGCAACACAGTTAAACCAATATAACTGACAACACCAACAAAAAGAAAAGCCAACAAAATGACCTCGTACAGCAACATACGGCAGCCCTTTGGCTGGTGCTTCTGTTTAACCAGCAGGGGATGCGCTTCAAGTGCGCAACGTTTGCTCATAGCTGCGCTGCTCGCGATAGTTTTCTTCAGCGCTTTTGCCATGAGCGAGTCCATACCAACGCAGAATATGTCGCACAAGGAACGCGAGGCCTTAAGGTGCATCACTCTTTTTTAACATTATTTTACAGTTGTAATTTCTTTGTCGCTGTTTTAGGGAGGAAGCACGTGACATGTTCTATCATGCCTACAATGCATATATGGATAATGCTTATCCAGCTGACGAACTCATGCCCTTATCTTGTAAGGGCCGCTACCGGGGTGTGACCCCGACGCGCGGCGACATGGACGACATTTTGGGAAAGTAAGTGCACGCACCAATTGACTTTTGACCTACTGTATAACTGCAACAACTACTTGCTTGCTTTCTCCCGCTGCTGTAGTTTCTCCATGACACTGGTCGATACGCTGGATACGTTGGTGCTGCTGGGCGACTTTGCCGAGTTCGAGAGTGCCGTAAAGTTGGTCATACGCGATGTGCAATTTGATAGCGACATTATTGTGTCGGTGTTCGAGACGAATATACGCATGGTGGGCGGGCTACTGTCCGCGCACATACTGACCGAGTATATCAAGAAGAGTGCGCAGGTGATGCCCTGGTACAAAGGCGAACTGCTGGTGATGGCGCGCGATTTGGGCTATCGTCTTCTGCCGGCCTTCAACACCTCAACGGGCATACCGCATGCGCGTGTGAATTTGCGTTTTGGCATGAAGGACGAGCTACTGAAGAAGTCGCGTGAGACCTGCACGGCCTGTGCGGGCACAATTCTTCTGGAGTTTGCAGCGCTGTCGCGACTGACGGGTGAGTGCAGGCTGGCAATGTTTCGATGTAAATTAATGTTTTTTTCCTAAACAGCTGATCCCGTATTCGAGGTGCGTGCCCATGCCGCTATGGATGCACTCTGGAAACTGCGCCATCGGGGGTCCGATCTCATGGGCACCGTACTTAATGTGCACTCTGGCAACTGGGTGCGTCGTGATTCAGGTGTTGGTGCTGGCATCGATTCCTACTACGAGTACTTGTTCAAGTCGTATGTGTTGCTCGGTGACGACAAGTATTTGGCGCGCTTTAATCGCCATTACAACGCCGTCATGAAGTATGTCAGCGAGGGCCCAATGCTGCTCGACGTGCTCATGCATCGTCCGCATGCAAAGTCACGTAATTTCATGGACTCACTGCTCGCCTTCTGGCCGGGCCTACAAGTGCTGTCCGGCGACCTCAAGCCGGCGGTTCAAACACATGAAATGCTCTACCAGGTCATGCAAATGCACACCTTCATACCGGAAGCATTCACCGCCGACTTCCAAATACATTGGGGCCAACACCATCTGCGGCCGGAGTTTATCGAGTCCACATATTTTTTGTACCGTGCCACTGGCGATCATCACTACCTGCAGGTGGGCAAGAAAGCTCTCAAAACGCTGCAGCAATACGCCAAGGTGGCCTGTGGCTATGCGGCGGTGAACGATGTACGAACCGGCAAGCATGAGGATCGAATGGACTCATTCGTACTCTCCGAGACCTTCAAGTATTTGTTTCTGCTCTTCACGGAGCCGCAAGATTTGGTTGTGAATGTGGACGAGTTTGTCTTCACTACGGAGGCGCACCTTTTGCCGCTCTCCATTGCGCAGCTGGGCAATGCGACAGTCAGTAGGTTTCCGCTTTAAGCTTATAATTTCAACGTCAATAAATGCTTGCACTTTCCACGCAGGCTTCCGCCAGACGGATGAACACAACGTGCTGGACTTCATGCGCACCTGCCCCAGCTCGCATAAGCTTTTTCCGGAGCAAGTGCGAAAACCGTTGCGCAACTTTATTACCGGCTCATGTCCGCGCACGCCCACCGGTCCGCGTTTACGTGCCTTGGATTTTGAAGCGAGCAATGCAGACCATCTTCGAGCGGTTTACGACATGGGCATCACAATGGTTTCCCTAGGCGATGGCAAGGTGCGCTTGTTTCATAGTTTTTATAATGTAAGTTCTGGTTGTATCTTTTTGCATACATTTGATTTTGACCTACATGTTTTTGTAGTATGTATAATGGTTACATTATTCAACAGCAAAAATGCATGTGACATTATTTTAATATTTGCTGACTCAATTTATATACATATGCAGTAAATTTGTTGAATAGTGTTATTGTTGCTTTCACTTCCTTGCTGTTTTTGCGTAGCAAGTTCAATGTTTGCTGTTTTAATTTATGTTTTTGTTTTCTGCAGGCTAAAAGTCCCGAGGATGGCGAGATAGGTTTGCTCTTCATGCAAGAGATGCTGGAGCTTACCAAAATGCAGAGTATGAATCAATTGGCACAGTTGCAGGTGCGTCTGATCCACATGCTTGATTCGTTCTTTTGCAATTTATGCTTAAATTTTATTTTGGATCTTCCTTTTCTTTTAGGCTGTTGCCTACACCATCGACGACAGTTCCAGCGATTGGACCGCGCTCATGGCCGGGCCATCGCACTTCAGCCCTGAGCTAATGGGCGAAGAGTATGTACAAGGTGAAATCATGCTCGCTTCGCCATTTCGAGCCTGCGAGCCACTCGTCGATGCCGACAATGTGCGCGGCAAAGTGTTGGTGGCCGAACGCGGCGATTGCACATTTGTGAGCAAGGCGCGACGGGCGCAAGCGGCAGGCGCTTCGGCGCTTATTGTCTGTGATAATGTGGCTGGTTCGTCGGGTGAAACGCAACCGATGTTCGCCATGTCCGGTGACGGCACGAGTGACGTGAGCATACCCGTAGTGTTTATGTACTCGTTGGAGTTCAACAAGCTGACGACGGTGATACAGCGGCGCAAGCAGCTGCACGTGCGCATCATGCAGATGATTGAGTTCAAGCGTTGGCAATTGGCTGTGGCGGCCAAGCAAAACGACGCTGCGGTGCTGAGTGCCAACAGCGCGAATAACACAAAGCAAGGTATCAGTAATGTAAACACGGATGCTACTGCAAAAACAACAACCACTGGCACAGCGTCACCCACAGCTCAGGCCGAAACTACCGTGAAACCCAAAAGCAAAACAAAACCAGACAAAGAGTTGTAGTAACCGCCGAAACAACCATAGCAAATGTTTCAAGCGCCTGGCACCACCAAGCAACAAGGCAATTAGCTTTGCCAGCTGCCACAGGAAAAACTTCCGGTTTTCCTTTCCTTTCCAAACGCATGCATCTTCAAGTGATTCTACACCAAAGCGTACCCGGCTTTGCACTGCAATCAAAAGCGTTACTATCGCGTTGAACTGTACATTATTAAACGAGTATATGTAATTCAACAAAAAACAATAATTGTTATGTACGATAATTATGTTAGCGTGTAAACGAAAGGCTTAGTTGTAGTATTTAAGCAAATTAACTACACTTTCGTTTTTGTTTTTGTTACTTTTTCCTTTTTAAATTTCCATTTTCTCACATATCCTATGGCTACGTTCAAGAGTAGGCAATGTAAATTCGAAAATGATTGAAAATTAATTAAAGACCGGTAGAGTTTTACGTTGATTGTATTCACAAGTGAATAGATTTGCAGCAAATTTTTAAAAGAATTTATATTTCAACATTTTCAAATTAATTATGTCACATTTAAAAACATTTTCTAAGTCGCCTTTTGCACGAAGCCGTCTGTCTTTATATGCATGCATTCAATTAACATTACGTTGTAAAAATAAAATAATGTATGTATTTGTCAAATTTAATGAATGCAATGATTAGGTACCTTCGTAAATGCAGTAAATTCGTGCAGTGACAGTAGCAGTGCAGCCAACTTCAGTTGTCACTGCCCGATCAGCTGATTTCGTTTGCAGGTTGGTTGCAGAAACTTTTGTTGCATTAACGAACGCGATTCAGGATGAAAATTTTGGTTAAGGCATTAATTGATAATTGCGAAACTCGAAGTGAGAGTCTTTTAATGAATTTCAATAAAGACAGAGTAAAACGAATGAAAAAAAGATATGTCGTGGTACAAACCTTGTTGAAAAAGAAAATAAGATCTATCCCGAAAGTAAATAATTACTTTAAAACAATAAAAACCTATCCAGATGATGTATTCCATCTTTATACAAGATGACAAACAAATTTTGATCCATTTATAATAAATTTTCTACGTTTCCATTTCGTGTTTTCCAAACGGCAACAGTAGGATAATGACTGCGAAAACTGCAGAAATTTGTCGCTGCGGTGCCAAGCCGTTGCATTAACGAACGCGTTGCACGCAGTAGTATTGCGCCATTTTGCTTTTACGAACGCGTTGCTTTGCAGTGCAACCGCTGGGTTGCATTTACGAACGTATGTACCTATTTTTACATGCTATATATGTAAAATCATGTGTAGCTAAATGCTGTCGTGGCAACAATACTGGACTCAAACAAATTTCTTTAACCAATCTAATGCCTACTTTTTCTGTTGGAAACTATATTACAGTATTGCTTCAGACACTATCTAAACTATATAAAATCTAATCTGACAGGCAATTAGCGAGCAATAACGAGTAAGAAAGATAAAATGTTAACAATGCTTTACAGAGTATTATGTCAGCTTATCTGCATCGACAAATATGGATCATACACACACCTGCCTAGTTATATGTATGTACAAAAATATTGCTGTGGCTAGAATTTGTATACATACATTATTGAAAATTTGCTTAGAATATTTACTGTAAAAATTGATTTGAAATTGTGAATCTTTTAAAATTACCATTTTTCCATTTTTCTGTTTTTAATTTACATGCATTTTATTTCTAAACTCATTGCTGTTATAAAAAAATTATACATAGTACTCTCACTTTACTAAGGTAGCCTTTTTAGGTATGCTTCATTTTTCCAGCTGATTTGTTAGAGCAAATGTAATATAAAATTAATACATATGTATAAACAATTTTAAAACTTATATAAAAAATCGTCAAACATTTTGAAATAAATGCATATTTATATGTATTGGTATTTGCACACCAATTAATGTTAATATTAGGTATAATTATAAATAATTAAAGCGTTAGGAACAAACGCGCGTGAAATAAACGAGAGAACATGTAAAATTTTTAATTGCAATTTTTTGTTTTCTTTGGCATTGATAAAAAAGGAAAAATACCTGAGATCTCTGTTACCACTTGATATACTTAAACAGAGTTCTTAAATTTTTGACTTCTTCTGCTGTTCGAATTTCGAAGAGCTCGAAATTATTTCAAGAACTAGTTAACCCGTCGAAAGTGTTCTTAAAATATAAGCAACATGTGAATAAAAGATGTAAATGCCTTCTCAAAAAAACTTCGCATTTCATGCATGAAAAAATGAAAGACCGCTACTGTGTGCAGAACTTGCGCGGCGATAACTATCATGATATTCAACTAGAGCCTGCTGGATGGACTCTGCGCCGCCAGCTACCGTCCCTTGACGCTCCCAAGCTGTAGGACAGAGCGTCGACGCCAATGCCAACCAGGACGACTGGTGGCGTGGTAGCGACAAGAGCGTGATATCAACAACAGCAGCAGTAGAAGGGGAGCAGCAATTAAATGAGGACTATTTCGACGTTGATCGTATGACAGAGAGAGAGCCAGGAGCGAGAGCATCGCTGGGCCTTCTCTCTGCTTAATGTAGCATTTACCTTTTATATATTGTACTTATACATACATATGTTTATATTTGACGACTATTTTACTGTGCGTTTTGCAACGAATTCCGCCACCAAATCCGCGGAGTGGCGCTTTTATGGGCTCTGGCGCAGCAGCAAGTATTGTGGTCACGTAGGTACTTCCTTTTACAAAAGAACCAAATTGGAGAAACAGAAATTAAATGTAACATTAATTTAAGCTTTATTAACAGAACAGATTTGCTAATTAAATGACTGCATATAAATCTTGCTTCTCCGATGTGAGCCGACGGCAGATGATAGCACAGCGCTCGCAAGAAATTTTTCCTTTCGGCCACTCTTTAAAGTAGGATCCTTTGAAAAAATTGGCAGACCTATTAAAGCTATTTGAATTATCGTTGCTTCGGAGCAATTGATCCCATAACTAGAAATGGCTGTGTCTGAAGACCACTTAGAAATGCTCTTGGTTAGTACTTTAATTCAAAAATATTTGCCCTTTCCACCGTAGCAACCTTATTTTTATCACAATTTAAAAGACAAAAAAGGTTTCATTACCACTAGTACACAAAGGCATCCGGTTTTTAAATGAATGAAATACAAACAACAGTTTTACACATTTCACGAAATATTTTTATTAGCATTTTTTTAAATTGCAAATATTTGAATATATATGTGTTATATAAGGTTTTGAATTAATGGCCTAATAGCGCTACAAAAACAATAAAACATATATAGTACTTATGAATTTATTGTACACACTGTGCGAAATTATTGCAGTGACGTTCAAAAAAACCAAAAAACTATTTAAAATTCACACAAGAACTTGATCATGTGTGTCGGTGTCAATGACTGGATGTACATGTCTATGTGTTAAGGCGTTTAGCATACTAGTTTAAACTTTAAAGCATTGTTTTAATTATTTATGTTTACATATACATACATATAATATGTATGTATGTATATGGATACATGACAATAAGTTGTAATTCAATATTTAACGTGTCAGTTTTCGGTTCTTTTAGTTTTTTCATACAATGTTCAATGGAACAAATACCAAAAATTGTAAATGGCTCAAATACCAAATTTAAAGTACATACTAAAATATTGTTTATGTGGGTTTGTATTAATGAACAAATACATGTTTACATGATTTTGTGTTTTTGCATATGTATGAGTGTCTCTGATCTCTGACACCCTGTGAGGTTTTGGTAAATTACAAAAACTGAGGTTTTTATAATTTAAAACTAATTTAAATGAATGGAAACTACAAAAAAGGTTTTTTAAATTTTAAAACTAAACTAAAAAAGTCTGCATATGCATGTATGTATGTATATATGTGAGAAATTGTTCATTGCAGCCTGAAAATGCACAAAAAAGTTAGAATTTAAATTACACTCAAAAGGTTTGTGCGGTTTGGATGTTTCCCAATTTTTAAAACATTTAAATTCTTTAATGGTATTTTTTTTTGCGTTTGCCCTTGTGTCAAATTTGCACATCATATCATTATGTCAAATGAAGTTTAAAAATATGCGAGCGTTTACAAAATTTGATAGTAAATGAAATAAAAAATGTTAACACACATACAAAAAGAAGCAAATCGAAATGAATGTGTACAACAAAATTTGCAGAGCATAGTGTTATATAAGGCAAAAATGATACATTTATTGTGTCACTTTTCTTCTATTTTACTGTTCATTACAATACGCGTGCGCTCTGGAATAGCAGGGGGCGGTGAACAACAGGTATCAATTTCGAGGGCCCTTTGTTTACACAGCTCGTGTGATCCATTAAAATTATATTTACGCTTGTGAGCATATATATTGCATACGACATGAAACTGTTTCATCCGTTCATACAACACGCGCACACATGCTTTAGATAACTTGCGGCTGTGGTTCGGCTGACGCACGTGTTGACAAAATGATTTCGTGGGTTGGCGTGGCGGCGGCCAATTTCAGCACATGATTTGCAAACGAATCCACCATAAGTGTGCTATCGGTGAGCTCTATCAGCTGGGTGCGTCCACGCGAATAGAAGCGCTGTGTGTGCTGCGGGGCTACGCAGGTGATTATACTCGGATCCGTACAACTGATCCAGATCTCATCGTCGCTCTGCGCCGTAATGAGCAAATGCTCACCCGTGTTTATAGCCGATTTTATGACATCGAATGCCGGTTGCGGCAACTGCTGACGCTGCAACACACGGTGCGAGGGCGTGGTGTGCGATATGCTGCAGGCTATCACCAGCATTTCTGGCGGCTCCGGCAGCATTAACACGCCATCAGCCTCGTCGTTATGCTGCACGTACTGAAATAACAAAATCATATTGTTCTGTCCAATCTCCACACTAGGAAAATATATTGAGCCCAGATTGCGGCCCAATGGTAGATCGAAATCATAGTTCATAAGCACATCGCCGCTGCGATGATCCCAAATGGTCAGTTGTGTGGCGCCAAAGCCCAATAACTTGTCATCTACAAAAGAGGATTCTGTGTTAAAAAGTAAATCAAAAGTGCGATTTGCAAGCCTAAAACAGACAAATAAAAGTTAGTTTCTAAGTATGAAATAATATTGTTTTCTGAGAAACAATTTTAAGAAAATTTATCGTTTAAATGGTGCTTTTCAAACAGGGCGAGCCCGAAGGCAGGTGTTATAATTTCCTCAACTGTTCAGAACGTGTAATAGTAGGAGAAAGATATCCAATGATAATGAAAGTTGGTAAAAGAAAAACTACAACTGCAGGCAATGTAAATTAATTTTCAGAAGTATAACTTTAAATTTAGAAATGGTAAATTTCATTTTCGAACCAGAAACTATTAATTCAATTCCAGAAAGCATACATTCAAATTCAGAATTATAACTTTAACTTCCGGAAGCTTAAATTGAATTTCATAAAGCATACATTTCATTTATTTTCAGAATTAATAATTTAAATTCAGAGCATGGGGTGTGTTCTCATAACATAAAATGTGAGTAGGACAATTTAATCAGTTGTAGTACCTTTCCACTCGAGCCCCTCAATCGTTAGCCGCGGTGCGGTGGTTGCCAACTTACCGACTGTACACTCCAGATAGAGCAACTCGTGGCGCATGCTTTTAAACTCGCGAATGCTCGCCAGGGTATCCAATTGCGGCGTAAGCGAGTATTTGCACAAGCCCGAGCGTATTCGACCGAGTATGTTTTCCTGCGGCCACGACATGACAAAGTAACGCGATTCCGGTATAGCCGTATAGATGACGTTACTCGACAGACTACAATTACATTTTAAATATAAACTTAAAAAATGTGCAACAAGACTTATTTACCTCTGCACAGTGTCCAATTGTATGGAGTGGGTTTTCGCATGCAACTCGTCGTCGTGGTAGTAGTAAATGTTGATGTACATCGAGAGCAAATTGCAATCACGACGTTCGTGCGTCAATTCACGGCAACGCATTTCTAAATACAGCGGCATCGAATTGTGCATGCACATGCGATTGGGATATGGCGTGGCGATTTCTATATCTGCTCAAATGAGAAGAGAATATTAACATTTTTTTCAAATCAAAAGACACTTCATTAGCATTTTGCATTTCATATACAGGACAATCAAGAATAACTTAGAACGATTTTCTGTCATGCAATTTAAAAAAATAAAAATAAAAAACGTTTCTTTGCAGACGTCTTTTTTCTTACAAAAATTCATATACATATACCATGAGATAGAAAGCAAAGTAATAAGTAAAGGTGGCGCCGCAGTGGCTCAGTGCTTGGTCGCTGACGCGAAGGACCTGGGTTCATATCCCGGTCCGGTAACATCTAATACAAAGAGAATTTGTTTTCAAATTCTTTCTTTGCGCGGCGCCACTTCTCGCGGCAATTTTCCGAGAATAATCTTTGCCATAGCTTGTCAAACCCGTTCGGATTCGGTAAAGTAGGTCCCGTTAATTTGTGAAAAATATGACAAGCACACAAAAGTTAATGCTTTCTTGCTAGTCCTTGCGCCAATCAATAATTAATAAGTAAAGATATTAGAAAGTGTATGTTGGAGTTTCGAATATATAGAATCTTTACCAGACGCCAAGAAACCATTGGCTGCCTATCTTAACTTCATTATAAAAAGTGCAATACCAAATCGGATTAAAAAAGATTGTATTGTCGATCTAGTAAAAGCATCTTCTTCGGAGACTGAGTAGTTTTTAGACTCCCTCATATTTTATATATATATTGAAAGATATATTGGAATTAAGTGCGAATAATCAGTTTATATATGTAGCTTGATAGAAAGGCGCCAATTCCAATTAGATATCGAATATGCTTTGCTCTGTTATGAACTCACGATTGCCCTGACTACTCATCATTACACCAAACCTCTATTTACCATTAACTAAGCGCCTGCAATCGCCCAATCCCAGCCACTCGCCCGAGATGTCGCCTACGTCGCCTTCGGTTTGCGTGTCGCCGCCGGCGATACCACCACTACTGTTGCCGAACGAGGTTTGCGATGGCTTAATTGCCGTCGAATGTAGCTGTTGATTATTCGGGGTAAGCACGTTCATCAGCTTGGAGTACTTCCAGAAACTGACCAGCAACTCCTGCACCACAATCAACACGTCCAACTCGTAATAGACGTACAGCACTTGGCCTGAAATTAGAAATTATTTCTCCAAATGTTTAAATTGTTGTTGCGCGCAACAAAAATGTATTGACCGTTCTTGCGCTGCAATGGATTCTGCAGCGTTCTCGCGGGCGCGGCCAGGTAGTGTATGCTACCGGCCTCAGTACCACCCGCCCTACGTGGTGCCGGCGGAGTCATAGCATAGCACTGAGTGGCACTGTCCTGTGTGACCAGCGGATGCGGGTGTTGATGCTGCAACAGCTCCTGGCTCTCAACGAGAAACGTGCAGTTCTTATAGATATCTTTGGTGAGTGTGAGAGGCAACTGGCTAATGCTGTTACGACTAACATTGTTATTGTTGCTTCCACTGCTTCTTAGCATATTTTCATCGTATGTGTTGGTGGTGGAGGAGACTACCACTGTTTCGTTCTCTAGCGCTGTCTGCGTGGGACGAGATGAAGTGTTGTTTGTTTGCTCCAGCTCCGACTCCGGTTCTAGTGCCTTTGACAGTTCTGCATCTGCCGCCTCGCCCATCGCATCCATTTCGCTAGGTTCTGTGAGCCTTTGCAGAATGTCTGTGTGTATTTTCCGCAGCGGCGACTGGTAGCTGGCATTTGCATTTAGACTGGACCGCATTGAACGCGGCGCTATAATTTCGGCGGTATGTGTTGTTGGCATTGGTAGCACGAAATCCGTATTCACTGCACTATTCATTTTGGTTTTGAATCCAAAGAGCTCGTGCATCGCAGCATCCGCAGGCGCAATTGAAGTCTTTGCCGGCGCAGTCGTTGCCAGTGCAGCGTTTTGCAGCAAGGTCTCCACTTTTGGCGAGTTATTGGTACCACAAGTCAGCGTGGCTTTGTCCACCTTTTCGGCTGATTGCTGACCTACTTTGCAGGCCTTGGAGCGCTTCTTCGCTTTCACAATGTAAATTTTTCGACTGCGCAATTGCCGCATGTTGCTGCCGGATCGTGTGATCAGCTTGTGCAGGCGCCCTTGTGAACGCAGGCTCTGCAAACCAACGGCGCCAGTGGCCAGCTGCTCGAAATTCTTTCGGCGCTTGCTCAGCTTGCTGGACTTTACAATGGTCGTAGTGGAGTGACCCACTAGTAGAGTTTCCGATGTCAAATTGGATGTTGTAGCGTTGGCTGCTTTGATTGTGCTGTTGTAAGTCTGCAGTGTTTGCAGCTCTTTTGCTGTTGTACCCGCCTGCAGCCGCTTTGGCTCATTACAGGGCTTGGTGATGGCCCCGCTGGCCATCGATTTTACTATGAAAATGCTTGGCTTCGTTTGCCGGGACGCCTCCAAGCATTTTTGGAATTTATCGCGCAGCAGCTGCATGCGAGCATGATTCTCTACAGACTCCTGGCATAGATCCTCGCGCATCTGCTGCTGGTCACGCACTTTTATTAGCTTGTTCGTGCTTTCACTGCACTGCGGACTTTGCGGACTTTGCACACTGCGGCAGCTCGGCGCTGGTTCACTCTTTATGTCTGCTTGCGGTGTATGTTTGTCGCGTTCGCGTCTGCCGTGCTGTAAGAGACGTTGCCGGGCTGAAGGCGCGCGCCGCTTTGCCTTCAACTGTTCGTCGTCGCTGTGTAGCGAGCGCGGACAGGTGGAGTTGCCATTGGATGAAAGATTCCCGGCGGCTGCGCGCTTGCTCTTCAGATGACGCAACAATGTTTGTCGTATAGGTGCCACTAGTTGCTTGGCGTAATTCCGGGAAACAATTTCGGCTTCCTCCTTGTTGGTGCTGGAGATCTGACAAAGTATCTTGATTTCTGGTTCTGTCTTCAAGTTCACCGAGGCCGCGGCCGATGTTGAGGCAACGCTGAATTGCGAGTCAGGAGGTGGTGGCGACATGTAGCTGTAAAAGTCGTAAAAATGTGATATGAGTATAGTTAACGGCAGCAAGAAAAAAGGCCACACTTACTGCTGTTGTTGCAATGCAACAGTCGTGGCTTCGATTGAGCTTGCCGACGTTGCTACCTGCTTGCCTAAGTTCATACGCCGCTTCAACTCACGCAGCTGCTTCAGCTTGAGCGCCTCCAACCCTTTGCGTTCGTCGTCGTCATTGTTGTTGTTTTTCTCAGTCCGCTCGCGCTTCTCCAGCTGCTGCAAACGCTGCACTCGTAACGAGCGTCTTGTCATGTTGCATTTGGCCAGCTCGGCGACGGCATTGGCAACTGCATGCGCCGTCGACATGCCGGTGAGTCCCAAGTAATTGCAGAACTCATGCTGCTGATGAAAGGAGCTGCCCACATCCACCGCTGACACTTTCAACTGTTCAGTAACAAATGTAGGAGATTTACTGAGCTGGTTAGCCGGCAATAAGGTGCTGAAATCGTTGACGTCATTGTGACCGTTATGTTTGTTGGGCATGTGGTACAGTTCATGCTGCTGTTGTTGTTGGTGGTTTTCACCAGCGGCTGTTGTCGTCGGCGATGTATATTTTTGCGGCACTATGGGCGTTTTGAAGAGTTCTCTTGCCCGTTCTTTCAAATGCAAATCCTTTTTTTCATTTAGAAAATCCAAACGCATTTGAATGAGTCCTTGTTGCTCCTCGGCAATACCTTTGAAAGTCAATGTCTCCTTATCGATTTCGCGATTCGGACGGTGCCGCCTAAAAACCGATTCCTCATCGGTGTTGCCAGCGCAGTGCACCAGCAAAGACGGCAGTATTGGCATATTACTGGCAGCCGCCGTGGCAGACATCGAAATTCTTGCCCCACGTTGAACTGGAGACATTGCTGTTGCACTCGGTCGCAGTTGGCGACTGCCTCCTATTGTGGTGTTGGATCTCAGATAACGTGGCTTGGCATGACTGGCATCCTGACTAGTTTCTTCGGAGCTGCTGGCACAGTGCACTTTGTCATAGACTAGCACCTCCGGAGACGGCGGACTCTGGAGGTGTGGCTTCTTCTTTGGACTGGGATAGCAATGATTAACGTGTTGCGCCGCTTCATCATCGTTGTCTCGCACATCCCGCTCAGAGGAGGAAGTGCTCGGTGGGGTCGTCGAATTTTTGCCTACTTTCTTGAACTGCTGCGCACGCTTCCGGGACTCGGCCGAGATGCTGTTGTAGGTGGAGGCGTTTGTGTTCACTGTGTTGGCTTTGGGACGTCGAAGTCCGGCGTGTATAACAGCCGCAGCAGATGTGGTGGGCTTATCCAAATCGTACTCCTTCAGCTTGTTTGCTTCTTTTCGTGCATGGGCCAGATTCCGCATACGCGTGCGAAACTGCAAAAAATCGTACTTGTCAGGAGACTCCTCGACTAAATTTACCGACGATATTGGTGTGCCAGCATCTTGTCCTTCCTTGTTTTTGTGTTTAGCGCGTATAAATTTGCGCTTCTGTTCATCGTATTTTTTAAAGAGATCATCGAAATTGTTCACATCCTCCACATCGCTCAGTTCGGTATCACACTGCCAAGCGTTCATCTTTTCGGCCAGGGACATTTGCGGATTGCGCGACGTAATCAATGCCAAGTTGCGTTCGAATGCATCCGCCGGCAACGTATTCTTCAGCAATGGCGGTCGTTTGGTGTACTTGTTGCCACGACCTGCCAAAGGATTCGAGGGTGAGCTAACGGGGAATTCGCTGCTGGTTTCCGTAGAACGGCGATTATTGGTGTTAGGCGTCTGCTGTTTCTGCTGACTGCTCTGATTGAGGCTCTTTTGCAGTTTCAGTCGTTTCTCCTTCTGTGACTTGCTTGTGGAATTCGAATCGATTTCAAATATTTGATCGATGTTAGTTTGTAAATGTTCTCTTGCTGCGAGCCGTCGATGCTGTTCTTTGTGGCGCTTTACAGGAGTCTCTTCTGTGTGGGAGTTTCCACTACGCTTATGTGCTTTAATCACGGCTGTTCTCGTCTTAGTGCCGACATCAACTGCGCTCACATCACCCGGTTGCAGACTACCCTTAGATCCGTATGGTGTCACATTAAGCAAGGTGTTGCCCGGTGAAGGAAAGCCCGCAAAGTCAACACACACACTGTTGCCACTACCCGACATCTCGCTAAGCAAATCAATGCGCTTTTGGACGTATGCTGACTCATCACCAAGCTCAGCTTCATCCTCGGAGATGTGCACCTGTTGAACGGCGGTCTGTATCTGTCCACCGATTTCGACATTTGACAGCAGAAATGCTCGGTCTCGCGAAAGTGACGTTGCCGAAGGCTCCTGGTCGCTTGTATCCGTATTGCTGTTGCCATTGCCAACGTTTGCGGCTGCAGGTACGGCCTGCAAACGCGGCATCTATGGTGGAAGACTTTAGACTTCATTCTAATTGCAGTTTTTTGTGTGCTACATACCTTTGATATTACTGCTACCTTCGTTTTGTTATTTTTTGTCTCTGGCGCCCTTTTAACTTTCTTAGTTTCTCCACTTTTCGGTTGCTTCTTTCTGCCTTCCGACTTTTGAAATTTTTCTTATGTTCTGATGCATTAGTTAAAAATTTGGTGAATTTTGCATAATTTTTTGTCCAGATTTGAAGATTTGGTGTTCGAATTAGAATTTTACGAATTGATTTTGCCAAGAAAAAATGCAATTCTTATCAAGCTGTGAAAAATACATCAGCTCTCAGTAAACAGAGTGTAACGAGCGATAATAAGAAGAAGAAGACGTCAGGCAGTCAAAATCACTTGCTCAAGTCACTTGAAAGGGTCTGTACTTGCTCAAGTAAAAATTTTACAAGGCAACATGCCGATTTTGTTGCTTTCAGGTTGGAAAGTGTGAGTGGGTTAGTAAAAAACGTATACGAGAGAGAGAGACAGAAGAGTTCATAGTAGTAGAGCTGCAAAACTATCGATGGCACTATCGATAGTATCGATAGTTTTCAATTTCACTTCACTATCGATGGTTTTCGTCACCATCGATAGTATCGAGAGATGGCTTTTTGAACGCACATCAACAGTTTGAACTCTCGCGAATTTGGTTGCGTCGGCGGGCTGCTGGTAAGTCCGCTTTTACACGATGCGACTCGGCCCCGGCGATTTTTTCGCATTCCGCTTTGAAATCGCGCATAGCTTTTACACGATGCGACTCGCTGGTGTCGAGCATTTTGACAGTAGAGTTTGCAGCTGGTTTTATTTGTGTAATTTGTAAACATTTAAAGCACTTATTCCACTCTTTGCTCATTTTCTTCTTTATATTGACTTTTATGCGTAAAGTTCTGTAAATATTTCAGTTTATTTGCAATACGTATTCACTCGATTTCAAGTTTTAATTTACAGTCGACAGCGCGAAGCGCGAAAACGAATAAAGAGGAACGTCAGAAAATCAGAAAATCGCAGCACAATCGCTGCCCGAGCGATTTTTCGCGTTCCCCTGTCGTTTCACCCCTCTTTCCTACATTCTTCCGTGTCTCCGGGGCCGAGTCGCATCGTGTAAAAGCGGACTAAGTAAAATTAATAATAATGAAATATGATAGGTATATAACAACAATCTCTTATTTTTTGCTTATACTATGTATATTTAGGCATTTCTGGTGGTGTTGGTACCTTTGAAATGGCAAGCAGTGGCAAGGAAATTGTAACAACTGATGGCGGCAGTGATTGCGAAGATCTGGCCAGCAAGAAAAAGAAATGTAGCTCGGAAGTATGGACATATGGAAATATAATTTGTGCAGCAAAGAATATAAAACGAGTGGAAACACTTCAAATTTGCTTGACCACCTTAAGCGGGCGCATCCATCTTATGAAAAATCTGCGAGCCCCGTTGCCACAATTGACTCCTTTTTTAATATTACTTTTCATTTATTTGGTGTTATGAAACGTGAAATGTTCCTTTAATGTATTTACATATGTACAAATTTTTGTTTCTAATAAATAGTAACATTAATAAAATATTGGACAAGTTTATATCTGAGCTTTTAATCATTTTTAATAGAAGTTGTTTTTAATGCGATAGTATCGATAGTTATCCGTGAAACTATCGAAACTATCGAGTAGTGCCACTATCGATAGTTTTGCAGCTCTACATAGTAGGTCAAAGTTGGACTGGGCTAAAATAAAAACGTACCCCATTTTTTAAAAAAACGCACCTTTTCCATAAATTTCGTACCTTGAAAATAAAAATTTGTTAGGATAGGGATAAGTTCGTCTTCTAGTTCGGTTTGATGAGCAAAAAAAAAAAAGGTACTCCCTTAGCATAAAAAGCTTTTACGGGTGAGTGCTTCCCTCCTTCGGCGAATAATCTATTTTATTTAATTTATAAATAATACAATTTTCTGCCCATTATTCATATTTAAGTTACTACCACAGTGTTTACCCGCTCAATACAACCCTGCACTTTCAATCATCCACTTTTCCACAATTTGCCAAAATTGTAAATGGGTACCATGTTCACGTGAGAGGAAAAGAGATAAGATATTTGGAGGCATAACTATTCATATGCTAAACAGAAACAACTAGTGATTCATGAAGAATCTTTCAGTCGAAGAACAAAATCTCGTGCCCGCAGCCAAAATTTTTCTATCTGGTACGAAATTGTACGTTTTCGAATAATTAAACACTCCAAAAGTGTCATGCGATGAAATTCCGGGGAAGTGAAGTTATATACATATCTATATTTTGTGTGTGCCTTTTATTTTATGCGAAAATTCTGCAATATGCAGTAAATATTAACGCAAAGTTGTGCTCTTTTTGGCGCAATTATTTCAAGCGTATATAATTTGTTATTAAAGTAATGTCATGCACATCTTTTTGCTTATTTATTATGTCAAATGTGGTCACTACAAATGCATAACAAAAGATATGTGTATTTAATATTTTTATCAATAAAGATTTAACTTTGAAACTTCCTTTTGGTTTTAATTGAATGGCAATGTAAGGGTAGAAGTTGACATCTGCAAAACTTTATGCAGTTTTATTAGTTTTATTCATCTAAATGCAAATGCATTTCAAATTCCATAAAAATCGTTCATTTTCATATAAAAATGATATTTGACTCATTTTGAAATGTAAACAATAACAGTAATTCACCAGAATTCACCAAAAACTGAAAACCGTCTGTTGAATATGAAATCGCCCTGGTGGATTTCGCAAATGCCATAGGAGCTCTGCCGGCGTTGTTGCCCTCTGCTCAAAGTCCGTAAGAGTGTGTTAGTAAATCACGTAGGAATTCGAAACTTGATGGCCAAAAGTGGATCGTGTACGGGCGGGTTTTTTGGGCCATCAAGTTTTTAGTGTGAGTGTGTTAGTAAAACACGTATACGTATATCGAAGCCGGACGAGACAGTTAGACTGTGCGTCTCTCTTACTCTACCGGTGGCGCAGTTGGCAATGTTGCCAAATAAATGATATTTACTCAAGATTCTGCTCAATTTTCGTTACAAAGGATTATACAAGTTTATATTTATTCGGCAGCTTGAATGTTAGAAAGAATAGTTTTTATTCGGACTGACTTGCCAAAGAGAAATGACAATACTTAGTTGTCTATTTCTGTTCTGAAACAAAGCAATTTTTAGTGTACAACAACAAAGAATTAGAATTATTGCTCAGGGGTCATATAGCTATTTCGGTTTTTGCCAGAAAACCTCTTCAGTGACATTTTAATGTGAATTCTAATAATTTCTAAACGACTAATTACTCGAAATAGAAGCATTAATGGTAAAGTCTGTGAAACGCAGGAGTTGAACCATGAACCTATGACGTACGTAGTAAGCGAATGTGCTAACCATCACACCATCGGACTGGACGACTCTGCGCTGACAAACATCACAGTTAACTGCTGTCTATATCAAACGCATATGGAAAATTAGAGGAAATGACGGAAAGATTGGACTGAAAAAATGTTCAAGGCGGGCCGCGGGTTGGCCACTCCTGGTCTAATGCAATTGTTTTTGCCTTACTTGAGAGCTCCGTCGGAGCACATACTTGAGGCAAATGAATGTATCAGTTTTTGTTTCTGTAAGAACATTTCTTCATTTTTACAGCCCGGCACAAGAAAGCGGATCAATTGATACTCTCAATCAATTGTGCCGGGAGCGAGCGAATAGGGCTGTATGTTTACTTTCTGATTTGGGTGTGTCCTCCCTATCATTTTATTGTCTATGTTTATTCGGCAGCTTGAATGTTAGAAAGAATAGTTTTTATTCGGACTGTCTTGCCAAAGAGAAATGACAATACTTAGTTGTCTATTTCTGTTCTGAATTACAAAGGATTTGAGCAGAACTGTGTCTGCCTTTTTCTATGAATTGTATTTCATCACATTTTCAGCTTCAGCCAGCATTGTTCTACCTAAATATTTTTGCAAATTTTTTTTTGAAGTAAAACTTCTTTGCGGAGGCTAAACTCAAAATTTTTGTTACGGATAAAGCTTTCGACATAGCAACAAGAAAGCTTAAATCTGTTGTCTTTCTTGCCAAATTAAAATAAAGCATACTTTTAGGACCCAAAATTCTGGGTACGGATAAATTTTTCGACATAGCAAGTTTCGAACAGGTGGTGATATTAGGTAAGCTTATATCTTTTCTGTCTTGCCAAATTAAATTATGGCATACTTTTAGGACCCGATACTCGGATAACATTTCATACTTGTGCTGTAAAATTGCAAGTAGGTAAAAAAGTTGCCAGAGTTTATAAAAAGCTGCGCCTGGTGTGTGCACAGGATGGACCTTTGCGTAAGAAACAAGTTGCGAACAGGTGGTAATATTAGGTAACGTAAATAATAGAGAAGGTGCATCTCGTAAATAGAATCTATTAGGCACAAAATTATCAAGCAGGCGAATTCGGCCGTCCAGTCGCTCTCCTGATTGTTTCGTGAGCGAGAGAGCGCAAATATGAGAAAGCGTGTTGCCGCCCAGCACAGAAAAAGCCAAATAAAGGCAAAAATCCATTTGTTTTGATTTATTCGATTTCTGTTGCCGACCGAAATTCAAGTGCCAAGAATGGAATGACAAATGAATCGTAATCGTTGCTAAATTTAAACGCAGCAATGTTCGAGGTGGAGGTGTTGCAATCTATGCTAATATTAATAACACCAACGTAGTAGCTTCAAATATGAATATATTTTTACGCAATGTAAGTGAAATTGGAGATATCTGTGCTGCAAACTGCGTTTTAGAAGATGGGACAAATTTAATAATGGGTGCAGTTAACATTTCTCCCAATAATACTGTGCAAAATATTATCAGCTTCTTACACAAAAGACTCCTCGTATATGGTTTAGTAGGCTCACAAGAATTGGGAAGGAACTATCACACAATGCCATTAATTTAAGCTGGAGGTTTCAACCTTAATTTCGCGTCGGAAGAATCCCAACCTTTTATCCAATTCCTGCATGATGCATTACAACTACGAATGAGCAACAATCCCAATGAGTCTACAACATTGCAGTTTTCTCGCGGTATCTTGAAAATTTAAGTTCTTAGACGTATCATAAGCCGATTGTTTCTACGCTAGAAACATATATCGCAATTTCTGAAGTTACTGATGGAAATAATATTACTGAGTTAAATAAATAACATTTCTACCACTAAAAGTGTTGAATTCATTTAAGAAATCTAAACAATATAACATAGATAATGAGCAAAAATAAAATAAAAACATCCAAAAAAAGTTTTACTTCAGCCGTGTGGTCTAAGCACACGTGTTTTTTTTTATTATTACACTTATAAATAAAATTATTAGCTACATAAGTATAAAAACAGCTATAGCAGCAATGGCCTTCAGCTGATCGTGTGTTATTAAACTCCTAAGTATACTTATCATTAATAGTAAGTGTAATGGAAATACAAATTTAAGTAGAGTTGTTAATGATAATATTCAATATTTAGTTGGTAATAGTATATAGTTAAATAAGGTAATACAACTTGGAATTTTTTAGGAACTGAATTATGGATTTAATATTGTCTTTGCTAGGGTTGGATATGGGAATTAGAGGGCTTAAGTTATTGAATATTTATTTGCGTTGGTAACTGAAACGGGGGCAGTTAGTCAAAATATGTTCGATGGTTTTATCTGTTTCGAAGTCGCAGAATTGGCATAATCGGTGACTGATCAGCGCTTAAGTTTGATTCCGTACGTTCAATGAGGTATCCATGAGTTAGCCTTGTGTGGCCTAACCTGAGACGAAAGAATTTTGTCATGTCAAATCTGGACAGCCCACTATCGTGGCTGAATTTAAGATAGTTTTCTATCGAAGATTTACTGTTATTAATTTGGAATTACAAACATAAAATACATTGCGAATCACACGTACGCTATCAGTGAGAGGGAGGTTTCAAAAAAAATGGAAATTTTTGTTCCCTGGACGGACAGTTGGATATCTGGTAGTAATCTGTGGCCCGAGCTTGAGGATGGCAAGCCGAAAAGCAACGAGCGAAATGCTAGCATTCGATCAGAGAATGCCGCCGTGTAAGCACAGATTACTACCAGATATCCAACTCTCACACTAGCGCTAAAAAATCACCACTGCATTCACAAAAATAAGATAGAGTTTATCCATATTTGGTTACGGGTAGCCAGGTATTCGTTTTTTTTTATATAAGTATTCCATCAGTATTCGTCTAAACTTATATAATTGTAACAATTTGATTCTTATTTCAGTTTGAACATATGTGCTGATATTTTTTGTCTACATAAAATATTTTATTTTGTTGCTTTTGTCGCGTGAGAACCGAGTACTCGACAGCATAGTGTAATAATATCAAGTGAACCAGATAGCTTGAAGTACCCTAGCTTGTCAAAAATTTTTTGATTTTTCTTTTCTCCTTCTTCGTTATATGTCTTAACCCATCCGAGACATTAGTACAAAAAAGTTACTCAACATTTTTACCATGCAATTTTTATTTTCAGTAATGAAAGTATTAATAACCAGCAATTGTTTTGAGGGAACCGCAATGGTCCCAATCGCCTTTTCTTACTGCCTAAGATCTCCTTCTCCTCAAAATGGTTAGCGCAAACACGCGCTGAGGATGAAAAAGTGGTATTACATACTCTTAACCACTTTCGTCGCAAATCTTCATCCTTTGGCAGCGAAAACATCGGCACCGCTGCATCGTAAGTGCTTTTGCACAAATAGCAAGAGTTCGGCATTGATATTTTTTTCTTTTTACTTTTTTCTTCAAACGCAAACTCAAAACACAAACTGAAAACAGGTTAATATTTTTGACAACGCAACTGACAAGCTAGGGTACGAGAATAGAATGTCATTGCTATCTGGTTCACTTGATATTATTACACTATGCTCGACAGCATCTGTAGTCGATAGCCGTGTTGTGCAATTTATTTGTATGCCCTATCAACTGTAAGATAGGAGCGTCAGTTGTAAGCTATTCGCTGTATCAAAATCCCAACCCACTGCGAACAAATTTTTGAAGTTTGACAGTTGTGGGCCCGCAATGTAAACAAAGAAATTTGTTTCAATGCAACTCTGTAAGGAATTACAAAAACAAAATGCATTGCGAATCACACGTACGCTATCTGTGAGAGGAAGGTTTCAAAAAAAGAAATTGAAATTTTTGTTCCCTGGACGGACAGTTGGACGTCTGGATAGTCGTTGATCTGTGATCCGACAGCACTGCCAGGAACGAAGTTTAAGGTGCTTATTTTGTAAATCCCAACGCCTCACTTCACCCTGCGTTCACTAATTTGGTATTTTGTAAAACGCATCACCTCACTCGGTGACTGCTCGCGTTGTCTTACGTAGTTTCATATGAAAATCGGTACCGCGTAAAACGCAACGCGGCGCATTCACTCACTTGAACTGTCAAATCGTTCACTTGGGTTTGTGCTCGCGTTCAGTTTTTTAAACACCAAATTTTTGGTAATTTCGAGTGAAAATTGATTTGTGGTAATCTGCAGAAGCAAATAATAAGTATTGCAGTACTTTTTAAAGACAAATACTAAAGAAAAAAGTACAAAAAAAAGAAAATACTAGCACTGCAGTTGAGGATCGAAATCACAAAAAAAAAGAAATGCATCGCGGTTGAGGGTTGAACTCGCAACTTCTCGCGTGCTAGTCGAACGCTCTAACCACTAGGCTATGGGAGGTATGCAATGGATGCAGCAAATTTTGTGTGTTTTGTATTTGGCTGATAGATTAAGAAAAATACAACTCTTTTTCGTAAGAACTTGACAGCTCAAGTGATGCCGTAAGACAACGAACGCAATTACGCCGTGATTTACAAAATGCCGTTTTTTGATCCCGGCGTTGGCTTCGTGTTCGCGTTGCGTTCGATCACGGTGATTTATACGGTAAGGCCGTAAATAAAATGAAATCTCAAAGTTTCGTTGCAGTGGAAAAATGTAATAAGTCAATTATTACACTTCATAATACGAGGGTAACTATGGATATACATATCTGGCCTTGACAAGTAAATTTCATTTCCCCCAACTCTGCGTCATTTAATGGTTTGAAGGTGACAATAAAGCAACAACATGCAGATAATTTTTTTTTGAAATCTCATTCGGGCGAAACTCGGAATGCCAATTTATTTTTTGAGTGAACAAAAAGAAATGAGATGAAAAGCTGTTCACGTGAAACTCAGAATAAGACTGATTGACCCCTATTCCTATTGAAATATGAAAAAAACTGAACTTGATTAAGCTTTAAGACATTTATATAAGTATAAAAAATGTTATACAATTAAATGTTAAACAGTGATAGTGGATAGAAAGAGTAGATCACAAACATAGTGTCAATGCAAAAATTATAAGCTTTAAACTAAAAATGAAGAGTGAAATTAAAGTCTCTAAATACAAAAGCCAAGGAATGCAACCCATCAACCCTTGATCACGGCAATGGGACGTAATTTTATGCACTTCTTGCTAATTCCTGCCGCATGACAAGTTTCCACGACATCGGTGACATCCTTATACGATTCAGGCGCCTCCTCCATCACAAGTTTTGGCGAGGCGACCCGTATCGCAATACCCAAATGATCCAATTTTTCCAGCACATCTTTGTAGTCTAGGTTACGACGTGATTTGGCACGGGATAAAGCTCGACCCTTAAGGCGACAGAAATACAAGAAAACCTATTTTATGCTGTGTTATAATAAAAAAGCATAAATTACGCACAGCACCATGACAAGTGGAACCAAATGTCTCATGCATGCCACGTTCTGTGCCAGTCAGCACGTAACTGCACGTGCCCATGGTGCCTCCGACCAGCACAGGCTGACCCGTGAGCTGATAGTCAACTGGTATCAGAGGATGGTGCGGTGGGAAGGCGCGAGTGGAACCCTTAAAATATACAATATTAATTCAAGGACTGCACTACACTGCTTTAAAACATGTGCATTACCTTACGATGCACCAACAATTTTTTTTCTTTGCCATCCACAATGTGATTCTCCACTTTGGCTATGTTGTGTGAGACATCATAGATAACATGCATGTCTAGATCATCAGGCGTGGTGTTGAACATTTTAGCGAAAGCTTGTCGCGTCAGAAAAGTCATAGAGCTACGATTAACCCAAGCGAAATTGGCTGCGGCCGCCATCGCCTTAAGATAATCTTGCCCTTCGGGTGAATTGATGCGCGCGCAGGCCAATTGTCTATCATTGGTCTCAATTTGATCGCGTTTCATGGCCTTTTCCATTTGCACCAACGCATCGGTGGCCACCTGATGACCAAAGCCACGGCTGCCCGAATGTATCATGACGCATACCTGACCTCGCTCCTCAATACCCATTTTGCAGGCGCTCCATTTGTCGTAGATTTCTTCAACTACTTGGATTTCGGCGTAATGATTGCCCGCACCGAGGGTGCCCAACTGCGGTAGGCCACGCTTCTTGGCACGCATGCTCACTTTCGACGGATCGGCATTCAGCATGCGGCCATATTCTTCACAATGCTCCTTGTCCTCTGCCCACACATAGCCTTCGCGCAACGACCAATCCATGCCCATTTCTAGCGCCTCTTCCAGGTCGTGAGCATTCATGGGTATAATGCCTTTGGAACCCACACCTACGGGAATGTGATCAAAAAGTGACTGCGCCAGCTGTTCCTTCAACGGTTGCACATCCTTCTCAAAGAGATTGGTACGCAGCAGACGTACGCCACAGTTAATATCGAATCCTACGCCCCCTGGACTAACCTGCAATACTCATGAATTATAGAAATAACTTTAATTAACCAAATAGATTATTGTAAGACGGATAAAGATCGGGCAGCAAGATTTATTGCGAGAACACAACATCTGCGACCACAAACACTCACAATCGATTTGGGATCATCCATATCAAAGGCGGCCATATTACCAATGGCAAAACCGTAACCTGAATGTATGTCCGGCAAGCCAATGGATCGTCCCACAATACCAGGCAGAGCAGCTACGTTTGCGATTTGTTTCACGCCCGGCAGGAAACCGCCCACAGCGCCTGGTCGACAAGAGTTCTTCAGCTCCTCCAACATGAGTCGCTCTAGGCGACTATTCACGTAGAAGCAGCCCTCCACGTTCATGTTAGGCTGGAAACCCTTCTTGATACGCCAGCAGCAATCGCTTATTTTCTCCAAATACTTCAACTCCTCGTTATAGGGCCGCACAACCATTTTCCTTTTTGTTTGTTGTTTTGCTGCGCCGAAGAAAAAATTCGCAACGGGGTTTAATAATGGCGAAACAAATTCTTATTGTGGTGTAATTATTTATAATAATTAATAAACCCTACCGGTGTTACAAACTCAATTTCACAAATCGCTGCAAAAAATCCAAGCCGGTAGCTGAACTTCTTCTGTTGCAGTGCAGCTGTTTCGTGCTCTTCGTTTTCCTCTAATAACCATTCACAATTGGAATGCGCATAATGGCCCGATTCCAATGGTGCGTGCGTGCGTTCGTTTGCAAAAGTGCGTAAACGCAAAATCTTGAAACCCAACTTGGGCTGGTCCAAAGCACAGAATGCGTGCGTTCCAAAAACAGTCACCACATTTCGGCATGTAAGAATATATTCAGCTACCACACTTTTATTTCACACTGATGGCAACCACAAAGTGTGTATGTGAGCTGTAGATGAGTTGTCAACGCAAAATGTGTGCTGCAAAAGTTGAAAGTTGGTAAAATTTTGGCGTTTTGCATTCAACGCACTTCTCATTGGCACTATCTTCATATGTTTGCACTAGTTCAACTCATAGTGTAATAATATCAAGTGAACCAGATAGCAATGACATTCTATTCTCGTACCCTAGCTTGTCAGTTGCGTTGTCAAAAATATTAACCCGTTTTCAGTTTGTGTTTTGAGTTTGCGTTTGAAGAAAAAAGTAAAAAGAAAAAAGTATCAATGCCGAACTCTTGCCATTTGTGCAAAAGCACTTACGAGGCAGCGGTGCCGATGTTTTCGCTGCCAAAGGATGAAGATTTGCGACGAAAGTGGTTAAGAGTATGCAATACCACTTTTTCATCCTCAGCGCGTGTTTGCGCTAACCATTTTGAGGAGAAGGAGATCTTAGGCAGTAAGAAAAGGCGATTGGGACCATTTGCGGTTCCCTCAAAACAATTGCTGGTTATTAATACTTTCATTACTGAAAATAAAAATTGCATGGTAAAAATGTTGAGTAACTTTTTTGTACTAATGTCTCGGATGGGTTAAGACATATAACGAAGAAGGAGAAAAGAAAAATCAAAAAAATTTTTGACAAGCTAGGGTACTTCAAGCTATCTGGTTCACTTGATATTATTACACTATGGTTCAACTTAGCTGTCAAAAGTTTTCACAGCAATGAAGTGCACGCACGCACCACTGGAACTGGGCTCTAAGGAAGAGGGATGCAGTCACGAAGATTTCTATAATTTTCGAGCAATTTAAACCTAAGTCCGCTTTCACCCGATTCAAACTGTCGCTTTCAACATTTTGACATTCTGCCTCTTTCCTGTATTTTTCCGTGTTGAAAGCGACGAGTTGAATCGTTTAAAAGCAGACTAACGGAGTAATACTAAAACAAACAAATAATTTTAATTGTTGTGGAATCGGGGTAAGCACAATTTTTTGCGTGTAATTTTGCAAATAAAAACTGGTTCTAGACACCAAAATCACTTGTTCTTGATCTTTCACTAAAAACTTGACAACAAAACAGCTGTTGGGCGACCCCAGAAATTTAGAAAATAATAAGGTACGTTCGTAAATGCAGTAAATTCGTGCAGTGACAGTAGCAGCGCAGCTGTCACTGCCGATCAGCTGATTTCGTTTGCAGGTTAGTTGCAGAAACTTTGGTTGCATTAACGAACGCGATTTAGGATGGAAATTTTGGTTAACGCATTAATTGATAGTTGTGAAACTCAAAGTGAGAGTCTTTTAATGAATTTCAATAAAGACAGAGTAAAACGAATGAAAAAAAGATATGTCGTGGTACAAACCTTGTTGAAAAAGAAAATAAGATCTATCCCGAAAGTAAATAATTACTTTAAAACAATAAAAACCTATCCAGATGATGTATTCTATCTTTATACAAGATAACAAACACATTTTTATCCATTTATAATACTTTTTCTACGTTTCCATTTCGTGTTCTGCACCCCGCAACAGTAGGATAATGACTGCGGAAACTGCGGAAATTTGTCACTGCGGTGCCAAGCCGTTGCATTAACGAACGCGTTGCACGCAGTAGTGTTGCGCCATTTTGCTTTTACGAACGCGTTGCTTTGCAGTCCAGCCGCTGGGTTGCATTTACGAACGTACCTATAGCTTCGCCAGCTTTTGGCCCTTACCAACGTCTCCACGTGCAATTTTTCAGTGCATGAAATATATTTCAATACGACCTACACATGCTCTGCTCGACAGAGAGTGTGAACATGGTTTTGCCAAAATTTCGCCTTCCAAGGCGCCGTCGAAAATCACGAAACCCGGTTTAACCTCCGCCCTCAGTGATTGCTCATCAAATATTCCTAACATTTCGAGCGAGAAGTGTAAATAGGAAATCTTCTCTCCATTATGTTTTTGGACTACGTTAATGTGGCTCATGCTCCTTTAAGGTAATTGCCGTGTAGGTAAGTATGTATTCTTTCATTGGCTAGAAATTTGGAAGACGATTTTTGGGGGCTATTGACCTACTGCATTTCTTCTGCTAAATTTTGCATAATCTTTGATAAACAACAACAACAAAGACCTGATCGTTCGATGAAATAAAATTACACATTAGCATCCAATTATAAATGTTTTATTTATTTATTTATTTTAATTCAATTTCATTTATTATGGTTTTTGATTGATATTGGTTTGAAGTTGAAGGTTTATACATTTATATATATGTACTTGTATTAATATATATATTTCTGTGTATAAGAATTTCCTTAGTAACTTAAATATTGAAATGTTTGAAATTGCACAAACTTAATGCAAATTTAATTCTATTATTTCGTGTGCTTTTTTGTTTTTGTTGGTGTTAAAGCGATTTGAAAAGGGGAGAGGAGTTGAACTGACAGCTGACGACCATGAATGGGGCAACATTCAAAAAGGAAGTTTTATTATTGCGGTAATTATTATATATGTATATATATACTATAGGAGTAGGCGTGGGCGTAGTAGGTGAAGCGTTCCAGGGAGAAGTTAAATCTTCCTGGTTGAGGCAAGAAATGTAAAGTTTTTAAGTATTTTATAAGTTTGTGGGCTTTTCTTGTTTTTCTTTGGTTTAGCGTTTGAGTATAAGCGTTTTTTGTATATGCTGCGTTTTTTCTTGCTGAATTTTATTGATTTGAGCTTTGAAAAATGCGCACGCGGGGACACATAAGCTTGGAATATATAGTCTCAGGGTCTCAGGCATAAATATACATATTTGCGTCTGTTTTGCTTCGAACTTCCATTTAAATACGTACTTAGAATATAGGTTTTGCGCTTGATTAATAGTTAAAATTCTCTTGAATTAAGTAAATTTTTTGGATTTTAAGATTTCCAGCGCAAATTAAACCACTTGTGTATGTATTGATTATAAGGCGGCGGTGAAGAAAGCAATTATAAAACGTAAAATTTTATTTCGATCGAATGTGAAATGTCAAACATGATGGCTGTAACTCTTTTCTGGCTGTGTTGCTTTATTCGTTCCGATCTTTCTGCATAATCCGTTTTCGGTTTCATAAATTAGTACGAATTTTCATTACAGGAATAAAAAGAACATCTAGAGCAGTGGTCTTTAACGCATGGTCCGCGGAGCAAACGGAAAACCAAGTAAAAGGACAGACGGACAAGGAAAAGCCCGTTGACCGGTCCGCGGCGACAACAAGGGCCACTGATCTAGAGAAGTCACATGCATACATATCTTTGACGAAAATGACAGAACATACAAAATTATTTTGATAATCTACAAAATTTTAGCCAGAAAAATAAAATATAAGCGCGTTAATAATTTAACAAATTTGTGGAAACAGTTTTTACTGATTTTATTAAAAGAATTTTTTTATGCATGTAATCGCGAAGGGTTCTGTTCCACACCGACGTGGATTTTATTGAAGTTTATTTCTGAAAAATTCCTACAAATTCTTGAATTGCAGACTTTAATGACTTTTCCAAAAAAAATATATTTTGCTTTGAAAAATTTAAGAGGAAGAGACATTGCTGAGTGCTCTACTTATATATGCGCATTGGGCAAGCAGTAAATTTTGTCGGTCACAATGAAAGATGCACTTTTGTTGTGTAGTGTTATAAGTAAGAAACGTAAAGCCAAAATTTTAGCGTGTTTGCGCTTAAAATTAATTTTTATTTAGGGAATTTGAAACAAGGTTTTTTCCAATTTTTCATTTATTTTAATTTAACCATTAATTATTATCGCTTTTCAAGTTTTTAGTACTTTTTTAATATGTTTTTTTTACTATGCATAGACAAAATATGGTTTTTGTGTTTTACCTTATTATTTTTAACTTTTTTGTTGTGCTTTGCTTTTGCATATAAAAGTCTTCACTATTTCCTCAACTGCTGCAGCAGCGCGTTCCAACCTCACTTTTAGCTTGTTTTTAACTAATTTTCCGTTTTAACAAATTCCTGCTTCATTGCTTCAAATTTAAAGTATAAAAGTTAAAAATTCGCATTTGTAACATTTTATTTGTTGCCGTTCTCGTTCTTGATTTATTGAATACTAAAACTAAATGCAAAATAAAACCAAAATTGTATTATATTTTGTTTTTGTGTTTTTTATTTATTTTTTTATTATAAGCGTTTTTTCTTAATATATGTAAGTGTAAGTAATTTCACAAATAAAAAGAACTTATATAAAAAGTCTATGTTTTAGTAGTAAGGAAATGATAAAACTGAGTAGTTAATAACTTATGTATGTATGTTTCATTAAAACTTGCAGAAAATGCTCAAAAAAAGATACAATATTGAGAATGCAGCCAGGCAATGTTTTTTGTTTATATTTTTTCAGTGTATGCTGTTTTCTTTGTTTTTGATTTTTTTTCGTATATTTATTAGAACACACAAGAGCAAAATGTTTGTTTTTTAACATTAATTTCAGCGCGGTTGAAATGCAGTTTTATTTCTTTGTTCATTATCGTTTAATATATGCAAGCTTTTAAGAAATGTTCGTGCTTTTTAGTAAGACACTTCTGCGTTTTAAAAATTTGTTGAACTTGATTTTAGTTTTAACCGAGACCATTTTTGCCACAAAAAAACGCACTGGAAACTGTCAGCTTTTCGCGCCTCACATTTGCTCTTCGTGTTTTCTTTTTTTTCGTATGTTAAATAAAAATTGTTAAAATATAAATAATTATACAATACAAACAGTTACATTTTTATAAATTAGCAAATACATATTTTTGTTTGTTGGTTTTCTACTTGCAAAAATATAATTATTAATAATAATTATGCATGAATTTATAATTAATTAATTAATTCATATTTATGCATATGCGTTTATATTGTTCGAATATTAAAGTGTTGGGTTTTCTTCAATTTCTTGCGCACTGCTCGTTTCTTGCCTTGCTTGTTTTGCTTTTTACTTTTTTGCTTCTTCCTTTGCTAATTTGCATTTTTATGCAGATTTATATGTTTTTTCTTTCGAATTTATACATAAATTTGCATTTAGAAAATTCAATCCAATTCTGTCTGTGTGTGTGTGTGTAGTTTTTGCTGCTGCTGCTGCATTTTTGTTGAAATTGAAATTTCGCATTTCCTTTGCGCACTTTTTACTTTAAATATGCTTTTCTTCTTCTTTTTTCATCTTATGCTTTTATTTGTGTTTAATTTTTGAGTTGGGAAAACCGCTGTTTTTTTATGCGCTTTTATGTGGCTTATTTAAATTTGTTGTTGTTCTTTTGGTTTTTGTTTTGCATTTCTGAGAAATTTCTTCGTTTCTGCTAATTCTTTGCCATCTTATGTTTTTTTTGCATAAGCCTTAGACGAGAGAAGCGTTTCAGTGTGTTGTTGTTGTATTTGTGTTTTTTTTTACTATTGCTGTTGTTGTTGATGTTTTGTGAGTGTAGTTGTGCTGCGCCCGCTGTATTATTCTAGCCCGACGAAGCAATGGGCGTGGCATTGGCAGCAGTCTCCTCGCACATGGGCTGCTGAGCGGCCGCCTTATTCTGACGCACCAACTCGGCGCGACGTTCCTGTAGGCGACAGAATATAACAACAAAATCATGAGTATTAAAAAAATTTCGACTGTTGCGATTTTCAAATACAAAAAGAGCAATTTACAGAATACATTTTCGTATGCCAAGCATAATTTTCTATTCTTTGAACAAACTTAGTTAAAGCTTAAAAGCACTTGGCGTCTCCTGCAACGAACTTCACGAACTTTCAAAAATGAAAGCGAATTTCCGATGGTTAACATTTACATACTTTTAGAGTATGACAAAAAGTTATGAACAGCTCTTTTCTTTATACAAAGCAGGAGCTCCTCTTAATTTGAATCTTTGCAGAAAATAGTTTTATTTTAGCATAAATAAATAAAAAAACAAAGTATATAAACACAAGCCTCTACTACTGTGAACATTACAATGTAACGTGTAATGTAGCACACAATGAATATCAGAAATTCCAGAGTAAGTTTATTAGCCCAATTCACAATCTTATGCAAATGGACTTGTATTTTTGCAATTGCAAATTTTGGAGTATATTTTTACTATACACTAACAAAATATACAGAGATACAAGTGCAAAACCTTTGCAAAAATACAACACTTAAAACCCGTAGTATATTTACTATGCGAATGCAATACTAAATTGCAAACGACTCTCAGAGCGAGAGAGACAAAAGAAGAAGTGCGAGCCGAAATGTTTTAAATTTGACTCAAATGGGAAAAAAAGAAAGCATGAAAAAGAGCTTGCATTGCAGCTTCTTCTATTAAAGAGTCCATTAATTGTTTTTAAAGCTTCGTTCGACTCCGAATTTGTATTGAAGTCAATATTCCTGCAGAAAACCATTTTCCTTTTGGGCATTCAGCTGTGAGTTTCGTGTTTTGCAAAAAGTGTTGCAAAATATTTACTATTGCACAAATTTGCAATCTTAAATGCACAAGATTATGAACTGGGCTATTGAATTACGAGTATGCTACATAAAAACTTGGATGTTGATATAGTGAAAAGATTGCCGTGCATACTTGAAGGACAACAATTAGAATTGCACTTATTATGACTCTTTGTGCAACTGTTCTTGCATATAGCCATAAATCGGAAGCTTTAAAAAGTTTGTTCAAAAATTAATAAAAAAAAGTTCAATGATTTCTATGAATGAATGATGAATGACGTATGCAAAAAGAGAAATGAAATCATGAAAATAGCTTAAAATATGCACAAAAACACACCGAAAAATATGTAAAGCACAATATGAAAATTGTAAACAATAATATAATAAATTAAACTAATCATCTATATACACAACAATATATGTACAACAACTGTTAAGGCACTTTTTGTTTTGTTGGAATTGTAAGAGAAATGTTAACCTACAAGTTTTTGAGCTTTTTCAATTTTCTTTTGTAACTCCCTTTCGCGATTTTGCTCGGCGGTGTACAATTTATTTTCAATAATGCGGGCCTTCTCCTCGATTTTTTGCGATTCCAATAGATCGATTTGATTTTTGATTTCAGCAATTTTGTTTGTGTTCTATAAAAAAATTTGAAAAATCAAAATAAAATTCAAAGAAAATTTTGGCAACATTTTTTGTACAAGTACAGTACAATCATAAAAAGGAGAGACGAATATAGATTATGTAGTAGAAATAGTAGAAGTTTTTGCAGATTTTTTTTCACATATACAATAATAGAAAATGCAGGTTAACGATTTGTGCAGTTTTTGTGCGTTGGTATTTAAGAACGAAAAAAATAGCTTTGTCTTATTAATATGAGAAAAAAAAATAATGTCAGAAAACAGCTCGAAAATTAAACTAACAAAATTGAAACTGTAGAAAAGGAAATCAAATATGACATGTATGAATTTCAATGAATTTTCGTTTGCAATAAAATATAATATAAAAAATGTTTGATACATTATTTCTACACTGATTTAGCCTGAGCTGAAAAACTTGTAATTTCATAATTTGGTTGGGGGTGCTTTTAATGTGAGGATTTCGAAGAAATGAAAGGGAGAAATGAGAAAAAATGATTCTTTTTTAGATTGCGTGCATGCTCACATGTTCCTTTAGGCGTTCCAGCATCTTTTTGATGTTCTCATCGCGCAATGTCTGAGCGGTCTTCAACTTCTCCTCAATGGCTACTTTTTCAATGTATTTCTGCTGTTCCAGTTGTTCGCGTGTTTTCTCAATTTCCTGCGAATGAATCTAAAAAGGCGAGCGTCCAAAAGATAAGTGCCCATTTTAAACACACACACTGAGACATCTGAAATCACTACACACCTTCAATTTCTCCTTCAAATCGCTAATAATAGCCTCACGCTTCTCCACATGCTGTTCCATTTTCGATTCCAATTGTTCCTTGGTCTGATTGATAAATTCATTAGCGATTTCATCCTTTTTGCGTGTGGCCTCCTCGATTTTAGCCAATTTATTGGAGATCTCAGCCATTTTCTTTTGCTCCAAAGACTGTAAAATAAGTTAACAGTTTTTTTTATGGATAGTTCAAAAGTTTTCTATTTTGCACTTACGATGCGTCGCTCTTCGGCAGCCTTCAACTTCTGCTCAATCTCCTCGGCGGACACATTTTTGCCTGGTGTCACCGGACGCTTGGGTACGGCCACATTTGGTGCTGGCTCAGCTAGTATAACCTCATAGCTGAGGCCGCCACGAGACTTCTCCTGGCACCGGATCTCAGTGGCTGTGAATATAGTAAAAGAGTAAGCAAATTATTAGTTATATTTTTCTGAATACTGAAAATATTCATATACAAATAAATAACAAGAAAATGCAACTGTGTTCTGAGGAAGAAAAGGGAAATCAAACATATACGAAGTATTACTGATGACTGCCCGAATACTCGGCTTTGGTTTTCCCCCTATAAGTCGGCTTAAGCTGGTTCGCAATGAACTTATGTCCTAAGGCCAAATTTCAGCCGTATGCAATTACATAAAGAACTTTACATAAACAATTCTGTTTACAGATGACTATGTACATTTCTTAAATTAAACTAAACGCTTTGCAAGCTATTTAAAAGAATTCCACTGGCATCAGGCTTCGGCATCGCAATAAATTATTGGCTTCGGCCCCATCTCAAAATTTGGTATTTTGTGTTAAAAGAAACTATTTCAATTTGGCTTCCGCAAAAGCTCGATAAGGCTGATCTCTTTACTTATTACTTTTCTTTATGGGATTTAAAACTAGCTCTTAGAATAGAAAATTCGTCCAATTATCTGTCATCTGTGATTTTGATCGAACTTATATGCATAACATATCTGCAGCTGAGAAAGCCCTTTCAGGATAGCATATTACATAGTTTCCTTCACTATTCAAAATAAGTACTTCAAAATTTAATAATACAATTTTGAAATCTTTTATCTGCAAAGCAATCACCTGATAAACTCTCAAAAAGAATGAAAGCATTATTAGATTCACTCTTTGATTTAATTGACGAACAATGTTAGCATTGGCAAACTGTTTCGACGGCTTTACTAATTACTTTAAAGAGTATTTCTACGAATTTAAAAAAAAATCGAAATACCTGTACAAAAAGCTTTACAATACTCGTTGGTTTCGGCAATACCGGCATCGAAACTCCTAGTTACAGCTATGCTGTTCGTTTTCAAAAGTTATGTGCATATAAAAGCCAAGCATACCACTACAGCGTATTTCCCCCCTCACTAACCAAGGCTTAATGTTCCTCTTAAACCAACTTTTCATAATGCATGTGAAGTAATTTTAGTTTATAATTTTCACAAAAAAACGGTTACAAACAATTTTGCATTTTCAAATGTTTAATGGACAATAATAATGAAAGGCATACATAACAGCAAAAATTCAAATTTTCCATATAAATCTCGCTGTTATGTAAGCAATGCAGCAGTAGGGGAACTATAAAATGCCATACATTTCATACAATAATTAAATAGTCATTTATGCAATTTTAATGAATAATTTGAAAGCAATTTGCTATGGGTTTTCTGCCTCATTTCGCCCCCGCGCACAAATTGCACACTTTCCTTTTAGAAAAGCCATGCATATTGCTTGAATTTTAGCATTCGACTGTATGTCAGTCGCACCACTCTGATTACTTAATGTCAACATGCTGGATTGTGCTTTTTCCAGGTTGTTAAAAGTGTTGACGTGTGTCGAAAGTGCTTATTAATGGTGGTGCTAGCGATGATTTTTATAAATGATATACCAGCGCAAAATGACGGGTCTATGTGAAAGTCTAGATGCATATCAATGCGAAATGAACCCAAATTGCAGTATTATTATTTCCAGTGTAGGGTCATTAAATTCGCATGGTAGGTGGTTGTCATAGTTGCTCGGGCGTTTTTGTTGTTGTTAATGCGCTTGGCATGGTTGCATTTTTTGTTCAGTTGGTATGATTTTCCACGCTTTTACATCGTTGATTTATGGCCATTGCCACACTTCTGCGCGCTGTACTATACTGTGCATTTATATGTATTTTTGTTGCTTTTTCATGAGTAATGTGCAGCATTATGGAAATAAATGTGTTGGAAAATATGTATGCATGTTTTTTTTAACATCTTGTCATATCTTTCATGGTTTTTCATGTTTGTTTAAATTTGTGCTTTCAAATAAAAATTGCTGCAACTGTGTTGGATAAAATTTTATATCAAAGAAATCTTTATTGTAAAATACCCAATGAAATCTCAACTATTTACATGACATGAATATATTTTAAAAATTAGTATCTACTGAAGGCGCATAACCTTCAACAACCGCAGAATTCAGAAGTAAAATACTATTCTTAAAAAGCTAAATGAGCTTGAAAAGCAAAATGAAGAATCACAGATTTTCAAAGATGTGCACTGCGAATTGTTTTATAGAAAAAAAGTCAAAATTTGTAAATTTGGAGTGGTGCTCCTTTTTTTTGGTAGTATGCGATATGCACTCAATTCACCTAAAGAAAGAAACGGGCTAAAGCTGCTCGCACGCTTCGACATTAACATTTTAGAACCATTTCATCTGCACATTTCGCATATTATCCATTAGGTCAAACTCTCAGATCTCAAACTCAAAGACATTTTTGAATTGTAATGCAATTTAATTATACAATTTATACAAAATCTATATCTAGATCACTAATGCAGTTTATCTAAATTGACATTGTATCAGTACATACATACATACATACATACTACTATTAACCAATTCATAATACAAAATTTTTTCAGGGGAAAAAAAAACAGTTGAAGTAGCAATAAATCGTAACTGGAATGACACGATTTACTAACAACGATTTATTTCGAATTTAAAAGTTGTTCGAATTAGGCATTTAAAAAACTACATTTCCGTTCTCTGTAAAACGAATCATACACCAATTGCATTTCATGCTTTTAAGTACTTGTTAAAAAGTTAATTTCACTTATTGGAATAACTATTTTAACTACTTAGCAGCAATCCAACGCAGAGCAGTCTCAACGGCTGCTAATGGTTATTCGCTAAAATATGGCGGCAAGGGATTTAATGTAGTGTGCTCCACTAAAATGGCAAGGTTTCGAATAGCAGTGCAAGTAGGAAATAGCTAAAAGCTAGCAAGAAGAGGCACTTAACCAAATTGCCTATGATTGTATGCTTGTGTTGTGGTGGTGGCAGCCTCGGCGGACACGATGGTCACGTAGCAGAGTGTGCGTAGTGTAGAAAGCAGCGGCAGCACATTTATAAAACGGATATTATGATGTGGCTAAGGACTCAAACGAATATATATATGTAAATGTAAATAACGAATCACTTCGAGCTTAGAGGCATGCTTGGTATTCAAGTGAAAAGGCTTTCATAGAACTAGGACCTATGTACATATATGTATGCTGGGATGCCGAAAAATCATTTAAAATGTCATGCTCCAAGATCAACTCCAGTTGATCCAAATTCGATTTAATGTCAATTTGAAGTAAACTAGATTAAAGTGCAATGCATCCATAGAAATGGTGTGAGTAGGGGTTCCATTGGAATGCGATCACTGTGAGAGAAATAGTTGAAATAGACAAAACCTAAGTTAGATGTCATTGTATTCTGAATTTGTCACTTTTTTGTCGAATCTGAATTGGAATCGGTTTTTTTTGTACCAACTACATATCTTGTTGGACATTTTTCAAAGAAAATGTAGTAAATATGATTGGAAAACTCAAGAAAGCCAGCATCGAACATTTCGAAGCCATGAATACCAAGACTGGCATCTCTAAATAATGCACACTGCTAAAATTAAGGCAACTGTGGCCTTTTCTGTCTTCAGTCGCCAGCGCCCAAACTTAATTTGCGCTCTAATAAACAAAAAACAGGAAATGCATTCGGACAGCAACACTCCAGGCGACAAATGACAGGCATTGTTCACATGTCTCAACAACTACACAAACAACAACATCATCAATTTTTATCAATGTTCTTTGGTAATGATGATGCCAGTTAGCCAGGCCAAATAATGTGATTGGGCAAATTTGATTCGACAGTGGCAAAATAATGCCAACAAACTGAATTACAAGAGAGACAAATTTATATCAATAAAACATTTTTGGCATGAAGAAGGCATAAAAGAGAAGTACAAATATTAGGCAAAAAGTGCAAAATCAATAAAAATTCAAAGAAATACATTTGTAAAAGGCATAGTATTGCCAGCATAGCATTTAAACATTAACCGTTAGTGAGTGCTCGTGTGAGAACAAAGCATAGATTGTGCATTAAAATGACAACAAAGAGATATTGCCCGCCTACAACAAAACACAAAGAAACTTAAGTATGCTTTGGAGACTGACAAAGAAATTCGACATTCAACTGCTTTTTTGTTGTTGTTAACTATTTGGACAAATAATTTGTCGCTTCATTTATGCTGGCCCTTCCGCTTTGCTACTTCTGCCAGCTTCATTGAATTCGAATAAAAGGTGCTTTTGATTTGTTATAAACCGGGTCTCCTCTTTGCGCTGTTGTCAGAATTCCGAAATCGCTAGAATGCTTTCGCCTTGTATGTACATATTTACTTATATAAGTGTGTATTCTATGCCAACTGGAAAAGGTGAGTTCAGTCAATGACAAAGGTGCTGCCACCCACACATATTTCGCCAATAATATCTATTTGTTGTGTCTAGTTCTTAGAAAGTGTGGCAATTTTCTGATTGACTGAATATGATGCTCGAAATGACATTGATAACTTCAAATTTTACTTGTGATTGCTTCATGTTAGCCATCAGTTAGTAACATTAAAAGAATTATTTCTCTAGTTCTGAGAACATTGCATCTTTAGCCGCTTCTGCCAAAACATTCTACGAGAAAAAGAGCAAGTGGCTCTTTTATAGAGTTTCAGTATAGCAGCATGTTGCTAACATTTATCCATTTCGACAACAATATTTATTACACAGTGGTTTGACAAAGTATGCAAATGTATGAGGTGAATGTGAACATAATATTAGCCCAATTCACAATCTTGTGCAAATGGTCTGGGATTTTTGCAATTGACAGTTTTGTAGCAAAACTACAGTAGTTTTGACAGTAGTTTGCTTCAAAACTGTCAATTGCAAAAATCCCAGACCATTTGCACAAGATTGTGAATTGGGCTATTGTATAAGCCACATAATAACATTTCATATTTATCTTAGCAAATTTAACAATACATAAGTTGGGCATTGGGTTATATCACTAAAGAGAGAGAGAGAGAGAGTACACAGTGATGTTTGTATGCAGTTATGGTTAAGAGGATGTGCAGAAAAGCTAAACATATAAGGTATGTTTATTTTAAACAAGCAAATCACTGCTTGCAATCTTTAATACCCTATTTTAACGAGCACTAAATCTCAGATTTCGAAATTTTGTTGTAGTGCTTTCACTTCACTTTAACGAGCTTAAGATTTTATTTATCTTTATTATTTGTGACCATTTCGTTTGGTAAAAGTAGAATGCAAATCTTGATTTTTGGAGTTCCTTTTAAATCGGTAAAGCCGAAATATTTTAGTCCTGTTAGTTTCGTTGATTCTCTTCCGGTAATTTTGATGTCAAAGATGCACCACCAATTGTCGAAACTGTCGATAAAATCATGGAAATAATGGATTTCCTTTTACTACACCTAATATAAAACAATAATAATTAAAAATTGATTGGCGCAACAGCTCGTGTGGGCTTAGGCCCAGCATTGTCGCAGTAACTTGTGTGTGCTTGTCATATTTTTCACAAATTAACGGGACCTACATTAACCGAAGCCAAACGGGTTGAGAAGTTTTTCATGGCAAAGAATATTCTCGGAGAATTGCCAATTCATCACGAGAAGTGGCGCCGCCGCGTAAAGAAACAATTTGAAAACAAATTCTCTTTGCATTAGATGTTATGTGCCGGACTGAGATTTGAACCCAGGCCCTCCCGCATCAGCAACCAGCACTTAGTACACTGAGCCACCGCTATATAACAAGCCAAGGTTTATTTTTAGAGGGGCACATATATTTAGTTTTTTTTCTATTGAACGGGAGTTACTCTAGTAACTACATGCGGTGGCATGCTGGTAATATTTATAATTTTGTGACACATTTTATTACAGCTCTTGTATCAACTGTGCGCCATTGTTTGAGTATTTTTTGCTCGAATTGCTGCGGCAGAAATTTTCTTTTTTTTTGAGAAAATTTACATTGCCACGATTTTTGTTCGCTTGTCTATTGCCACAATTTTCGCTTTTGTTTGCTGAAATTCTTTTGTCTGGCAAATCTTTTGAGCCATTCTTCTATGGCGCACTGCACTTCAGGGCATTGTATTGTTGCGCGTGTTTAAAATTGCATGCAAATGCAGCCGGCGAGTGACTCTGCGAAGCTTTAAAAGCTAGCGAAGGCGTTGTAAATTGCATTTAGTTGGCTTCGCTTTCAAATGCAAACGATTTTACGCGGTGAAGTGCGCACAAATGTGCTTCCACTCTTGTTTTCTCTTACTTTCGTATTGTCTCTTTATATTTTTGTTCCCTTTTAATGCTAATTTTTATATAACAAAAGCATAGGTAAGCAAAAAACCAAAAGTGTTAAGGGTGTGAATAGCAGAAAAAGTACACAGAAAGTGGTTTTATGCGGGTTAACGCGTAGTAAACAATAAAGCTCTCACCTAAGAGATTTTAACGTTAACGTGTTTATGTTTTGAAATATTAAATTCTCTTTTAAATAATTTGCGTGTTTACATGAAAAAAAAACTATGTGAAAATCATAAGACTTAGTTAAAGAGCTTAAAATGTGCAACTAGTTAGAACATTTGAAGACAAAAGAAAACACGACTTTTGCACGATCAAGCCATTTTCAGATATTCCGATCGTGATTAAAACAAAATTGGTTTTTGATGAAAAGTGAAATGTGGAGCATAACAGATTGATCGACATTAAATGATTATAATCGAAAATTAAGTGTGGAATAGGGCAAAAAGGCATATAGAAATGGGTGCAGGGGCGTGGGATGCCGTGCCAAAAAATGCATACAAAACCAATGTGCTTTACATATCTAATCTAAAAAATTAACATAAATTGACTTACTAAAAGAAAGAAACAAACAAGTGGCGCGATATATCAGCTATAAGCTTTTGTCTAACATTGCCACGTGCGCACAATTTGCAGCGAAAAATCATAGAACAAAAGCCGAAATTTTTGTTAAATAAGTGAATACAAATATCATTGACAGCATATAGTATAGCCTGTCGAATGGTAAAGTAAACTGCAAGCACGTTGCTCTCTCTTATCAGCGTGCCTTGTCAATGCCACTAAAAGCATACTTTTAGGCTATTTGTCAGTCGGCACTTAAAAGGAAGTGAAAACAAAAACAGGGGGCAGGGGGTCCATGCAGACAACAGAAAAAAAGACAAATCGTTTATTTTTGTTTGAACAATAACACCAACAAAAAGAACCACGAAAATAAAAAAGTAACAAAATTTAATGATGTAGTCTACGTTTTGTAGGCTGGATGAAAGTGGCATCACCTTTTGCTTTTTCGACTTTTCTTTCATACGCACTTCTTTTGCATGCAGCAGCGAAAGAAATTGATGTTTTCCCATGTGCAGAATACAACAACATACAACAACAAATGCGCCTTGAAATATTGCCTCTTTGCGCAACCTTTATGTAAGCCTATATTTTGAGCATGAAGACTTATAGCACTTCCGCTCGTACGCATTTCAAAGTAATTTTTCACAGCACATAAAAAATGGCGTAGATAAATTTTCGAGAGTTGGGGCGCTATTTACCTTTTGAATCATGGAAGAGCATCGACAGTTTCGTTTTTTATAGAAGAACGAATGATGTAAAGAACATTGACTTGTCTACTTTTTAAGCACAAGTATTCAATAACGATGATGAGTTTGTTACTTAAAATTTTGGCCTGCTTTTGTCTTAACAATTATTGATTTTATTTATGATACGAATTTTAAACTGATTATTTCGACTAGTAATCAAATTTATTCAACTCAAGTAATTTTATATTAATATGTAAAAATTCAACGTACAAATTTACTTTGACCTACTTTCGTATTAGTTTAAGCTACGAGATTATCCAAATCGGTCGAAGGACGCGTCCTCAATGGGCCTGTAAGTTCCACTACCTCGGATTTTTTTCGGTAAAATGTCTATAATTTGTCTAATTACTCATTGAAAAGAATAATCCTTGGTTTTCAAGTTAAGAGGTCGGTCTTCTACGTCATACGAAAATATGGGCGTGTTCTCTCACTATATAGGCGACAAAATTTGTTCTGGTAAAATTGCTCTCAATTGACTTTATGAATTTAAACGCATGAAATTTGGTTCCCAAGTTGAAATATCGTCCTTACATGTCATACAAAAAAATGGACGTGGTCCGCCCACTATATAGACGGTAACCGTTCCACTCGGTTACTTGGTGTAGCGTTTAACTTTGTCGGTGAAACCAGACTGATGCTTCCTTACTTGTTTTCTCTTAGTGTAAAGCTCGAAATTAATTGAGTGCATTTTCAAAATTTCTTTAACATATTTGGCAGCCATTCGAGAAGAATTCATACAAAGTCAGATCAGTTTCATTTCTTTGAAGTGTCGTAAACTTTTTGAACAGTAAAAGTGGGTCGCTGCGCCATATTTAAAGTATTATATTTATGTTCTTTTGAAAATACTTCTATTAAGTTTAAAATATAATATATAATTTCATTGACATAAAATATTGGGAAGCAAGCAAAACGAGAGAAGAAAAGTTATTAGGACATACCGGCTATATACTTCAAACTTTTTGCTAACAACCACACACACAGATTTATACATATCTTCTCGTACATGTAAATGCACACATGCTAAAAAAAAGTGGTTTTTAAGCCAGACCCGGTGAGGCAAGCACACTATTCCTAATGGGAAAATTTTCCATTTTAATTAAATTTTTGCAATGTAATAATTTTGTGTTGTTGCCTTTTCCTTTTATGCATTTATTTTTTTTGACATTTGGCAAAAATGCAAATGAGTTTGAATTGGACGCGGAAAATGTGTTTGCATTCCCTTTGATTATATGCTACGCTGTAAAAGTGGCACAAAAAGACACACTTCTACAAACACACGCACACATACTTATATGAGACGAAACTCATTAACATACTAATAAGCGCATTTATGGCCAATGGCAAGTATAGGGGGCACAGCAGGATGCTGCGAAGCTGTGCGCTTAGGCAGGCTGCAAGTCAGAAGTGGCGCAAAATTTCCGTTTTTTTTGCTTCGTCAAGTGTTGCCAATGCGCATTTCAATTAAATTTGTGCGCGAGTGTTTGTGTGTGTAGACATACATAAGTATGCGTTTGCATGGGCAAAATTGCGCGCTGCCGTTGTAATACAGAGCAAAATGTACATAAAGTTTAAGGACTTTTACGCATTTTTGATTTTCAAAATGTTTTGACATTATTTCTGCGTCTGTGTTTGAGAGTGCTTTCAGGCAGAAAGGCTGCCAATGAAAGTGTAACGCCTCAGTTCATTTTAAATTCATGAACGTCATACATATGCTAGCCTCTTATGGATCTTATGGATATGGGAAGGAGGAAGATGAACAGCTGGTTTCATGGGCATACCTAGAAATATATTTTTGAACGGGTCTGATTTTGGTAAAATCATTAAATATGATTTAAATTGTTTTGAAAAGTTTACAACTTTATACGAGTTTATGTTTATTCGGCAGCTTGAATGTTAGAAAGAATAGTTTTTATTCGGACTGACTTGCCAAAGAGAAATGACAATGTTCTGAAACAAAGCAATTTTAAGTGTACAACAACAAAGAATTAGAATTATTGCTCACATGGGCAGGTCATATAGCTATTTCGGTTTTTGCCAGAAAACCTCATCAGTGACTTTTAATGTGAATTCTAATAATTTCGAAACGACTAATTACTCGAAATAGAAGCATTAATGGTAAAGTCTGTGAAACGTAGGAGTTGAACCATGAACCTATGACGTAGTAAGCGAATGCGCTAACCATCACACCATCGGACTGGACGACTCTGCGCTGGCAAACATCCCAGTTACCTGCTGTCTATATCAAACGCATAGTGTTTGTTGCTATTGTACACTGTCTAATGCAATTGTTTTTGCCTTACTTGAGAGCTCCATCGGAGCACATACTTGAGGCAAATGAATGTATCAGTTTTTGTTTCTGTAAGAACATTTCTTCGTTTTTACATTATGTTTACTTTCTGATTTGGGTGTGTCCTCCCTATCATATTATAGTTAGAAAGAATAGTTTTTATTCGGATATAATATGATAGGGAGGACACACCCAAATCAGAAAGTAAACATAATGTAAAAACGAAGAAATGTTCTTACAGAAACAAAAACTGATACATTCATTTGGCTCAAGTATGTGCTCCGATGGAGCTCTCAAGTAAGGCAAAAACAATTGCATTAGACAGTGTACAATAGCAACAAACACTATGCGTTTGATATAGACAGCAGGTAACTGGGATGTTTGCCAGCGCAGAGTCGTCCAGTCCGATGGTGTGATGGTTAGCGCATTCGCTTACTACGTCATAGGTTCATGGTTCAACTCCTACGTTTCACAGACTTTACCATTAATGCTTCTATTTCGAGTAATTAGTCGTTTCGAAATTATTAGAATTCACATTAAAAGTCACTGATGAGGTTTTCTGGCAAAAACCGAAATAGCTATATGACCTGCCCATGTGAGCAATAATTCTAATTCTTTGTTGTTGTACACTTAAAATTGCTTTGTTTCAGAACAGAAATAGACAACTAAGTATTGTCATTTCTCTTTGGCAAGTCAGTCCGAATAGTTTACAACTTTTTTATAAACTTTCAATTTAAGACCTACGTTGGAAAGACTAAGGGGAACCTTAGAATTTCCAACTGGAGAGGGCGCGCGCGTAGCAAGAGCGAGGCCAGAGAGAGGTCATATGGCAGGTCGTAACCCGGTAACGGGTTGTTCTGACCACCTACATACATATGCATGTAATTTAAGAAATATTTTCATGTGTAAATTGGCACTAAATATTTTGTCCTAGGTCTAGATTTTTTTAACTTATATATTTCCGTCCTCGCCTTGAATTTGTTATAGCATTTCGAATAATGCTTTCGATCGAATTACGCTTGTTCGATTAACGTTATTATCTGACATGATTTACGTGAAAGAAGAATTTGCAACCATGCAGCGATTGAAGTCTTTCAGCCATTTTCACCGCCAAAAATTTTTAAAAATTCTACCATCGCAATTTTTTAATGTAATAAGTTTTCTTTATTCGATCTTTTTCTCGGTATGGATTTCCGTCGACCGTTTTGAAATGCTTCATTACGTACTTACATGAAAAAGAGTTGATAGGAAACAGAAATGTACCACCATACATTTTAAAATGCCCCACTGTACGTTAAAATTTAAAAGTGCCACTTGCAATATAAAAGAATGACTGAAAACAAAGGCAAGTCAGTAGTGTAAATATGATGGTTCTGGGACAGGAGCAATTTTGAGCAGTTTTTTCAGTACGGTGGAGCAAAAATGTGACGTCACCAGTGAAAATTTGTATGTGTGGAGCAAATTTTTTGCTCCCAATTCCTCAATGACGTCATCGTTCTCCTCACCATATGACGTCATCAGTGATAATGTAAACAATATGATGACGTCATCAGTGATAATGTAAACAATATGATAAAATTAGAATTTCGCAATCCGAATTTCACAATTAGATGTAATTTGAATAAATATATGTATGTATGTATGTATATATATATGTATGTATGTATGTATATATGTGTATGTATATATGTATGTACGTATGTATATGTATGTATATATGTATGTATGTATGTATATGTATGTATGTATATGTGTATATGTATGTGTGTATGTATGTATATGGGATCGAGAACCTAAGCGCGGGGCAAGCGCGAGAGCGGCTCTAACGTTGACCATAACAATGTGTGTGTGTGTGTGTGAATTTATGAGCCACTTGCAGCAGCACAGCTAAGAATTAACAGCATGTTGATTCTTGCTAACCATCCATAGAGCGATAATGTGTGCTGTATAACTACGGGGACCAACCGTACTATATTATATAGAACAGTACTCTATTTCAATCCGATGTCTATATGATATATTTTGTTATAAAAAACATGGAAATGTTCTCTATTTTAAAATTGTGTTCTATATTTGTTCTATATTTAATACAAAACGAATTATTATCGTATAAAAAATAAATATCAACCTTGAATTACGAGCATTATCGAATTAAGCATATCATTAAAGAATTAAACCAAAATGGATGCTTCTTCTTGAAACTCTTTCCTAGGACGAAGTAGAAAAAAGTTTATTGCTTATTTGTGAAAATGATTTAGAGATTTAACTATTGATGACAGCGAACTATTTGACGAAATAGCATACGTTAAAAAGTATGTGACTTTAGGCAAGATCGAAATGTGATTAGAAAGTCAGTCGACAGTCGAAGAAAGATGGGTAGAGATTTTTAATTATTTTGACAAAAAAAGTATACCTTATAAAAAACTTTGTAAAAATTGTGAAATTCAGTCTTTGCTTATCAGGGTCAAATGCTCCTACAGAAAGGGTTTTCTCTCTTATGAACAACATTTGGACTGCGGAAAAATAGCAATTGAATATTAACACAATTAAATCGATTTTAATTACAAAATACAATTATGCACTTTCTTGCTTCGAATTTAAGGTGTACTTAGAGAAAACCACAATTTAATAAAAAATGCAATTAGAACTAAAACGTTTTGTATGTTATATTATGAATTTATGTTATATAGGGTGATTGCCATTAAGGATGCTGATCCTGTAGTTCCTTGATTCAAACCTGAAAAAAAGCTTGCCTTGATATAGGGTCCATTTTGAACCCATTACCCAGTACCACCCTGTATACAGTTTACTGGGTAAACTGTGTGTTTTTATACCCTATACCTATAGTAATAGGGTATAATAACTTTGTGCGAAAATTGTTACGCATTAAAGAAGACGTCCTAGGTATAGACATAAGTATATAGAAATGCTTAGAATCACTTTCTGTGTTGATTTCCGGTTGTCCGTCTGTCCGTCTGTCTGTCTGTCTGTCTGTCTGTCTGTCTGTCTGTCTGTCTGTCCGTCTGTGTGTTGGCGCAGGAGAGAAAGAAGGAGTTGTCCGATTTATACCAAATTTGGCACACAGTCGCAGTGAACCTTCCACTACTTCAAGTTCCGAGATTAGGCAAATCGGTTAAAGAACACGCCTACTATAGGCCTGTAAGTCCCAATACCCCGGATTTTTTTTTTCGGTAAAATAGCTACATATATATTGTCTAATTACTCATGGAAAACAATTAAACTTGATATTCAAGTTAAGGGTTTGGTATTCTATGTCCCACGAAAAAATGGGCGTGGTCCGCCCTCTATATAGTCGGTAAGCTAAAAATCCTCATAACTTCAGTAAGATATACACCAGAGCGTCCATATTTGGTCACTTCATTTCTAGTAAGAATACCTTTTAATTCTCCAAAAATGGGCGTGACCCGCCCACTATGTAGGCGGTAAATTAAATGCACCCACTTTTTCATTGGATTATCACCCCACTTGGGAACTTGGTGTAGGGTATTACTCTGTCGGTGAAACCCGACTGATTCTTCCTTACTTGTTTATTATAAATTTAAGTTATTTTACAACACGATCTCATATGTTTGAATCAAAAATACATTTTTAAAACGGTCATTTGTCATTTTTTAAATTTTTAGAAAAAAGGTATTGGTGGGTGTGTTCTCTATTTTCATTAAAAAAATATGGTCACCGTAGTTATAGCTTATTTCAATCTTGAACTTTTATAAACAAATATTATGAAAATGAAGAAAGAAATGAAGGATACAAATACAATCCTATATATTTCATATTTAAGCTTGCAGCAGACAAAGTGCAGACTTGAGATATTTTAGCTGAAACTTGTCTCAGTCTTCTCCAAAACAAAGTGAATAGTCAACATTTGCTATCTGGCACGCTATTCTTTCACATAATGCGTTCACCATATCAATTGATAGTAACTGCAATCTACAGGAATTTATACTAACAATATTTTATTTAAATAAAATAACAAAAGATTGATAAAAAAATGATTATTTATTCATTTCAGTATACTGATTTACAAATCTTATAGACTATAACAAACGGAAAAAGCTTAACCTAAAGCAATTAACATTTACATCTTAATCTAGACATTATTGTAAAAACTTATGGATACACAATTTGAACAACATCTAAATTATTTTTCAATTAATTTGATAATGTCCCCACGCTAATGTGTTAACACCATCTTCCTGAATACAGACGGCATCAGTGAAAATGCAACCCTGTGAAAATGACGTCATCAGTGGAAATGACGTCTCAGTGGAAATGCAACCCTGTTTTAAAATTTGAATTCGCAATTCGAATTTCACAATTAGATGTAATTTGAATAAATATATGTATGTATGTATGTATATATATATGTATGTATGTATGTATATATGTGTATGTATATATGTATGTATGTATGTATATAGGTATATATGTATGTATGTATATGGGATCGAGAACCTAAGCGCGGGGGCAAGCGCGAGAGCGGCTATAACGTTGACCATAACAATGTGTTTGTTGTGAAATAGAGCAGGAGCACAGCTAAGAATTAACAGCATGTTGATTCTTGCTAACCATCCATAGAGCGATAATGGGTGCAGTATGATGCGTATGACTTAGAATTTTTAAGAGGAAGATCAATTTTGTTTGTTTACATTAAAGATTCGTTGGCGATAGTAGTATATGATACATTAGCGTGTGAATATTGTTTGTTTACATTAAAGATTCGTTGGCGATAGTAGTATATGATGCATTAGCGTGTGAATATAATTAATGATTTTTATGAGCAGGAACACAGCTAAGAATTAACAACAAGTTGAATATAGCTTATTTCAATCTTGAACTTTTATAAACAAATATTATTAAAATGAAGAAAGAAATGAAGGATACAAATACAATCCTATATATTTCATATTTAAGCTTGCAGCAGACAAAGTGCAGACTTGAGATATTTTAGCTGAAACTTGTCTCAGTCTTCTCCAAAACAAAGTGAATAGTCAACATTTGCTATCTGGCACGCTATTCTTTCACATAATGCGTTCACCATATCAATTGATAGTAACTGCAATCTACAGGAATTTATACTAACAATATTTTATTTAAATAAAATAACAAAAGATTGATAAAAAAATGATTATTTATTCATTTCAGTATACTGATTTACAAATCTTATAGACTATAACAAACGGAAAAAGCTTAACCTAAAGCAATTAACATTTACATCTTAATCTAGACATTATTGTAAAAACTTATGGATACACAATTTGAACAACATCTAAATTATTTTTCAATTAATTTGATGATGTCCCCCACGCTAATGTGTTAACACCATCTTCTTGAATACATCTCTTATCATCTGAACAACTTAATATTAATTTTTTTTGAGCTCTTGTGTGTACAATTGATGAGCTTTTGATCTAAATATATACATATTACCATAGAATTGTTTCTTCCTCAACAAACAATCTTTATAATCTTCTATACTAAGGTTATTTAATAAAGCTTTTTTAACTCCTTTTGCTTTCTTTACTTGTTTACAATTAATCATATCAATAGAATACATCTTTGAGCGAAGACCAATGAATTCCCTCATTATATTGCCATTGTTCTCGTCCTTCATCATTCAGAGAACTTCTTTATTTTCAAACATAGTGGAACTGCTTTTCTTTCTGAATTAGCATCAGGTTGATGTGGTGCTCCTTTTCAGCAGCAGTGCTATAGTAGGGACCAACTACTTTATGGAGCTCTTCATCGAATCCGAATATATTAATGCTGATGCTGCTGTTTTGATCCTCATACTTTTTTGCGTCTTTAATTAGTAGAAGGAATGTCAGATCCTTGAAATTTAGCTCTATATTGTTGCGTAAGGTTATTAAATCGGCCTTAATGGCTGCTATTTGATAGTTGGAACATCTCTCAGGATGTATTTGAATTGGATACAATGCTGTTATTATCGCCCACTTGAAGCAGAATTCATCATTGGTTTGTATGTTTATACAGGCTTCCTTCTTGTATACTTCATATGGTAGATCCTTTTATTGGTCTATATTGATTGATGTTTATTTCCAGGTGAGAGAGTCTTATTAATGTCCAACCGCTATCTCTTTCTTGAAATTCAGATAGTTTTGTACAGAGTTGCGTACACATATCTTCATAGCTAGAAATCACTTGTGATTCAATTTGAACTACACTCATTTTAGTTTGAAATGATTTCAAGTCAATAGCTATTTCATCATCACTGGACATTTTTATGAATTCAGCAAACAGTTCTATATTATATTTAAATGCTGAATGTTTTTCAAGCATGTCGTTTAACATTTTTATTATAATTGATTGAGCATTTTGCAAAAATTGTTCAGATATTAATAAACCATCTTTATTTTCAAATATAACTGTTTCAATACGCTCATTAAACGCTGATTTAACACTTTTAAAGTTTTCGTCTTTTGTAATCGCACAATTTCTCTTATGTTTATTTGTGCGTACGTGATAGTTCCAGGATTTGAATGTAACATTTTCACCACAACTGTCACAAGGTACTTTTCGGTTGAAATCAATCAACTGATTTACATTATTGTTATTATTATTATTATTATTGCTGCACGATGGCAGACAATCTTGTGGATGATGAAGATAAACTTTTAAATGATGCGACAATGCATCAGCTCGCGAAAATGTTTGTTTGCATACTTCACATGCAATATCGACTTTATTATGTTTATTTAAAATATGTCGATTTAGATTATATTTCGATGCAAATCCACATCCACACACTTCACATATAAATCCTTTCATTTTGATTTATTGTTTTTTGTTTTTTAATTTGCAATATTTTTGAGCTTCTAGACTTCACTTTGCTCCTCGATGAAAGTTGATACAGGACTATTAAAAGCTTCACATTCATTCGCCCTTTATATAAGAAGCGGCATTTATTTTAGCCTTCTGCGGTTTCTAAATTTCCGAACACAAATTAACTATATAATCAGGGCTGTCAACTGTGGGAAACTTCACCGATTTCAAGGGAATTTGAAATCTTCTTCAATATATTCTTATTAAAATGCTGATGCCTTGTGCTACAATATATAGGAACGCATTCATATTGTATTATGTATTGTTTTACGATTTTTATTACCATCATTTTTAATGAAAATGGGACTGAAGTGATAATTCCCATAATTAAATTTTCATAGGATTTGAGGGAATTGACTTTGATTGAGTTTGCACTCCTGGTACTCAAATGAGCCGAACGATCATTTTTGTGTTCGGGTTCTGTGTTGTTGTTGTTTATAATGAAGCTTCGCTCTCGGAAGCACCCGATGTGTCCGTTGTTGCTGCTGTCTATAATGAAGCTTCGCTCTCGGAAGCACCCGCTATGCCCGTCGTTGCTGCTGTTTGTTTCTGCGTAAGCAATGTCGTGTTCTCTACAAGCTGAATCCAAAGGATTAATTCCTCTATCACCTCTTGCTAAACGTTTTTCCAATTTCGGCCCCGGCCCACAAAACTGATAGCCTGGTAAATGAAGTTCCACTGCCAACGAATTTATTAGAACCTTAACAAATTTTAAACACAGGCGTTCAACGCTATAACAAATTACTAATACAATATTGGATACGGACTTCGCCTTGTGTGGGAATATTTTTGATAGAGTTTAAACAAAATGTTCTTTTAAAAATAGGTCATGTCAAATCATATAATCAACTAGGAATTATATATATATATATATATATATATATATATATATATATATATTAAACAATGAAAGTCATTTTTTGTCATTCATTTTATGATTTCCGATTTTAAAACTGTATCATCTTATCTGCTATCAGCTTATCTGCTATCATCTTATCTGCTATCAGCTTATCTGCTATCATCTTATCTGCTATCATCTTATCTGCTATCAGCTTATCTGCTATCAGCTTATCTGCTATCTGCTATCAGCTTATCAGCTCTATATCAGCTCTATACCAGCTCTATACCAGCTCTAAACCAGCTCTTTATCAGCTTATCAGCTCTATACCAGCTCTATATCAGCTCTATACCAGCTCTATATCAGCTCTATACCAGCTCTATATCAGCTCTATACCAGCTCTATATCAGCTCTATACCAGCTCTATATCAGCTCTATACCAGCTCTATACCAGCTATATATCAGCTATATATCAGCTTATCTGCTATCAGATATCAGGTATCAGATATCAGGTATCAGGTTATCAGATATCAGGTAACAGGTTATCAGCTATCTGCTCTCAAGCTATTACAACTGATTCATCATCTTGATTTACTTGATAGCAGATAGTTGGTAACATACTAAACATTTAGTTACAGCATCTAACATTTTATTGTTTAATAAAAATATTGAACCCCTTTCTATAGCGTCCAGAATCAATATCGTCATCTTCGTTTATACCAAGGAATCCATATTTATCCTTCCAACATTCTGTGAACATTTGACAAAACGATTTAAATGACATATCCCCACCAACATGATCATGATATATATGCTTCATATTCAGTTCATCTTGTTTAAACATAATTATCATGTTAGCATTGTCACGTATTAAATGCTTTGGTATACGTGTATATGTTTGACACAGATAGAAGCTATCAACATTTTTATGCCGACCCATGCAGAAATATGCACGAATATTATTTTGTTTCTCGCAGGCAACATCATCAAAAATCATGATGGAATTTCTTTTGGCCTTGTCCGGTGGTATAACGTGTTCATTCTCAGAAAATGTATAGAACCCCATACCTTTAATTGGTGTTATCAATTGTCTTAAATATTTATATTTAGGCTGATGTAAAGATTTTGAATATAAATATATATTTTCAAATTTTAGACCATTAGGACTTTCTAATAGACCTATCATAACATTGGTCTTTCCGCAATTTGATGGTCCAACAATAAGCGCTCGTATGGTGTTCGGAAGTAGTGAACTGTGTCTTAGTTTTTGATGATTATTTGAAGAAATATCGACATTTCTCACAATTATGTTTTGATGTTGTTTTATTAGACGCATCTTACCAACTGATGACAATCTATATGAAACATATACATTTGTTGATTTACATTAGTCTTTAATGGACTGTGTGAAAGGTTAAAACATTATTCATTATAATATGGTAGTAAACTATAAAAATCAAATCAGTCCTAATCGATTTGTTGTCGGAAGAAGTCTTCTTAATAATATAATAAATTCGTTGTAAGTGGAACTGATATATACCTAATACCTGACATCTGATAGACCTGATAGCTGATAACCTGTTACCTGATACCTGATAACCTGATACCTGATATCTGATACCTGATATCTGATAGCAGATAAGCTGATATATAGCTGATATATAGCTGGTATAGAGCTGGTATAGAGCTGATATAGAGCTGGTATAGAGCTGATATAGAGCTGGTATAGAGCTGATATAGAGCTGATATAGAGCTGATATAGAGCTGGTATAGAGCTGATATAGAGCTGGTATAGAGCTGATAAGCTGATAAAGAGCTGGTTTAGAGCTGGTATAGAGCTGGTATAGAGCTGATATAGAGCTGATAAGCTGATAGCAGATAGCAGATAAGCTGATAGCAGATAAGCTGATAGCAGATAAGATGATAGCAGATAAGATGATAGCAGATAAGCTGATAGCAGATAAGATGATACAGTTTTAAAATCGGAAATCATAAAATGAATGACAAAAAATGACTTTCATTGTTTAATATATATATATATATATATATATATATATATATATATATATAATTCCTAGTTGATTATATGATTTGACATGACCTATTTTTAAAAGAACATTTTGTTTAAACTCTATCAAAAATATTCCCACACAAGGCGAAGTCCGTATCCAATATTGTATTAGTAATTTGTTATAGCGTTGAACGCCTGTGTTTAAAATTTGTTAAGGTTCTAATAAATTCGTTGGCAGTGGAACTTCATTTACCAGGCTATCAGTTTTGTGGGCCGGGGCCGAAATTGGAAAAACGTTTAGCAAGAGGTGATAGAGGAATTAATCCTTTGGATTCAGCTTGTAGAGAACACGACATTGCTTACGCAGAAACAAACAGCAGCAACGACGGGCATAGCGGGTGCTTCCGAGAGCGAAGCTTCATTATAGACAGCAGCAACAACGGACACATCGGGTGCTTCCGAGAGCGAAGCTTCATTATAAACAACAACAACACAGAACCCGAACACAAAAATGATCGTTCGGCTCATTTGAGTACCAGGAGTGCAAACTCAATCAAAGTCAATTCCCTCAAATCCTATGAAAATTTAATTATGGGAATTATCACTTCAGTCCCATTTTCATTAAAAATGATGGTAATAAAAATCGTAAAACAATACATAATACAATATGAATGCGTTCCTATATATTGTAGCACAAGGCATCAGCATTTTAATAAGAATATATTGAAGAAGATTTCAAATTCCCTTGAAATCGGTGAAGTTTCCCACAGTTGACAGCCCTGATTATATAGTTAATTTGTGTTCGGAAATTTAGAAACCGCAGAAGGCTAAAATAAATGCCGCTTCTTATATAAAGGGCGAATGAATGTGAAGCTTTTAATAGTCCTGTATCAACTTTCATCGAGGAGCAAAGTGAAGTCTAGAAGCTCAAAAATATTGCAAATTAAAAAACAAAAAACAATAAATCAAAATGAAAGGATTTATATGTGAAGTGTGTGGATGTGGATTTGCATCGAAATATAATCTAAATCGACATATTTTAAATAAACATAATAAAGTCGATATTGCATGTGAAGTATGCAAACAAACATTTTCGCGAGCTGATGCATTGTCGCATCATTTAAAAGTTTATCTTCATCATCCACAAGATTGTCTGCCATCGTGCAGCAATAATAATAATAATAATAACAATAATGTAAATCAGTTGATTGATTTCAACCGAAAAGTACCTTGTGACAGTTGTGGTGAAAATGTTACATTCAAATCCTGGAACTATCACGTACGCACAAATAAACATAAGAGAAATTGTGCGATTACAAAAGACGAAAACTTTAAAAGTGTTAAATCAGCGTTTAATGAGCGTATTGAAACAGTTATATTTGAAAATAAAGATGGTTTATTAATATCTGAACAATTTTTGCAAAATGCTCAATCAATTATAATAAAAATGTTAAACGACATGCTTGAAAAACATTCAGCATTTAAATATAATATAGAACTGTTTGCTGAATTCATAAAAATGTCCAGTGATGATGAAATAGCTATTGACTTGAAATCATTTCAAACTAAAATGAGTGTAGTTCAAATTGAATCACAAGTGATTTCTAGCTATGAAGATATGTGTACGCAACTCTGTACAAAACTATCTGAATTTCAAGAAAGAGATAGCGGTTGGACATTAATAAGACTCTCTCACCTGGAAATAAACATCAATCAATATAGACCAATAAAAGGATCTACCATATGAAGTATACAAGAAGGAAGCCTGTATAAACATACAAACCAATGATGAATTCTGCTTCAAGTGGGCGATAATAACAGCATTGTATCCAATTCAAATACATCCTGAGAGATGTTCCAACTATCAAATAGCAGCCATTAAGGCCGATTTAATAACCTTACGCAACAATATAGAGCTAAATTTCAAGGATCTGACATTCCTTCTACTAATTAAAGACGCAAAAAAGTATGAGGATCAAAACAGCAGCATCAGCATTAATATATTCGGATTCGATGAAGAGCTCCATAAAGTAGTTGGTCCCTACTATAGCACTGCTGCTGAAAAGGAGCACCACATCAACCTGATGCTAATTCAGAAAGAAAAGCAGTTCCACTATGTTTGAAAATAAAGAAGTTCTCTGAATGATGAAGGACGAGAACAATGGCAATATAATGAGGGAATTCATTGGTCTTCGCTCAAAGATGTATTCTATTGATATGATTAATTGTAAACAAGTAAAGAAAGCAAAAGGAGTTAAAAAAGCTTTATTAAATAACCTTAGTATAGAAGATTATAAAGATTGTTTGTTGAGGAAGAAACAATTCTATGGTAATATGTATATATTTAGATCAAAAGCTCATCAATTGTACACACAAGAGCTCAAAAAAAATTAATATTAAGTTGTTCAGATGATAAGAGATGTATTCAAGAAGATGGTGTTAACACATTAGCGTGGGGGACATCATCAAATTAATTGAAAAATAATTTAGATGTTGTTCAAATTGTGTATCCATAAGTTTTTACAATAATGTCTAGATTAAGATGTAAATGTTAATTGCTTTAGGTTAAGCTTTTTCCGTTTGTTATAGTCTATAAGATTTGTAAATCAGTATACTGAAATGAATAAATAATCATTTTTTTATCAATCTTTTGTTATTTTATTTAAATAAAATATTGTTAGTATAAATTCCTGTAGATTGCAGTTACTATCAATTGATATGGTGAACGCATTATGTGAAAGAATAGCGTGCCAGATAGCAAATGTTGACTATTCACTTTGTTTTGGAGAAGACTGAGACAAGTTTCAGCTAAAATATCTCAAGTCTGCACTTTGTCTGCTGCAAGCTTAAATATGAAATATATAGGATTGTATTTGTATCCTTCATTTCTTTCTTCATTTTAATAATATTTGTTTATAAAAGTTCAAGATTGAAATAAGCTATATTCAACTTGTTGTTAATTCTTAGCTGTGTTCCTGCTCATAAAAATCATTAATTATATTCACACGCTAATGCATCATATACTACTATCGCCAACGAATCTTTAATGTAAACAAACAATATTCACACGCTAATGTATCATATACTACTATCGCCAACGAATCTTTAATGTAAACAAACAAAATTGATCTTCCTCTTAAAAATTCTAAGTCATACGCATCATACTGCACCCATTATCGCTCTATGGATGGTTAGCAAGAATCAACATGCTGTTAATTCTTAGCTGTGCTCCTGCTCTATTTCACAACAAACACATTGTTATGGTCAACGTTATAGCCGCTCTCGCGCTTGCCCCCGCGCTTAGGTTCTCGATCCCATATACATACATACATATATACCTATATACATACATACATACATATATACATACACATATATACATACATACATACATATATATATACATACATACATACATATATTTATTCAAATTACATCTAATTGTGAAATTCGAATTGCGAATTCAAATTTTAAAACAGGGTTGCATTTCCACTGAGACGTCATTTCCACTGATGACGTCATTTTCACAGGGTTGCATTTTCACTGATGCCGTCTGTATTCAGGAAGATGGTGTTAACACATTAGCGTGGGGACATTATCAAATTAATTGAAAAATAATTTAGATGTTGTTCAAATTGTGTATCCATAAGTTTTTACAATAATGTCTAGATTAAGATGTAAATGTTAATTGCTTTAGGTTAAGCTTTTTCCGTTTGTTATAGTCTATAAGATTTGTAAATCAGTATACTGAAATGAATAAATAATCATTTTTTTATCAATCTTTTGTTATTTTATTTAAATAAAATATTGTTAGTATAAATTCCTGTAGATTGCAGTTACTATCAATTGATATGGTGAACGCATTATGTGAAAGAATAGCGTGCCAGATAGCAAATGTTGACTATTCACTTTGTTTTGGAGAAGACTGAGACAAGTTTCAGCTAAAATATCTCAAGTCTGCACTTTGTCTGCTGCAAGCTTAAATATGAAATATATAGGATTGTATTTGTATCCTTCATTTCTTTCTTCATTTTCATAATATTTGTTTATAAAAGTTCAAGATTGAAATAAGCTATAACTACGGTGACCATATTTTTTTAATGAAAATAGAGAACACACCCACCAATACCTTTTTTCTAAAAATTTAAAAAATGACAAATGACCGTTTTAAAAATGTATTTTTGATTCAAACATATGAGATCGTGTTGTAAAATAACTTAAATTTATAATAAACAAGTAAGGAAGAATCAGTCGGGTTTCACCGACAGAGTAATACCCTACACCAAGTTCCCAAGTGGGGTGATAATCCAATGAAAAAGTGGGTGCATTTAATTTACCGCCTACATAGTGGGCGGGTCACGCCCATTTTTGGAGAATTAAAAGGTATTCTTACTAGAAATGAAGTGACCAAATATGGACGCTCTGGTGTATATCTTACTGAAGTTATGAGGATTTTTAGCTTACCGACTATATAGAGGGCGGACCACGCCCATTTTTTCGTGGGACATAGAATACCAAACCCTTAACTTGAATATCAAGTTTAATTGTTTTCCATGAGTAATTAGACAATATATATGTAGCTATTTTACCGAAAAAAAAAATCCGGGGTATTGGGACTTACAGGCCTATAGTAGGCGTGTTCTTTAACCGATTTGCCTAATCTCGGAACTTGAAGTAGTGGAAGGTTCACTGCGACTGTGTGCCAAATTTGGTATAAATCGGACAACTCCTTCTTTCTCTCCTGCGCCAACACACAGACGGACAGACAGACAGACAGACAGACAGACAGACAGACAGACAGACAGACGGACAGACGGACAACCGGAAATCAACACAGAAAGTGATTCTAAGCATTTCTATATACTTATGTCTATACCTAGGACGTCTTCTTTAATGCGTAACAATTTTCGCACAAAGTTATTATACCCTATTACTATAGGTATAGGGTATAAAAACACACAGTTTACCCAGTAAACTGTATACAGGGTGGTACTGGGTAATGGGTTCAAAATGGACCCTATATCAAGGCAAGCTTTTTTTCAGGTTTGAATCAAGGAACTACAGGATCAGCATCCTTAATGGCAATCACCCTATATAACATAAATTCATAATATAACATACAAAACGTTTTAGTTCTAATTGCATTTTTTATTAAATTGTGGTTTTCTCTAAGTACACCTTAAATTCGAAGCAAGAAAGTGCATAATTGTATTTTGTAATTAAAATCGATTTAATTGTGTTAATATTCAATTGCTATTTTTCCGCAGTCCAAATGTTGTTCATAAGAGAGAAAACCCTTTCTGTAGGAGCATTTGACCCTGATAAGCAAAGACTGAATTTCACAATTTTTACAAAGTTTTTTATAAGGTATACTTTTTTTGTCAAAATAATTAAAAATCTCTACCCATCTTTCTTCGACTGTCGACTGACTTTCTAATCACATTTCGATCTTGCCTAAAGTCACATACTTTTTAACGTATGCTATTTCGTCAAATAGTTCGCTGTCATCAATAGTTAAATCTCTAAATCATTTTCACAAATAAGCAATAAACTTTTTTCTACTTCGTCCTAGGAAAGAGTTTCAAGAAGAAGCATCCATTTTGGTTTAATTCTTTAATGATATGCTTAATTCGATAATGCTCGTAATTCAAGGTTGATATTTATTTTTTATACGATAATAATTCGTTTTGTATTAAATATAGAACAAATATAGAACACAATTTTAAAATAGAGAACATTTCCATGTTTTTTATAACAAAATATATCATATAGACATCGGATTGAAATAGAGTACTGTTCTATATAATATAGTACGGTTGGTCCCCGTAGTTATACAGCACACATTATCGCTCTATGGATGGTTAGCAAGAATCAACATGCTGTTAATTCTTAGCTGTGCTGCTGCAAGTGGCTCATAAATTCACACACACACACACACATTGTTATGGTCAACGTTAGAGCCGCTCTCGCGCTTGCCCCGCGCTTAGGTTCTCGATCCCATATACATACATACACACATACATATACACATATACATACATACATATACATACATACATACATATATACATACATATACATACGTACATACATATATACATACACATATATACATACATACATACATATATATATACATACATACATACATATATTTATTCAAATTACATCTAATTGTGAAATTCGGATTGCGAAATTCTAATTTTATCATATTGTTTACATTATCACTGATGACGTCATCATATTGTTTACATTATCACTGATGACGTCATATGGTGAGGAGAACGATGACGTCATTGAGGAATTGGGAGCAAAAAATTTGCTCCACACATACAAATTTTCACTGGTGACGTCACATTTTTGCTCCACCGTACTGAAAAAACTGCTCAAAATTGCTCCTGTCCCAGAACCATCATATTTACACTACTCAAGTCGAAATCAAAAGTAAATAGGCAGCTTTTAAGGAGTGCTCATTAAATTATGGAGTATTCGACAAAATCGTTAAAGCCATCACACATTAAAAATGAGCTGATATTTACGAGCGGTAAATAATTAAAAATGAAAAATCATAAAATCCGCACAATGCCGACAAAAAGTCGTCATATAAATATACATACGCATGCATATCAAATAGGTGGCTGAATTTCGCCAGACATGATGTACGCTGCTTGACAAAGTCCTTTCTCTCACTCCATGCTGCTGGTGTTTATGGCACTTTTAACAGTCGTTAGCAGATTTGAAATGATAATAAAATTTCCAGACTAGCTGTTGACATTTGCGAGTGACAGCAAAATGTCAAAAAGGCAGGGCCATATAACGACAGCAGCAGAGCGGCAGAGTGGGGCACCAGAAGCTCTTTCATACATTAAAATTGCATGTGTGTGTAATTAGGCGAGAGAGGGAGAGAAGCAGAGAAATGGAAACATTCTTGCTAATGAGGTTTATGGCTTAAGCATGAAAATTATGATTAATTGCAATGAGAATGCAAAGTCTAGAAGGGTTTGAATGCGCTTTGGCGTTTGACATATGTAGCAAACAGATTTGCAAATCTCGATGCCTTAAAGTATGCTTTAAATTAATAGGAAGTGCATATCACTAAAATTTAATGTAGCAACGATTTGCTAAGAATTGTAATTTTTGAAAATCAGAGTTTTGGTCCAACATCAATTTGCAATAAAATGAAATAATATTAATAGAGACCGTTTTGATTTCAGGAAATGACTTTTTGTAGGTGTAACAACTTCATTAAGAGCAACTACGAAAAGCATGTTTAATCAGCTACTTACAATTAGTAATCAATTGCTCAGTAGATAACGTATCAATCGATTGATCGAAAATTAGCAGCTCAGCTTTCATACCTTTTATTTGAATCATGTTGTTTATTTTATGCAAATCCAACGCCTAAAAACATGCTACTCATATATGCTAAAGCCTTTCAACACATTCAAAGAGTACACACTCTCAAGCCTAAAAGGCATACTTTCTTCTTGCTATACATTCATAAAAGCATTTTAATTTGCATTTAATTAAATTATTTTAACGAAGTTATGGCATCAAAATTTTGCAAGACTGAGCTTCTACATTCGCTCCTTCTCACACACACACACGCACACACACACACAAGCTCACTCTCAGCGAGGCAGATATTGCCAACATGTTTCCAGCTATGCTTGAAGCGAGCACACAGCAACACGACGAACAAACTTCTGCAAGTGTGCTTGTGTGTGTGTGCTTGTGTGTGTGTGTGTCTGTAACGTTAATCCCCCCGGAATCAGTGTCGTCATATATGCCATAAGGAGCACTATGAAAATGTAGACGTGCTCTGTGTTGGTGTTGTCTGTTTTGCAGGCAGCAATTACAGCTAAAAGCCCAAAAGTATGTAATAATATTTACTTGCCAAAATACTACCACTTTTTGCTGGCAGTCGCCGCGTTTTCATGTTAGTTGACGGTGGAGGGGACAGGAATGCAGTGCGCAGAGAAAGAGGTATTCATTTGTCAATTAGAAAATGATTTTGAAAATTGTTAACGAAAATTTAATTAAAAGCAAGTGAGCGCATACAGCTGAGCCTTTGATCGGTGTATGTGCAGGTATAAGTGCGCCGTAAGGCATGCTCTGGAAAAAGTTGAAATTTATATAAAATGTCTGTAGACTTTGTTGCTGGCGTGTGTCAGCCGTCGATTGTGCACACGTGCTTCATATAATACAGCATACTTTTGGGCGTGTTGTTTTAATATATACGTTACGAGTGGCGTGCACAAAATTGTGGCATAACTTGCGGCGCACAACCCTTTTATGAGTAATTTCGCTTTTGCAAACATTGGCACAGCCTAAGCAAGTGATTTTGAGGACATTTTAGTGTGTGAGCAAAATTACATAACTCTGGAAAAGAGAATTAAAAATTATCGCACCAACTTACAATAAATTTCTGTATGTACTAGAGAAAAAATAATATCTTTTAAACGAAAAGAACAGGAGCCCTAGCTGCAGTCTTTCGACTAACATACATTTATCGAAATCACTTTAAGAATACATATGTATATACATATGTATGTATACTACTCGAATATTCAGCTTCAGTCCAATTGATCAGCCTTTACTTAAGAGTGATGTGTATCATTTTAAATGCAAGTAAGGTGTTATACATTAGTACGATATATACATATATACCGATTCTAACTTATAAATGTCCAGCAAAATACATATTATTTTAGGTACATCACTCGTTGCTATATTTTTCCTAGTGTAACCTCTCGGCTGGGAGTACATCATGTAGCAAATTTGCACCCTGGGTAACATTAGACAGGTGTGTCGTGTAGCAAAAGTTTGAACAGAGTTGTCAACGTTGCTTGTTTGTGTATGTATTAGTGTACTGGAATGTGTGTAGGTTTAAATAATGATAAATGTTGCTATGGAATTTGTCATAATTAAACTTGAAGTATTTATGGCCAAAGTTGTTCCATTCTGTTAGTTCTAAAAAAATTACAGCATGTGAAAAAACAGTTTGGTAATAAGGTCTCTGAAATCCAAGAAGAGATCAAGGCCTTGAGTCCTTAATGCACACGTTCTTATGAGAGAATAGTGGACAGCTTGATTAAGATGAATGAAGTTAATCGAAGAAAATAATGGAAAATGACGGTTATAGGCAGAATATGCTAATGAAAAGATTTTCGAGTTATGCATTGCCATGGAAATGCTGCTAAACTGACGTAATGTCTCTCTTTTAAAAGAACGATGTTTCTTTTATCTCGTCCTCGTTCGTGTTGTAGACGATTTCGTTAAAGAAAATGAGCTTAAAACTCGAATATACAAATTAACACGAACTTTTGAAAATCACTTAAAGATATTTGGAAATATTTTCAACACTTTTCTTGATACTATATTTTTCACGAATAATCAGACCTTAAGCTAATTTTAATAATTAATTTTCATTGGTCTTTCGTCGTAGACGATTACTCAGTTTTGCCAGGCGAACAAATTGAAAACTGCTTCAAAAGACTAGTAGCCACTATTCTTCCCGGAATAGCGTGAATTATGACTTATGGGCATGTTATGCACATTATTTTTACAATCACCAAAGCACGTTTTACTTTAAAAATAGGTAATTTTCAAAAAATATTGTTTGTCATATTGAGTACATAGTTGGTAAACTTACAAGAATTGATGGCCACCATTTTCTAAGTCGTTTAACTGTCTCTCACTTATTGCAAACTGTTTCGCAAACCGGCTAAAATTTGAAGTCAATGAATTAACAGCTGATATTTTTTTCGAACAACCGCTTACGAGGTAGCAACGTAGCAACTGAACGGTAAATTATTGTTAGCAGCAAAAAACAGCTGAGACGGTGACGACACAAGGACTGCGACTGCGACTCTGATTGTGGCTAGGACGGAGTAGCACTGCCGCTGAATTCCGCTACTACTATGCCGGGTAGCTAGAGAAATCGCGTTGACTTGTGTGAGTGTTCGTCGGTTTGCGTGTGTTTGTGTGCTTGGCAGAACACCAAATTTTTTTTGCAGCTTACTTTATGCCATGCATGAGTGCTGCATGCTTGTGTGAGTTTGTGTGTGTGTGTGCAACATGTGACCAATGGCATGTCCTCGTTGCTGTTGTTGGTGTTGAGTAATGCAGAATGAAGTGGTACCGAGACCGGCGAACACACCAACACAATCAAGCAATGTCTATAAAAACAAAGGAAAAACACTAACAATAACGAGAAAAAAATAAATTGCCCCAACTTGTTGTTGTTTTAGTATTTCCGCTCGTTTTTGCCAACAACTATTACCGAGCGACAATTAGTGTGTTGAGGTGGTTGCCACTCAAACATGCGGCGAGTTGAAGAATTTTGACCGGGCCGCAACGATAAGTATAACAAATAAGGAAGCTTCAGTCAGGTTAGCCCGACAGAATAATACCCTACCCAAAGTTACCGAGTGGGGCGATAATCCACTGCAAAAAATCGAATTGTGGGTGAATTATTAAATTAAAGTGGGCGGACTACGCCCATTTTTATAAAACTCAAAAGTATTCTTAATAAAACCAAAGAGAATAAGAACGAAATGTAGGGACCAGAATATTATGTATAATTCCTTTAAGCCGGGCGTATGCTATGTTTTCCATTTACCGCCTATATAGCGGGCGGACCATGCCCATTTTTTGTATGACATGGAGGGCTAGGGCTAGTGCCTTAACCTCACAACAAACTCTCATTGCGTAATGTGAAATAAGACAAACTAGAGCCATTTTATAGAGAAAATTCCGAGGTAAGTGGACTAATGGGATAATTGTGGGCGTATTCTTCAAGCGATCTCGCTAATTTTGGAATTGAAACTAAGGTTCAGTGCAAAAATGTGCGGATACAAAAAATACTGCATTGTGGAATCCGTGCTCAAGAACGCCAGAAAACCGGAACAGAAATATTTACGGAAACGATTTTATAATTCGGAATTCATTGTTATTGTTTCTTATTTTTCGATTTCGAAGTGCAAAATATGTGATATTTTTAGAGTACACATTTTTTTCCAGTGTATGCTGTCATTAAAGCTTTGCGGCTTGTAGCGCTCAGGGTAGCAGCATGCCGTGACCTGCAGCAATATTTGTTAGCAGCAACAACTGAGACTAGCAAATTGCAAATGCATGAATTTTGTTGTTGTTGTTGTTGCATTTGTCTATCGATTGCCTTCATAACGACCAAACCCAAACAACAACCAGAGACAGCAGACAAATTTCAGATGAATACAACAACAGCAACATGTCAGCTGCAACCACTTTAGCAGCGGCATACAGACAGCGATCAGCAGTAGTCGGCAGTGTTGCCAACTACATATACTATATGTGTGAATATATATGTATATATGTATGTATGTACATATGTATGTACATATGTATGTACATATATGTATATAGCTGCATGTTGGCCAGTTCATGGTTGCGGCGAAACTCCTTGTTTCATGTTGTTGTTTTTTGCACTACATCTGATGAATCATCATTTCGTTGCACGTACAACAATTTTCTCTGCTTTTGCGCTTGTCGTTGGGTTTCCTGCAGTTGGGCTGCTACGGCTGCTTGCCTCAATGGTTTTTATTGTTTTTGGTGATTTAGTCTTCATTTTCCAATTTACCCTTTTATCTGCTTTTCCCTTTTATTTCCTTCAGTTTTTTATGCTCCTACCGGAGCTTAGTAATTTTATGCTTAATTTTTGCGTGCTTTCCTCTTTTATGGTCGGCTCTTTTGGCCAGGTCTTTGCCTTTTCGCTATGGAGCTAATTTTTGTTGCTTGGTTTTTGGCAAGGGCATTATGCAATAATTGCAAATTACAACTGCATTATCCAAATTACCGTTATAACATATCTGCACATCACTACTTACATACAGAGTTGCATTTGCTTGCAAGAGGATGGTGCACATACAAAATGCAGTTTTATGACTTACCTGCAAAGAAAATGAAAATGTGGAAAAATTAGATTTAGGTAATTACAGTAACAATAATATTTAACAATAATGAAAATTGTAAATCTCAATATGAAAAAATCGTGAATGGTAGAAGAACGCTACAAGAATGGCAAAAAACTATGTATTGCAAATCATCTTATGTAAAGTACCGTTGCTACACTTCCGGCACACGGGCGCATAGTTAAACCTCTCTGCCTAGCGCTGGAATAGCAAACAGTGTAGCCAACTTGACGATAGTGCTGCTGGCGGCGATTGCCTGGCGCCGCCCTGTACGAGCGCAAAATAGAGTGGGACAGGCAAAGCATTGCGAACAGTGAAAAAGCAACCATAAATTGTCAAATGTCAAAACAAAGTAGTAAAGGCTGGAAGAGGCCGACAAGCGTAGCAAATTTGCGAAGTTAGACATTTTGACACTTTACTACTGCTACTCGCCTTTTTGCATTTTAAACTGACTTTTGTCAGCTGGCTGGAGGTACCACCATAATAACTACCACTTTTACCAGTAAAAAGTTGTAGAAGTAGAAGAGAAATGTCAGAGAATATGAAATACTGACAAGAAGAAGTAAACATTTTATAAAATCAACGAATGCTTTTTCAGTAAAAACTAGTAGATTAACAGATCAACTGCTTTCGAAAATCTATATTTAATTATTAAGTTTTCCTAAGTTTTACAAGAAATGCACTTAAATATTAACTTAAAGCTGAAATTATACATCTGCACGTCAGTCAGCTGCTTTCTGCCTCTTCTTCTAACTGGTAAAATTTTGCACTCATTTGAAAAATCAGCTTTTTTTGCATCGGCTAGCGGGCGCTCTCTTTTACAAATCTTTGTATGAAACGAATGCTTTTTCAGTAACAGCTATTTTCTGTGTTTCACTTTTTTTGGGTGTTACACACCTTTGAAGTGAGTACTATCGAATTTTCTGAAGTGTGCAAATTAATAGTGCAGTACCCTTTGCACTTTGTGCTTGTAGTGCATGTGCAACGGTAAATTGCATTATCCAGAGAATTACACAATGCGCTTGGGAGAAACGCTATGTACTTATGTACATACACATGCGTATAAAATTGAAAGAGCCCTACTACACGCATACGTGGGGTTGCCACACCGCACACAATATAAAGAACTATTCCAGAATGTATCGTTATATTATAAGGAACTCGTAGCTTCATTACGAATACCAGCTCTTGAATCCGGACGTAACAGATTTCAGAGCATTTGTTATTTAAACTGAAGATCTTATTTTTTTAAATATTACGAGTAACTCGCAACAACAAATTCGGAATGTAAGTATGTAGAATACGAATTTTACAATTCGTAGTAATTTTGTAACTACAGTAGATTGGCAGCTGGAATGCTGGGGTGATTTTATACCAGAAGACCTAACTAGAAAATGTTATTAATTTTTTTTATCACTATAGCTATTGTGTAATTATTCTTCAAATTTCCAATAAAAGGAATTAACTGAATTCAAATACAAGAGCGCAATTCTAAAATATGTAAATGTTTTCTCAATCAATTCTGTTATACAACTCCACATACAAATTTCTTCGAATGAAATATATTGCACGCAATATATGAATTGTAATATCTCATGAGATACATTTCATGATAGCTAAAGTGGGTTACACCTTCTATTTCATTCAATGAAAAATTGTGGGGTTATGTTTGAAACATTCTAACAATTTAATTCCTCTTCCACAAATAAGTAGTTTGCCACTTACTTAAGAGGGTCGGAAAGAGGAGCCAGAAGGTTTGATAGCTTTTAAATATATGTATGTATATAGAAATCGGCATTTTAATTTATGTAATATCGTGTGAAAACTTAATACATGCAATAGAACACAGAAATACCGACAGATGGGCAGGGGGAAAACTAGATAGCGCACTAGACCCAGCCAGTTAGACAGGTAGAAGAAGAAAAAGAAAAAGTAGAGAAGGTAATTTTATCATAATCTTTTAGAGCACAGGCATAATGTGCAATAATGCGGTAAATTTTGCACATGGCATAGAAAATTCTTATGGAATGAAAGAGAGCGACAACAAAAAAAGAGGAAGACGGTTCAAGCGGACGAATCACGGCCTTCTGTATGGTTCACGGTTCAGGGCTCATGACTTTATGCCCGTATTCTTGCGTTTCTTTTCATTTGTGTTAAGCTAAATGTATTAAAGTCTTATGCGAAAACTTATATTTCTCTTAAATTTCGACTTGTAAAAAATTTGCAGCGAACGGAGAAGATGAAAAAACAGCTGACTTTCAAATAGCCGAAGCGTAATAGAACTTCGTTTTCAAGACGAAGTTAATTTTAGTGACATTTGTTGAACTTTTTACTATTAAAACAAACCAAATATACTCGAAAACTTGGAAATATGAGTGATATGGTAAGGGAAACAAGTGAAAGAAGTTTCCACGTCATTTTCACTACTCATAAATTTGACACTTGAATGTTTTCATTGGAAAATGGTTTGCTTACTTTTCAAATTAATGTATCTTCCTGTCAGAATTCATCTTTTTTCCTGAAATTTCTCTTCTACAAATTATATTGGTTATATTATCTAATATTAAATTATTATTATGACAAAATTCTGCAAAATTATAAAATCACAAAATTTCTGGCTAGTAAGCAAAAACAATGCAGATTATTCTGCTTGCGTCAAAAAAGGTCCTCTCCGAGCGTCATAATTTACCATAAATTGTAAAAAATACCTATGTACAAACCTAATTGTTTTCTGCACAATATAACAAAACAGCAAATAATTTATTGCAAACATTCTACATAAACATAAATAACATAAACATACGTATATAAACATAAAGGTTAATTTATACAGGCATATTTATTTCGATACATGCTGCGGCGATATGTACTTAATTTTCATCTGTTCATAATTAATACAAATTTATTGATTTTTCCGTATTTTAGGCTTTAATATTGGTGTAATTTAGCTTGACCAGAAACAGATATGGGTGCGGGTAAAAACGGTAGCAGGGTGGCGCAGTGACCAGAGTCCATGGATTGCAGTAGTACATACCGAAGTGGGAGGAAGTAAAATTAGTATTGTGCAGACAAGTGGAAATTTCCTCGAAGGTTATTTTGAGCGAGCACAGGGCGACACAGGGACAGAAGAGGCTTTCGGAATCAGTGGTTAATTAAGTTGATTGGGTAGGCTTAAGGGTTGCTTTGTTTTGGCCTTAAGTCTTGAACGTACGAAGTGCGTGAGAGCACATACACAAAAAAGCCAATTAACAAATTTTGATCATGACGTGCAAAAAGGCACTAATTTGTATTCTTGAAAGTGGTGCAAAAAGGTTATGCTCTATAGGTATGTATGATTATATAATGGTTTCACTGGCTTCGGCCTTTTGAGTTACTGTATGCAAACGCGCCAGTAAGAAAGTTTTTCAATTTCAAGTTTGTAAGTCGACGGCGAAAATACATCCGAATCTTCTGTAGGAAGGACAAGTATCAAAAAAGGATAGGATAATTTATAAGGGATCAATCCCAAAAAGAGACGAAGCAAGACCACAAAATTGATATGTATTTCCAATATAGCCTTTTCCTATTACACACTTTACTAATCATAAAATGATCGAACTGGAGAAAAGTTTTTGAGACGATTATGACATTTTTCTGGATCGAAGGGAACACTTCTTTAGTCCACATAACAGCTAAAGAGCTGGTACCTAAAGAGGTACTTTTAGTTGTTTGCTGTGGTTTGATTTTTCAACTATTTACAATTCTTATTTTTTTATCCAATCCAGAATTCCTTATTCTTCAATATTGAAGTAAGCTGGGGAAAATTTTTGATTTTTTCAAAAGAACAATGATCTAATATAAATGACCAAAAAAAAAATACATATATCAAATAACATTATTTTCTATCTGTTTCGGTAACTGCAACCATTAATTTAAAAAAGTCAAAATTGAGTGCAGCGAACTTTTTATGTCAACTCCTCGCCGGCCACATTGTTCCCCAACAACTAGCGTTCGCTAGTGTTCAGGAAAGTGTGATAAACTTGAACACATTATTAGCATACTTCGGAAACTAATTTTCCAGCCCCTTTTCCACCAAATTACCGCTCTCCAAAGTTTCTCGAAATTATGCCATTATAAAGCGTCAAGTTTCCAACGCCATTTACACTCTTCCGGGCAGCAGTCCTTCCCTTGCTTGGACGCCGCATAAAATGCAACTTTGTTACTTTGTGTGTAAATTGTAAATAAACAAAGAACAAAAGCAGTTTTGTCCCTTCCAACTCTTTCCGGTCTGCTACCATGCCCCGCTAGCACACATAATTAAAAAATGCGTCAAAATAAATTGCGGGCAAGAAAAAACGATGAAAGCGTGCGACGTTGAGCAAGGTTTTGCGTGGAAAGGTAAACAACAAAGTGGCGGTAAACAATAACAAAGAAAAAAAAATATATAAAAAAACAGAAAGGAAAGTGAGCTAAAAAAGCAAGGCATGTTTATACAGTGGCTTTGTTTAGTCATTGTTACTACATACTACTTTTTGCTACTACTTTTTTCCCTACCAGCGTATAATTACTAAACTGGATGGAAAATGACAAGAAAATAAGTGAAAAAGAAAGACAAGTTTTAATTAAAAACTGCAAAGCAAAGAATTGATGAGAATGACAGGCGGACAATTGTAATTTTTGGTGCTTCTACAGAGAATTGCAAATTTTCACTCGAATTACAAAACAGGAAATTGAGGTTATGAAGTCATAACGGTAATATTACAGGCATTATACAGCAAGGGCGTTTCGGGCTTCAAAAAAAAAGAACAATGAGGAATATCAACTGTCATATACAAAGGCAAACAAACTACAAAAACAACAACAAATGCACATAAATTTGCACCGCATTTAGCATACAACTGAAAATGTTGGCAGCACTTTTAACGCTAATGCCGTGCCCTAAACAGCTGTGCACCAGCGTTGACATGAAGGAAGATTGAGGGTTCCGTTGGTAGTGTTTCACAGTGTCAGTGACATTTTGTGCCATTGCGTAGCGCATCCCCTCCTTTCTCCTTTACTATGGGTGGAACCATAAGTATGCCCGCGTGTATAGAAAAAAAAAGAACGGCGACATAATACTTCCGCTTACTGCACATCCGGTTTAGACAACAAAATGGCGCTACTAATGATATTGCTGCACAAACATACATACATACATGTCACATATGTATGTATACAGTTGTGCTCGCAAAAATAGCAGCGCATAACGAAAAAAGCAGTATTATCTTTTTAAAATAAGAAATATTAAATGAAAATTTTTACATATGTATATACACATTTTGGCGATAAAGAGCATAGTAGTACAGTTAAGAGAAATGCAAATCAAAAAAATCGTTATTTTGACAATTGATATACCCTTCAGAAGTCGTAGTATATACATATGTACCTATAATTTTAACCAAATAAAATTAATAAATTCACTTTTTTGTTTGCCTAAAGGAACAGGTCTCTTATTAATTTTCGTTGGTTTTATTTGTAAAATTTTCGCATATGGTTTTTTAATTTTTCCTGACTGCTGAATAGATGATCAAAAGATCTGCTGTCATTTGGGAACTCGAGATCTTTGGGAAGAACTATTTTTCTATTGATTATTCGAAAAGTAATTTTGGTTTTTAGAATAGTTTCATTACGTCGAAATCTTGACTAGTTGGCAGAAGCTTTAAAAGGCCATTTGTTTGGGGTAAATGTAAATCGAATCTATTTTTTGCTGCTATTTTTGTGAGGAAAAGCAAAAGCCTTTGGACATGTTGTTTTGATTTGACGTGCACAATACAACGAATGAAATGTATGTATTATGTTCAATTGAAGCATGAATTGCTGATAAAATTGCATAAAAACTGTTGTATGAAAATTGTGCAAACAAAAGGAAAAATTTGTGCAGAAACAAATAAAAATATGACATGTTGCACCATACGGCAACACCATGTGGCAACGCTATGCACACAATAAAACTAACTTTTTACTATGCGCTGTCCCTATTCAACTTTCCGCTTTGCGTTGCTTTTAAAGCTTGACCACGTTAAGCGGCAATATCCTTTTATGCGACCTCAGTATGTGGTGCCTTCCGCTTTGTGCATGCTTCCCGGACGCGCGTGAATCCACTTTCTGCTAAACAATATGGCAATCTCAAATGCAATGCAGCACTGCGGTTGATGCAGTGTTGGTAAGTGTTGCAAATGTCACCGCCATAAAAGCACAACAATAGCAACAACAACAACAATGCATAAGCATGCACGTAGTATGCATACAGCAGTTGCATAAAGCTGGTAATTTATGACAATGCCTATTATACGCTGGTTTTTCGTTTATTTGTGTGTGTGTGTGTGTGATAAAATTTACCACATGCCACATATTAAACAATAACAGTAAACGCATGTCAAATACCCACACTACCACAAATGTTTGGAGGACTGGAGATATCATGACATGTGTACAACGAAATAAACGAAATACATACAAGAAAATACTACAATAACGTATTTTTTATGTTACTATCCTCGAAGAGAAAACGCCAAAAAGTGCCATCATTCATATAAAGTGCCAACGCTTTCAGCAGTACAGATAAGCACTTTTGTTTCTGATTTTATGCGTCTTAATGAACATTTCTAGTGCACGCTGTAGGGACGCAGAAATGATAACAAGTGGATAATATATGATTATAGTCCTATTTTTATCAACAGCGCCGCGTTGGCTCAGTGGACAAGTACTTGGTCGCTGATGCGGGAGGGCCTGGGTTCAGCTCTCAGTCCGGCACATAACATCTAATACAAAGAGCATTTGTTTTAAAATTGTTTCTTTACGCGGCGGCGCCACTTCTCGTAATGAATTGGCAATTCTCCGAGAATATTTTTTGCCATGAAAAACTTCCCAACCCGTTCGGATTTGGTTAATTTAGGTCCCGTTGATTTGCGAAAAATATAACAAGCACACACACAAGCTAACGCAAGAAATCAATTATTATCAATAATTTTTATTATACATAAGCCCAATTCACAATCTTGTGCAAATGGTCTGGGAATTTTGCGATTGACAGTTTTGTAGCAAACTACTGTCATAACTACTGTTTTTTTGCTACAAAACTGAATTGCAAAAATCCCAGACCATTTGCACAAGATTGTGAATTGGGCTATAGTTTTGAAAAAATTTCATATTACTTTGCAACACTGAAAGAATCCATTTCCAAATGCGCCATTGAAATATGCTACATTTATTTTCATTACTTTACGTTCAAGCTTTTAATACCAAAGCCGTTTAAATGTTTATAAACACGCACATGTGTTAGGCAAATAAAACCAAATGACAGTTGAACATTTGTTGTTTACTTAAGCGGCGAGCGGAAGTGCGCCATTTTGCTGCTGGTAACGACAGTTTTACAGCAAATGACATTTTCACAACAATTACAACGGCGAATAAAGGAATATTAAAGCGATGCCCTGTTTATTATTTTTTTTTTGGAAAACGTCAACAATGTAAACGTGCAGTTGGCAGAAAGCAAAATAGAGTAGTCAAAACGGAAATGAAATGCTTTTTGTGTTATAAAATTGGGGAAAAAATGTGCGGGAAAATAATTGAAATGAAAGCCACATTTAAATAAAGAGTAAATGTTAAAATTTAAAACTATAAAAATTATCAAATTGACAATTTCCGGCAAAATGTAGTACTAAATTTTATTGTGCTCAAATTGAAATTTGAATGCAATAAATTTCTGCTTCTATTTTTTGGAATTTTCAATAATGGAATTAAAATAAAATAAGTTGGCCAAACCAAGTCGCTGCTCATGAAAATACTTTTCTCAAATAAACACGTGCCATTTTTTACTAACTGGAGCAGAATTGCAATATTAAATTTTTACGCATAATTTTGATAATAATTCAATTATTCTTTTAATTAAAAATATGCATTATGAATAAGCTACGAAAAGTAGGAATAACGCAAGCTGTTAAAAATGGAAAGATTACCACTCCACTTCTTGGCAACATGCAATTGCACTCAACAAAAAATTGGAATTAATTAAAAAGCATTTAAATGCAATACGCTAGCACATACTCGAAAAAATTCCGCTGTAATTAATTGCAATTTCTGCTATTCTCTTTATTTGCGTTATCTCTGCTTCACAGAAAAAAAAAGTTTATTAACAATTTTAAATGTAGACTTGCAGAAATGAGAACACGACAAAAGTTAAAAGCGACAAACTGCCACCATTTTGGACAGACTGAAGTTCTTTACAGCAGGCAGCCAGTGTTGTTTACCGTTTGACATGCGGAATCTCTTTGTCTTCTTTTTTACCCCTCAAAAAACAGAACCAGCAAACATTTGTCATGTTGCTGCGCAATTGACAGATAACTGCATTAATTTTAAGTGTCAGATTTTTGATTTTTAACTCATTTAAAGTTTAGTGGCAGCATGCAACAGCTATGCAGAAAATCGATCATATTAAATATTACAGTATGTATAAAAAGCAAATAAAAAAGGGTACCATTTCTTCAAGCGCTCATATTACATAACTCTGGTAAGGTTCGGGTTCAGCTATCTGCGAAACACAGTCGACGTTCAATAATATGAGAGAAAAAAATTCGAAATTCGTATTATCAAACGGTAAACTTTTGCGGAATCCGTATTATAGAATCGTGTGTCACAAAATACTGCATTCGTATTATTGGACATTCGTACAAACGAGCTTTCGTATTACTGGACGTTGACTGTACATTTCATTTATTATTATGGATTCGATTGATAGGCTATCCGACGAAATATATCTGACTATCGAAAATTTTCCGCTCAAAGAACTATCAGAACAAAAATTTTTCTTTTTAATTAATATGCTTTATTATTAATATAATTATTCATTTGCCTTAAAACTTTTAAGGAACTTCTTGTTGTCCTTTTATACATATCTTAATCCTTTTCAAGCTATAGAATGCTTTTGCCTCTGGCGAGCAGAAATGCTTATTCTTTACTTAATTTACGAGGCATAAAGAAAATGAATGAATTTAATATTTGCCGTAATAGAGAGTAAAAGAGAATTCAAGAAAATAAGTAGTAAAATGGCATAAATGGATTTTTTATGCGTCCCTGCAGTAATGTTTTCTCAGCTATTTTGAGAGGCTTAAGTGCTGAAATGCAAAGTCCTTAGGGAAAATAGCGTAGTTGGATAACCTGCCAACAAAGGCAAGAACTATTTAGTATGAGTATGCCACACAAATTGAAGAGTTACTTATGAAGAAAACTGTTAACAATAAGCGGAAAGAGAATATAATCAAAAAATTTTAAAAATTTCCGAAAAAATTTACGCAATACCGAAATAAAGCCCGACTAATTTAAAAAGGCGCCGCGGTGGCTCAGTGGGCTAAGTGCTTGGTCGCTGATGCGGAGGACCCTGGTTTCAACTCCCGGTCCGGTAACATCTAATAAAAAAGAAAATTTGTTTTCAAATTGTTTCTTTGCGCGGCGCCACTTCTCGCGGTGAATTGGCAATTCTCCGAGAATAATCTTTGCCATGAAAAGCTTCTTAAACCCGTTCGGATTCGGTAAAGTAGGTCCCGTTAATTTGTGAAAAATATGACAAGCACACAGAAGTTAACGCGAGAAAGCTAGGCCTAAGCCTCGTTCGCGGGCGCTTGTGCCATTTACTTATTTATTTTTTTAATTTAAAAAGAAAAAATAGAAAACCAGTGAGCGTAATATCGAATTTCCATCAACTTTAATTCGAGCAATCCTAAGGCAAAAATAAAGAAGCCAAAAATGAAATTAATATGCCAGCTACGGTGTGTTGTCTGCACTTTCTCGGAACACCCGCACACTGACGTGCATTGCACACCTTATACAATCCACGCTGGTACATATTTTACGGGTCGCGTCCAGACGATTTTCATATTTTATTGCCCAACTACAAACGAACAGAAGAGGCAATTCATGACTCATTTCTCGACTACCTTTTTTGGGTTTATATCCTTTCTTTTCTTATTACCACTTCTCATTCACTTCTACCTTAGGATAGCAGTTGCCACCCTACAATTATGTGCGCCTGTTTTCCAAGCAAGGCAGAGCAGGTAAGTCTGACGTAAATTGTGGACTTTGCCTTGGATTTGCGAGAAAATACGTTTGCTGCACTTATTTCTGTATGCTTGTTTTTTGGGCGCCATTTTTGATTAAACCGCTATAAAGTACTACAACTACGCTGCAAAAGGGAATATGATGGTGGTCGCTGGTGTTAAATTGCAAAAAAAAGAAGAAAGGAAAAGACGTAATGCGATGACAACGACGACGATGAAGCAGCAACAAAGAAAAAGGTGCCGGCGGCAATACAACTGTAAATAACGGTAAATATTTTTTAGGCACAACAGACAACACTGTTCGGGTAGCCGCCGCCAACAGACCGGTGGGTAGCCGACAACACTGCAGGCAATTAAATTGCTAGATGTAAAGAAACAAAGCAGCCAGCGAAGGGAAGACGCCGCTCGTGGTCACATTTTAAGTACTGGAATTTATTCTTATCTTAATGACAGCAGGGATGCACGCCATGCCCAGTGGAGTTAGCAGTGGGTCCAAGGGAAAGCAAAGGGAAAATTATGTTAGACACAAAAAAGAAAAGTTATAGTTAAAGGTCAGTAAATTCAATGTCAACACATTTGACGTCAATGGCGAACTATTAATAAAATGGAATAAGAGTTCTGCAAAAGGGTTAGCTCGAATTGTATTTTAGGTTGGACAGACGTTTGTAAAACTGTTAGTGATAATCGTTTATGGCATCATGTACACGTTTGTAAATCATCTTAACTATATCATTCCCAAGGCATTTTCGAACCTGGGTTTCCTGCGTAGATATTGTTCCGATTTCAAAAATCCGTATATCCGGAAATCTTTATACTGCTCCCTGGTTCGCTCGAAATTAGAATATGCATCGGTTGTCTGATCCTATTTATATGTCGCACTCCTCTCGTGTTGAGAGAGTACAGCGGAAATTCCTCCGCTTCGCTCTTTCGCCCCTCCGTTTCCTTCATACAGTGCTCGTTGTCTCCTTGTAAATTTAAAATCTCTTGAGAATAGAAGATCCATCCTTCTTCTAATGTTTGCATTTGATCTCCTTCGTGGTAAAGTTGATTGTCCTGCGCTATTAGAGTCGATTGCTTTCCTGGTCCCGCGAAAAAATATGCGTGTTGTGCTACCGTTTCATGTGAAAGTTGATCACTGTAATTACGCTCTTTTTGCCCCTATTCCCAGAGCCCTGACTCTGTTCAATAAAGTCGCGAAGACTGTGGACTTAGATTTCTCACTCTCAAGACCCGTCTTCAAAATGGCATTAGATAGGTAATTCAGTAATTAAATTGATATCTTTAAGACCATTATTGTCTTATTATTGTCATTGTTATTTGCATTGTTATCTTTCTTGTTTTATGTTCGACTTGTTTGTATTATCTTATGATAACATTATGTACCCTTAGTTTTTTAGCCCTATTGTGTTATTTTATTGAGTTAGTCTGTAAGGATTTTATTGTCCATAGACTTAAATTGGAATAAACTAAACTAAACTTTCGCGATTTATTGCGGCCGTGTGGTTATCGTTTGTCTAGTTGACTCTTGTATCAAAACGTAAGTGTGAACACCCATTAGTTAAATGGGAACCACAGAGCATGACAAACAAAACGAACCAAAATCATTTGAATCCTAGTGTGACTGCGGCCAAAGGCAGTGCCATCGCAAGTGAAATGAGTGTTTATTCTGTCATTAAAAATGCTTTCTTCTGATATATCGGTCAGAATCAGTTGAAGTCGCTATTGAATTGAATGTCCAGAAATTTAAGGAACTTATAAAAACTTTGTACGCCTTTTATCTGAAATTTTATGAACAAATTTTTGATATTTTCGATGCTTTTGCATTATTCTTAATTAATTAAATACCACTGCATTTCTTTGTTTAAAAAATGAAATACCAAATATACATAGTATTTTAAATCACTTAAAACTAGAATGAATACTTACTGATAAATTTCACTTTCTTGGAGAGTCTCGGTTGTTTTGAGCGAATTTTATTGTTTTTCTTAATGGGTGCCGACCTTCTGGATACTACATTTTGTTGAGCAGACGTTAGCATTTCGAATAAAAGATATTAGATATAAGAGAATATAAATTTAATACAGCAAACAATTAACGACACAAAAAATGGCGGCGCAAAATTTAGCTGAAATTCTGTTGGCAATGCAAAAACCTTTTACGCAGCATAAGAGTGTAAATCATTCCGTAAGGCGGAGTAACTGATATCCTTATGTTTAATTGGACAGAGTACATACCCCTATACGCCACACTCGACTCGAGCGCTCATTGCTGTTTCACAGAGAGGAAGCAATTAAGGCATGTTTGCCTTCTTGCTTGCAACGGAAATCTTATTCATTAAGCTCGACACTTGAAAGAATAATAAAGAATTCAAAAATAAATAAACAAGCGTAGGGAATAAGCGTTGGAAGCAAGTGCGGCAGTGGCTATATGACGAGCATATACCGTGTCCTGCTGCAGGTAAGGAAGCAAAGAATATACGAAAAATAAAATTAACGCAGCGCCATTTTTCAAGCGCCCTTCCAACGACTCCGCTGACAATAGCGCATTTTGTGTAAGCTCGTTGGCAGCAGCATTCGTAAATTGGTTGTTTTCTTTCTGTTTGAACGCAATTGAAACTTCAATTAAAATCCGACAATTTTGAACTGAAGCGCAGATTTAAAGCAAATTGCTGCTTGTTGGCGCATATTAGACTGCTCACAACTCACACTCACACTCATACACTCACACCAATAAACGCCAGTTTCGTTATTTGGAACTTCACGCTGGGGTGTGTCTTTGCTATTCAACTACACCATTTAACAAAATTTCATTTAATTTTTGTGACAAGGAGCAAAACATGATCCAAGTGTGTCTTTCTGATAGACCAACTGTGCCCCAGAAAGTCGCTATAACCTATTAAACTGTACCTGTGCAGTGACTTTCAATTAAAGTCCAATTGAAGTATTGAAATTCCTGCTATTCAGGAACATTAACCCCTCAACGCAATTTTATATTGCATTAAAATCAAGTTATTTTTTCATTGATCCAATAAATTGTTTGTTGTTCTGTGCAACCCAGTTGCATTTTTGCTGTTGTAATTTTCATGTCAACTGATTAAACTGGTTGCCTTTTGCATGTAATCAAGTGTGTGGGAAAAAAGCAAGATAACTCACATGTTCATCTCGACAAGTTTGCCCCCATAAAGCTTTCAACTTAATGAAGCTTAAAAAAAACAACACAATGTTGTTTGCATATAAATTTTGCTACTTTTAAGGTTTTTCTAGCAGTTGGCATTTCCTGTCTGTATTGTTCTTTCAACGCATTTCTCCGATGTACGCAATTTTATTTGTAGACAAATTAAATTAAACACTAGCTTGCGCTTTGAATTTTGAAGTGCAGGCACGTAGTTGTGAGAGGGAATTTTGTGGCAACTTTATTTGATTTGATGCAAGTTTGAAAAGGCAATTTATGTATGTAGTAGAGTGCACGTGATTTTCATCTTAAAATAACAAGTTGGAGACTTGTCAAAAGCTTGTCACGTGATGCCACTGTAAAGTGAAAGCCTGAAAAGTGCTACCCCTTACTACAGCTCTGAGTATATATGTAAGGTAGGCGGCAAGCTTGTTGTTTGCTGCGATACTTTGCAAATAAATTCAAGGCAATTTTTGAGTGTGCATGCGGGCGTATGAGCAACATTAAGTTGAATGTCACTCATACGACCTGCATTCAAAGTTTAAATGAAATGAAATTAACTGAATTTATTGTTTATGCCGAGTAAACAGTTGAAGTGTGCACAGCTCTTTGAAATGCTAATTTTATATGAAAAGGGGAGGAAGTATAATTGTACATACTAAGAAATTGTCCTTTGGAAACGGAAAAAAATAGCAAGTATACTTTTAACTTTATCAAGTCTACCTGTACCTTAAATGGTACATCTTTGACCCTGATTGCTGTTTTGCAAGAAAAATCATGTTATTGGTTTTCCACATTTCACAAAAAAATTTAGGTTTATAAAATGTTATGAAAGCGCGATTTTACTAAGAACATAAAACCCATTTGTGTTTTCTAAAATTAGCTTAAAAAAATTTAAATATACGACTGCACTTAAAAAAATATGTATTCCTTGTCATTTAATTGAATATTTTTTGACAAAAAACGAAATTAAAGAAAACGAGCGAAGTCTTTGGTGCGGGCAGGAAATCCTTTCCAATTTTGCAACAAGTAGCTGGAATTTGATGGCTTTTCTTAATTTGGTTTTATAATTTAAGGTCAGAGCAGTTGCTAAGCTTTCCAGCAGCAGATATTATGAATTATAAATCACAAGCCTTCATAATTAATGCAAAACATACACAGCGACAGAGAAAAGTGCAAAATTTAGCTCGGTGACTGTGTTCTGCGACTCCTTCATATTTTTGCCATATTCAAAAGAAAAAGGGGTGCATTTTGAAATTCTCGCTACTTGCTTATTTGCTAGCATTTTGCTTATTCCATTTATTTTTGCAGAAGCAAGCAAATGGTCTGCCTGATTTTTTTACGTGTGTACGAGTATGGGTGACTTTATTATAAAGTTGAATTGTGCTGTAATCCGCTGCTCATTACACAGTCTGTGTAACACCCACGCTACACAGTCTGTTTAATATTCGTCATATATACTGCCCTTTTCTTCTCTTTCACCCTCAATCGTCATCATTAAGTCGCATTTGTTTATAATTCCATGCATAAACTTTTTTGCTGAATGCACATTAATTTCAGTTGTGTCTGTGAGTGTGAAGAAAGAAAAACGATATGCAAGTAAAGATGAAAAGAAAGGGGAAAAAGCAAATGATTTGTTTATCTTTTTTTTTCATTCATTCATTGTAAAAGTTCTGATGTTGCTTTGCATTTTCTTTACTTTCTTTGAGCATAGCATGTTTTCTGAGGCAAGTGTGGACTTTCAACTGTTTAGCATAATTTTTCTATAAATATTGAAATTTTGGTTTGTAAAGTAGAGCGGGGGCAATGCCAGCAAATTGAACAACGCAGCTGTGAGCTTCAATAGATTTGTTTAAATTACTGGCGTTAAGCAAAAAGATGTGCAAAATTTGCATATGATTTATGTGGAAATATGATACGACGCTTGTTGCATTTTTAATAAAAATCAATATTAAAAATTTTTTTTAGTAGCATTATGTTAAAAGCATACAGCTGTTTTGCCTGTTCTGCTTTCAAGTCTTCAGTTAGTTATTTTGAAAAACTATTCTTGCTTTTAAATCACTGTTATTTTCTTCAAAGTTTTTCAAAATTTGTTCAGTCTCAACAACAAATTTGAACTCAGCGTAAACAAACATTTTCTGCACAACAAAATGAAGTCATTGCAATAGCTTCTGCTAATAGCGTAAAAGTTAAGCTGCCAAAAGGAAAACTGTTATTCAAAAATACTTCCAAAAATACTCTATAAAAATTTGCATCTGAATGAGAGCTGTAATTAAGCTAATTTGTTTACAAAGCATTCGAAAAGCACACGCAAAATCGTACTCGAAAGCAGCTTTGCAATTCCCACATGCCACACAAAGTTTTTACATGCTCGCACATATCCTTCCGCTCTTACACATTGCATAACAAATTTCATGTAATTTGCGCATTTCCTTGACGCAATTCGATTTTCTTTTTGATTATGCCAGCAAAGTCGCATTAAAAACTCATTATATACGGAGGAATGCGTACATGTTTGCATATACATACATATACATTTTTCTGGCATATTTTTGGGCGAGCTGACGTGCAATCATTGCGACAAATCTTTTAATGTGTATGTACATACGTCATAAGCAAGCGGAAATTTTGGAAATAAATTTGTCTGCAGCGAAATTAAAGCAAAAATATATATAATTATATGTAACGTAAGAATGTAGCGCCTCAAATGCTGCTACATTCATTTTTTAAACCATTCCGTTTAATATATTGATAGTTTAGGAAGCAATTTTTTGTACTTCCTGCTATTTTATAAAATTAAGTAAGAGAAAAAACTCTATTTCAAACTTTTAGATATGTAGTATAATTCCGATTTTTTCAACTTTGACTTTTACCTCTGACCACTTTATATCCCTATCCTATTTTAAGACGTTTTGATCTTTTTTGAACTATTATACTTGTAGTTCAAAATTTTCTTTTAATAGCAATATTTCTCACCATTTTTAATTCCATAACAATTTTATTCTTAACTTCTAAGATTTAAACTTTTCTTTTCTTCTTCTTTATTTTATAATTCTCAATATTCTCTCAATTTATTTGTCCTTCTGTCCGCTTTTTCCCTTTTATTCTTTCAATGGTATTTTTTCTTTTGTTATTTTGAGCTTCCTTGATTAGAAGTTCTTTCTGACCTGTTCTTTATTCTTTTTCAAGCCATTTATATTATCACCATTTTGAACTTCTACATTCCATACAAATTTATTGAAATCTTACATTAAAGCGCCTAGAAGGCTGCTTTATTTGGTTTGCTTTACTTTTCAGTAAAATATTTTGCTATTGCACTTGTATTCCTTGCTTTAGACCCTTCTAAAAATATTGAAACGAGAAACGAGGCATTTCAACGCAGCTGTTGCTATTGTGCACTTTGTGTTGGTTTTTCTCTTTCAATAACTGTTGTTGTACTGTCCTTTGTTTTTGTGCAAATGCTTTGCGTCGTACGTATATTGTTTTCATTTCCTGTTGTAGGTCTGTTGTAAAAAAAAGGATTCTACTCCAGCCATATACATTTATTTTACACGAACAGCGCCGCCTAGAAGCATGCTATAACAAACATGGCTTTCGCTTGCTGCGCTGACAACAATATTGAGTTTTTATGCTATGTTTGACGAGCGTGTATTGCGTTGTTCTTCTATGTGTAAAAATTTAGCAGAATTTTGCTATTTTTCAGCGCTTTTCATTTTTGTGCCATACGCGGTTTTGTTTCTAAAATGAAATTGCCTTTACATGGAAATCTGATTATGCCTGAAGTATGAAGGTTTTAAAGTGTTTTCAAAAGATGCAAATATGGCCGCACCAAAAGGGTTCACCTTAATGGTATGATGAAAACCTATCCTTCAAGATTTTCCAAACTTTCATTTAGATTTCTTCCCTTCTTTTTAAAATTGCATGGCTATTATATAGTACGTCGGTATTTGAATTTTGTTCTGAATTCCGCAATGTAAAGTGGAAGTCTGAGTCTAGAGTCTGTGATTGAAAAGTTATGAATTCCGAATTGTGAAACAAATTAATGTGTCAGATCCCAAGTTCCTCATATTCTGACAATTTCGTAAGAAATTTCTTCCGGATAAATCTAAAGAGAGTATTGCATGACCTTCCCCGGTGTCTTCTTTCCTACTTATGCAAAGGAGTGTTAATTCCTGTCTCTTAGAGTTAGCGTTGTATGTGCATCTTTATGTCTAAAAGTTATGAAAAATTAAGAGGGAAAGTAAACTAAACCCAGAAAAGAATAAAGGCTTTAATAGCTTTTTTAAGCACTGGTTCACATAACAAGAGAAAAATTAAAATATAACTAAAGCAGCTTTTTTAATTATAAGATTTTATATTTTGTAATTAATCCTAATAAATAAATAAAAGCTAAAGCAGAATACAATTTTACAGAAGAACCCAAAACTTTTGCATTGATAAACCGAAAACTCAATATTTGATGAAAACGATTATTTTACGGAAGCATACATATAGCTACTACTTTTATAATCTTTCAAGAATTTTGACATCCTCAGAATTGAGCAAAATCGAAAATCGGTTTTTCCTCCAAAGTTTTAAATAATTACTACTAGATTGCCTGAGTTTTTCTTACCCTTCTATCTACCAAATATTCCATAAAATTTCTACCACAATTTCCATGCAGACGCCGTCGACACAACAATTTTTCCAATTTTATGGCCAATGAAATACCCGTAAGCTGTCAAAGAGAGACAGAGAGGGCAGCAGACACTTAGGCAAAGAAATTAATAAGAGACCCCAAAGTCAAGACGAAATTAACAGCAGCAACACGCGGCCAACATAAAATAACAGTTATTTTTATGATATTTACAAGAGGCACACAGATACACACAGCCACATATATGAAATGCATAAACTAATATTAGCACAAAAGCCGCATACAACTTTGCACTTGACCACAAAATATGATGAACAAAGTGTGTGCGAGGGGGGGTGTGAAATGTTGCAAGCGGGTGAAAAACTTTGTTGTCTAATAATACTTACGCAACAACAAAAGCAAGATGAGAGCGAACGCTTTTGAGTGATGCACAAAATGTCAAACTGACAGGCGGCCGGCCGCCACCCTCGCTTTTCTTTGCATGTTTGTGTGTGTGTGTGTCAAAAAGTTTTATTAAAAGTGCTTTAAAGTTCTGTCAGTGGATATAGCAAGATTTCATGTCAAATTAGGCAAATGTGTGAGCTCATAATTGGTTATCTCGTTGAAAGAGCGTCCCAGGCAAACTGGCTGACTGACAAATGCTGCTTCTTTTTCTGCCGGAGGAAATGGAAAACAGGGATTAAATTTTTAAGTAACGGTTTTATAGCAGGATTAATGACTACAAAGCGTTGGGTGCAAAGAAAAAAAAATATTTTAGGATTATGTAATTGAAAACTGTTATAAAACTTTTGTTGAAGAAAAAAAAAGATCTGTGAGCTCATATGAAGTATACATATTTTTATTTTTTAATCTCAAGAAACCGTTATAAGCGCTTTTCCTATTATAAAGTCTATATTTTTTCGTTCTCGAATAAGTGCTTTTGATCTATTTACTCCGTCACACATAACAGCTTTTGATTTGATTTTTCCTACTTAAATAACAGTAATGAAATTGCCATCTCCGTGGTATTTACTGTGATAATAATGCCACTTAATATTTTAAGTTGTTGTTGTTTCGCATGTACATATGTATGTACATATACATATATCACAAGACTGTAAATATTTTAAGTAATTTTGGTATCTAAATTTTTTAGCCCGATTAAAAGTTATTTGGGACCTACAGTCTTTTCATGCCTGCGCTCTGATGTGATTACTGAAAAGAGGGGTGTTAAAAGAAAACAAAACTTTTTTCAACTTATTTCAAAAGTAAATATTTTACAAGCAGTGCCAAGGCTTGAATTCTCAACCACAATTTATGTGATGCTTGGTCAAATAAGAATTTAAATACAAATTATATGAAAATTTCAAAATGTGCTTTTCCACTTTGTAGTGAATTTGTTTGTGCTGCAAGAAACCCCAAAAGCGACAAAGCAATAATAACATTACACACATACAATGCCATCGAGGGGGATACACTTCATACACAGATATGTACATATATGTACGCTTCAAAATTGCATTTGTTTTTTTGTTGTTGCTGTCGCTTTGATGTGTTCGCCGTTCGGCAAATAGCAGCTGACTCTTTCGTAGCATGTATTTGCATCTCTTTCTAAGCTATGCATGCATGCCGCTTGAATAAATTATTTTGCTTCATACAAATAAATATGTACATAAGAAGAAGGACGAGTGTCAACTACAAGAACAATATGGCAAGGCGAGGCGAGCGCAAATGTCAGTGTCGTTTCGCTGAGTTAACCCAGCGAACCACACCGGATCGTGTTAAATAATGCATGTGCTTGAAGAACGTAAGATAGTTGGTATACTATGGTTGGGAGTGGCAGCTGACGGGAATGCAATTGGCATGCACAAAAGGCCACAAAAATGTAAAATATTGCACGAAAGGAGCGCAGAAATATTGTAATCAAAATGTAAAATACAAGGACTAACTTTACGTTTGGTCGATAGCAGCTAAAATAAATTCAATAGAGACAAAAACTGAAAAAGTGGCAAGTGACATTTTTTTACTCTCTGTCGCTGTGCGCATAACTTTGTTATGTAAAAGTTTTTGTTTGATTGTTGGACCTAGCTGTTTGCCCCTCCAGTTCATCTGGATTTCGGCAGTATGTATTTATTTCCAGTCCATCTTGATTCCTACTCTCTGTCAGTCTGTCTTTCGAGTCGATCTGAATTCCGACAGTCTGTGTGTTTATTTGCCTAATTAGTTCATCAGGATTCTAATACGTTGCCGGTTTGTCGTTTCAGTTCATCTGGATTTGTATCTCCAGTCCATCTCAGATTAGAGTGTCTGCCTCCGCAGTCCAGTCTTCCAGTCCATGTGAATTTCGGTTCTATTTATGTCTTCCTGTTGCTCCAGTCCTTCTGGTGCCCAACTTTTTGTCTGTCGCTTTAGTACAGCTGGTCCCATCCTCTGACTATTTGTCGGTACTGTCCATCTGGAAAATGACTGTCTCTTTTTCTCGCTCCCAACCATACTCTACACTGGAGTCGTTAGTGCTTCTCATCATCATCATCATCGTCGTAAGTGTTTGTATGATTTTATTTGAATGCAATATTTTCCGTGGCTCTTGTTCCTTTTAATATTTGACTGCACATTTTTTAAATTTATTCCAGCGTGATATGCCACATTCCTTTTACGTTCTTTATTATTTGCTTTTTGCGCAAATGTACGGTTTTATGGCAGCCTTCATATTTTCATATGCATGCTTTATCTTTCGCAGACAGACACAGGCAGTCACCATCTAAGCGAGAGTGAGACAGACAATGCCTGTCAACATTGCTTGCATCAGTAGCGGCAGTCAGTCAGTTTTTGTTGGCAGTTGTCTGTCATTTGTGTGAATATGGGGAAATGTTGCCATTGTCGCGCGACAAAGAGAAAGAAAGAATATTTTATGGCATATGCAGTTTATATAAATTTAAGCCACATAAGTAAGTGACAGGGATTTCGTATGTATGTATGTAGTTGCAATTTACTGTTAAGTAGTATCCTTATGTATTTCAATACCAGAAGTAGTGCTCAGAAAAAGAGGTACTAAGACTTGATCATCCTATGTACATATACATATAATTGGCGCAATAGACCGTGTAAACGATGCTTCCTCGCATTAACTTGTGTATGCTCGTTCAGTTTTAGCACAAGCTGGCGGGACCTACAGATTTATTCTACAGCCGTATCCGAACGGTAATTGAGCAGCTTTATTTTCATGGCAAAGAATACTCTCGGAGAGTTGCCAATTCTTTGCGAGAGATGGCGCCGCACAAAGAAACAATTTGAAAACAAATTCTCTTTCTTTTTAGATGGTACGAGTCTGCTAAGTTTCTAACCAGCGACCTCGGGCATCAGAGTATTAGCACTTATTCACTGAACCACTGCGACATCAGAACATTATTCCAGATATTTTAAACAGACTTTAGTAAATTAACGCTTTCCCACCACATGCTTACATGGCATAAGTGCATTACAATATTATAGAGCTGATTTATTCTGCCGCAAAGCTTGAAGAAAGAGATATTTCAAAGGTCTCAAAGTAATGTTTGTTAAAAACCTTTTATTTTTATAAAAAAAATCTTCTTATTATGCACATTAGACAGCAGTTCATTAAGCGCTTTTCAGTGCAATCAGTGTGCCATATTAAAAACGTAGAGAGAGGCAGAAAACTTCGAAGGATACACTTTTCCAAAGCGCTGAAATAAATAAAAGCTGGCAAACGTTTTAGAAAGCGTGCCTTTGATACTGCGGTTCTAGCGTATGTGGGAAAAAAAGCTATGCACTTTTCATGGTAGTTAAAAACGAACTTTTTTTGAGTTGGCAACGATGACAGCGGCTCTAAGGCTTAAAAGCCCTCATTATGCATCAAAGCTGATAGGGATTGCAAATTTGCTACACATGCTCTTAATGCTGTACAGAAAAATGGGCCATATCTGCGCACTGCTATGGCCTTTTCCTTTTTAATGAAAGATAAAAATTAAAAGCTTTACGGAACTTAGTATTATTTCAATTTCATTTCCGCTTTTTTATAAAACATTTAGTTCAAAAAAGTATTTTTATTATTATTTTCAATGCTATTAGCCTAGTCACTAAAATATTTCTTTAGAGTGACCTTGCTTACCTCAAGAAATTGTATTTATATATGGAAGATGATACAAATAAATTTTTGAACAAATTAAAATGCACACAATAGCCTATCACTAGAAGTTCATTTCATAACCAACGAACATCAATATGAAAAGATCGACTTTTCAATCGGTTTTTTCTTATTTTTTAAAAGGCGTCGCCGCCAAATTTTTTTCATATTTTTAATATTCGTTTGCCCTTCTTGCCACTTAAAGGCGTAGCCAAACCGTTCTTCAAGTTTTGCCTAGCTGCGCCTGCAGATTAATCTGAACAGATTATACTTTTTTGAATCAAAAATTCTAAAATCGACTTTTGGCCAGCGTCTTTTGATTTATTAGAATTTTCCTGAGAAACACTACTATTTTAAAATGATTTCAAATGGCTTTAAAGACGGAAAGTGCAGAATTATATAGTCAAGCTTTTGTTTTAATCAATCCAACTCATTTTGATACACCACGCAGCTGCATTAATTAAAACTGAAATTTATGCAGTGTTGCATACATCAAACAAAGAACCGAAAAAATGAGAAATTGGAAAAAGGCAGGCATCAAATTAAATAACCTTATCTATGCGTCTGTTACGTGAGCAGCATGTTTTAGTCAAGTCGAAAAGCCACGGCCAAAGGAAAAAATATATAGCCAAAAGTTTGCGAAATTAAACCAACTTCAGAAGAGGCACAGGAAAAATAAAACTGAAACAGAGCAAATGGAGACGCGCAGATAATATGAAAAAGTGTCGCTGATACGTGACATTTTTGTTTAGACAAGGAAATAGTTCCGTGCGGAAGTGGAAGTAGAAGCAGCAGCAGCAGCGACAGCAGAAGATAAATGGTGCTGGCGTGAAAAAATGTGGCGACTTAAACGCAAGTTGCAACGGAGTTGGTTGGCAGCACCGACAGCCAAATGTCTAATGAAAGCACGTAGCGCAGGGGAGTAGGGGAAGGTATTTATTAAGGGCACATTTAAAAATGCAGGCATTTGCTTCAACTTGACGTTGGAAAAACTAAACGAGGCAGCAGTAAAATACTTACAGCGGCATCGATGCAGAGCGTTGCCATCTTGTTTTTAAGAAGCCAAGTCTCGTACACATAATTTCTGCAGGATATGGCAACTGAAAATTCGATTTGCAAGCAACAGGATGCTGCTGTCTGCCGCAGAGCAAACGAAGCAGACATGAAAGCCTCTCAAACTGTTGGCTATTTGTGGCCAAAGAGATTTCAAAGGATTTCCTTAATCTGCTTCTTCTTTGCTTTCTTATGCAGCGCAAAGCCTGCTTAATTTATGAATTTGACAGCAGTGACAGCAGTTAGAAAGGCACTCTATGTAGCGATTATAATACAAAGGATTTGGGTATCTTTTTCTCTTGTGCAGCAAGAGAGCGGCAGCATGATTGAGAGCATAAGCCAAATTGCTTGGGCTTGAGGTGACATCGATGTGTGTAGCAAATTAGTTTTGATGTGCTGAAATGGCCTGGCAAGGTCTGCACCAATGTCTGCTCAAAATTTGACAAGGGACTCCTCCACTTGTCAACACTGCTGCTTACGCATTCTCGCTTGTTCGCGTGTCCTTTGAATTGAGAATGCCAGTCTTTTCGCAAAATGCCATTTATTTGCCATATCTGCTGAATTCTTCTTCTTTTAGGCCATTGCATATTGACATGTGGGCGAACAAGTGCAATTGTCAGAGCACTTTGTCAAATGTCATATGTTGTACATTTGTAAATTTGCTCCGAAGTGAGTGAATAAATTAAATAAATTTTGAATCAATCATTTTGAGGAATTTTAAATGGCATAATGCCTTAACAGATTAGTTGAAGGCCTTAGGGCCAGTTTCTCAGTGGATATTTAAATCTAATTTGCGAATTGAGTTTAAATCTAGTTTAACTTTTCTTGAGTTTCACAGTGCATTTATTTAAATACGGAATAATGAATGGCAACTTCGAATATTTGACAATTGAACACAGCACAACTTGCCAAAAACATATGTTCAATTGTTCAATTATGGAGGCAGCGCGAGCTAAAAATTTTTCGTCGGCCGAAAGAAGTGAATTATTGGATATTCTTCAAAGAATCCACAGTTTATATTATTTATAATACTACGGGATCATTTATATGTGCTACACCATGCAGTTGTATGTTTAATTTGGCCGCTTATAAATTGCAATATTGTCGACGCAGCTTGCCTGCATATCCGAAATCAGCTGTTTATTTGTTTTCGATTGCAACTCTGTGCCGTACTTAAATGCCCACAACCGGGCATTTAAATTGTATTTAACTTCCCACTGTGAAACTGAAATTCCCTATTTAAACTGCAATCAGAGTTTAAACATCCACTGTGAAACTGGCCCTAAGTGTCTAAAGTTTAAAACAAGTTATATAGCGCCGTTAAAGAGCGCCGGCGAAGATAGAGACCGAAATTTCGGTGAAGGGAGCAAGTGGAAGAAGCCCTAGCTTAGCTTGGAACCATTGACTCGAGGAGGTACGTGCAAAGCAGAGGCGACTGTAGAGCTGGTACGTAAGGCCTCTGCTGCCCATAGATGACCCTCATCTCGGTCAATTGGAGTAAACTTTATTCTTGATTTATAAGCGTAAAACTTGTGTTGGTGTAGTAGTTTGCTTTTCCTAACCAATGATTTTGGGATTTTGGTCACACACATTTTTACAAAAAATCAGTTATTTTGGAAGCCCTTTTTCCGAGTTAAATTATATATTAAGGAGTAAAATTTTTACATAATTCTGCGTATAAAATGTTTCTACGAGCATAAGTTTTAGATATATATTCCACATTTTTCTCAATTAGTTAGATTCGAAAATATTTTTTCAAAAATATAGCAGCCAGTATAATATTGAAATTATCTTTGAGTGTTGGTCCGCGCGTTTTCTGCTTATGTAAAACCCCCACTGCCAGTTATCGTAAATGTAGTTTTTCCTCTAATGAACGTTTTCAAGGGCAAAACGCAAATGGCCAAATCATTGCCCATTCTCACACGTACTTAAACTCTCACAAATCAACGGCTACTATGTATATGCATTTATACGCTTGTGTATATAGTATATGAGTGTTGCCAAAAACTTACACGCAAAACTCAACCCAGCGCAACAATTAACATCACGTCCTTAACGAGCAGCAGGGGTTTGGGTGAGAGAAAAATTAAGCTAAATTGCCAAATGTTAAGCTCTACGATGAATCATCAATATACGCGTGCTAATACAAATGGAAGGCAATAAAGGATGGCGGACAATATTTGCGTTGAAGCAGAAAACTTGACGTAAGACCGTGAAAGAAAACACACGGGCATAAAATTGCGTATTTACAAAAGTGCGCTAGGGCTGTTAAGTCTGGGATTGCGACAATTCGGGATTATTTTTTAGTAGGGGAAGCTGAGAAATGAAAGATGCAGATGCAAAAGTATGAACTCTGAGTAGAATACTCGAAATCACTCGAAATACCAAAGATTTTTATATTTTCCAAATATATTTCTTTTCGTTTACGTACGAAATTCAGAATAGCGCCGTCTAATAACGAAAAGCCTGAAATTGCAAAAACTTTACAAGCCCTAGTTGACAGCCCTAGAGTGAACAAAGCTCGTGGTCAATGGTTACATAAAATATGCAAGGTAATATCATGAAGTATTAGTTAGAGGCGCCTAAAAGGCGACCACGAAAACGTGCGCATGTAAAAAGAAAAAAAAATAAAATCAAAATCATTCAGAGAAATATTAGAGAGAGAGAGAGAGAAAGAAAGAAAGCATATCATGTTCGCTTATGCAATAGAAATGTTGGTATGTTGGCTTAATTAGAGCACACTTTCCGTCGCGCATGCCATTAGTAAGCTACTCGCACACGTAAAAGTACTTTTCTAATTCTCCTCAAGGACATTCAGCTCGTTAATGAAGCACATACGCACTTGGCTAATTTACTTTGTTGCCTCACGCTGTCTTTATTGTTTTTTAGCTTTTTGCCCTCTCGAGGCGCTGCAAGAGCTTGCAAAATAAAAGTAAGGCTACTTTGAAAATAAAGCCAATCGTAACGAATCCTGCAGACATGCTACTTTTTTCTTACTGAAGCGCACAAAAAATGCTGCTTTGAAATGGAAAGCTAATGAAAAAACAAAATTGAGTGGATTTTCATAAGTGGATAGAAAAATAGGCTTGCTTCCATTGATGAGATTGATCATTGTGAATTTATTTTGAAAGTCAAAAAAATATTGGTATTTAAAAACAAACTTGTATTCCTTCAGCACCTTCCTAGTCAACATTAATCTTTGAACTCGAGAGCCGCGAATTTTGTTCATTATAATGTCTTAATTTTATTGAAAGTTTTTTCACAACTAAAAAGTTCGTTAAGTCGCATATTATATAGCACTGAATGGTGTATGACAGCAACTTCATGCTAATGTTAGGATCTATCTTGCAGATCTTATATATGTACATACATATGTACAACCAAAGTTCATATTTATTTGATAAAACGTTAATATGTGAAGGCAAATTACAACTCGAACCTTCACATATAACAGCCTAATACTTTTTGCATTGCCGTCAAATACAACTAAATTCTTGAATTCAAGACGTGCCTGTTCTGGACCTCATAAAACATCTAAACTAAAGTCTGTAGAAAAACTGTTACGTAAAAGAACAAAACACTGCGCAAATATTTTTTTTTCCTATTCCCCAAGAGAAAAAGTAAGAAGTCCCCACCCACAGAAGATGTGCCTGCTGCCAACACATGCACCCATTCTCTTCTTTACTTTGCGGTGTTTGTGGGTGGTTGTAGGACAAAATGTTGTTGAGCTATTTACTTAGATAAGTTTGTGCGTGTGTGTTGGTGTGACGAGTGAGGAGAGAGATACACATATTAGCAGGATGTTGTCTTCGTGTCAAATTAAAATCTATATTCCAACAGAGAAGCTAGCTAAAAATAAAATACCATAATAAACAGAATAAGTGGAAAAATACAGCTGAAACTCTAGTGTAGGAGATGCTAGAGAAAGTAGCAACACTCTAAGGATTATAGATTACTTTCTTCTAAGTCGGCCAATTAATTTTGCTTTATTTTGGATTTTCAATTGATACTTTCAGCGATTTATGTCGGCCAATTATAAGCTTACAAGTGCGAGGAAACAAATTTAAATTGTTAGCTACCACTTCACAGTTGGAAAAGTACTAAGTAGTAACCAATACTTACATACATAAGTCCGAGGTTCGATCTAGAATACGCAACTAAAGCGAACGAAATTATAAAAGAAATTGCGCCTGTTTCAAATCAATTTATATAGGAAGGTGGCTTTAGAGCTTTGAAATGTGCTGGGCTCTGAACCCCAATTAGTTGCCTATAATTTTACATACAAAAGTTAACTACTAGAACAAAAGGCTCGAAACAAGCCATAAATTGGAATTAGTATCGGACTTTGCATCTCACAATACTTAATAGGCAGGCAGTTCCAAAATCTTCTGGAGGAAAAATACTACTGAATCCGAATCGGATCTTAAAAATTTATATATGCGATCTCTTTGTTAGTCACGGGATATTGTCTGTGCTTTATAGGAAAAGACGGTCTTGTAAGAAACTTGTAGTCCACTAGATTTGTAGTAAAGGCACTGAGTTGATTTCCTGAAACTTTATAACTTGAAACTGGCGCTAGTATCGACTATAAAAATCAGTACCGAATTAACTGGTATGAATAGTTGCTTTAGATTTGCAGAATTCAAAGGTTTGTACAATCATTTTGAATCAACCCTTCCTACACAACTACGCACGTTCAAAATAAAATCCATCTTATCACGGTGCAGCGCAAAGCCATCACTCAATTAGCTAATAACTTAAATAAAAGATGAGAGAAAATGTAATAAAGAAGCATGCCACAGCTTCAGCTTGAGTTTAGCTCAGCAGGAAAAACTCTTTCACTAATTAGTACACAAATCCCAAAAAGATTACTGAATATTAACCAGTCATTTCATGAGATACATTTGAAATTGCTGCTTGCGTTGTCAGAATTAGTAAAATGAAAAGAGAACAAGTAAATTTTTGCACATAGGCACGTACGAGAAGTGTGTATGTGTGACTGTGTGCAAAGGCAGCAGCATTGGGTCTTTTTTATACATTTAAAGATTTTGAAGAAGGAAGAGCCACATTTTCGAAAAGCAAAAAATAACAAACCAAGCATACATTCATACAAGCATATGTGAGAGTGCATGTGAAGAGAAATCAAAGTTCAAAGTATAATTTTCAACACTTAACCTTGTTCATGTGTACGTATCTGATGTGCATGTGTAGTTGCAGTAGTGATAATGTGTGACTATAAAACGTTGCTAGCAAAAATATGCAATTAAAGTCAAAGTGAAATGTGTGAATGAAAATGAGAGATAATGTTGGAAAATTATGCACATAAATTCTACAGCTAAAAAACGTGACATCCAGCTTTATAAAGTAAATTAGTTAGTAGTAGCGTGGAGCAGCAGGCAAATGAAAAACAATTTTCTCAGAAGGCGCCTAAAATTAAGCAAAAATAAAAATTGGTTTCTGTGCTTTTCTCGATAAAGCTTCTGACTCAAACTCAGATCGATTAAAGAAGCTTAGGCTTCTGATTCAAACCTAGATCGGTTAAATATAATCTAATTAATTACTATCGCAAATAACTGGCATTTTTTAAAATCCATTTCCAAAACAAAGGATTCTGGTTCACATCCTAGTAAATTTAACCAAAAATTTCTAAATGAACAGCTAGCATTTCAATACATACTTAGTATTAGAAATGTCCTTGCTGGAAAACATGGTATAACGTGCCATTTTAGGTAGTGAAAATAATGAGATTTTTATGAAAAAGGCTGTCTGTATTGGCAGATAGCGTTTAATGATGGTCTGTCTTATTAAAAGTAGTCAATACGGATGCTGATAATCCTATTATTTTAAATTTCGAAGATGCGGAATATATATTTTCGCATCATAAGATAATATCACGGCTTTAGTTTGAAGTTATGTAGTTCTTCTTCCTCGTCGCTGCCTGTTAGTTCTACAATCATTAAAATTTGAAGATATCATAAAATATGTCTAAAAGCGTAGAACCGGCTCAGCTTTTCAGATCAACACTAGGCCATAAAGCTTTCTATACTAACATAAGAATGTTAAATATCTATGCAACGCCTAACTTTATGCTATTGCAAATGCCTGACCATCACACAAAGGTGCTTCATCATGCTCAATATACAAACAGATAATCTGTACATATAACAGCGTTTCGCTCTTCATAAAACACGCTCAATAAAAAGCCATTGTCCTGCCGCAGCGGCAGCGACAGCAGCAGTTACGCAATCGCTTATCATGCACATTGCCAGTGTGCTGACAGGCATATTAGGCACAGCTTCCGTGCGCACTTTTATTGGCGGCATGCGGATATATAATGATCACACACAATTTGACCATTATGGCGGAACAGTAAAAGGTAATGACCACATCATCATAAGCGGCATCATACAATTCATCATACAATGCTACAGACAGACGATTAAAGCAAATAGTTCACATTGAAAATGGCCTTTGGTAATGCTTCCTTTTTTGATCGCTTGCGCCCAAAACTAGGCAATCATTTATGCAGCACGCATTTCCAGCGACTTGAATTTCCGTTTTTGTTTTTGTATTTATTTCAAATGGTTTCGCCAAGTTGCGCCTTGGCATGTCTGCACTTGTAAGGCTCGCTACCAACTACTACTGCTACTTGAACTTTTCTTCATGTTGTTGTTGTGGGTGAGGAAACGTGGAGCAGAGCAGCCGCACTCAGCCGCGTCACCAAAGTCGATTAAAATTTTTTTCCGAGTTCCATTTCGCGTGCCATGTTGGCAGCGACGGCATGACTGCTGCCGCATGACTCATCGCACTGGCGCCAACAGTCTGCCTGCCAGTCTTGGCGCTGTTGACAGAGCTATATAAATTTTATATTGCCTACTTGCTGGCGCACAAATTTTCCGCTCCTTAAAAACAAAGACACCAGCATTAATTAGAAGCTAAAGAGTGTATAAATATAATTTTAAAACGTTTAAATTTTCATCGACGCAATTTTTAGATAAATGGCAGAAAGCAAAAGATTAAAATTAATTAAGCAGATATTGGATATAAATTTATATAAATATACAACAGACTGTGTAACCGAGACTTAGGTCTAGCTTTCTCGCATTAGCTTGAGTGTGGTCATTCTATTTTTAGCACTAAATTCTCTTTTTTTTGAGATGGTAAAAGACTGCTAGAGATCGAACCAGCGATCTCTCGCATTAGAGACCGAGCACGCAATCACTCAGCTACTACGAATCCAGATCAGATATTAGCTCAGTTTCATTTAATTCAATTCAGAAATGATTAGAAATCAGATAAATCAAATGGTAATGCAATAAAGCAAATAATAATTGAAATAATATTGATAATGCTTGCAGAAATTACAAATGTTTAACGATAAACGAGAAAAATGAATTACACTTCTGAAAAAAGAAATCGAAATAAAGAAATGCACATTTTACAATCCAGAAACTTAAAAAATCAAATGAAATGCATGATGAGTAGATGCAAAAATTTGTCAGATTCATTTCATTTCCTTATTTAATTTTAGTTGCAAATTGCTGTCTGCAAAAGATTACCGAACAAAGCTGAAGATAGTGAAAAAAATATAAACGATAGCATCTCAGTCATAATCTGACGTCAAATCATGAGTGAGTCAACTTGCTGTGCGATACGAAGCAATCAATATGCAGGCGGTTACCAACGAAGCGAACTGAAGTTCGGCATATCTTGCGGCCAACTTCGGCTCTCGATTGAAATGTCAGCGCCGGGTAAAAAGGCATTCGGATTATATATTATATAATATATTTTTCATGAATATTTATACAGTTTTCAATTAATTCAATTAGCAAAGATTTTCGGTCTAAAATCAAAATAATAGATATTTAAAATATAACGAAATACTTGGAAAGATTAATAGTTTCAACTCTGCTTGAAGCAGGTAAGTGTTAAAAATAATTAAAATTCCAACAATTACAAAAATGCTTTGATGGACAAAATTGTTGTTGTAAAGTTGCAATGACTTTCGCGGAGCTCTTTAATAACGTAGGGCTATAGGTACTCCCATTGACATAACTATCGAAAATGGTCGGGAAATAACTTCACTCGCATAGTGCCAAAAATTGTGTAACTGCCAACATTTTTAAAAGTACGTTGCATAACTTTTTCAGTCTTGTACTAGTTTACTATTTTTTAGAACGCTTTTGCAACAATTGTTCATAATTTTTAGTAGCTTCCACTGCAACTGAAAATGTGCTCGAAATACTAATAAATATTCAACAACCGCATATCCTTTTGATAGGCAAGATTATTTGTAAATATTTTGTTATACAATCTTTACTGCTCTTAAAAATCTGCAGATCAAAAAGTTATTCTAATTAAGATATTAAACTTTGTTGAAAAGAACGTTGCATATTTTTAGGAGCTGCATGTCAACAGAAGAAGTGTCGAAAATATTAGTGAGAATCCTTGCACATTGTTTACAGGAACTTGCTTACATAATTTCAATGCGACAGTTGAAATTTGAACTTGGAATGTTCCATGACTTTTCAGCGCTCCTTACCCACACTCTGTTGTTATTCAATGCGGGAATCTTGCGTAAATGGTTTCTTTGTTTTTGCATTGCGAATTTCAGCTAAATTGCAAAAGTGGGCACCACATAAAACAATTAAGTAGCGATTATTTATCTTACCAGCTGGCAAAATGGGTGCCCGGCATGTATGGCAGAAGCACTGCATCACCGAATCGCGTACTAATCCAATCAACATGATGATGGCCTAAGGAAATTTATTGATTTTACACGTGACTCGACTGGGTTGTGATTTGCGGCGCTGAAGCGGATTAAGTTGTACAATGCTGTTGGTTTTGTGTTTGCGGCAGACGTAAGTCGCTTTATATACTGTATATACACCAAAGCGAAAAAGTTGTTACACTTGCGTAAGCTAATAGCACTACTTAATTGTTGAGATATGTGTCTTCCATGAAATGCGTTGAGGTTGTTAGAAAATGTTGCCTGCAGTTTAGCAAAAACAAATACACGCACGTTTACACACACAGCAAAAGCGCAATGAAAGGCTTTGCTATTTTCAAAAATTTTTCCAAATACGCCACCAGTGTTAAAAACGAGCGTACTACGATGAAGATACAATAAGGATAAAATTATCCTTTTGCTTATTGTAAATATTGGATGGCTGAGAGTGCGTTGTAGCTTGTAAATTGCTGACGGCTGGCTGCTTTACTAAGCCTTTTTTGGACTACTTCACGTTTTGACAGGCTTCTCGGCTGAAGTTTGTGGCAGCACAACAACGTGTCAACTGCTGAGGAACCGATAGACTGACTCTGACTGCTGCTTGACTAAGAGGGAGTTGGCTGCTTAGCTTGGTTCACTAGTTCGAGCAATGCGCGTTAAACGACGTTACAAACGCAACGAACGACAAAGACAAACTGAATTCCAACGAGCGCTGTGAATTCCTAAACCAGAGCGAGCTCTAAGGTAAGGCCGTGCTTGCCGACTGACAGCGACAACGCCGCATAGTCGCAGACGCAAAGAGAATTGCAAGGACCTGAAACAACAACAACAACTACATAGGGCAAGTTCCCAATAGCGTTCGCATAAGCAAAAGCAAGCGAAGGATATGCGAAATGAGCGTGCGTATGGCAGGCAGGCAAACAAGCAGCACTTCGAAAAACGACAAAGCACGAAAGTTTAGTAAAAGCACAAATGTGCAAATTTTCGTAAGCAACTCATTGAGCCAACAGATTTTTAAGTTAATACAAAAAATGTAACAAAATAAAAAAACATGAAAAAGATACAAAGCAAACTTAAAAGTGATTCTAAAAAATTTAAATAAAGTAGCTGCATTTTCTAGCAAATGAATCACAAAAGTGCAGCAACAAAATTTTTGCTATAAGCCAACTTTTCCAAATGGGGATGGAATTTTCTCATTTTCTCACTTTCATCAGATTTCGAAAATTTTCGATAATTGTATTGCACATGCGCTAAAATGGCAGTTTGTTGTTGTGCTTTCTGACAAGTTGTAAACAGGGGGATGGAAGAGTTTGACATATTACACACACATACACCCCTCCATCCCCTCCCCCTTCCGATCAAAACAGCGTTACAATGTAAATGCATATATTTTGCCATTTTGTTATTTATTCCATGAGGAAAAGCCGGTACTCGTTTCGTAACATTCGAACAAAAAGCAGAAAAATCGAAAATGTGCTGACGTTAGTCGGAAGGAGCAGAGCAACTGTTTGGTTTGAGTGTATCATTTTATGAAAATAGCAGCAGAAAGCTAAAATTTCAGAACATTTAAAACAATTATTCTGTAACCTTTTTTTTCGCATAATGATTTTTTTTGGTACCACCAATTTTTCCGTTTTGAATATGCTTTTTTGAAATTGTTGGTTTCGATCGAACTGTTCCCTTTTTTGTGGCCTTTAGCTGCTATAAGAGCACACTCATAGAAATTCCAAAGTAAAAGAGTGTCAATAGATAGGTATACAAGTAGAAGTGTTATATATATTTTATATAATATAAGAATATACATATACGTATAGTAGTAGAACAAATTTAAAACAAAATTAAATTACGATATCTGCATAAATGTACAAATTTCGAACAAATAGTTTTGTTATCGCAACTCCTTTTATTTACTTAAACTAAGCAGTTAATTGTTCCATTCTTACAAATCAATTATTTATAACTAACTTTTTAGACAGCATTACTTATTTATTAGGAACATATTTATTTCTTTTATGACTTCCGAATTGGGATCAAACAAAATGTCTAAACATCATAATTAATCTCAATAAAAGTATTAAAATATCCACACTAAGTTAGATTCGTACTTCGAAGTTTTTTATTTGCTACCTCAAAGCATTTGGTAGCCTTTTTAATACAATTTTCAGCTGGCAACTTCCTACCACATTATCCTTGCTATTTTCATTGCACTTCAGCATTTTCGAAAAGTTGCGAAGCCGCTCCGAGGCCATGTTTGAAATATCGAATTGTGTATAAAAAGAAATAGCTGCAATTCGATTAGTCATATTCGAAAATGGCGAAGATGAAAGGACAACGGCTCGTATGCGCGATAGTAGTTCGTTTAGAAAGCATGAATAAATTAATAGAAGAGCGAGTGCGGAGAGCGGCGATGGCGTCGACGCCAGCAAATTCGAAACTGAAAGCATGAGTATAATAAAGTATTTTCCGAGCCAAAAACACCTGAGGTATGAGCCAGAGAGCGCTACATACACACGGAAGAAACACAAAATAACAACAACAACGGCAGAAATAATGGCAGCACAATATCAGAGAAGCTACGCCATACCAAAATATCAGAATGGCGCCAACAAAATAACCGCATGCATGCATTACGACTATATAGCGAAAGGCCGTCGCCGTTGCCGCCACTGGATGAATCACAAAATTGGAGCTGGTGCAAAGCGGTGGACCTTTGCAAAGAGCGACGGACCGAGCGACCGTCGGACGTCCGTATGGCATGAAGGATACACGCGACCGATTCAGCCAGCCAGCTACTTTGCCCACGTTCACAGCTCGAAAGGAAACACACACACACAACAAAATAGACAACTACAAAGCGCATTGTTGTAGTGTGGCATAGTGTAGGCAAATTAAGCCGACAATGACTACGAAATCCGGATGAGGGCGTGAGGTGGCCGCCTTTGCGGTATGAGATTGGCGTCAATGTGCTGGAAAAGTTGTGTGCAGCAGGAAGGCAGAACGATTAAAAGTTATGGTTAGTGTTTGTTAGAACAGGCGGCTGGCATTTTTTGATTTGTGTTCGAACGCCGGTTAGACAAGGTTTCTAATAAAAGCTATGGGCATTTTAAAGATAAATCGAAAAGCAGAAAGTTGCAGTTCTGCTGACTAATAGCAGGTGCACTTTTAGCACATTGTTCGAAAGGGTATTCAAGATTGCACCTAGGATTTTATCGATAAATTCGATGTATGATATTGGATGGCAAACAATCGAAGTGGTATAGTTAGTTTATTCCAAGAGGCTTGATTAGTTTCCGAACTACTACCGAATAAATACATATATATGTATGTAGTACATATTTTCAATTTTGAACTACGCCAGTTCAAAGTTTGGTGCGACTATTTTCAAGATGTTCTATATAAGGTTTTCCTTGCAAATATTAAAAATGTTTGTATAGACTTCTTTTTTTCGAACCATTGCGAACATTTCATGACTTCAAACTTTGAACGGGTTTTCAAGATTTCTTCAATAATTTCGAGTTTTTCGCTAAGATGATTGAAATCTATGTTGTGTTGTATTTTCTTTTAATTACATGAACATCTTGTCCAAAGTTGAACCGATCGAATGCAGTTAATTCAAACTAATCGTGGTGAATATAGATATGTACATACATACATATATGTACATATGTATATATATGCTGTAAATTTATTTCCAATATTTCGAGTATAAAGGACTCCAATAGAATATGAAAGCTAGAGGAACCGTAAATTGAAGTCTGTAAGGGAACTTCATAGCAAAACTTACCCGTTCTTTGCTAACTTGTATGCATAAGCAATAACTTACCTGAAAATAGAAAATTGTAGATTATTAATAAAATATATTTAAAAGTTACATATGTGCATAAATTCTATATCTGTTTGCTAGCATAATACATTATATCGTCGATCAAGCGAATGCATATATTTATTTATTACTCAAGCTTATCATTTTTCGACATAACAACAACATGTGCTTAACCCCACAATTGCTATTTCCAATCAAATATGTAGATTGTCATCAGACATATGCATTGTCTTATGTGTGTGTGTGAGTGTGTGCCAAAGTCATGTTCACACACTGTCATAGCCCGTTCTTCACAGCCGACAATGTAGTGTAATGAACCTGCCACTAGTTTTTCCCAATAAACGCAAGAACAAATCGTATTATATACATGCATTTAATATATGCATATATGTATGTATATAAGTACATACATATGATGGTTATATATAGCGAAAAATAGCACCCCATATGGCCGTGCAGTGCGCAGAAAAAAGAAGCGGAATGTGAATCACATGTTCTGCTTCACACAGTTTCACTGAGTGCAGTGAAAAATTGCAGTCACTCAGTTTCCCAGAAACCAGCGCAGGCTTGGGGCAGAGCAGAAAAGGCAGGAGTAGGCACAGCTCGGCAGCAACAGCTGGGAAGTGGTGGTGGTGCCATCAGATTGAGCAAGTGTACAGCAAGCAACTTCGCTCGTGACTGGCGGCCGCCGCGTCACTTCCAGCAAAGAAGGAAATTGCCATATCAGATGTTGTTGTTGCTACTATGAAATTGAGGAAATGAAAGGAGATTGAGCGTTCCCAAGTGCTTCGATTAGAGATTTCTTTTGAGAACTTCATGTCAAAGTGCTCTAACGGAAGATAAGCGCGTTTCACTAGAGTTTCCGACTTTTCTGAGATTTGTAAATCTAAGTTGATGAAATTTTGCTTTAAAATATTGACTTTAAAAGATTTGAAATTAATTAATTTAAACATTTTTATTTGTAGAGCAAATTTTTCGACAGTCCTTCAAGTTTCAGATACTGAATAAATTGATTATAATTCTTATAAAAATTGCATTGATTCAATACATATGAGATTATATTGTATTTGGAGCAGGGATTTAGTATTCTAGTCACCGTACAAAATAATAGCAGCGAATGTCAACAATAAAAGAAAAATCTATGCAAAAGTTTGTAGAAATGTCTTAAAGAACAATATTTATTTGGCAAAATTCTCAGAAATGCATTCTTGTTAATCCAATTCACATTTCTTGGCATTTTTTCAGTGATTTCAAATGAGCGGTTTTGCTTTTCAGAAATTTTTTGTTATAAATTCCCTAATGTCATAATCTAAATTTTCAACAATTTTCCCATGAAATTAAGTGATTTTATTTGAAAATTTAGAATTCAACAATTCGAATTCTAAAAAATGTTTGCAATTTTAACAGCGAATTTTCTATAGCTTGTTTTTTAACTGAAACCATAAATAACTCGCTATATTTTGACAGTCCAAAGCAATTGTAAACCAGTTTCAAAAGTTTCCAAACAGATTTGATCAAATTTATTGGCACTTTATAAAACAGTGGTGAGTTAAAATATGGCCTAAAGTGGTAAAATCCATTAAGACAATAATACTTGGTAGCACAAGCGCAAAAGAGGAAAGTAAAACTTCAAATCGATTAAGTGAGGCGGCAAAACTTGGCAATGCCAAGCGAAGTAGTAACAGAAAAAAAGAGTGCACATCGAAAAAAGGAGCACCAAGAACAGGAATTCAATTTTGAAACAAACAATGGCGGCAGCGACGATGTCACACACATACAAACACGCACACAAATACGCTATTCAAACGCCAAAGAGCAGCAGCAATCGAAAAGGGAAAAATCAACAAGGAACAGCGCTAAGCTGAGTTCGAGGAAGGAATGAGGCTGAGTTGAGCAGAGCTTGATGATGGAACTCCAAGAGGAGTGAGGTTTCAAAATCAGACTGTGTGTTGGAATCGAAAACAAGCATATATATAAGACGAGACGAACGGAGTTGAGATTAAATATAGCGACCTTTAACATATCTTCTTTTATTAACATACAGCAATAGCGAAGTAGCATTTTTTATTTGAATTTTATAAAAAGCAAAGTTTAGTAAACAAATAAAATGCCACATGATTCCATTTTTACAGGAATTTTCGTCGTTTTGCTTTGAAAAAAAATTCGAAAATTCAGACACTTTGTACGTGTGTAAATGCATAGCGAAATAATAAAAAAAAGGAAAGAAAAATCGACTAGGAAATATATCCGTGTGTAAATTGGAAGTTTAGGTGTTAGAAAAGAACAACTTTTTTTATAAACTGTTACTGAAAAAGCGTTCGGTGATTGTTACTTGTAAAAAATAGAGCCACAGCTGACCAAAAGAGCTGATTTTTTTTAGGGAAAGCTGACAAATTTTTTCAAGCAAAATTTGAACTTGTAAGAATTTATACCAATTTTAGAAAAGAGGCAGAAAATAGCTGACAAGCTGCAAAGTTTTAGTTTTTGGCTTAACCCTAACTTTCTGTTGCATTTCTTGTAACATTTAGGTAAAATAACTCAATATAAGGGAAATAATTGCCAAAAAAAATCGGTAGGAAAAATAATAAGCATTGTATCGTGGAAACAGCTGATCTTATGATCACCTATTTTTATTACTGGGAAAGCGTTTGTTAACACCTTGAGGCTTCTTCTTTATATGACTTCTTGCCAGAACTCTTTGGGAATTAATTTTTTTACAAACTTTTACCGGTAAAAGTCATCGAGTACAGCTAACAACTTTTGAGATTCCGGTATTTCGGCATGCAAAAATAGGCGTATTGACATCTCTAGTATAAGAAAAAGTAGATGTAGTAATACAAGTAGAAAAGAATTGCAACAAAAAGTTGAAAAAGTGCAAACAAACAATAAAGTAAAGAAAACTGCGAAGGGAGTCAAAGTACAAGACGCTTGTGAAACGAAGAGCAGTGTTCGAGTAAAGGGGGTGTAAGAAAACGGCGGCCGGTATTTGTGTGCCACCACAGGGACCCACGCAAAGTTTCTTACGGCCTGGCAACAAACATGAGCGGGCAGCGTACGGAGTGATTCAACAAATACGCCGGGCGGCGCCATAAAAAGGGCAAGCAAATATAACGAAAGAAAGCAAAGTATAAGAATATAAGGCATACATGGAAGTATGTGGAAGTGAGTAAGGAGGAGTATGAAGTTGAAAACGCCATCGAAGCGAGCAAACTATGAAACATGCACTCCTCCTCTTTTGCACCATAGTTTTTTTTATTGTCAGAGTATTCGCTTTCTTTGTTGCTGTTGTTTTTGTTTTGCCACACAGAGGGGGTAAGTTTAGCCGATTGCATGGCATGAAGCGTGAGTGGCATTGGCTGGATATAGTCTTTTTTCGACAATATGACTCATGCAAACAGAAGCGTATGACGAAATCAAATTGAAATTGCAACTTTTCGATGGCAAAGCGTACACAAAATCGCATAAATTCTGAGTCAAACAAGTGAAATTGGCAAGAAAATTGTGCAGAGCTGCTGGGTGGGGCTGCTGGGTACAGTGCTACCACCAAAGCAGCACGCGTTGCCAAGCGTCGAGGCATGCCCTCCACATGGCATGTGGCTTGGTACGCAGAGTGGTTCGAATCAGTTGTGCCAGGCGGTGTATACTAAGCACTCTCGTCAGCGTTGCTTACATGCCACATAGTTGGCCGATTTGCCGGTACAGTGAGTGATTGCAAGTGCATCGATAGAGCAAGCCGCTGAACTGCTTAATATGTTAGTATGTATGGCTTGTTTATGAAAGAGGTTTAAGTTAGTTAAATTAGCCTCAAGTTATGAGGCATTCAAATCGTGATGCCATTACATGAAACATAAACAAAAACTTTCCTTATTACAGCATTAATTGGTTTTGTTGCAGGAGAATGGCCAAATATTTTGGTGAAATATGAGAGCCGCGTGTGTAGCTCAGCAGGATGTATAATAATAATTTTAGTGAATGAGTATAGACATAATGAATGAAGAAGACAAGCAAAACCAAATTAAATACATACATAAGTCGGGTTAGTCCAAAAAGATCATACTCGAAGTAACCGAGTAGAATGATACACAACTGAAAGAAATCGAATTGTGGGTGTATTATTAAATTTAAGTGGGCGGACCACAACTATTTTTGGAAAATTTAAAGCAAATCATATATGCCAAATATTCCAGGTGGTCGCGATGTAATTCCTGAAATTTTTGCAACTCTGTATTTTGGATTTGGAGATTTCGCAATGACTAACTTTAGCTAGACGTTAAATACCAACAATTTTAATGCAGTTCCATAGGTTAGGTTAGGTTAAGAAGGCTGCCTAAAAAGGCCCCGCATAGACCCTGTTGGGTCCTTAGAGTTAGAGTTCCTTTTAGGAACGGTCAAAGTAATGATTTGTGAGAATTTGGGTGTGCTTCACAAATTTCCAAAGAAGCTTGATACCTAGTTTCGAGATCTGTTTGAGTCCTGAAAAGACAGGTGCTCCTAAACAAGTTAGACGATTTCTAGCTGCGGCGGGGCAGGAGCACAGTATGTGTTTGAAGGGAAAGCCCATAATTATCTAAGCAATCCGTATTCACAGTTTATACATATGTACATATTTATATGATTGCAAAGTGCGTTTCTTCTGTGAGGTAGATCGTACACAATTTCCACGGAAAAAAAGCGACCTAACACAAATTTTAATTCTTAAATTAATACAAAAATCGTCTAGGCAAACGTTATTCACAATTTATATATCGTTAGAATGAGCGTTTCCAGAGCTATACCTCATTTCTTAACTCCTTCAGCTGCTGGCATTTCAATGCAAAAGACCCTCCCATATGTTAAAGCTTGGAATAGATACCGCAGCATATAAGCGGCTTTATTGTCGTTATCCAGGCAATCAAGACAACAAGTTCTTAATCCAACTGCGGAAGTTACACACACAGACAGAGTCATACATGCACACAGACGCTTGTTAGCACGAAACAAGTAAGGTTGGCAAATAACCTGCTAAGAGCAGGGGCAGGGCTGCGGCTGGCAAAAAAGTAGTGCAACTTAAAACTCAATTGAATCTATTATACATACATAGTTTCTTGGTTGTATGCAGTGTTAGCGGTAAGTGGACTACCTGCGCAAATCGAGTGTTGTTCACACTGAGCAAATTCTTAAATTTGTGCTTTAATATTTGTGAAAAAGGAGGGTAATTTGAAACTCCGTCTTAATTCGTTAAATAGAAATTACAAAAATAATTTCTACAATTCTGTCATGTTGAAATTCATTTAATTTTTTCTAAAAATTTTCTAATTTCTGCTTGAAATTTCACGAAAAACTAGGCTTTTCAAAATTTTACTATCAAAAAGTTTATATCACTAAAATTAATCAAAGTGACTACTGTCACACTCAAATTCATTTAATTTTTATTGAACAATTTTAAATTCCTGCTTGGAAATTTGTATAAAATAAATTTGTGTCAATTCGCAATTCACCTTCAAAGTGTTAAAAAAATTACAAACATCGTCTAAATCATTCGTCTTCTAAAAATTTTTCAATTCGATAATTGAATTTCCAAATTTTGCAGGTTAGTTTCTGGCAGTGCATTCGGCTTATATACACATTGCTTATGTCTTCTTTGGTGGCAGCAGACACCAGCTGCGGTTGCAATGGCTAAAACCACTACAAACAAAACATGGCTACAACTTTATACCCATTGTAGCAATTGTGAAGTCAGCGCACCGCGGCTCTGTATAGTAGCTGCAACCGATGCAGCCATGGGGTGGTGGCTACAACAACAAAACGCTTAAGACCGTTAAGGTCTTTTGTTACGCGTAGCAAGTTTTTTCCGTTGCCAGGACACGTCCGTCTTCCCTTATTCGCATGCACGGCACATGCAGTTTTGCAGCAAAACGGAAGTGAAATTTTGTATCCTGACAGCACAGGCTCGCCGGACTTTTTACACCGTTCAGGGTAATACGATCTTGAGGAGGGTGGCTATATTGCCGTCATGTATTATTTAAGGTCACCTTATTTGTGCAAGTTGCTCGCTACTTTTCTCTTCTTTGCTTACATTTTATAGTCCTTCTTTTCAGCGCTGTTTGGCAACATTTGCGCAAAATGCTTTCGCTTCGCATTTCTGTAATTTAAAACTATTTATTTTTTCCCACTTCGCCGCTTTTTTGTCTTGACGATCGATTCCAGCGGTTTGCAACTTGAGCAAAACAAATTAAGTTTTTCTTTTGTGCAACTCTGTTTTGAAAAATTGCTGTTTCCTTATTTACAAAGGTCTCACTCTACAATGAAAGTCAGCAATCGCACTGAGACACCTCTCTCTTTCTGTCACACTCTCCCTTGCCGCGCGGCGTCAATCAATTTCAATTTGCCTTCAACTGTTGACATCTGTTTTTGATAGTGCGTTGCGTTGCACGTAGCAGTGCTGCCAATCGCAGCTGCCAGATTTATGCTAAACAGCAACAAATGCATTTCAATTAGCAATACGCCATAATTGAGTTAAATCATTTTGCATATGGCACTATATGGGAGAGTGAGAGAGCAAATTGAATTAGTGCTAAAATCTTTGATAGCACTCACAGGCTAATTGACAGTGTTCTGGAGAACTTTGAAGTTGAGCAGTACATTGACCTCTACTAGTTCAAGTTGGCTCTTCTCAACATTATTCTGCTCATAGTTATACTTGTATCTTATACATAACAGATCTTATAAAGCATTAAATTGTAATAAATAGATACTAATGATACATACATATATGCAAAAAACTTAAAATGTACAAAGTATATACATATATATTACTGTGTTCGATATACATATATGTAAATACATATGTACAAATAAATCAAATATCGCTGCTCAAAAATAGTATGAAAATTGAAGATATCGTTCAAGAGTAGACTAACTCGACTAAGACCGATTTTTAGTTTTTAACATATGAAAAGGCTAGTATAAAAATTCGAAACCCATCAAGTTCGATATAGGGCAATTATCCCTCTTACCGATCTTTGACAGCTAATTCTTATAAATTCATGTGTGCTTGTTGTATTTTAGCACAAGCTAACGGCACTTACTAATCGATTCTATAACTATTCCCTTCTAACAACTACTTATATACCGCAGATTATAAATTGTACGATGAATATATATCGATACATTGAGCAATACATATGAAAAGTATAAGTATTTTAAAGTATCAAACATTTTCCCTTTACATTTTGAGCGTTTGATGCATGAAAAAGTGTAAGGATATGATCTCACAACATTTAAACCCCAGACGAAGTTCTTTCTTAAATTTAACAAACTCTTTATAAGACTAAAAATTACTTCAACTGTCTGCATAGTATCCTTATTTTATCCTTAAGGGTGCATATGTGAGTATGTCGGTATAAAGTGTCGACATCGGCATTTATCAATTCTTTTTTTTCTCTACTCTTATAACGTAGCCAGCCACTGATAAGAAACGTTGTGCCTGACACTCGACTCCATTATCTTTACATATACACTTTACAATGCATAAAATGCCTTTTCTATCTACATCTACAGCAAAAGCACTTAATTCAAATATGCGCTCCTGCTCCCTGCCATCAACTCTCACTGCAGTTCCTGTGACTTTGTCCTTTGTCGCTGCAGCACATTAAAAGTCAATCCTTTTGTTTTGAGCCGTGCTGAAAGACTCATAGGCTAAGCACAGCCCATCAAATACCGACGACAAACATATAGATGAAGTGACAAACCGACCTGGACGGACAGACGAGAACATAGACAAATCGACAGACATTCAACGATAGCTGATAGCCTGCCAAACAGACAAACGAAGGAACGAACTAACGCACAGACAAGACAAGACAAGAAACTAAAGACCGACGTGCAGACAAGGCAGACTGAAGACATTACGCCATCGAAACTGTCAATGGCATGTCTGAGCCTGACGTTGAATGTTGAAGGAGCTATTCTGCTGGTGGCCTGCCTCCTGCTTGCTTCATATTTATTGGAATTCATTCATGTACTTTAAACATTTTTCTTGGCAACTTCCTGCGCGCTGCCACCCACCCAACATAGCAAAAAAGCAAAAATAAATTACCACGCCCCAACGGTCAGGTCATTATTATGAAATTTCAAACTGCGAGCGAAAAAAACTCTGTCATTTTCATTTTGTGCCTTGGAATTTCTGTTGAACCCACAGGCTGCGCTGCTATGCTCCTTGCTGAAGTGTAATGTTGAAATATTGGCAGAAAGGATGGAATAGGCGAAAAAAGGATAGACAGAAATTTTCAAGCAGCTCAAACGAAATGAATTGAGAGTTTCTTTAAGTGAGCAGAGAAAATGTACCATTTTGCACAATTTGTTAGGGTCAAAGGAACAGGCTCAACAGAATTTGTGCAAAAAATATTGACACGCGCTTTTGTCAGAGCGACAAGTTTAATATTGAGTGTTGACCCTTTTAACACTTTTGCACTTTGAAATTGAGATTGGTTGGCAAGTGGCAGCAGCAGCAGCAGCAGCATAAGGCAGGTATATTTGAAATCGCTGGCATTTTTATAGTTGATGGTATGCCATAATGCCAGCTAAGACGTTAGATATTTGCTTGAGGTGACAAAATTTGAGGGAGTGTGGTAAGAATGTTGCGAAAGCGTTAAATATGAGCAGAATTATTGCTAGCGAAGGCGTGAGCTGAAAATGAATTCGTATTTGAAATCAGAGATTGGAAATAAAACGTTCTATCGTCAGCTTTGCAAGAAATATGAAGTTGCCTTTGAGCAGTAGCCAAGGTAATCTTATGCAGCTCCAACTTTATTGATAGGTAAGAAGAAAATAGTATATGCATTCAAGTTCTTGGTATTAGACTTTCAACTTCGTTTTAGAAAATGTCGACGAGAACAGCTTGCACCAAAAAGCTTGGAATTGGATTTGTGTTGTTAAAGACTTTTTGGAAAGCAGGTTTCAAGATAACTCATTCTGCAGCTGTAGACACATCTTGTGTTATACAGATGGACTACTAAGAATCAGACGTCATTACCTAGGTAATATATGTATGTATGTATGTACATATATAACTCCAGGTTATTGCGGACAGATACTTAAAAGAAATTGCTTCACACCTCTTGAAGCTGCGCAACCATCTGTAAATAGATGAAGAACTCTTACAATAGGCCCTTCAGGTCGCAATGGCTAGGAGACTAGATCCCTAACCCAAATACAAAAAACATAGCGTTCCCGACTCACATTAAGGATAATATAAAATTGTATTAAAATATATACTATCTGCTGCCAAAAGGAAAATAAACATATGAGCTGTTATTTTTGAAAGTGGAATAAGTCCATTTCTTACAAAAATGTAGATAATGGCAGTTATAGATAAAACTTTTTATGATCTCTCTAAGGGTAAACAATTTGTAATAAAATAAAATTTTGATTCTAGTATTTGGGAGATGGAAGTTTTACCTCTTAATAGTATTGACACTGAGAGTGAAATGTTAGCAATGAAATATCTCGCAATACCAGAAAGTGGACTTATTTCACTTTCAAAAATAACAGCTCATATATTCTTTTTTTTAAATTAATAGTACAGTGATGCAAAAACTGTTTATTAGGAGCTAAGCCAACAGCAGGAGCAAACCAGTTCTTCCATTACTTCCAAGAAGTACTGAACAACATCTTCTAAAGTCTCCAGCTTTGCAACAGCTATTCCAGAGATATAATAAAGAATATATGTATGTATGTATATATTTTTCCTGTTTTAGCACACACCCAAGCGGTATTTGCATGGCGCATAAAAATTCCATATTTATTTTTTTTTTTTTTTGTTGTCGGAATATGAAAAACCTACCAGCACGCAGACAAGTATTTATCCATTGTACTGGTAAGCTGATTCCTTTTACTGAAATCTTCCTGAGCTTTTAATAAAGCGGAGGATTTTCGATGGTGGCAAGGAACTTAGTTGATCGGTTCTCACCACGTCTGACTCCAGCAGCTGCAATCGCGACCTGGAAAAGGCGGGACACTCGCATAAGAAGTGGGTAGCGGTATCCTCGTCCTCCAGACAGCTCTCACAGACACTGTCGTCGGCTAGACCCATCGCACTCAGGTGTTTTGCACAGGAGGTATGACCGGTCAAGACGCCCACAAGAAGTCTACAATCCTTACGGTTTAGAGACCTAAGAAAAGAGGACTTACCTTTGTCGACGGTTGGAAGCAGGAGCTTCGTCTGTCTGCATCCAGCTAGCCCGGCCCATCTTTGACCGTGTTGAGAAACAACCCAGTCGTTTATGGACGCTTTGACCATGGAAGAAGGCAGGCCAAGGGCAGGTTCAGGGCCCAGAAAGTGGTCTTCAGAACCTGATCTTGCAAGTTCATCGGACACTTCATTTCCGGACACGCCGAAGTGCCCCGGTACCCAAAAGAGGGCGAGTGAGTTGTGAAAGCCTACGCTGTTAAGCTTGGCCTTACACTCTTTGACTGTCTTGGAGGTGGTGATTGGGTTGAGCAAGGCCATAAGTGCAGCCTGACTGTCACTACAGACGCAAATACTCTTGCCAGACCATCCACTTTCCCTGACGAAATCCATAGCCTTTAGGATTGCAAAGACCTCCGCCTGAAAGACGGATGCATGCTTTCCCAATGGATAGTGAAGTTTTGTGTCGTTTTCCTCAAAATACACACCAGCTCCTGAACCTTCATCAGTTCTGGACCCGTCTGTAAAGACTCTACAACACCCCCTGCCTGGCTCGGCTGACGAAAGCCAGCTGTCGCGTTCAGGAAAGGAAACTTCGTATCTGCGCCGGAGTTCGAGGTGCGGAACTAATACATCAGACGGCATGCTCATTCCATCCAAGAATGGTAGAGAGGTCTGCGCAGAGTTATGCCCGCCCCGATGCGATTCAAACCACATCCCTACTTGTTTCAATCTAAAGCAGGCCTTGGCGGCTTCACCTCGGATGAAAATGTCCAGGGGTGGAATGTTGAGTATTACGTCTAGAGCAGGGCCAGGGGTGGTCGGGAAAGCTCCCGTACAGCCAAGACACACTGTTCTTTGTAGACGCCCCAGCGAAGCAATGACGCATTGGCGAGAAAGCCTGCTGAACCAAACTACAGACGCATACGAGATTATTGGTCGAATCATCGACGTGTAGAGCCAAAGGACTCGTTTGGGCGAAAGACCCCACGTTTTACCAAACACACCCCTACAATGCCAGAAGGCAGAAAGAGCTTTTGAAGTTTTGGATTCAACATGACTGCTCCAGAGAAGTTTGCTATCAAGGATGACTCCGAGATATTTTATTTCCCTAGAGAGTTGGATAGTCACTCCCCCTAGAACAGGCAGGACAAGGCCATCAATCTTTCGCCGCCTGGTGAAGAGAACTACTCCAGTTTTGAGAGGATTGACAGACAAGCCATTGCTCATGCACCACGAGTGAATTATATCCAGCGCAGCTTGTGCCTTTCGACACACGACTCTAATGGATGAACCCGTAGCAAGGACAGCTACATCATCCGCGTAGGCTTGGGCGTAGACCCCGGACTCGTTGAGTGAGCAAAGCAGGGAGTCGATCAGCAAGCACCAGAGCAGAGGGGAAAGGACACCGCCTTGCGGGCAGCCTCTCTTCACCTCCGTCATGACAAACCTGTCCTCCTCCCCGCCCACCACCGCGGTCCTGCACTTCAGCATTGACCGGAGCCAATTTACTGTCGTGGGATCCACTCCATGAGAGCTAGCTGCGCTACACATTCCTTCAAAGGACGCATTATCAAATGCACCCTCAATGTCCGCGAAAATGCCCATTGCGTAGTCTTTCCTGTCCACAGCACCCTCAATCCTACCAACCAGATTTTGTAGCGCTGTTTCACAAGATTTTCCGCGTTGATAAGCATGTTGCGCGGGCGAGAGGGGATGCTGAAGCAGCGCCCTGCGGATGTGCAGCTCAACAAGTCTCTCCAATCCCTTCAGCAAGAAGGAGGACATGCTGATAGGGCGGAAGCTTTTGGCGAGTGAGTAGTCATCCTTTCCTACTTTCGGAATGAAAGCCACTCTCGCCAACCGCCATGGGAAGGGAACATAAGCCAGAGCAATACAAGCGATGAAGAGCTTCTTCAAGGTTGGTGCTATCTGGGCTAGTCCCTCTTTTAGAAGGGCCGGGTAAATCCCATCCAGACCTGGTGACTTAAAGTTTTCGAACGCAGATATAGCGTATCTAATCGCCGAGTCGTTAGCAATTCTGGATGCAATGTACCAGTCCCTCCTTGAGGGCCCAACTTCCTCCGTTGTGGACACACCAGTTATAGAAGGCAGGGGTCCCACCGAAATCTGACTGCCCGGAAAGTGAGTCTCAAAGAGAAGCTGCATGGTCTCCTCCTTGGTCTCAGTGTACGAGCCGTCAGACCTGCGAAGCGATTCCAGCTTGGCCTTTCGGTCGCTTTTCAGTATCTTAATCAGCCTGCTGGTCTCGCTAAGCGATTCAATCTGGCCACAAAAGTTCCTATAGGAGGCAGTTTTCGATTCACGAACCAGCCTCTTATACTCCCTCTGCTTAGATCGGTATTGAGCCCAGTCAGCCTCCCCACCCGTTTTCAGAGCACGGTTGAGTAGTTTCCTGGATTCCTTTCTCAGGTTCTGGAGGTCAGCGTTCCACCACGGAACCGGTGTCCTGCTCAGAGCCTTCCTAACCGGGCAAGCCTGTTCAAAGCTACTAACAAGGTCCGTACTCAGCTTGTGAGCAACGGACTCAATATTGTTCTTTGTCCTGACATCAGGATTGGCCGAAGTTTTTAATTCCAGCGTCTCCCTGAATTTTCCCCAATTGGTTTTTCTCGGATTCCTGCTCAGCAGTGGAATGTGTGTGCCGCAGTCAAGCTGGAATTCGATGTATCGATGATCAGAAAGAGAATCCTCTGACAACACCCGCCAGTTAGTGATAGGTGCACTGAGCCTGTGGTTAGACAGTGTCAGGTCTATCACTTCCTGTCTTCTAGAGGTCACGAACGTGGGTTTGTTCCCTACGTTCTCGATGTTCAGACCAGAAGACAGTATGAAATCAAAAAGTTTTTGCCCTCGATAGTTGCATTTGCTACTTCCCCAGATGGAGTGCTGGGAGTTGGCGTCGCAACAGATAATCAGGCCCAAACCCTTCGATTCGCAGTACTCTATGAGCTCAGATACAACCTTAGGAGGAGGAGGAAGCACTGAGTCATAGGGAAAGTAGGCTGAGGCAACGACAAATTTAAGCCATTTGCCATCACACTTCAGGCCGATGCTAGCCGCCACCAAGTCTTGACAGCAAAATTGCCCAAGCTTGGTAACGTCTAGCACATTCGACACTGCCAGACAGGTCCTCGGCCTGTCGGAGCCCTCGTCTGCCAGTATCGAGAACCCTCGAACACCCCCAAGACCGCAAATGCGTTTATTGAAAACCCAAGGTTCTTGAATAGATGCTATGTGAGGGAATGTGTGCACCACGGAAAGTCTCCTACTTAAGAGTGCAGTAGCAGACTTGGAGTGTTGCAAGTTGATCTGGGTGAATATCATGCGATATTGATCCGAAGCTGAGACTCCACTAGCGCCTGGAATTTAATCGGAACTTTATCCTTCCCAAGTGGAAGTAGGGTCTCAGGTCGTACCTTGACCTGAGAATCTCCACTGAGCTCTGGTCTAGGCCCACAACAAGGGTCGAGCCATCCTCTCCATCCTGGCTCTTCTCCTTCCTGTGGGAATAGACTCTCCAGCAGCCAGTGTCGAGACCCTGGTTTTGGGCACGAAGGCCATCCAGGACAATCTTGGTGTTCCTGTGCGGACCAGGAATCCAGCAGACGCCCCGGACGAGCCTGGGCAGATCGGCGCCTTCATAGAAAGCAAACCTTGCATTGCCCAGAGGGGGAATAGACCGCACTGCCTCTCTCATACGATCGAAGGAGCCCTGAGAAGAGCATTTTACGACGATGACGCCGTTGCTATTCCCATAACTCTCTGCGTTCATATGAGAGCCAGCAGCCACGACTGAGCGGAAGAGATGATCGTGACAGTGCGACAGCTCTGCCCCATTCATCCTGCGGTCCTCTCCCATTTTGCCGATATTAGCCACAAGTGAGGATGAAACCACTTCGCTAAGCGTGGGTCCCCTCCTCTTTATAGCTTTCTCGGCGGCTTGGCTCGTGGAAGGACCATCTTCGAGTGGTTCCACAGCGCGGTAGGTTCCGGCCTTGTCAGCCTCACCTTCCGCACTCTGGTGACCCGCTCGAGTAGGGGCTCCATTCGCCGGATTTGGCTTTGGGGATGGGGCAGCGACAAGTTTCTGCCTTTTCCCCTTACTCAGCCTCGAACCTTGGTTTTGGAAAGCGCCCGAGTCGGCTTCAGTCGGAGTGACTTCTGTCGATCTGGGTCTCTTACCAACATCCATGGCCGGGGTAGAGGTAGCCTCAGTGGTCTTTCCCGACTCCCTTGCCCATTTTCTTAGCTTTCTAAGCCGAGATTTGGACAGGCCTGATCGGTTGGCGGCTGGTGCCGCCTTGGTCCCAGGTGGAACGTCCGGCTGCAGACCAGCTTCATCCGGGATCACAAAATTCCATATAGTGTCAAGTTATTTTACGCAGAATGCTGCTTTCCCAGCGCTCCTGGCTACACTTAAGCTGTGCTTTTTTTCGCTTGGCACTGCATAACAATTTTATATCTGTTGGTTGGCAACATTGAAAGGCAGCGGGGTATAATACAATAAGGCAAAAAAGAAAAATTTCGAAATATTGCAGCATACATTTTAAAGATTTATGCGTGCGTGTGTGTGCGTCATTTTAACGGCTGCAGGTGAAATACTGCATGCATTTAAATGCGCTTCTGCCGTCTCGATGTCATGAGCAGATGCGGAGAAGAGGGCGGACGCAAACTTTCAACACATGCCGTGGCAGTGGCAAGGCGTAAAAATCAGTGAAACAACAGGCAAGACACAAGCTTTTATGGCTGACTGTTGTATGCATGTATGCGTGTATGTGTGTTTTTGTGTGTGTGTATGTGAAGCAACATGTCTTTATTTCCGCAACCGCATATAAGCTGTTCCTGTTTTTTGTGCTGCTGTGCAAAATTGCTTTAACTTCAAAAAGAGAAAACTTTATAAAAGTAAGCAAAAGAGCAGCAGCAAAAGAACTGCTCCCCCTCCCTTTTCCACCCGGCAGTGCTGTAATGATTCGGAAGTGCTTTGTAAAGGCAAAGAAAAAAAAACACGACCTGACCGTAAAACGTCAAGCAGACGGGCAGGAATAATAAATAAAGCGTAACTGGCAAATGTGAGAAATTACCAGACATCATTTTTATGACAGGCGATTTTAAGGACATTAAAAGAGATTATTTGCAGCGGCATTTCAGGCGCCAGAGTCAGTTTAGATTTGAGCTTAGGGTTAAGCGTTGCCGATGAAAATGCTGTCAAGAAATTGATGAATCAGCCGAATTGACAAGCATCGAAAAAAAGGGTTACGTTTTTTTAAGCTTTTAGACGGCTACTTTCAAATTTATTGAAATTTATGCTGCCTGAAAGTATGCAAGTCAAATTTTCAGCACTTGCACACTAACACGCACACAATTGCAGGAACAGTCACTGTTGCGCCGTTTGTAGTGCAAAAAGGCGTCTGCTCGCTCATTCTGCCTGAAAGGGTGATAAATTTGCGCTCTCTCACACACACACACACAAGCGCTACTGTTGGCGGCAGTGCACATGTACAAAGAGCACATAGAAAGTTGCACATCCGACGACACTTTGAGGTCATGTTATCAATAATTGCCTGCAGACTAGTTGTCGGCCAATTTTTCTGCACGAAAATACATACTAGCAAAAAAAAAGAAAAATGTAAGAAACTGAAACGCAAAAGCACAAATTTGAAAAATAGAACAGAATGCAGAAGGAAAAGAGCACAGCATCAGACAAAAACTTGTTTTGGGCAATAATAAAAAAAAGAGTAGTTCTATAGCACTTAATTGAGCAACATGGCCACACTAAACGAGGTCGAGTAGGAAAAATATAAAGTTGGCATGTATTTTTGAGGTTATTTGAGCGGATCTTTCATGAAATTTATGTGCTTTAAAATAGTTAAAAAAATTGCAGAATGAAAGTGAAATGTGAACAAATTTAATGAAATGGATCTTGTCTGCCAGCTCCAAATTATTTTATGGGTTAACTGTTTCGAAACTTCTACCAAGGCCTTCGAAAGTGTGCAGGTAAGCCTGCGAACTGTGCAGTCAAAAGTGCAAATCAATTCCTAATGGATGATGATAAAAGGATAAAATATTGATTCTCTGAAAAGTCTCATATGTGTTGACAATTCAGTGCTTCGAAAATATAACACACTTTTGAGCAGGTGTGTTAATTCGGAAGCATTAGAAGTTTTAGTTATTATGAAAAATAACCGTTAACGTTAGGTTAGGTTGCACTGGCTGGATACGTAGGCAAGCTTAGAGCCTGATGGGTGCTTAGTGTTGTCAATGGGTTTCCATTTAGGAGTTCGGAAAATAGTGATCTCTTAGAATTACGAGAGTTTCTAACGAACTTCAGCAGATAGTTCCAGCTTTGAGACTTCCTCTAGCTGTAAAAACCATGAGGCTCTCAAGTAAGTTTTTGTTTTTTTGTCGGAATATGAAAAACCTACTAGCACGCAGACAAGTATTTGTCCATTGTACTGGTAAGCGAATTCCTTTTACTGAAATCTTCCTGAGCTTTTAATAAAGCGGAGGATTTTCGATGGTGGCAAGGAACTTAGTTGATCGGTTCTCACCACGTCTGACTCCAGCAGCTGTAATCGCGACCTGGAAAAGGCGGGACACTCGCATAAGAAGTGGGTCAAAGTAAGTTATGCAAGATCTGATTGTAGGACAGAGACACAGGAGATGCTCTAGATTCCCTGTATTCAAGTTCCCAGCATTTCTTGTACTTCCCGCTGTCGATTGTAAAGGATTTCAAGCCTCGCTTAGTCATTATTAGAGGTAGCGTTCCGTAAATACGTTACAACTTTCTTATCAACTCTGCGATCCTTATAAAATTGTTAGAGTATTGAGAATATGCAATAAAAAATTATTTTTTCCTTTACCATCTCAGCAAGGAATAATCACATCACTACTCAGCTAAACATAAACTTGAGCGGTTCCTTCATCAAAGCTAAGAGTTTTAGATTATCGATAATGTTTATTACTTTTACAGTCAGTTTCGAATGTCCGATCACGACAAGAGATACAATGTGTAATTCTAGAACAATATAAGAGATATTCTGCTTAGTCTTACTGCTGCTTAAATTCCATCTAAATAATGTATGGTCTGCTAAGAGAGTTTTACTTGCTCAAGTTGTACCTCATAAATTCCTTAACTATGCCCATATTTAAATTTTTGGTAGCGGCAATCCAATGACACACCCATCATCTACCTCTTTTCCGATCCTAACCCTTGTAACGATTAAATTTATGAATTTATGAACGAGCTATTGAATTTTATTTTATTGTTTGACCTTTATGGTTATGTTTACGTTGCATACGACACATATTGTCCATACAAACAAAACAAATATTCTCCGCCCCGATACTAAAACCGACCATTTCGTAATACGATTTCCTCGTTCTGCGACTCAGTTGTCCATTCAGCACTTCGTATTATGGTTTTTCATCGGGTATGAAACAAAATACGAGCTTATAGAACGTATTAAGAAGAACCATGAACTGGAGTTCGCCCCCTCCTAGCTCCACAAAAACATGGCAGTCCCAAAACGCGTTTTCAACCCCCAAAACGCAATTCAATATGCCATTGCCAAACGCGCCTACCTTCATCAAGTTTCAGAGAGTGGGGGATTTGGATTTGAGTTGCAGACTTGAAGACTTGCAGGAAGCACGGCAGAACAGCGCAGGGAATATGAGTAAACCCAATTCAATTCCTACAAGTGGCAATGGGGAATTGCCCAACAGGACGACACACACACACGAGCACATTCATGCATGCTTAGGGGCAGCTCATACACACACAAATGCATTAATAATGATGTGTATGCACTACGCACGTTACGCGTTACGTTGCACGTAAAATACAACAGTACGTTAAGCGTCACGTTGTGTTTGGCTCTGAGCGACATGTTTCCTACTGCCTCTCCTCCCTCAAGTGGGGGCTGCATGCCTGGGGTTAGCACTGCAGCACGTAGGGGGTGAACGCAAAGGGAGCTTTCTTTGTTCCCCATACATAATAGCTTGGTTTGTATGTGTTATAAATAAATTATGACTGAAGGGTTTTGAATGTGCCTGCTGGGTGTATGTATGTAAGGGGGGACCGCATATGTAAAAGCAGTGAAATTAATATAATGGTCTCATTTTATGATCGATTTAAGCGAGACAGCTCTAAAGGTGTCTGCAGCAAAAAAGGCAAACAAATGACCACTGTCATACAATTTACGTGCTCATGGGACAAGTTGGAGTTGGAACTTTGCCATAAAATAACTTCAAGAAATAACAACGGAAAAAAAGAGCAGATACAGAACAGATACAAATAGCAACTATGCCAATTTTAGAGTAAAAATGCCAGTTCCGCAATATTTAATTAAGCCTAATGGTATCACCTGGCTGAGTGGAAGTATCTGAAATTAAAATTAAAATTTAAGTTCCTGGCCTCGACAGTGCAAACTTAGAAAAAATACAACATATTTTCAAATATATGTACATATGATAAAATTACGATTTAAAAAGATCCGATCACATTCAATGACAACTAAGAAGAGATTCTACAAAACTTTTCTAGTAATTGAACTATGTCTGTATCGAGACTAGCAATAGACTCAAATACGAGCATTTTACTTTAGTTAGGTTTGTAAAAAGAATAGCATTCCGGGTTACGAATATTTAAAAATATACGAATATTTGCGTAAACGGGCACATATTGGAGAATTTAAATCCTTGCAAGTTACTACTTACAAACACACATATGTATAAGTATTTGCTTCCGTCCGACAGCTTTTCAAGACTTAAAGTAGTACAGTAAAATCATAATTCAAAAAATTTAATTTTATTTTTTTAAATCCCACTCATTTCTACGTAGTTAGGGACGTATATTGAATTATCCCTGACATTCGTCAAATGTTACCCTTCAAACAATGACATTTTTGTCTGCCAGACAAAAGTGGAAGCCCCTTGACTGATTGTATTTGCGAGCGACAAAAAAATTGCAAACAGAATAAGAATAATTTTCCACTTGCCCGAACCATGCAAATTTGCCAACGTTGCAACGGAGAATGTCGAAGGCTGCAACGGAAGCGACGCAAAGCAGATGTCGCACTTATCGACCGCCTGTATGCGCTTTGACATAGAACTGCGAGTGTGTGTGTGTGTGAGTTGCACGTTTGTATGCAGCAATATTGGCAGCCAGGCCAGTGTTGCCAGCCAGAGCCACGAGACCCCAAAGTGTCATTAACGCTTCACAAAGTGAAATTGCGAATTTTACATGCCCACCAAAATCACACATGTGTACATACAAAACACACACACACATGCAAACATGTAAAAATTGATAAATCAATGTTGCACTCTAGACTTGCCCCACCAACACACACAGACGCAATTGTTGTTGTGGTGTTGTTGAAGCACACAATGCTTGTCATGTAATGTAATAAGAGCGGGTGCTGCAGAGGGGGCACATAGGCCTTATTTTCAATGTTGCACGCTCATATTGCAACGCATGCATGTGCAACATAGGACACCGACTGCAACAGCAGCATCAGCACGGCGGCATTGGCTGCGACATGAGAATGATAATTATGTTCCATATGGCATGGCATATTCATAAGTGCTATTTTCGTGCGGGGGGTGATTTCATCTCCACATGTGCGTATGGAATGGTATGGCAAACCACAATCGAGTGCGGTTAAATGCACTCTTGCATGCATATATGCATATATCACGCACACACATTCAGCGACAAATGCGTATACTTGTATAAAAGCGACGAGGACATAGCGTTTTATAGTATACCAGCAGCTTCCGTAAAATTAAATATAGAAAGCTGAACGTGATGATAGTGCTTCAACCCCGCTACAACTTTCCGGCGAAGAGTTCTCAATTGATGGCATGTACAACCAAATTTCATTGCTATAACTAGCTTCCATCCAAAGATATATATGTATATCCTTATAACCTTTCATGACAGAACTGATTCGTTCATGACAATCACAGCAGAATTCAATCAATTGTATTGAAGCGAATTCACTTAAACCAATTTTCCACCGAACAAAAGCAACTTTAAGCCATTTAAATGTGAGTGCACCCCGCTGAAGACACTGCAAAAATGCACAACAATGGCGGCGGCATATCCTTGCCGCAGGATATGCGCTGCGTGCTTTTTAAATATGCTGTTGCCTGCCTGCCTGCCAGGCAGCCTGGCCAGGATAAGAGTTACGAACGCCACAAGAACTTTTACAGACGGCAGACAACTGCAAAAGTGGTAGAGCCTGCTGGAAGAAGGTTGCAGAAGGGAAACGGGAACAGGAACATGAACGTTCGCAAATGGTATGAGGTGAAAGAACTTTGTAAAACGCTACAGCGCCTAAAACGCTGCAATGCACTGCGACGATATGGATTCTTATCGTTGTTTTGCCTTCGTGTCTGTCTTATTTTGCGCACCTTTTCTGCGGCAGTAAATACTTGCAAATTTTAACGTTTGCAGCAAAAAGATATATGTATACATATACATACATATATACCTAGCTAATAGTAGTAAGTAGTAGGACGTTCTGTTGAAGTGAAAAAGTAGTTTTTGCAGCTAAAATATGCGCACAAAGGTTTATTGAACCGAGAGCTGCATGCGAAAAGCAAATACAACACTGGAAGAGCACAGACACACCACAAAAAGAAAAATAAAGTGATAACGCCAAAAAGCAGGCTACACTTTTCAATGAAATTTACGCTAGAATCATTTAAAAATGAATGTCCTGCCTTTCTATATATTTTCACAAAACATCCCCAAACGCCAAAAAATACCGCTCAGGAGAACTTTTTGATTTTAAATTTTTTGTCATACTGATTTTTGAATTTTTTGTTGAAATGAATTGCGCTATTTACATACAAACTCCACTTTCAACGTTTCTCTCTGCGCTTGTTTGTTGCTCTACAAGCAAAAGCGCCTAAAGCTAGGCAAGCAAATTTTTTCGCGGAAGCTTGAGCGCACTAGGCATTCTCTTTCTCTCCCCCCATTCCATCCCATGCCACTGTCAATGTCACTTTATAACGTTATATGCGAAACGAACCAACTGTCATTTGTTGTTTTGTCATCTTTTTTGCTTTTGGTTGTGTAGAAACTTGAATCTCTGCGTCTGCTCCAGGGCATGTAATTGCTTTGCCTAAGTGTTGCAAATGGGGTACCGCGTAAAACTGCAGGGGGAGTTCATAATAGAAATAATGGCATTTTGCGATGCTATAATTTAAAAATTGAATTTAAGGGAATTGTGAATTTAAATCAACGCACAAGTAAATTTCTTTGAAGGGCTTTGGAAAATGAAGGAATTTTTTTATGCCAGAGTTGAAGCATTTATCAATTGACCTTTGTTCAAATATTAACTACAATTGACAAATTACGTCTGAAACTTTCAGTTTACGTGATCAATTTTCCGACACTCAAATTTAGTTATATTTGAAGAGTGTAAAATGCCAAAATAAAGTACTAAAAGAGCAAATATGCAGAGTAGGAATGAGAGAAAGCAGAGCTTTAAGGATAAAAACTACAAAGCAATATTGACAATTTTCTTTATATTTTTTGTATCTTTGTAGTTGAAGTCTCCAAGGAAACGTCACGTTCTAGTATATATGTTTAAGGAGAGAGAAAGAGAGAAAGATAGAGAAAAATGGGAGTGAGCGAGACAAAGAACGAGGCATTGACAGGCACATAAATATAATTATCTATTCCGGTCGTGTAGTTGTCTGCATTCACAAAATGTCATCATCAGCTGTGTATGTGTGTGTGTGTGCGTTGAGTAGGAAGTTACTAGGCAACAACAGCACTCTACATTACTTCCTGTGCGACCGGAGCAAGTGGGCAAAGCGGGCTTAGATGTCTAGTATAGAGAGAAAGCTATATGTACATATGTAATACAGCAGAGTGGCGTTCCACTAAAGAGAACAGTCAACTTCAACTGCGGCCCACTCAGTCTCATGCCATCTTTGGGATGTTGTTGTCATTTTATAGTTTGTTGCGTATAATTTTACAAATTTCTAATTATATTCCCAGTGCGCTACAGCTGCAACTGTCGTTTGCAGCAGTTGCTACACGCTGTAGATAAAAATTGGAATTTATGCGAGCAAAAGGTTAGAGCTGCTCCTTGGAGCAGGCTTTTTTCTATAATGTCACTTTTTGATTGTTGTGGATTTATTAAAATGTACGAGCTTATCTTTACAACTCAAAGATAATGATTTTGATGTAATTTCCAGTATAGTTTGTGTAAGGTGCATTCCATGAGGAACCGAAAAGCACTGAACGACCAATCTCAGATCCAAATGATTCTTGGTACATACATACAAAAGTAGAGATGATAAAAACATTAAGGAATAAGGTGGAAGTTTTGACATAAGCCTTCAAGATTTCTGTGTAGGAGCTATTGAAAAGTTTTAGAAAAATAGTTGAAGTACTCATATATTTTGAAGAAATAATATCTTTTGAATAACCAAGCGGATTTTTATTAAATATGATTTATGGTAAAGCTAAGATATGCACCCTTCAGAGGTTTTGCTTGGGAAAGAAAATAACAGAAAAAATGTATATGAATCACAAGGAAAAATATGTAGGGTATTCAAGAATAATATCAGATTAAATTTTTGCAATTTCTATTCGACTCCGCCAGATTAAAGCGGTTCCTCTTGCATGCACATTTTCAAATTATCCGCACTTGGGCATGACAACACTAGCATAAGCCTCAATTCTTCAGATGTATACTTGCCCTTATATGTACTTGTGCAACATGTTGCATACGCCTGCTCTGCAGCTACTTACTACTCCGCCCATTGCTATTGCCCACTTCAACCGCTAGTACATAGAGGATGCCAAAGTTTGCTGAAGTATTCTTGTTGCTGATGAGGATTACAACAAGCCTTAGTCGTCTGGTAACCTACATACATGCAAGCGTATGTGCAGGCGAACAGACATATCGCTCATATGCACCCTACTGCACGAGCTACACAGGCAACTATCTATGGCAACCTTTTGGCCTCTGCTGTTCTGCTATGGCTTGGTTGTATGTTGGGCGTGCATCATGATCAGCATCAGCAACCAGTGCCATGTTGCCTCAACTAATTCAGTCATGCTGTCGCGTTGCTGGTCTTGGTCTCCAGGCGCGTCGTGAGCATGTTCACATATACATTCATGCACACACATACACCTCGATGCACATATACAATGCACGTAGGCATGTATGTAACTCGCCTGCTCTTAGGGGTTAATGTTTACAGTTTATTTGCAACATATGTCAGAGACACTACGTCCCTCCACCAACAACACAGATGCTTTCACCTCGCGCGCACGCCTCGCCATCAGTTGGTAACCTATCGTAACTAACGCAAAGTTGGAGCATGGTTTTCCCTGAGGTCTTTCACTTTTTCTTACAGCTTTGATTATCTTTCCCAGTGCTGCAACTTTGATTTTCTTTTGCCATTTGTTAGTTGTTTCCAATTTCAGCGCGCATGGTTGCTCTCTGGCAACCCATATACCATGCCCATGCAAAAGAAAATTAAAATGATATAAGCCTAAGCTGACTTTTTCCTTTAGTAATTCGCCTTATGATTTGTGTCCGGAATTTTGAAAAAAAAGCAAAGATGAGATGGTTCTTTTCGCCATGGCAAAGCTGCTGATTTGTTTAGCTGACTGTAAAACATGAGTGGAGAAATTCAAGCTGAAAAAAAGTTGATGAAATTTTTCTGCACTGTTAAAGCATGAAATTTAGAGATTTAAATGCGAATTATGAACAGGAAATTACTGAGATTTTATGAGGCGGGGATGAGAGAATTAAAAAATATATAGAAAAAAGAAAATTGTACTTTTAAAATGACTGATTGATGGCAAATAATTGACATAAAATGAATGAGCACTTAAAGTTTCGATAGCAGCAATTTTTATGTTCCTCTATAAGCATTCATCCCGCTTCGTCGAAGTCAAGAATTGCTTAATAAATATTGCCATGTTAAATTGGAAACTAGTTTGAAGATTAATTAAACACCATTCGGCCAGCTTCCAAACTCATCTAGTAATATCTTTATATAAACTTACATAGGTATGTATATCTATTTATATAGCTGAATCAACCCACAAAATTATAAGAGAATAGGAAGACGACTTTTAAATTAGACAATGGAAAAAATAACGCATTTATAACGGCTTTTTTTAATATATAACCGCTTTTATAATAACCGCTTAAGTCGACTGAAGAAAGAATTGAGGCATAAGTGACACCATATTCATCTCAATTCACTGCACATTTAGAAAAAATCTAAGTATGTACTGTCTACTACGGCGGTACTTGGCATTCCCTTCAATCGGTACTGTCGCAGTTGCGAAGACCCGAATGAAGAGGAAACGATAGACCACTTTTTGTGCAAATGTGCTGCCCTAGCAAGGGGGAGGCTCAAAACACTAGGAAAAGGTTCCCAAGAGAACATCAAGGACATCCAAGGTATGAATATCATGAATGTTCTAAACTTCTTGAATTCCGCCAAATGGCTGTAGGTTGCTCGAGGCGTGGTAACAAAACGGCACTCAGTGCTAATTGATAGTCATGGACTAGCCACACAAACCAACCAACCATGGACTGTCTTTAAAAAGTAGAACGGGTGAACATTTGTAATGTTCGCTAATATCCGTTTTTATGAAATGTTTTCTGCACAAAAATCAAGAAACGAATTTGAGTCTAGAGAAAAAATCATAGATAATGAACTTTATAATTCCAAATATGCTCTCTGTTTTCTATTTCTGACATAACAATTTTTGACAGTTTTGAGCGCACATTTTGAAATATCATTCGCACTTATATTTAATGCACTATCGCCAACTTCCTTCTTTGCTGACATCAAATAACTACATTGTCTACAGTGTCGTATTTGCCAAATGTACTTTTTTTCAAACACTTTTTCCGCTTGGTCTATGCGCTTACACCTCTTTAAATTTTACGTTTCATAAAAATTAATGTGCCCTTTTCGTAATTAACCAACCGAAACCAGAGCGCACAACGACACCGGCTACTGCTGGAGTCTGTCGGGGAGTGTTGGCGACTGTTGGCGCTGTTTGCCGCACCATAAATACGCGCTCACTGTCTGCGGTTTTTATTAGTTTTGTCATTTTAAAGCACTGCAAGTCACGATCTCAAACAGGCCCTTGGTGCCTTAATGTACTATGTTGAACCGTCTGTTGGTCTGCCTGTTCCAGCAAAAGGTAGCAGCACTTTGTTTACTTTCCCCCACTACCTTTTTTGGGCAGCGGAAAATGTGCACTTTTTTATGGGCTCCATGCCGTAATGTTGTCAATAAATTCTTATTTATTTTCATTTTCATGAGCTCATAAAATGTTTATGACTTACTTTAAAGCAATTTCAACATATTTATTTTGGTTAAAATGTTGCGAAAAGTTAATAAAGTGTGCAAGCAAAAACAGTGACAAATAGCAGACAAACTTGCAACTAGACTTGGCTGCTGCCTCTATAAGTTGTGGAATTAAGTCGATCATATCTCCACGTGGAATTACTCATTGCATGAAAGAAATTTATGTATTGCAGGTTGATGCCACTTTTTCTCTAATTAAATTTAATACATATTCGCAACTTTTACGAAATTATTTCCGGCTGTTGCAGACGCCGGATTACCCCAAATCTCCACGTGAAATTCTATTATTACATGAAATGCTTATTATCTTGTTTCATGAGATGAATACTTGCAGACTTTATTTAATTCTTTCATACAGTTGGAAACGCAGCAATATGCGATTTTAATGCACCGTTATAGATGCTTCTTCACCGAACTCCTAACCGAGTTCTACAGTAATAGCGAAAAATTTTTTTTGCATAACTAAATTTGGATTTGAGTAAGGTTGTGAAGACAAAGTTAGTCAATGTTAAATAAAATTTTTCTCCCAAAAAACTGAAATACTAATAGAAAGTTACTAAGTGACTGTAAGGCTCGCAGTCCTCAAGTGGTCGCTTCAATTTTACAGATTTCATTCAAAACATCAAATAAAATTATATAAAAAAAAACTTTTTAAAAATAAGCTTTAATTTATTTAATGTACTAAAAAGTAGAAAATAAATGGTTTTTAAGTCACCTGTATCTTACTATCCATAAAAGCTTGGGGCGCTCATGTGTTCAATATTTGTCAAACAGTTACCACAATATTTTATTTAAATAATTTTTTGCAAATAGATTCTAGTAATGAAAGATATTTTGAATATGGATATTGAGCGCACAAGCTTTTATTGATAGTAAGATACAGGTGACTTAAAAACCATTTATTTTCTACTTTTTAGTACATTAAATAAATTAAAGCTTATTTTTAAAAAGTTTTTTTTTATATAATTTTATTTTCTACTTTTTAGTCTTCCATAAATTCAATTTTAGAGCTCTGAAATTTTTCACAAAAAGAATTTAAAACTTGCAGAGCAGTACACAATATTTAGGGTATTCACAGTGTCTCCTATCGTCATATCCTCAATTTAACAAATAATACGGCTGTGATCGACCCTAATATTCGTGGCATATTTGTGACGCGGTGAGTTGTTGCTATTTTGCCAGCAGGGCGCGGCAAGTAAGTTCCTATCGTTTTTCATTGATGTGTGGTGTACCTATAATTATAAACTGAAGCCCAAGTGTGTAGTTGCTTGAAAAGTGCCACGCCCCTTGTCCTACGCCCACAAATTTTTCCAGTGGAACGACACATCCAAGAGGCGACTGCATACGAAATTTCAATGCTGCACGACCTTTAGTTCCAAAGCTATTCTATATAAACGATTTTGTTTGTATGGGCGGTGCCACGCCCCCTTATCCAGTGCCCGCCTTATTTTCTCAGTAGAAGGATATGGATATGTAGTAAGTTCCTACCGAGTTTCATTGATGTGTGATTTGTAGTTCTAAAGTTATACACACGCCCCTTATCCTACGCCCATAAAATTTTACCAGTGGGACGACACATCCAAGAGGCGACTGCATACGAAATTTCAATGCTGCACGACCTTTAGTTCCAAAGCTAATCGAGATCAAAAATTTTGTTTGTATGGGGGTGCCACGCCCCCTTATCCTACGCCCATACAATTTTACCAGTGGGACAACACATCCAAGAGGCGACTGCATACGAAATTTCAATACTGCACGGCCTTTAGTTCCAAAGCTAATCGAGATCAAAAATTTTGTTTGTATGGAGGGTGCCACGCCCCCTCATCCTACGCCCATAAAATTTTACCAGTGGGACAACACATCCAAGAGGCGACTGCATACGAAATTTCAATGCTGCACGACCTTTAGTTCCAAAGCTAATCGAGATCAAAAATTTTGTTTGTATGGGGGGTGCCACGCCCTTTCATCCTACGCCCATAAAATTTTACCAGTGAGACAACACATCCAAGAGGCGACTGCATACGAAATTTCAATGCTGCACGACCTTTAGTTCCAAAGCTAATCGAGATCAAAAATTTTGTTTGTATGGGGGGTGCCACGCCCCCTCATCCTACGCCCATAAAATTTTACCAGTGGGACAACACATCCAAGAGGCGACTGCATACGAAATTTCAATGCTGCACGACCTTTAGTTCCAAAGCTAATCGAGATCAAAAATTTTGTTTGTATGGGGGGTGCCACGCCCTTTCATCCTACGCCCATAAAATTTTACCAGTGGGACAACACATCCAAGAGGCGACTGCATACGAAATTTCAATGCTGCACGACATTTAGTTCCAAAGCTAATCGAGATCAAAAATTTTGTTTGTATGGGGGGTGCCACGCCCCCTTATCCAGTGCTCCCCTTATTTTCTCAGTAGAAGGATAGGGATATGTAGTAAGTTCCTACCGAGTTTCATTGATGTGTGATGTGTAGTTCTTAAGTTATACACAAATCTGGAGTTTATAAAAAAGTGCCACGCCCCTTATCCTACGCCCATAAAATTTATTGATTCATGTATTGGGCTCTAGATTAGGCATGTATGCAAAGTTTCAGATCTCTAAGTAGTCGGGAAGTGGGTGAAAAATTGATTACTAGATTTGACGACATACATACCGGATGTGAACCTAATATAAAGCTTATAAAAAATGTTTCACTTCTACAACCCATGAATTATGAAAATGCCATAAAACCGTCAACGCAATCCCATGCCGAAATACACCCTCATCTCTCCTTTAGCCAAAATGGTGCCAAAGTGTACCGGCAATTAAAAGGCCATAACCGGCAAATGCTGTTGAGTACGACGACAGTGACCCAGCAACTTTGGCTGGACAATTTGAAATTCAGGCGGAGCAGCAATAAGCTCAGCAAAACTACAGTTTGACCAAATTGTTTGAGGCCAATTTTTGGTATACCACAGCAACAACAAGAACTGGTACTGGGCAACACAATTTGACGTATTTTTGCTAAATGACTTTTTGGGCCACAAGCCAGAGTAATCGAAAAAAAATCACATATGCTACGCCGGTCACATCGTGCGCCATTTTGTGCGTAATAACAGGTACAACAGCTGTAAATTACGGTCATTAAGCGTTTTGTTGGCAATCGTCAGGATTTAAAAAAAATAATGTTTTGCTACCTTGAAAAAGTTCTTAAATTATGCCCTTGGAGTGCTACCTTGGCCTAAGGAAATGGAAAGAGAAATGGCTGCTTTAAAATCTCAACGCATTCTGCAATGCAAATTAATTACGCTCATTTATTACTTTTAGATGACGTCAAATTTTCATTACTTCATTAACTTTGCTCTTTGCACATTTCCACATTTAAGACACTCCATTTGTGGCGTAGTAATTACAAAGCGTGCACCTGAACCGTCACTTCAACATTTCCTGTCGTCTGCCCAATTCATTTATTTTACCGGTGCGATTTCCTTTCATACCACAACCGTTCGTTGTGCTCTTAATTTTCCTCTCAATTTGTTATACAGCATGCACCCTTCTATACCAAATCCATTTTATTCCCACCTTCTCCTTTAGCTATGAACTTTTAGCGGCAGCAACAATTGGTTTTCTCCGGCTCAGTTGTAGCTTCCATAGCTTTACGTATCCCTGTCTTTCCTGTTCTAGACTTTCACTTTTGCCACTTCCGCTGTCCTTCCCCACTGGCTGTATTGTCTGGCCCTAATTGCTGCTCTAACGTCTCCAAATTGACAATCAAAAAAGGGTTTTTGTGCGTTGCTCAACATTTGATTAATTGTATTAATTCGGCGTGTTGCGGACGGCTCTTAAGTGGATTTCTGTGTTGGGTAGTAAAGGCAAAGGTGGGTAAGGAATGCTTGTGTAGAGCACAGCTTCTGACGATGCTACTTTCAAAATTATTTTAAATTCACAAGCACAAAATAGGCTTTATTTTATGGGCTTTAAAGATTGCAAGAACATTTTGATTTCGGGTTATAGACTTTGCATATAACATTGAATAATATAGAATAACTGATCAATCTTTAACTCATCGTCCTTAACAATCAATAACTGTCAATCTTTATATTTTGACAACAAAAAATTAGAATTCAACATTCATGAATTAATACATGAAAGGCATGAAAATCAGTGGTCTTGTACGAAGGAAGCTAAGTCAACTGAATCCCATCGTGCGTCAGCGTCGAGAGAAGTGAACTTTTGGACCGACGGAAGTCATTGAATTAGGAATAACAATTTTGCCGACAGCGCTGCATCATGATAATAATCAAATCTATTGAAATGTAAAATAGAGGCGTACGGCAAAAGAAAGCAGAAAAGTGCCTCAGGAAGAAGGAGTAGACACCAAGATATGCATACATAGAGGGAGAAACAAATAAGCGAACAAAAGTACAAAATCCTCTCAAGAAAACGAACAGAGGCCCACATATAAAAGAAAACATATACACACACGTGTGCTCAGTGCAGACGCCATTGACAGGGCAGCAGTGCCTTGTCTCTCCCGATATGCTACCCCCCTTATGGTGAGTCCGCATTTGATGTGATAATGCGGCAACATTTTAGCATAAAATAGGCTGTTATGTTGCGTACGAGTGTTGAATTTATTATTTCCACTTCTTTGTCAAGCTTTTTCCAAGTGAGCGTTGCAAGAAAGAGATGCAGCGTTAAAGTGGCAGCCTTGTGACCTCAACATCTTCATAGCTGCCTTTTTGCTGTATTGTGTCTTGCTCGCCTAATGTCTTGCCAAATTTGATGACATTTGATAGGCACACAAAAAAGAGCGTGTGTATAGGTAAGGCCTAATGTGTTCTGAGATAATCAGGTGTAAATTGCCAAGTTTTGAAAATTACATTTTTTCTTGTAGAACAGGTAAAACGAAGGGCACCAGAAGTATAGAAGTATGGCTGAGCTGGCTTGAAGTGGAGATGTGAGAGATTGCCTGGCGCCTGTGATGTGGAGAAAGAATATATGTAGATAGATAACTAAAAATGTGCAAGCGTTTAAATGCTGCCAAATGCTAACTGTTAAAATTTTTATGCGTTGGCCTAATTTAAACTTTCTTTTCTGGCAACTCCATTGTTGTTCTGAATTTTTGAAATATTTTGAAAAGTGCATATGATGCCAAGTGGAGCACGGAAACTCCAACAAAATTCACTGAAACAGCAACAAAAACTTGGCTCCGCGTGTGTGATTAAGTCAAATAGTTTGAACGAGTTGTTTGTAGTAGGGCAGGAGTGAAAACAGGCTTACTTGTAAATTAGGACATAGCTACACGCAATGCATTTTTGAACCGCGGCGCAAACGAAAAAGGGGTTGCATTGGCGAAATGTAACAAAAAATCCGAAATGATGAGTATGAATACATAATAGAAACAAACCAGCGGAATATGTTCGACTCGAGTATTCGCGAAACCACTGATTGCTACAGAAAATTTCCAAAAAGACCTGATTAATCAGCTGAGTAAGCAATTGTGGAGCCTTCTAGAGGAGAGAGAGTGTTAACCGAGACACCTCAATTTCGAAAGAGTACACGCATTCGGAAGGAAGTTAACCGATATGAAACCGCCGACTTACGAAACGCTTAAGTATAATTTTTGTATTACTTTCAATCGCTTTAAATAAATTTCAGTTTATTCATTGTCTCAAAATAAGGATGAAAATGCATTTGAATGCCTGTGAACAGCCCCGAGCCCCTGCTTTAAATTTGCCTAAAATTTTTGCAGCTTTTGCGACTGCTGCACTGGCAAATATTATCAATCATTTCGAGCGCAGAAGGGGAACAGAGAAAAAATACAGAAAAACTATTTTCCCAGCCCAATCGACAAATGACAGCGCCTATAGTGAATAACTGCCAAAAGTTCAAGGGAAGCGGCAACCACCCTCAAGCAGACAAGCGACGTGTCTGTGCGAAGAACTAAAAGTTTGCTGAAAAGTTTTCGCTAAGCGATTTGGCAAAAGTTATAGGCAGGCAACATGTGTGATTGCCGCTTTCTAGCGCAAAGGAAATAACAAACATAATATGCCAAAAACAGTGGGCGTGAATCAAAAAGTGGCTAGTACATAATTTCGCTGCCTATAGAAAAATAGAAAAATTGGCACATTAAAAAATATATAACTATAAAAACTAAAATTTAGAATACTTTTTTGTTTTATTGAAAATGCACAAACTTCACGCTTCGGGCCCACTGTCAAGTCAACGTTGCATGCGAGTGCATGTGTAGGAGTATAATAGCAAGTTCTACGCTACTGCATAAATTTATTGCCAACTTACAAAGTTGGCAAGAAAGCAACTTGATTTCGATTTGTTAAGTTAAGAAAATTAATTTGTTTTTTTTGCCAAAAAAAGTTTTGTACGTTTTAAGAAAAATCATTTTTCCAACTTTTCCAAGGTAGCGAATGAAATGTTTATGCTCAATGCAATTAATTGCATCTGCGCCTGCTTATACTATCAACTGAAGGATATATGTATGTATAAAAGAAAATCGTGTAGAAAAAATTGCACAGTATCTACATTTAGAAATTTTGGCTTTTATTAGAAAACAGTGGATGTAAAAAAGATATGTAGAAATAAGGAGGCACTTATGAAAAATTTATGACGTTCGTATCCTTATCGAAAGTCATAATTTTTCTTATAAAGTCATGAATTTTCAAACTTATTCCGTATATTTCACAAGACATTTCAGAATTTAAAATAGCAATGTTGCAAAATTTTGATTCCGTTGACCTTTAATACGTCATTGCAGCCATTTTGATTTGTTTGCAAAAATTCCTTTCCTGCACTTTCAAAATTCTGCTCCTTTTTTTCTATACGATTTAGTTTCAATTTGAGCGCAATAACCTTTCAACGTAAGGCCTTCACAACAACAAAAAAAACTGCGAAATCACTATTTGCAGCTTAAAAAGGAGCCCACAAAATGCAACATTAAAAGCAAATCATACCGTTAGCAAGCAGTGGCGGAGCATCTGATAGGTTTAGAGGGGTTTTTGGTTAGTTCACTTTTATGCAAATTTTAAATTAGCGCAACATTAAACTAGCGAACAAAATTTTTGGCATAATTAATTTGCAAAAAAGTGCTTAAATAAATTTTTCTAACCAAATAAATGCAACCCTTCACTGCGTCGCTGCATCGACTGCCATTCTGAATGCTGCTATAACGAAATGCAATTTTTCATATTTTCATTGGTGTGTTGTTGTTGTTGTTGAATGGCGCTGCAACAGTAAGGCAGTCATGATAATGCGCCTTTTCCGCCGCGATGCACCAACAACACATGCCACCAAATGTACAGCAACTGCCAATATATATGCAATTGGCACAACAACAAAAATATAACATTATGAGAGCAAGAAAAAGTAGAACATACATACATACTTACTTTGAAAAGATTACCTTTTTTGCACATATTTTTCCTTTTGAAAGCAGCGCACAAAGTGCCGAATAACGCTATTTTGAAAAGTGTACTATAATATACACTAAAAAGGACTGCCACGTTGTTAAAAGGCAGCAGGCTGCTAGCTTTGCATAAATGTTGCTGTTATATTTTTGCTACCTTTTGCGCATTTGCGCACATACACATACGCACACAAATAAACGAACAGCACAAAGGGTTGCATTTTGTATGCCTTTGTTTGGCGGCGGCAGCAGCAAAATGCGCAGTAACGGCACAATGCAACAAAGAAAAGTGCATTGGGGAAAAGAGTATGGCAATAAAGTGTGGATTAGCGCGTATTACTGAGAAAATCCGGCAGTAGTCAAAATACTACTGCGAGGTCGAAGCTCAATTCAATGCGAAAAAATGTCTTAAGAGTTACATATATGTATGTATATACCCAATTCTGCTTTTACACAGTAGATACGTTTCAGACAAAACAGTGTAAAAAGACATGAAGTACCTACATACATAGAAAATAAGGGGATTAGTTCCATATCCTTAAACCCTGTAAAAAATTTCAATCAAATAGCTTTTTAAAATCGTGTCAAATCGAATGAAATCGTGTAAAAACGGAATTAATTTTATTTCTAGACCATGTTAAATCAAAAGCGTGTAAAAAAAGACCGTGTAAAAACAGAATTGGGTGTATTATGTAACAATTTTAGCCATGTGTCTGTTATTTTTTTAAATGTTTTTGGGAACTGCAAGGCGAACATTTCTGCAATATCTCTGTGTACAACTTTTCATCTTTCACATGCAATGACATTTTTCAATAGCAACCTTTTTGCACTTACCTTCTTTTGATTCGTTGGCGGCGGCAATGTCCAATGTAAGATTCTCTGGATGCACCATTTTGCTAAGTACTTTTAAACTTGCTGCGGCAAAAAATTGCAATAAATTGTTGTAGAAAATTTATTTTCCTTCAAAATATATTCTTGCAGACGACTTTTAAGAGCTTTGTTTTGCTTTTATTTTGAAATATAAAATTTTTAATTTCTTTTGAAGCAATGAAAACTTTGATTTGTGTTTATCTGATTTTATTTGTTATATTCCGAAGAAGTTGTTGCTGCAAAGAAGAAACAATAAATACGAATTAGTTGAATGATATGTATGTACATATGTATGTGCATATATGAAGAGGACAGTTAAGAAATACACAGTTGTAATTAATTGTTGCAATTCTATTCATAATTGTAATTGCACTTGATTTGTATTAGCCAAGCAAACAAAAGAGTCAGCATTTTACGGCATTTCTGTCAACTATTACAGGTTTTTTTTGTTGCCATTTTACGCCCAGGTTTTACTCCTTTTATGATGACTGCTAGTTTAATTGACTTTTAATTGCGCAGTGGCCTTTTGCGCTTATCTCATGGCAGCGCCAATGCAATCGAATGACAGTGCGTAGGAAAGGCAGACGCTGACGTGCTACCTTTTATCACTTTTCTTATTGACCAGGCTAGACTTTTTCGCTTTTACGACGATGAGAGATGCATGCGCAGCACGAATGCGAGCGATGTACACGAGCAGGTTATTGCATTTATTATGGCACCGCCTTTTAATTAGCAATCAATGTACGTATTCGCTTAAGGATGTGTGAAACGTGTTCTCGCTTTCTTTAATCATGCCATTGGCCATAAAATATGGTGCGTTTAAGTTAATTGGCTTAAGAGGAATCGGTCGAATACCGTTGGTGAATTATCACCATTTTCTTTTTGGCATTGTATATATTACATATGTATGTAGATAAATAAGTGGTAGGTAATAATGTCTTCATTTATCATGACGCGACTAAGAAAATGCATTATCTGTATTAAAGATTGTTTTGAAAAATTTTATTTACATTTTAGTCAACCACGTAGTAGTTGGCTTTTCTGCTCGGGGGGAGGGCTAAACCCATTAGAAGCCTCGTTATGATGTACTAGTATGTATGTACATATGTACATATGCATATAGATATTTACATACATATCGCTGGCAAAATGTACAAAGGTCCTAACTAACATTTCTGAAATTTATCAGGAGAAGCAAAAAACAACATTACATTTTATAACATGTATCTATGTACATATGTATGTACATACATGGAAAGGACTATTTTGTATTAACTATAAAATCGTCATTTTTGGCCTTACGACTTCAACTTTTTTGTTAAGGAAGTGTATTTTAATATATGCTACCAGAAACTGTTAAAAATCGTGTTTCGTAAAAAACGTTAGTTAGGGCCTTTGCACATTTTGCCAGCGATAAATTGTTTTAATATGATTATCTTTTCATTTATTAATAATCCCGATCTGCCATAAGTAAGTGCTAAGTCTCGACTAAACAGACCTTAAAGGACTTTTTAGTCGAGAATTGGAGCACGAAATGCAGTCACTAGAAAACGCAACCCTGACACTCATTAAGGCATATCTCCACAATGAGAGCAATTAATTCCACAACATTGCGAAGGCCAATGCTGCAACTCCAACTACAACTCAAGGCAAACCTGCAGAAACAATGCAAAGCTTTGCATCGTCCGCAGAACAAAGAAATGATTCCGCACAATATGTGCTTCTTCTTCTTCTTTTTTAAACAATGCATAGCAAGAAATAAAAAAACAACAAAGAACATTTATATTCTGCTTCGTTCTCGGCTGTGCCGTTTTGCAGGCTTGCTATCAGAAAAAGCAAAAAAATTTATCGAAAAGGAAGAGCCAGTTGTCATTTTCCATACCTTTGCACTTTCTACATTTCTCTTGGCGTTTTTAGGAAAACTTCTTATGTATGCATGGACATATGTATATGCAGCAGTTGAACTTGTGCAGTGGTGGCAGCACTGCCAAGGGAAAAACCAAAAAAAATCTACATGCAACTCCAATTGGCCTACGCTAGGGATGTTAGTCCGGGATCCCCCAAATCCCAAAGCAATTTTGGGTTCTGGAAATATGGATCTTTTTTGAAAATATACATTTTCAAAACATCTACATTTGTTTATTTTTTGAAATTTTAGCCGAATTTTTAGCGTACCGAAATCATATCGGATTAATATTTTTCCATGGAAAAAAACTGTAGTCGCAGCCGTCGAGGCCTGCAATTCGTTGATTATAGCACACCACAAACAATTAGAAAAATCTGTTATTGGGAATCAGTAATTCTTGATTTACACACCAACAAAGTTTTGTGCATTTTACTTTTTTTCCTTTTGTTCCTACACGTTTACACACAGAGATTTCAGTGGCAAATTCTGTCTCCTTGTTATCAACGTTGTTGCACAAAGTGAATCGGGACACAGAAAAAGAAGAAACAGCATAAGCGAATTGCAGTAGCAAACGAGTTTGAATATTGGAAATTGTATATTCATATTAAATTATTTCTTCATATAAAAACAAATAGTTTTGGTAATCCCGAAAAATCCAAGTAACCATGGCATTGCAGTACATATTCAGAATTCCTGCGGAATTAACGTCCCTAGCAGACACAAGAATACGAAAACAAAAACAAAGTAAAAGTGAGTTTACTCAATTGCTTTGTGCGGCTGCTTTTGCAGTGGTTGTTGTAGAGTGCAATCGCAGGAAAAGGAGTAATGCACAGCAAGTAATAAAACTGATGAGTGAATTATGAAGCTGCGCTGCTGGAATGCTATCATTGTAGGAAAATTTTCTTTCTTGCAAGCATACAAAGTTCATTTTTGTTTATGATCAAAGTAAAGCAAATAAATGAACTATCAACAAATTCACACAATTTACATTTTTCTAATGTTCACTGCTGAAGAATGATAAGAAATATGTATGTACTTACATATTTGTAAAGGGATAGAAGAAAAAACCAGTATTTTGTGCCAGTATTTGACAAAAGATGTGGGAAAACTATTGCAATTGGATTCCCAAAAACGGTTTTTTACATTGCGTCGCGTCGATTTTTCAGTTAAAAGTTAAAATGCAGACATATTCTAGGCTTATTTTATTCCTTCTCTTATAAATAATTACATATTATTATCTAAAATATTAATATTATTTCCACTAAAAGTTCCAAAAAGAAAGACAAATCTCATTTGTCATTTGGATTTGGACATTATCATGCAACTTTTAACTTTTTCTCCTGAATTTGGCAAAATCAAATTTACCGCATAAATAAATGCACACCTTTACAGTTCTTCTCAGCGTTTGCGCAACTGCACTCCCTTGCTTTTGTTATTGCTTACAAAATGCACAAAGTAAATGTACTCACTACTATTTTGTTCTTTTGCGCTGACAACAATAAAAACACTGGCGTTACACAAAGCAAGCGAAAATAATTACAATAACAATCAAATAAAAACCCAGCAGGCTGAGAGAGTAAACAACGATTGAAAATGGACTGCGCACGAGCAAACTTTTCAGCGAAATAAACTCACAGCGAACGCAGCTCGATCGTTTTATATGGCAGAGCAAGTGGGCTGAAAAGAAAAGGAATATAGCAACAACAATTAACAGACAAAGCAGCACTTAAAATCCACAACACAGTGCTGTCGGATCATGGAATTTCAAACAGTTTTCGGAATTTTATGCTTTGAAAGCAATAAAGGAATTTCGGGTAGAATTTTGAGATTTATGATTGCATATATTTTTGCAATAAAACAAAATTTAGCATTAATTCTAGATCTATATCATAATATTCATTGAACAAAAATTTCCTCATCTGAGGAATCCATAGCATCAGCAGACACTTTTGTTTGCTTTATCAGCATCATAGTGTAATAATATCAAGTGAACCAGATAGCTTGAAGTACCCTAGCTTGTCAAAAAATTTTTTGATTTTTCTTTTCTCCTGCTTCGTTATATGTCTTAACCCATCCGAGACATTAGTACAAAAAAGCTACTCAACATTTTTACCATGCAATTTTTATTTTCAGTAATGAAAGTATTAATAACCAGCAATTGTTTTGAGGGAACTGCAAATGGTCCCAATCGCCTTTTCTTACTGCCTAATATCTCCTTCTCCTCAAAATGGTTAGCGCAAACACGCGCTGAGGATGAAAAAGTGGTATTGCATACTCTTAACCACTTTCGTCGCAAATCTTCATCCTTTGGCAGCGAAAACATCGGCACCGCTGCATCGTAAGTGCTTTTGCACAAATAGCAAGAGTTCGGCATTGATATTTTTTTCTTTTTACTTTTTTCTTCAAACGCAAACTCAAAACACAAACTGAAAACGGGTTAATATTTTTGACAACGCAACTGACAAGCTAGGGTACGAGAATAGAATGTCATTGCTATCTGGTTCACTTGATATTATTACACTATGGTCAGCATCAGCTGTTAGCTGTCAAAATTACTTGGCTACTACTATTTTGCCTTTAAGGGGTCTATGCAGCTCTCAAGAAAAGCGAAAACTCCATATAAAAAAACGCCAACAAAATGCTCAAGAAATTTTCTTGCGTCAAAATTACTTGACCCCTATCTCAGTTCTCAAGAAATTTGCTACGAAATTTACTACTTTTTTTCAGTGGAAATGTGCATAGGGTAACTCAGGTTTTGGCAAGGAATAATGTTTGAAACATTATTACTTTAACAAGAAGAAGACTTTCAACAGCTAATAACAAGCGAAAGAGGTAAGCAAACATAAAATTTTCATTTTCGATTGTAAATTTTTAAAATATTTTGATTTATTTTAGATTTGCAATTATCTTAATCTATTATCTTATTTTAAGACATGGAAAACTCGGAAAATACACCGCGAAGTGCGCCAAAACGCCAAAAGCGCCTCAACAAACCCAATACCCTTTAGATTTAGCTTGCTTGTTGCTTTCTTCCGATTCTAATTGTTCCGCACAAACCACCAAAATTGCGGTATTTAGTGTGGACACCATATTATGCCTGAAAAATATATATAAATAATACATTAATCAAATAATAGTAAATTTTTTGAAAACTTACCAATCTTCATTAACCGACATTTTGCTTCGATTTGCATCAGCTGTTAGCTGTCAAAATTACTTGGCCACTACTATTTTGCCCTCAAGGAATAATGCACAATTTTTCTTGAGCCATTTCTTGAGAGCTGCATAGACCTCTTTAAGAAATAATAGTAAATTTTTCTTGAGAGATTTCTTAAGAGGTGCGTAGAGCCCATTAATCATGGAAGGGCTATCGCTTCAATTTGAATGTGAAAAGTTTTATTAAAAATCATACAGTGAATCAACAAAAAAATTATTGATTTTTCTTCATTGTTTTCGAATATTATAAATTTATTAAATAAGCACAATCCGAGTACATACTACGGAAAAATTCGGGTATTTCTTCAGGAATTTGGGATTTTTGTAAGAAATGATCTGTCAGCACCGAATCAGTCATTACACATTGAACGTGTAGTGAGAGCGAAATTTGAGTGATAAAAAATTACTATTTTATGTGGCCATGGATAAATTAGGTTATTTTTAGCAATTAATGTGATTAAATGTGAAAAGTAATATGCAAAACTTACTAATGACATTAAAATGCATGCTTAAGATTAATTGCAAGAGAAAACTCACTGGCGTTTGCCACTCACTCGCTCTCGCTGTAGCCACTCGCTCTCTATCTGAATGTCACTTTTGTAACGGCAAATTTCGAATTTGAACTTGCCACTTGCGTTCCACAAAAAAAAGTAAGAGACGAGTAAAAATAGAGTAAAGAGCGCAATTTCTAACGACTTTTGCCAAAAAAGCGCGAATTTGAACTTGTTTGTGTTTTGCAAAAAAAAAAGTAAAACCAAAATAAGTAGGCAAATAAAAGTAAAACAAATTAAATTAACGTCCGTTGTTGGTTGCCGCGGATTTTGACTCCTATGACCGGGTAAATTAACGCTCATTTCATATGATTGTAGGTAAAAGAAGACAGAATTTAATTTGAGCCGTGATGGTTGGTTGATGGTCTGACTGAATCATGGCCAGCTCCCAGTTCAGTTGTGCGTGCTGAAATTTATTTGAATTTGATTTTAGCTAACGTTCGTGCTAACTCGCAATCACAAATCAAATTTGCACACTATAAATTAGAACAAAAGGCATTTTCAAGCCGCAGAATGCGCAACCTTTGACCTCCCACAAACCCTTTAGTCACGCTTGGATGATTTGTGAGAGATATTTAGAATTTGTGCATTTTAGAAATTTCAGTTTGTTTTGGTAATTTTTTGTGTAGTTGTGTTTACGTTTTCTTTCTTTTGCCCTTTTGCTATAGAAAATTACGCTCGATTTATTTTTGACCGGCAGAGCAACAAAGGAGTGGCAGTCACTTCGGTCCGTCAGCCGGTTTGCAAACCAACGCAAAAAGGCTTTTAATGCTATTCGTATAAGGGCCAGCGATAGCAACAACAACATCAATTCTGCACAGTATTAAAAATTTATTGCATTTGTGGAAATGCGTTGAAATTGTGGAAAATTTAATTTTCTTGAAGTGCTTTGGCATGAACACACATTACTCCATACACACATGCATACAAATACATTTGCCTTGTGGGTCACTTGCGCAAGCTCCCGCTTTGCTTGAGTTGGAAGCGCTCCCACAGCATTGCCACCCTTTTCCCATGCCTTACATTGCCGTCTGTGTGATTTATTGAGGCGTATCAATGCATGATAAGAATATAATTCTTCGCCCCTTCCCTACTCTTCCGACGCACTTCTTCTCCAGACTCGTTTGTGGGGTCGAGTGCTTTTCGTATTAAGCTTGCCATATTTGCTGGTAATCCGAAACGCATTTCTTGCGGTGTTTGGGTGAGAAAAGGAGGGCTTTGGATGGCGCAATCGCATGATGAATGATTTCCGTATGCTTTGTGCGGTGGGATTTGTTATTATTTTGTAACAGTAGCCGGGTAAAAATTTGTTATTATCAAAATTTGTTTGATTGATTTAAATTTCTATTTCCTATTTTTATATTTGATTGTGCTTTCATCTTTTCTTGACTCTTCTAAAGAAGTAGAAGAACATCCTGTACTGTGATGCTGTTTTAATATGAAAGTGTGCTCATTTGTAACGGATTTTGCGGCTGCATTTTAAAATGGTTCTACACACATTCGACTTTAACGGTAATGGGCACAGTAGATACATGATTATTACTATTGCCCAGAGTTGTGAAGAGTTAAATCAGATTTGATTTGAATCAGTGATTTTACCCTATTTGATTTAAAAACTGATTTTCAAATCAAGCATAGCCAATCGATTCATCTTTTTCTGATTCAAACCCCAATCGATTTGTGGCCTTTGATTTATAAATCAGCTCTCACAAATCAAAAGTGAAAATCTGATTTACCAATCACTTGATTTAAATCAACAAATTTCCAAATCTGATTTACCAATCTTGATTTGATTTCAAATCAAGTCCTGAAATCAAGTGTGCAAATAGATGACAGAGCAGTATTAAAATGTATACTTCGAAATAGTACCAAAAATATCAAAGATAAATTCGTTCCTCAAAAATAAGAATAATTACTTGAAATCGTGAACAAATCATATGTAAATACAAACAACTTAAAGTAATACATTTATTTTATTGAAATGATAGTGAAATATGCAATTATTCGTTCATATTTCTTCACCGAAAATTGCAAGAAAAGTATTTATTTGGGAGAAAAAAAGCAACCCTGTTTCATATGACACTTCCATCAGTGATGTCAACGTCGTGAAATTCGTACCAGATTTTGTGCATTTTTAAAGCTGATACGTTTATGAAAATGCATTTATCGTCTGATATCTATTTCAGCGCCATTGTTTGTTTATTGTGAAGACACTATTATTAGTCCGTAACATTTTCGAAGCATTTTGCGTTCCGTAAAATTAAGCTGAGTGAATCGCATTATTTTTAGAGGTTTTGAACAAAAATAGGCATCACTGTCTCGCATCCGTTCTTAGCACCCGCACAAAAGAGGTAAACTTTTGTGCAAACCACTGCCGCCACAAAAGTGTAATGAATTTCTACCTGCTGTTCCAGGAAACATAACATGTTAAGTATAATATATGTACATATAATATGTCAAATAAATGCATATGCATTTATTAAAATTTGATTTTTTAGGAAAAGAACAAAGTAATGTATATATGTATATATTCTCCTCCTATACATTCATATATTTTGAAATAAAAAAACATAAATTGTTGTTTTTTTCTTGCGCATACTATTTTGTAGCATCTTATACCTGCTACTCAAATCCACAACTTTCCTTCTAATACAGAAAAATGCAGCTCTGTGTAGCTCACTAATTGTGTTGATTTGGCCAAAATTGATTTGAATCAGCCCAGCGGCCAATCGATTGGTGCTTTTTGATTTCAAATTAAAATCAACTTTTTTGATTTTTGATTTGAATCAGACAAGGGCAAATCACTGATTTGAGATTTTTGATTCAAATCAATATGATTGGTGGTGCCTGATTTGAAAATCAGAAATTTCAAATCGATTGGTGGAGTTGATTTTTAAATCAAAAATTTAAATCAGTTGATTTGTAAATCGATTTTGATTTGAATCTTTTACAGGTCTGCTATTGCCATTACTGAAGGATCAGTAATGCCGTCATTATAGGGAAACCAGTTTATATTGGCAGTCAATGCACGCACTTACGAAAAATGTAATAAAGCTTGTTTTAAATTTTACTTTAACAAGCAACCACAAATTTTTTTTCCCATTACTCAAAATGACACACAAAAATGAAGCAAGTCTTCAATGCACTGGCCAAACCTCAAATTGTTCATTTTTCCACTTTCTGTATTGCTCCATTTAAACCTTTTTTGTTTAAATAAAAAAAAATCGAACGCGTTTCGTCTGAGCGCTGTGCACAATTTTCCCGCACTGCACTGTCATATAAAGACCGACTTTTGACGCACCATTGAACTTGTTGTATGCATCTTTGCTTCACAGGAAAAAATGGTGCAATCAATATAATAGATTTACTACATATACGCGCATATACGGACAAATTGATTGCGGTACGAGCTTTTATGCAAAAAATTCCGGTTCCGAATTGCAGATTTCACTTTCAAATCGTTTTATAGGTTTCAAAACATGATAAATTCAAAGGTTAGGTTCGCTGAAGACCAGCTCAAAAATTATTTGGAAGTGCATTTGTATGCTATGATTAATTCATATAAATACGATTTGCCGGATTTGAGCGCATACGAAACTGAATAATTTTCACTTGAGGGTGTTCAGAACTTATACAAAAATACTGAACGACGCTTTAAACTATTTTGCGAAAAACACATTTGCGAAAATATTTTGTTAACTTGATATTTTGTTAACTAATGATGTAGTTATGTACATATCATTACCGTAATGTAGAAAGACCCTAAGTAATTTTTTTCTTACAGGAGAAGATAACAACTTATTAAAATCAAAAAAGTCCATCCAAAAAGTCTGCATTATCACTCTCCACTCCCGCTTCATAAACATTTGTATACATTTCTTATTTGAATCATACCTAATCTCGCTGTGCAATCCAATGATACATTTTGGAACAATGTGTAATTTTAAGTCTCGCAAAATTGTGCGTTCTTCCGCCTTCAGCTATACAAGCTGCTCAATTTCAAATTTCAGCTTGAAAATAGCAAATAAACATTTCCCTCCTCATCTCGTCATGCCTTCAGCTTGTCATTTCATCTCGTATTGTTCTACTTCAGATAATCTTCGTCATGAGAGTCGAGAATTTGTATACACCAAATCTAATTGCAAGATGCCAAGAGTGATTCAAAATGAAACGACAAAAGAAAATGAAAAATAAAAAGCTCTTCTTTCCCTGGAACGAGTCAGCGCAGCAGAAAGACACAAAAAGTTCTTTGACATCCCACACGATTTTGAACCTGAAGAATAGCTTAAGCAAGCGCCGATTACACAGCGCCTGAAGACAATGCACGAGAAGAGGGAACAGGGATTAAACGACGGTCGTGGTGCTTGCGAGTTTCGTGTGGGACAAGAGTTCTGCTTGCCGCTGTCGAGGCTAGAAGAAATTTATTATAAAAGCGAATTATCTCGCTGGTCATAATACTTTGCAGGGGCTGAGGGACGCTTACATGCTTCGAAGTCTGGTAACCTAATTTTCAAGCGCAAAGGCACGTAGGTAAAGGGTGCCCCCTCTGACAAGTTCACTATCGCCGTTTTCGTCTCTGTCTTATATCAAACAATCCTGCCATTACATATCAGTTTCGATCGATTAATGCTACTGAGAATAGTGACAAGATCTGTGCAGGTCGAATCTTGTTTTACGTTACCCTTACATTTCAGGGGATTTATTTCTGCAATTGCATATGACATCAACGAACCTTTGCCATGTAAATTTGCATGCAATAAATTTCATGCGATTTAAAAACAAGCTGTCTTCCACCAGCAGTACATAACATTGCAATCCATCGTCTTATCGTGTATTAAAAATTGTTTGGAGTTGGAGTATCAAAGAATCCCTTCCCCTCAGTATTCGACTACGCAGCTGCTTCTATTAAATGTAAATGTACATCTTAGCCGCGTAAAAAAGCGGCAATGGAGAATTCGAATTTAAATGGGCTTGGAAGAAACAAACGTCGGTTGTTTGAGGTGTTGGAAGATGAGACGATGGCATGTCATTCACACGGCGTTTGTATCTGTGTCTGTGGGGAGGAACACATAAAACATTTAATGAACTCAGTGTAAAGTATGTTAAATTTTGTAAATCTCATTAGAAATAATTCCAAAATTCGTGGAACCATCAACTGTTAATCATTACAGCACAAATTTTGTTATTTCATATGCAACCAGCATAATTTGATTATTTTCTTACGAAATAATGTAGAGCGCTCATTGCGTCATATTTCTGCTAAATAAGTAATTAAAGTAATGAATTTTTAAACTACTTCATTCATGAAACATATACATACATACTTTTCCGACTCTATTTAATATTTACAAATGCAATTTCAACACGATTCTTAACAGTTTTCATACAAAGAATTCAAGCTTGAATACCCATTCAAGGTGGCAAATATATTTATAGTGCGTATAAATTTATTTGTAAGATGTTGCTGTAACTATTAGATCAGTACAATAATATCTATTTTAAAATGAGAAATTGCAATTGAAAACGGTATCAAAAGAAATGCGATAACATAAAGTGAAAAATATGAGCAGGAAGAATTAATTACGTGTGCGCTCAAATTATGAAATACATATATCCAACCAAACATAAAAAATTAGATTTCCCGATTAAGTCGATTAAGTAATAACATTCATCAGTATTCAAATCGGAATTTTCGGGTTACTTTTTTGAACATTCTCGTATTCTATATATGCACATACATATATGTACAATGTATGTAGGTACATACTTGTGAATACAGGTGCCAAAGAGCGCAAAGATTGAAAATGTCATTGACTTTTGAAACACTAGTCGTATAAATGGTTTTGAACCCTTCATTTTATTTTCCCCAATATGTAATGGATTATTTTTTTCTTTATCGTCCTCTTCTTGTTCTACACTTTATACCTTTTCAAGCAGCTTTAACCATTTTTGGGTGATTTTAGTCACAATGGCAGCATATATGTACATATGTACATATACATATTGGCCAAAAGTCCTAAAAAAGCAACATCGCCGTTAACTGCAAACAAACAAACAAAAATAAAAACGTTACTTTTTGCGAGATGACTCAAAAATACAAAGGCAAAAAGCAAAAAAGCCAGTGCAAGAACAAAAGCAGCCAGTATAATTGAAATACGAATTGCTTCTTCTTCTTTTTGTACTGGATTTGATTTCGATTCTCATGTCATTGCGTTGTGCGACTCTCTGCACTGAGGCAGTTCTTCTTTTTTGCAAGCTGCGCAGACAATGAGCGCGGGGCATAAAAGTCAACTTGCTTGGCAGCCTACCCATATTGGGAACTTGTCGCTCCAGAATGAATCTGCCGCTGCTGCTGATGATACAATAAAAAGGCCGACGATGATGCAGAGAACTGACTGGTGACTGCGGTGACTGCAGTTGAATGCGCCTTTGCAAGACAAAAGGTGGGCGTAAAAATGACAGAACCTTACGCGGTTACATACACTCACATATTTATAGGAAGAATTATAAAACAGAATGACCCATTACTTTTTCCTTCAGATTGCTGCTTTGTCTATATTTTTAGCTGGTTTAGAGAAGGCTTCAGAACACAAAGGGAAAATTTACGGATATTCGAAATTCAACGTCAAGCGAAAAAGTGCACCAACCGCGTTCACACTAAAGATTAACTGGACATTTTTTTCCAATATAAATCGGATAGGAACAAGGTATGCTCCCTCCCAAGCACAAATAATCAGTTCAGATTCATTGCATAAACACGTAGTCATTTTCATATGTTATTGACTGTTATTACCTAGCGTTGTTATTATTTTAGTCATGGCGAAATGTCAAAAATAACTGTAATTTAATATTGGCCCTAAAATAACAATGAATGACATTTGCTAATGACTAATAAAAACAGATATATCACTCGTGTAAATTCAACAAAAATGTTGGCTTTTTCGAATAGAATTTCTTGTTAAATTTATTTGTTAAAATTTCGTTCGTCCAGAATTCCATGTCAAACAAACTTAAGCTTATTTAAACTTGCAGATTTATAGCTACTCGTACTCTTGCTACCTGTCCATATGCTCTTAAATGATGCGCCTTAAAAATGCATGTCTGCGTCTCTACCACGACTTTTTTTTAAAGCGTAGCTGCCAGGATTTACACTACTGCCTAAAACATGCCCTCCCACTCATGCCACAAACTATACATTGACATAAAAAAGTCCATAAAAATTCTGCGCACTCACTTTTCCACCTATCGTTTTGCGGCTCATATTAAACATGTACCCCCCAAAGATTTCCGGCAAGGCGATTTTGACCGTCTTCTTGTTTAAGCTCTACTTTTACTACCTGCTCGTCTTATGGGCACATCAGTGTGATCCCACACCACGCACATAAATTCTACAAATAAACTCAGAGGCAGCAGACCCAGTCAGCCAACCGACACGCATAAAATGTAACATAAAAATGTCGCATGCGTTTTGTGGGATTATAACTTCCTGTTTGCTGCCAAGACGCGGCGTTCATTCCTGTGAATGCGGCGTGGAAACGAGCGCATTGAAATAATCTAATTTAGCAGGTTAGTGCCTTCACAACATGTGGCTTTTGCTTGTTGCTGTTGTGTACTATTTCTGCTTTGTTGTTGGCATTCGTTTAAACACGCTTTTCAGTACATACTTCCGTTTCCGTTCTATTTCAAAGTTTCGCAAACCACGCAGAATGCCGGCACCTGGCAACCTGGCAGCCTTTTGCACTCAGCAGCTCGCTGTCAAACGCAGATTATGTGCACGGCATTACCCACAGCCTCAGCTGTCAAAGGTTTGTCAGAGTCGATAGCGCAGTTTCAAAGCGAGCGGCTGATTCTTTGTGCCTTTCTTCCTTTCTTTTTCTTTAGTTTTGTTTTCCACAACTCGGTTTACTGCAACTCTGCAACTCTTGCGGAAATCGAAGCCGAATTGTTGTACATATTTCCATTTTGGTGGCTATAGGTATATCATTGGTTATTTATTTAATAAATAAATAATTTTCTTCGAACAAAACTATCTTTATTTCTAGTTGTGCTTAAAAATTGCAACTCCTAGTTTCCGCCACTTGGCATATTTACAGGCCGAAACCGAAGCCGAAGTGTTTGGAAGAATTTCTGACAGATTTATTTTTCACAGCTTCACACTTCGGTTCCACGTCGTCGCTTTTGAAAATCCGGAGAAAGGCCAAACAAATGTATAATTAATTAATTAAACTGGGACAAATTTTAAAGAAAATCGATTAAACGAAGAATAAGTGTAATGAATTTGCCGAAAACGTCATAAAAAGTTCAGCGAACAAAAGGGAAAGTGTAAAAAGTGCGATTGGAACAAGACCAGCGAGCAGCAGATAAAATAAATCGTTAAGTTCGATCGGGTTAGGTGCGGTAAACAACGCATAGCAGCAATCAGAGGCAGGCACTCAAAGGCGTATACAGCGATGGCACCAACACGACGAGCCAGTGATGGTTTGTTGGCGCGTGTAAATTTTCCGCTCTATGCCGTAGAAATGTTAACCAGCCGGCATGCACTGGTGGCAGGCGGTGGCGGTTCCAGCAAAACGGGCGTGGCGAATGGATTTGTAAGTATCATCAAGTGCGACTAATGTATCATGACAAATTGGTTGATGTTTTTATCTAATCATTGCAGGAAATATACGAGATCTATCACAATGGCTCGCATTTCTGCGCCGAGGAGGTGGTGCGCCATGAGACAGGCTCCAATGTGGTCATGAACTTTGCCGTGCGAAATGATGGGCGGCGCTCGTATCTGTGTGCCGGCCAAGAAGCACATTGTCAAATGTATTTCGTAAATCCGCGCATAATCGTCGAGGGAGAGGAGGATGTGGTGACCACAGGTATGATTTTCCATGAAGAGGTATGATTTTTTCATGAGGAGGTATTATTTTTTCATGAGGAAGTATGATTTTTTTTCAAAGACAATACGCCAATACAATAATACTGAGGTATTTTCAGATGAGGTGAAGACGCAACGCAAGCCAAGTGCCGTACCTGTGGAGCGGCCTAATGAGAACGGTGTGCGGCGGCGTTTGCCAACATCGGGCGTGCAGGATTTGCCCAATGGTCATGCGCCATCAAAATCGGCTGCCGGTGCCTCCTCAGCCGCGGGGCAGGATATGAATGCAAATCTCAAGCGCATACGTTTCGACATCAAAGCAGCGGACTCGGTGCAAACGGATTTCCTGGCTGCCGAACCGTTGCAGCGTGTGGTGCGCATCAGCCCTAATGGCCAACTGATGGCGACAGGCGGCACGGATGGGCATCTGCGTGTATGGTCCTTTCCGCACATGGTGCAGCGCAGCGATGTGGCGTTAGTAGATGATTCAAAAGCATGTACACCCGCCGTTGAACTATATTATTTCCTTTTTTTATTACTGCTGCAGCTCGCACTCAAAAGAAATCGACGATATTGATTTCAGTCCAGACTCGAAATACATAGTGACCATATCAAAGGATGGCCAATGTATGGTGTGGGACGTAGCCTCGGCGAAACAGCATCACAAGCTAGATTGGACGACGCCAGAGGGTGTCAAATATCTGTACAAGCGCTGTCGCTATGGCACCATTGAGGCGCAACGCGATAAATATCGTCTCTACACCATCACAAACCCGCTCGGAAAGGTGGGCAAGCAGCGCGGCTATCTGCAGCAGTGGAACTGCCAAGCGGGTCGGCTAGCCGTCGCCGTGGCCATTGATGAGAGCTTAGCTTCGTTGGCGGTGCGTGATGATGGTCGCTTTGTGGCCGTCGGCACTATGTTCTCGGGCAGCGTATCCATGTATATAGCGTTCAGTCTACAGGTGAGTGGGCGTGTCATATGTTTTAAAATTGTTTAAATATCGTTGTTGGTATTTACAGCGCGTGCTACACATTCCCAATGCGCACTCAATGTTCGTGACTGGTCTGACCTTTTTGCCTATTACGAATGAGGAGGGACCACCGATTTCCAGCGATGCTGAAGCGGCCGTGCTCTCAATTTCGGTTGACAATAAAGTGTGTATACACAGTCTGCAACACAGGCGTAAGTTTAGCTGCGTTTTGCGTGTGTACAGCACATTTTAAAAATTATTTGCTTTCCTGTCACTTTGCAGGCACCATACCCGCCTGGTTAGCTGTTGTACTTATGCTGACAGTGCTCTTTGGCGCCTTCGCCGTATGTTCTTATCTAGGCATTTAATGGAGTGGGTTGTGGGGTATAGCTGAAGCGGCAAGCGGGGGCTCTTTGACTATATAAAGTTAACTCATATACAACGTCATCAACGACATCATTATGACTTTGTAATATAAACTACTAGCATATTACAATATATTATAGTCATTAGTGAAGTTATGCATTAACTTGCTATGCGAAATAGTCGAAAACAGGAATTTGTACTGTAAAAAATGTCAGACATTTTTCTTTTGTAAAATTCCAATTTTTGTAAAATAATTTGTACACAGCTTGGCACTTTGGCACTTGGCTAATTTAAATGGTTTCTTTGCAGCAGCAAAAAATTTCAATTAAGAGTAAGTGCTTTTTTCACAGTTGGCCTTATCACACGCTTTGTTTTGTTTATTTTCGATTTACATTTTTTTTGTTCAGAAGTAGTAAAAGATTAAATACATATGTAGTTTTAAGAGTTTACCTAATTATCGAATTCGTCAGAAGTGTCGTTTTGTCTCTCTCCCTTTCTACCGCGCTGTCTATCCATACAAATTTAAATTATTACTGGTATATTGTGTTTTATCGCTATTTTCTTTTCATGCGTATTTGCTGCATTTCTTACTGTGTTTAATTTATAAGCATAATCATATTGAGTTGTATGCAATTTGTTCTTGTGCAATTTAAACGAAACATTGCCTGAACTAAATGTATGTACTTTTAACTAAACAACACTGATTACTACGAAAAGCGTATACTAAATGCGAAAGTAAAATTTAAAAAATATACGAAATTATTAAGAAAACATACACACAAACGCAAGATAATAAACGAAATAGGAATATTTAAAGAGCAAAATTTACCTTTTTGTTTTAAAATAACTAGACAACAGAAAATGCGAATGACATAATTTATATACTTTCTATGGAGGGTATTAAACAATGCCACCCACATATGCAGATTTATTGAACATTGGAATTCGGTGCATTTTTTAGTGGCTTAAAAAATTGTTTTCATCACAGCGCAGAAAGACAATTGAGTAGACTAATTTTTAATTTTTAGAAAGGTTGAAAGCGCATAATAAGAAAATATAGAACTTTTGTAAATACTCACCGAAATATTATCTCGATTTATATAAAAATTTTGGTGAGAGGGTTCTAGATTAAAGATGAATTCTTTAAATTTAGATTATTGACTTCATTGAATCGCATATATCATTATTTATTAATATTTTAATCGATTAATGCAAGCCACTGCGCCGTCAGTTCTTAACTAATTTTTCCACAGCGAAATAGAAAATAGCGCAGCCTTACATTTGATATGAAAATGTCATAAAATTTCCCATTGAGTAACTCCATTGAATCCATATTTCTTGGATAATCATAAAAATTTAAGAACTAAAAACAATGCCAAGTACAAGACTTAAGTTTTGAGAACATATAAACGAAATGTCGAGTATGCAAGCTAAAAAGTAAATGATTTAAGTATAAAGAATCTGACTAAAACATAAAGGATGAAAATGGCATTTAGGAACTAATGAGCTAGGCTCATTTCCTTCCCTTAACTATGGTCGGCTCACTAATACTATCCCGTGCATTAATTATATCTACTGTCCCGCACACTGCAGACGCTGCAACACCTGCTCCTGCTTGTGCTGCCACTGCACAAACACGGACTGTAATAGCTTGTATTCTTGCTCCTCGATCCGCAGACTCTTGAGCGCATTATCACGGCGCTCGGCCAAACGCATATTGTCCACGCGTAGCTGCTCCAAATTGGACGCATTGAAGTGTTTTCGCAGCACATGAGCGGGTGCAATCTGTTGCTGAGGTATTCGCCAGGTGTATTTACGCTTTTGGGTTATTGGTGGTGCAGCAATCGTGCTGCTGGAATCTTGTGCTAGTGTTACTACGGTGGGAGTTTGTTGCTTTAGTACTTGTGGGGGGTTGAACACGGGCACAACAGCATCCATGGGGTTCATGGGCGCTTGCTGTAATGTGCTGGAAACAGGCTGTGCTGGTAATTTACTGAGCAGCTGGTTTACAATCTAGGGCGTTATATTAGGATCATATTAGGTTATAACGTCATTTTGGCTTTCTTTAGATCTTACATCAATTTCATGCAACAAATTAGGATCTCTCTTCTTCGGTGAAACCACACAATGTATGATAGGATACAACCGCCAGTGCGACACCGCTTTATTTCCCTCCGCCTCAAGTCGACGGCGCTCCGCTCTGTTAAGTGCGATAAAAGGATAAAAGTAAATATTTATATGCAAAAATGCTGGCATAGATATACAGATATTTGTTTTTGAGTGAGTTGATCTTTCGCCGGCACTCCTGTCCATTCACATAAAATCCGTATTCCTTCATGTAATCGGCGATTTTTCGAAAAACTGGTGCGTTCTTTTGCAGCGAGACCACTTCCGAGTTGTATCGACGCCAAAGTTCCATAAGACGCAGCTCCTCCCACGACGTCCAGTAGCGAACACGCATGTGCCGGGGAAACTTGCTCGCATCGTGCGCTTCATACTTAAACTCCGGCTGTTCTTCGCCTTCGCCACTCATATTTTTTCGTTCCTTTTTTCGACTTTTAATTCCAATGTAAATTTGTTTATTTCTGGTTTACGTGACCAGCGCATGTAGTGTTGCCATCTTCGAGTTTGCAAAATGTACTACTCGTCAACAATAAATGTTGCCATTGCAAGGAAATTTTGTAATTGCACTGATATCAGGGGTGTAGAATACACTTGAATGGCGTAAAGTCAGAATACACATTCTGAATGGCGGTTGTAAAACGCAAAATAAGATTCTTGGTGAGCACATAATGTTATAGTCCTTGAATATAGCATTAAGATAAACTGGCACTGAAGCCACAAATTCACTTAATTTTGCTTACTTAAGAAATATTTCTTGCGTAAAGCTAGATTTGTCATTAGCGAGGTTTAGACGATCCTACATATCGTCCGACATGGCTTGACGGAAGGAATAACTGTACACGTGCCGCTGCGTATACACGGTCCCACATGTCGTACAACATCACTTTCTTCAAGTTGGCAAGCGAGACGCATGGTCCGCTTTTACACGATGCGACTCGGCCCCGGCGATTTTTTCGCATTCCGCTTTGAAATCGCGCATAGCTTTTACACGATGCGACTCGCTGGTGTCGAGCATTTTGACACTAGAGTCTGCAGCTGGTTTTATTTCTGTAATTTGTAAACATTTAAAGCACTTATTCCACTCTTTGCTCATTTTATTCTTTATATTTACTTTTATGCGTAAAGTTCTGTAAATTTTTCAGTTTATTTGCAATACGTATTCACTCGATTTCAAGTTTTAATTTACAGTCGACAGCGCGAAGCGCGAAAACGAATAAAGAGGAACGTCAGAAAATCAGAAAATCGCAGCACAATCGCTGCCCGAGCGATTTTGCGCGTTCCCCTGTCGTTTCACCCCTCTTTCCTACATTCTTCCGTGTCTCCGGGGCCGAGTCGCATCGTGTAAAAGCGGACATGCATACAGCCAAAGCCTTTTTACCAACGGCAAATGAGACTTTTGAAAAAGAATGAGCGTTCTCAGCTCTCGTCGATAGCATTCGACTCAATTAGTTGTTTTAAAAGCGCTACGTACACTTTATTTTGTGCGTTTCTATTTTTATGAACTCCGCCATTAATTTTCCAAGTTTCAGGAAAATTATTTAATTTATCTCTTTTATGCATCTTTTGTGCATAGCATTCATTTTCATAGTGATGCAAAATGAAATGCTATAGCATAAAATTTTAAAGCCATTTTTATTCATTTAATTTTATACATCCTTAAGTTTTTCTAATTAACGTATATTTCAAAGTAAGAACCAACTGCAGGCTGCAGCTCAATGAAATTCTTACTGTCCGTGATCATGTTAACAGCACGGACAATTTCTCAAAGTGCCAAAATACACTAGGCTTGACCAACATGTGTTTACACAGGTTGGATGGTTTGACAAGCGGGCAGAAATATCAAAAAATTTTGAAAACCATCCCACATGTGTGACAAGCGGTTGTTTCTTGCGTATTAGAGGTCTGCATGAATGCATTTGAAAGAGCGACCAAGACATTCATTCGGGTTTGAATCTTTCGCTCGCATGTGCACTTATTTCCAAACATGTGTTGAATAAGCACATATGCCTTAAGAGTGAATGAGATAGCAAAACAATTGAGTAAATTGTAAGCGCAAGCACATTACTCACAAGCAGTGTACCCACTATTCAAATGTTTTGGTAAACAGAGTGCAATGCAGTGAGTGCACCGAGTATTTAAGGGGCTATACGCAATTAAGAGGCTGAGCTTATTTTTAAAGAATTTCTGATGGAAAGACGTTTTAGTGTATTAATTATAATTTCTATGCATATTGTGGTCATTTTAAAAATTATTTGCCGAAGAAAAGACTTTCGGACGATGCATTACTAACCGGCGCGCAGCAGCGGCTTCGCCAAAATTCTCCAGCTTACCATTCACTGCACCCACTTTACCCACTTCACTCACTATACTATACCGATACTTTGTTACATTCGTTTTGTTTGTTACGATTGTAACAAATAGAGCAAGATAACAAATGCTGCTCTTACTCTCTTTGAAAATAATGGCACGAGTGGGTATTTGTTTTGGTATTGAGAGGTTTTGTGAGTGTTGCACCCATTCAAATGTTTCACTCGTGCGCCGAGTGCAATGAAATGGGTATCCGTAGTGCACAGGCAAACCAAATGCATTCATGCAGACCTCTATTGCGTATACACGATCCAACATCGGGGCTTGTCCTACATGTTGGACGACATGTAGGACCGTCTAAACCCCGCTATTAAGATACAAATTATCTTATTTATTTTAAAAATATACATATCGTAGAAGCAGTGTTGCCTAATATGAGCATAATTTTGTCAAGTGAATAAAATATGTCGCTAATTAGGGATGGTTATTATTATTAGAAATAAAGGCAACAGAAGTCAACAAATGAAATGAAGGAAACAAGAAAAATTCGCTTTGCCGAAATCGTTATGCGTAAATCCTCTTGGTGATGGAAACAAGTTTTTAAAGAGAAAATTCGCCATCTGTCAGTTTGGTCTTAGCAAAAGCACGCCTATAATTTAAAAGTTTATATGCCAAGTATATTCTTAAAAAACCATTTTTAAGCTCGGTAAAAATAAAAATATTGTGTTTAGTTAAATCAACCTCTGTTGAAAAACGTAGCTTCTTCCAACATGCTTTTATCATCCCTGCTTTGTGTATTCTGAAGCTTCGTTCACATTCGACTTTTGCTTCGCTTTGCTTCAAAATTTCGCTTTGACAGATAAGTTCAATACATGCTTTTATATGAGGCTTGCTAAATAGAACGCGAGAAAAGCGAAGCGAAGCAATGCGAAGCAAAATGTTGGGCAACTCTCAACTTTTTTGCGCTTTGACAATCAGTTGTTGAAATTTTTTGTGATATTTTTCATTTTCTCGTGCGCTTGCAGTTGGTTTCATTTTCTCGTGCCTTTGCGTTTTCAATTAAGACACTCGCGAATTTCAAACATTAGTAGCATAAATACTACTACTGCAATTATATCAGTTAAATCCAAAGTTAAAGGGTTCATTGTAGCAAGCCTTAAGCCTCGTTCACATTCGACTTTCCTCGCTTTGCTTGACAGTTCGAGATTCAACAACAAAGCGTGAAAAGTATAAGGCTTGCTACAATGAACGCTTTAACTTTGGATTTTACTGAAATAATTTAAGTAGTAGTAGTTATGCTACTAAAGTTTGAAATTCGCGAGTGTCTTAATTGAAAACGCAAACGCACGAGAAAATGAAACCAACTGGAAGCGCACGAGAAAATGAAAAATATCACAAAAAATTTCAACAACTGATTGTCAAAGCGCAAAAAAGTTGAGAGTTGCCCAACATTTTGCTTCGCATTGCTTCGCTTCGCTTTTCTCGCGTTCTATTTAGCAAGCCTCATATAAAAGCATGTATTGAACTTATCTGTCAACGCGAAATTCTGAAGCAAAGCGAAGCAAAAGTCGAATGTGAACGAGGCTTTATACTTTTCACGCTTTGTTGTTGAATCTCGAACTGTCAAGCAAAGCGAGGCAAGTCGAATGTAAACGAGGCTTAAATGTAGAAATTTTGTTTTTCGAATCTAAGTGGCAGCCCCGCGATGGCTTTGCATTTCGAGCAGAATGCAACCGTGATTTTGCGGTGGTTGGAAATTGCAAGCAAATCGGTGTACAAATTCTAAAATCGTGTAAAAAATTGATAAAAGTTGCGTAAAAGCATTCTTTTGTTCAATAAAAAACTTACGAGAAGTAGTGTGGTGCAGATGGCAGCTGCGGAAGCAGAAGCACAACAAGACAGCGACAACCAGGCCTTGGATTACGATGAGCTGACGCTGAAACTACCGACGAAGCCATCTGAACCATCAGGGGTCGATTTGGAAAAGAACAAACCACGGCACTATTGGACGCCCAAAGAGGAGGAGAGCTTTTTTGAGATATGGGGGCGTGATAATTGGTGTCTGACGCGAAATGGAAAGAATACATTACACTTTGGACGCTGGTCGGAAGAGCTGAAGGACCGCTTCGGCATAGATGTACGACCTGAGGAGATACAGGCGAAGGTTAATCAGACGCGCGCGAAGTTCAGGTACGCTAATTTAGAGATACATATGTGTGCAATCCGTACGTTATACTTATATATTGTTTACTTATGGTAATACAATACTTTCGTGCATCTGTCTACTTCCGCCAATATGCAGACAGGTGAAAAAGCAGTCGGAGCTGGAAAAGACAAATGTGCGTTGGAAGAAATTCGGAATTATTGACAAGATACTAAGGAATCAGTATCGACCGAAGGATGCAGATCCTCTGCCTGCAGATGCTTCAGAGCGGAATCGCGACTATTCACCTACAGAGCTAAGCGCGGGAGCCAAGCGTCAACCAACATCCCCAAGTCTTACATCAAATTCTAATACAACGGATGAATCATTGTCGAACTGCCAGATCATGGATACAACAGAGCAGCAAATCAATGTGGAACCGAATATGACGAGCGTAAGTTGTACAAATCGGTTGTTTAATGTTTTATTAAATTGACTGTACCTGCAGGTGAATATAACTGATCACAATCTGTCGACTGGATTGTACAACAGTAATAGCGATGGTCGCGTCAATTATAGTGGCGAACTTTTCTCTGATGACATTAAGACGGAGTACGACGATGATATCAAAGGGGATGAATATCAGAGTGGATATCATAATTATCAGTATCAGCAGGAGTCGCCGAACTCTTACGTGCCAGCGCCAACGGCAAGAACACAGGAACCGGAGCCACAATTGCATCAGTTGCAAACGCCACAGCAACAACAGCAACAACAACAGCAGCAGTATCATGCACAGCAGCAACAACAATATAATACAATTAGTGCGGATGGCGGCAATATTGTGGGGCCACACTTAAATGCTGAACAACATTTGCCACAGAACATTATACAAATAACCCAACCACACCAGCTGCTACAGCAACCAGCTCCGAGCAATACTTATGAGCATTCCTCTAATTCATATTCAGCAACTGGAGCAGTAACTACTCAAGATCCAAATAGTTCCCTTTTGACAAATAATCAAAATCATTACGGCAACAGTTCCTCTGCCAGCACCCTAGCACGCACGTCTACCATGCAATCGCAAAATTCGAATATTGTGGCCACACCGCATCAATACACCAACAACAACGCTGGCAGCAACAATACTTATGCCAACATCAACAATGGCAGCAATGTCAGCATGCAGCCGCCACGTCCTGCACCACAACCGCGCAGACGACGCGGTCCCGCTGGTAGTAATAACACAGCAGCTGCAGCGGTAGTAGTACATCAAACCGCGGACAACAGTATCGAGATACTGTATATGGAGGAAGTGCGCAAAAAGAATCTCATACTGGAGGAACATAAGGAGATCGATCGCAAGCGTTTGCAATTGGAAGAGCGCAATCTCGCACTAATGGAGCAGTTCCTTCCCAAATGCCTGGAGCTGCAAGAACAAATCTTACATAAATTGAATGGCGCTTAAAGCGCAAAGCAATGTTGGTGTGTTTTTAATATTTTTTAAAATTTTTTGATTTAAAATATTTCAACAATTTATTATACAATCTAAGTTTAAAGTGTTTGTAAAATTATGAAATGATTAACTATTGTCAAAACAAACAAACTTGCTAACTATTTTCATTTAAACCCAGTCCCATTTTAGTTGTAATTTGCTCATTTGTATTATATGAAGTATTCTCCAATTGTAAACTCTATATTTTTCAATATAAGTTTCATTAATATACTTACAAATACATTTTTACAAGATTTATCTTGCCGTAGAAATGTAAAATTAAATGAAATTTCGAATGGATTCTGTGCAACTTCTGACTATGCGAATGCAACTAAAGGATGCGCGATTGCACTCAATTCAGTTGGAACAACATGAACAACATGTGTACAAGCTATAAGACAACATTGTCATGGCCAGGCGCAGCAAGAGTCTCAAGAGTCTGCGTATTTGCTACCTAGGCATAGTCGAGTGTATTGATTACAATGTGCCAATAAAACTGGTGTTCAGTTCATCTCATCTCAAGTAATGGATGTCTGCTGTATGCTACCTGCTTCTTTTGTCGACGATGACGAAAATGTGCTTATCAAGATTCGCAATTATTAAAAAAAAAATACTTTTTTCGTAGAAAAAATGGGAAAACCTACCTACTCGTAACTGATAAGATTTTATGATGGAGCAACGACGGCGTTTCTAATGCGGCATTCTCAACAGCAGTTCCGAAAGTGATGTGTATTAAACAAGAAAGCATTATTGACTATTAACGATTGCTAATTGAAGTGAGCGATAATAATACGCAGTCACTCGTGAGAGCACAAACAACAACTACAAAAACAAAAACGGTAATATGCTTGCTACCTGGCCATACAATTTAACGGAGAGCGTGTCGTTGCGTCTTTGACTGCGAGCAGCAGCCACAGACAGACGCTACCAAATGCTAGCAAAGCCAGCGACGTTGTTTAGTTGGTGAGCGTACGCGTAGGCTAGCAGATCGTTTCAAAGTTCTTAGTCGAAGTTCATAGAAAGTGTGAGTGTGAGTACGAGTGGATACGTTGGCGAGTTTGTAGTGCGGCCAGCAGCATTTGAATACTTCCAGACAGCTCCTACATACATATAAGCGAAATGCACTGGCTGGCCTTTTGGGTCAGCGTCCTACTTGCTGTGCTGGCTTTGAGTCACACTGATGCGGCCAGCATACGACAGCAGCGTGCGGAGAAAGCGCCCTGGGAGCTGGTGGAGGCATTGTCAGCAACTTCACAGATACGCAGCTTCAATGGCACTTGGATTACAGGTGGGTGTGCGGCGTGTGCAGAGGCGGCAAACAGTTGTAATAGCGCATGTACTCATTTTTCAATCTGTCAATCGATGTAAGAAATACGGGCACAAGTCAACTATCGATACCAACTCGCTGTCGAGCTGTGCTTTACAACGCTTATCTGCAGCGAGCGACAACGCCAATCTTGATATAACACATCTAATCTTTGATATACAATTGGTAATTTCCCTATAAAACGGCCATACAAGAACAATAACAATAGGCACAACAAGAACAACAAAAACAACAGCAACAAACACCACAATCTTATCGCCTTCTAATGGCTGTCGTCGAGCTAGTTCGATTTGTTAGCTCTTTCGACCTGTTTACATTGTTTTTCTATTCTTTCTTCTCCTACAGTTCTATTTTTTTTGCAGCACTTGAAATTTGGAATTTCTTTTCCAGTCAAGATTTTCATATTTTGCTTTTTGTTTGTTTGTTGGCTGGCATATTTAAATTGCGCTTCGATTTCTGGCTGTCAACTGCATCACTGGCAATGTACCCTTGCATTTCCTTCCAATCTGCTTGTGCTTAGTTATTTATGGTAGCTATCTGAGACAGCTAGTTAATCGCATTGCACCGGTTTTTTCCCAGCAAAGTGTGTGAATTTTCATTTCCAGACTCGCTCTTGTTGTTTTGCAGGATTTAAATGAAGTCATTGCTCCTACATTTTTTTTTTTAGCAATTAAGGCTTTGAACCATGCATTAATTACCAGGACATGAGCGTCGCCAGAAAAACAATTCACGAACGCGGCTGCTTTTGGTATATTATCGTTATCATTAAACAATTTGAAAGCAGAACAAGTTAATTAGGAGGGCAGTGGGAAATTTTTTTATAAATTCGTGACGAGCGCTAAAAATTCGAAAGGGAAGTAGCCGAAATCAGCCATAAATAATTTTTTGGGAAACATCCTGGCATTGAAGCCAAGTGCTGCGCCATGTACATTTTAAATAAAAGAATTCAAAACTTGATACAGACTTTCAAATTTAAATCTATATACATACATACATATATAACATTCAAAAATTATTGAACAAATTTGTAAATTTGTAGCAAAAGTCCACCTTTTGTTTAATTTATCTACTGCTGAAATTTTTGTCTATTGCAAAAATTCAATTTAATGTTTATTACTTTTCAAATTCGTTCTCTTCCTCCTGGCCTCATCTAATTTTTAAGCAACACATGACGTAAATATAGGGTTTGTGTGGATACCCAGCAGAGGGCATGATAGACAACTATATCTTGATACTAGCTAAGCACATACATACATATGTACATATATAAAAACGATTAGAAACGAAATTTTAATCGATTAAGCCACGTTCGTCGGTGTGTCACTTTTATTTAAACAAGCTTATCTCAGAAACCAAGAAAGATATTTCAATTAAATTTAACAACAATGTTTGGTTGCTGAATTCAGTTATCGACACAAATAACTTTTCATATCGGAATAACGTCAAGCCTAAACCTCACGATTATATGAATAAAAACCGACTTTTTGGTCAGCAAAGTTCCTGAGCCAATAAGCTGGGACTGCATGTTGGAACAATGATACCTAAACCTGTCTAGATGTGCCATTTTTAGTTCAAATTCAGGTCGGCTTATAATAGTGGGACCGACTAAAATTTCGTGCTTCTCCTTTCGCATTTGCTTATGTCCGGAAATATCTTGCTATGCCTAATATAGCTCTCTTTTATATTGTTTAGCTACCAAAGTAAATATTTGAAATTCATAAAGTCAGTGCATCCTAAAAATTGTTATAAGAAGCTGACACTAAGATATTTTACAAACAGAATATGTACTATTATTTATATGGGCAAAAAATATAGGTACGTTCGTAAATGCAACCCAGCGGTTGCACTGCAAAGCAACGCGTTCGTAAAAGCAAAATGGCGCAATACTGTTGCGTGCAACGCGTTCGTTAATGCAACGGCTTGGCACCGCAGTGACAAATTTCTGCAGTTTTCGCAGTCATTATCCTACTGTTGCGGGTTGCAGAACACGAAATGGAAACGTAGAAAATGTATTATAAATGGATAAAAATTTGTTTGTTATCTTGTATAAAGATAGAATACATCATCTGGATAGGTTTTTATTGTTTTAAAGTAATTATTTACTTTTGGGATAGATCTTATTTTCAACAAGGTTTTTACCACGATATATCTTTTTTCACTCGTTTTACTATTTCCTTATTGAAATTCATTAAAAGACTCTCACTTTGAGTTTCGCAACTATCATTTAATGCATTAACCAAAACTTCCATCCTGAATCGCGTTCGTTAACGCAACCAAAGTTTCTGCAGCCAACCTGCAAACGAAATCAGCTGATCGGACAGTGGGAACTGAAATTGGCTGCACTGCTACTGTCACTGCACGAATTTACTGCATTTACGAACGTACCTTATATGTCTATACCTTTATATTACAAAGAAATTCCCATTCCTACCTTGGTCAACTAAAGTTGAAGCTTTGCTTCGAATAATTAGTTGTTTCAAATTAAAATAATTCATATTTAAAAGTCACTGATGAGGTTTTCTGGCAAAAATCAAAATTGCTATGCAACTGCGCCCAGGTGAAAAACTAATTTAAATTTATTGTTTTTTACACTTAAACATATTTAGTTACATACAGCAAAATACTGTTGTAATATTTCAAGCAACTGGCAGAGTAAGTCCAAGAGATTGTTCTATAAACTTTCAAGTGATGACCCGCGCTATTACAATAAAGTTGAAACAATTAAATGAAAACATTTTGGAAACCGTTATGATTATATTCAATCAATTTTCACATACATATCATACATTTGACAGTTTTTTTGATAAAACTCAGAAGTTCATCAGCGAAAGAGAATGAGCATTGCCATTTTATAATTTATTAGAATCTATCAAGCGACGACTGATGCTCCAGTAGGCAAGATAATGACAGGCTCTATCATGTCGTCGTCGTCCTGCTCAAGGTAGCTGTCCAAACAAATTGTGAGCAGTAAGAGGGCCGCGATGGCTCAGTGAACTAAGTGCTTGGTCGCTGACGCGGAGAACCTGGGTTCCAACTCCCGGTCCGGTAACATCTTATACAAAGAAAATTTGTTTTCAAATTGTTTCTTTGCGCGGCGCCACTTCTCGCGGTGAATTGGCAATTCTCCGAGAATAATCTTTGACATGAAAAGCTTCTCAAGCCCGTTCAGATTCGGTAAAGTAGGTCCCGTTAACTTGTGCAAAAATATAACAAGCACACACAAGTAGTTAATGTGAGAAAGCTAGGCCTTAAGCCCACACGGGCTGTTGTGCCAATAATATATTGTTATTATCATCACACTTTATAAAAATAATAATTTAATAATTGACTGGCACAACAGCCCGTGTGGGCTTTATAATGCAGTTGGATTATTGAACATCTATGTATATGCAAATGACTTTTATATAAACACAACTTTATTGAGGTTTCCCAATTGACAATATGGAAATTGTCATGGCTAATGAGCGTCGCTAAAAGTCTATAATTATATTAAAAAACGTGCCTTTAATATTTGGACTCACTAACTAATATGAACATTACAACCTTGTACAGTTTCTGAACTACCTTTATATTAAGACAAATCATATTTTTCATGATAAACATTTCGATATGCCTAAAATGATTTCCGGCTTACAGATGAAGAGTTCTACTACACCGCTACGGATAAGTCCATACACAAATACAATGCGGCTACGGATACGAATAGTGTTTTTGTGACATCCGATTTTTTGGTAGGTCTGCTTTAGAAATTTGAACTTTTTTGAGTGTGTTAAAAATCTAATATGTATATTTTATCATCACATAAAAAGGCGCGCTATAACACCAGTAGTACCTTTACACTATCACCGGATAACAAAAAGATATTGGTGCGATATGATGTGGAACAGGTGTTTCGGCACTCGCGCGTAGCTAAATACGAGGTGTTCGACATTGAGAGCGGGTAAATTGACTTTATATCAGCTTTTCTTTATAGGGTTTTTTGAACTTCCGTATCAATTCCGTATCGTAAGAAATAGGGTCTAATCTAAAGTCCAAATATACTCGTATCTTTACTTTTTTAATCAAAAGGAAATATTAATCTTTGATCGTCACATTTTGGAATAAAATTAAAAGTGAATCATAATCATAGGAACAAGAAAATAAGTCTTATTCAGTAAGAAGAGTATTAGCTATACTCTAAGCCATATAACTATATTTTTGATCGAAGAAATGGCGATCAATTAATTTTTTATCAATAAAATAACGATAACTGATTATTTTCCTTTTGATTAATAAAATAATGATCAGTGATTGCATTTTATTTTTATCAACAAGAGAACCATCAAGAATTAATTTTCGTGTTTGATCGACAAAATAACTATAAATGATAAATTTTTATTATATATCGATCATTTATTCATTTTTATGCGTATCTTAATTTGAATTAAAAAGTTTCTGCGGCATAGTCTGGAGTATTTGAATGATTAGAAATTAAAATTTTACAATACGGTTCGGAATTGAACATAGCAAGGTTAAGATGTGCAGCAAAATTTAAATTCTAAGACCCTCCTGTAAAGTCATGAGCAGTGATCTAGCATATATAATTTATATACGCATGTGTGTCGCTTCTTCATTTCAGCACCGCCGTTCAGATACACAATGGCGAGAAATTGCAGTACTGCGCCTGGTCCCCCACTCAAGATCGACTGTCGTTCGTCTACGAGAACAATGTGTATGTGCATTTTGGCGTCGGCATGGAGAATCGCGTCACTTACGACGGCATCGACGGCGTCATTTACAACGGCATACCCGATTGGGTTTACGAGGAGGAGGTGCTGAGCAGTGGCAGTGCCATGTGGTGGTCCCCCGACGCCAGTAAATTGGCCGTGGGCATGTTCAATGACACCTCAGTGCAGACCTTCAAGTACATTATCTACGGCGAGGCGGAGGATCCCGAGTATCAGTATCCGCAGGAGATGGATCTAAAATATCCCAAGCCAGGCACCACAAATCCTTTGGTAGCGCTGCGCATCTACAATTTGGCGACTCTGTCAGCAACAATGATCACGGCACCCACGGACATCGTATCGGCAGATCATATATTGCAGAATGTAGTATGGCCGGATAATGAGCATCTCTTGGTGACTTGGCTGAATCGGCGACAGAATGTGGCCAGCATACAGCTGTGCACGACGGCGGGCGATTGCCGCGAAGTGAAGCGCATTGAGGAGCCCGAGGGCTGGGTGGACATGAGCACGCCCACTTGTTTAGCGGGCGGCGAGAATTGTCTCTTCACCTATTGGATAGGCGATTGGTATCAGGTGTGGAATCTGAATTTGGCTACTGGTGAAAATATTTGGGCATCCCGTGGCGATTTTACCGTGCTGCGCATTTACGGCTACGACGAGACAAACGATAAGCTGTGAGTATGGCTGGCAATTCGTTAGCGGTACCTCGATTTTTGGATTTATTTTGAATAACGAAAAATATTTATTCTGATTTAGGTATTATCAGGCCACGTTGAGGGGCGATCCATCGGTCTATCACGTCTTCGGTAATGATGAGTGTTTGACTTGTGCGTTGAAGGATGTGGACGGCGACTATTGCCGCTCAGCCTCGGCCAGCTTCAGCAAGAGCTTTAGCTACTACACGGTCATCTGCAGTGGACCCAATCCCAGCTACACAACAATTTTCAATACCAAGGTATGCCAGTGCTAATGATAGAAAAAACAATTGCTCTTAATAAATCGAGAGATCCACCCACTTCTTTCACAGACCAACAGCGAAGTGAAGAACTGGGAGCAGAATGCCGAATTTCGTGCCAAGCTCGAGACGAAATTGCGTCCGACAGTGAAATTCCTGAATGTTACGCTGGCTGATGGCTCCACGGGCTACGCGAAATTGCAGTTGCCGCCCAATTTGGACGAGAGCAAGAGTTATCCCATGATTGTGTACGTCTATGGCGGACCGAATTCCGTGCGAACAACCAATGGCTTCGTAGTGGGCTTCGATGCGTACGTGAGCACTAATCGACAGGTGATCTATGCGCAGATCGATGGGCGTGGCACAGGCAATAAGGGCAAGAAGTTGCTCTTCTCTGTGAATAATAATTTGGGGGAGCATGAGGTGGAGGATCAGATCTTTGTGACTAAACAACTGCAGGCACAGCTGCCCTATGTCGATCGCGAACGCACTGGCATTTGGGGTTGGAGCTATGGTGGCTATGTGACCGCGAAGACCTTGTCCAACGATACGGAGCGCGTGTTCCAGTGTGGCATCTCCGTGGCGCCGGTCACTTCATGGTTGTACTATGGTGAGCTTAAAATGATTTCTATATGTATTTTAAGCAAGATTTTTGAACGGTTGCTTTTGCTTAGATTCCATATACACAGAGCGTTTTATGGGTCTGCCTACGTTGGAGGATAATCTGCAGAAGTATTATGACAGCAGCGTGCTAGAGCAGTTTGAAAATTTCCGCAACCACGATTTCCTGCTGGTGCATGGCTCCGGCGATGACAATGTGCACTATCAGCAGTCGCTGATGTTGGCTAAGGTGCTGCAAGCTCATGACATACTCTTCGAGCAAATGGTGGGCGCTTTCAGCAGCTTTCATAAACAATTTGTAATGCTATAATTTTTCTTCTTTTGTCTTGATTTTAGACTTACACCGATGAGAATCATTCCATTGGAAATTTCCTGCCTCATTTGTACAATACCATGGATCACTTTTGGATTAATTGTCTGAATTTGGATGTAGATGGAGAGGAGTAGCAAATTTAGTAGAATTTTTAGAAAATGTTCTTGAGAAGATTGACGTGTTGAAGTATTAAAATAAAAGTATTTCTATAATGACAAAATCTTAATGCAGCTGTTTTAGTGAAGAAACCTTGACTTTCGAATGAATTTTAAAGCTGTCAAATTAAAGCAAAGCCAAAAGCGTGAAAGACTTTAAAGCTGTTAGATGAAAAGAAGAACTGAAATTTAACTTGGGTTAAGAAGGGGTGAAAATTGAAGAGCTTTAAAGCTGTTTAGTTAAATTATAGAAACAATGATATTGAAAACAAAAAGCTTGGAAAAGTTTGAGATTCATGGATAAAATCGATAAATTGGAAAAAATTTCATTGAAATCTCCAATGGATTACGTACGAAAACGTAAAGAGCTTTGAAGCTGTTAAGTTCGATTGAAAAAAAATATATTGAAAGCAGGAAGCTTGAAAGATTTTGAAGTGCTTAGATAAAATAGAAAAACTTGAAAGGTTTTAGAGGTTTATTTTGAAATAGAGCTATATAGATGTTAAGGTAAGTCAAGATTGAAAGACGAAAACGACTTTGAAGTTATTAGATAATATCCAAAGCTCGATAAAATTTGATGTTTGTAGTTCGAGCGTGTAGTGTAGATTAAAACCTACCCCTATTGGAAGATATCGAATCATACCGTAATCAGAATTGTATCTAAAGCAATACTTTGGACTGAAGTCTGCTTTGAAGTCTTAAGAGTTTGTGCCGGAATTAAAGCTAGAAGAAGAAGCAAATTTTTAGAATCATAAGAGATATGGCAACTCAATTTCAGTTAAATTTCTCGGCAGAGACTGAATACAAGGCACAAACGGAATTCTCATTTTGTTAATTTCAGAATTGGTATAAGAATTGTTTAGGACATCTTTAAACGAACGATTCTATTAGGCTATTGAAGGAAGTTTTGTACTTCAAAAAGTATTAAAAGTTGTATATCTTTACAGCAAAATTAGTTTTATATACTTTTTTCGATGCCCAAGAAATAAATTTTCCCTGCAGACTCTGCCCTTAAAGCATATAGACATTTTCGCTTAACTCTCAGCTTTACATACAAGTATATGACTACAATAAAACTTTGTTCATGCAAGCACTTATCCCTCACAAAAGTCACAACATTCTTTGTGTCTTTGTGAACTTGAACTTGAGATATTAAAATGCTGCTGCAAGCTGGATAAAAACGGCGTAAAATAAAACCGGCAACAATAAACTGCAATAAATGCAATGCAACAAATGGAAACCAATAAAGGAAGCATCAAGGATTATGTGCTTCAACAAGCAAAAGCCAAAGCCAAAGTAAAGCAACACACAAACACATGCAGATGTAATTCCTTGTTAAAACCCCTAAGAAAAGGCACAATTGAACTTAGCATATGCCAATGGAAATATAAATAAGACGAAGTGCTTGGGTGCTGGCATGTCCTTCTAGTGGAATCGTGTAGAAACATGCTTGAACTTACTCTAGCAACTTGAAGGGGTAGTTGCATGGTCATGCAGTGCGTGCAGCGGGGTGTAGAAGGTACGACTTGAAGTTTACGCTGAGCTGTTAGCAACAAAGTTTGAGAACTGACTGTGTTGTTGTTGTAGCTGCAGCTCCTTTGCCTCTCTTGGTGCAACGGTCTGACTTTTCTGCACTTTTCCAAACAAAACACAAAGAGATTGATGCAATGGAAATCAGTTTAAATGCTTTCTATTGCATTTCATTATATAACCGGAAGCGGATATAGTTGCAGGGAAAGAGAAAGCAGAAAGAAGAAGTCCAGCAACGGGCAAGTAATGTTAAAATGTTCACAGAAGTTGTGTAGCCAAAGTGTTAATGGAACTTTCCACAGACTTTGAAATATCGGCTTGGCCTGGCGCACACTTGCACATGCACACATATAAATACATATACACATGCAGTGTCTCACAAAAGTTTTGAATATTTAAATATTACAAGAAATAGCTCTTAATTTTTCTGTTTTGTTCAAGAGATCTGTGTGGAAAATCAAGTATGTACATACATCATTTAATTTATGTATATGTAAAGTTAGTTATTTCAACGATATAGTTTTTCAATTAAGAGGTCGGCTGCAATAAAGAAAATTTATGAAATCTGTTACTTAAATTTGAAATTTCAAACATTTTTACAAGGCGCTGTTCACATGTTCATATAAGGTGAACATAGCTCTAGAAGTGCCCTGTTTCATAAGAAGTAAAGAATTGTACTGGCGCTTTCCAATGTAACATATGGGAGTGGTGAGGGGAAAGTGGCAGAGGAAATATTTGTAGAATTATTTTTATTTATGAAGTTGCAGTGCATTGAGTTTGCTGGGCTAGTTGTGAAGTTGTTTATGTTGCGTAAAAGTATATGATGCGAAGGCTGAGGGGGGTAATCGATTCAAAGTATGCACCTAATGCCAAGCAACGTGTTCTTTAAGCCATTTTGTATGCATCGATGTAAGTGAAATTCCTTGAAAATCTGGTTACGCCACTTTAGAAATTTGTAAAGCGCACACATTGAAAGCTGACAAGGAGTTTTACTTGGCGTATGCGTGGTATTTAATTCAAAAGGTTAAGTATACGTAGTGTTACACAAATATTTTTTATCAATAATATTATATTAAAATTTTCTTCAGAAGCTTGATATAGCATATTTTAAACACTCTTTAATTTCAAAGTATTAATCCAATCCAATTAATTAAAACGATAATTTAAAAGTGAAATTTTCTTTTACTAACTTTATCATAGATGACAATCATGTATTTGATTTAATTTTGGGCACAAGTTGGCTATTATGCTCATAAGGTTTTACACACAAATTTGGTATCTTGGCACAGGTCTAGCGAAATATTAACAGTGTTGCATTTGTACTATACGAATATGTTTGGTTGCTATTGCATTCGTTGCAAAATTATCTTGCATATACCCTTTTGCAAGGCCATTTCGCCAACAGAGTTATTAGCCCAATTCACAATCTTGTGCAAATGGTCTGGGATTTTTGCAATTGACAGTTTTGTAGTAAACTACTGTCAAAACTACTGTAGTTTTGCTACAAAAGGAAAGGAAATGTTAATGCGATTGCTAATAAAATTAAAAATGTATTATAATTGGTGATTAATATAAATATTTTGTTTAGTTATTATCTAAGAGACTTATTCACAAGACCTATGTCGGTTTTTAAAGTGCTAATATATTCATAGTAAATATATACTTTTGAAAATATGTATGCAAAAAATTTCCAATGCTTCTGTTTGTAAAGCACTTTTAAAATTTTTTATACATTTTTATGAATAAGACTGTTGCTCTTTATTTTAATGGATAGTCAATAAATTGAAATTCAAAGAGAGGGAGCAAACATATTAAGCAATCGGCTGCAGCTTCCGCCAAGGCTTAAAGTAACTAAAGGCCGAGTGTATCTAGCGTCGTCGACTGAAAAGCTGCCTTCGTGTTCTAACGAAATCTATTGAAGTTACTTATACGCCATCGAAGAATTAACATTTGCTTGCAAGCTGGTCAGCTCAGAAGCAGAAAATACAACGCCTCTAAAATGCAAAGCGCTTGCGCAGAGAGCGTAAGCAAGGCACACACAAACAACAGCACAAGGCAACAAACGCGCATGTATTAGTGTAAACAAACGAAGCCGGCTAAATGCACCAGCGGCAGCAGAAGGTAGGTTAGGCATGCGAAGCGGCAAATGGAGTGAATGAAAAAATGGCCAGCTCGCAGTTCAAGTTCAACAAGGCGTAGTTGTTGTTGTTGTTCAGCAACAGCAGCTGACTGAGTGGGTGGGTGGGTTGGCTGGTTGGCTGCTGGTAGGCGACTGTGAAAGCACGTGACACATACAGAAGCCTGCCTGAAAGAAGTGCCATCTGTGTGTGTGTGTGTTTGCGGAACTGGCGGTGGCTTTTGTTGCTGTTTGCCGGAATGCGTGCTATGCAGGCAGAGCCCCTTAACAGTGGCGCCTAACAGTTGAACAGCTGTTCGCTGTTATCGCTAACAGAGCGTCGCTGCTGCTGCGGCGGGCGTCTTGGCCAAGTTGGCTGCTTCGCTGTTTCGTTGGCAGTCGCCATGCCATTTCGGCAGATGACTGCAACGTTTCCGCGCAGACAGACGTGCCCGTATGTGCGTCGCTGTGGGCTTTCAAATCGCTCGTTTGTTAATAAAATGTTGTGACTGAAAGCGCGCGCGTTCTGAAATTTGTTGCTACTTTTTGGAATTCGGTTTTAAGAACACAAAAGTGAAAAGTTATTGGTGAAAAGTGAGAGTTGAAATAATACAAAAATAATTTAAAATTAAAAATATTATTAATTCGAATCAAATTTATTTGCATAAAATTCATTAAATCTAAATTTTGTGCAATTGCTGGAAAAGCAGTTACTTATAAAATATTTGTTAGAAAATTCAAAAATAAAAATGTTGTAAAATGTTTAGATATGTATGTATGTATGTGTGTGTGTTTGCAGTGCAATAACATATGGAAAAAATAATAATAAATTTTATTGCATTTGAAATTTGCAAAAAAGTAGATCATATTAAGCAAAAAGTTCGTGCAGAAACAATTTCATAAAAGAAACTATTAAAATTTAAGGAATTTAAAAATTTGCATATGGTGTAAAAAGTTTGTGCTACTGGCAGAAGAAGAGGCGCAAGTAGATGACATAAAGGATTTTGAAGACCTCAGTGTTCGCCTTTGGGCAAATCAAGCACCGAAGTGTATAGTATATGTATTAGGGAAAATCAAGCAAAAGAAGTACAAGAGGCACACATTTCTGTGTCAAGGAAAAGGTTTAAATGCATGAAAATTCGAGGCGAGCAACGAAAAGTGAATGCACTTCAAAACTAAACGAAAAGAATTGATTTGATAAAATAGAAGAACTCAAATGGAACGCTAGGCTTAATTACCACAAATAACCTAATGATGCACTAAAAATTTGTTTGGCAGATGAAAATTGTGAAAAATTATAAAAACTCTTAAAATTCAAAGGCACAACAATTTTGTAGTATTGCCGACTAAAATTTCCTAAGTGATTCAACAGTAAAATTCATTCGACTTTTAAAATATTTGTTAATATTTGAAAGGAAAAAGCATTTCGATTTTATTCTATAAAGGTGTTCTAGTTTATTATAAACTTTACAAATAAAAGCTTGAAATTTACTTAATAAAATGTATTGCACATATTTTTTAAATAAATTTTCTATGAAATTTTGTAAAGTTTTGCTGCAAAATTGGTTTTGTGCATCCCGTATTTTCAGCAGTTTTGAATCGTTCTGCAAGCCTTTTCTTTGGTAGCTTTAGAGGTTTTCGTGCAGAAAGTACGAAAACGTAGGTTAGGTTAGGTTAATCTGGCTGCCTAAGAAGGCCACGCATAGACCCTGTTGGGTCCTTAGCGATACCAGTTCCGTTTAGGAGTTGTCAAAGTAGTGATCTGTCAGAATTTGGGTGTTTTTCACAAATTTCCAAAGAGGCTTGATGCCTAGTTCCAAGATCTGTTCGAGCCCTGAAAAGAATGGCGCTCCTAAACAAGTCAGACGAGTTCTAGCGATGGCGGGGCAGGAACACAGTATATGTGCCAAGGTTTCCCTGCTGCCAGCTGCTTTGCATTTCCTGCAGGTTTCGTGGTTCGTTATACCTATCCTATGTGCATGCGCTGCTACAAGGCAGTGTCCTGTTAGTGCACCTGTGATAGCTCTACATTCTATTCTTGGGAGAGTCAGTATAAACGTAGTATACTTTTCGTCATAGGACTTTAGCATGGTTTTGGAGGTCGCACAGGTGCTTAGGTTATTCCACCTGGCCCTCGTTTTTCTTCTTATGCATTCCTCTATTTGACTGTAGATCGCTTGCAGAGGCATCAGCTGATATGCTCATCTGAAGGGCAGACACTCTGTGTGGCAATAATATCCACTTCCTCACTTCCCTCTATGCCTTTATGCCCTGGTACCCAGTAGATGTATAGCCTGCAGTTGGCGGCTAACCTTTCTAGTGCCACCCGGCATTGCAGGACATTTTTGGATGATAGACTATGGGATGTTATTATTGCCTTTATAGCTGCCTGACTGTCTGCGTAGAAGTTTATCACTGAGTTTATGGTGATGCTAGTGCAAGCCAGTTCCGCAGCTTTCCTGACGGTGAACACCTCGGCTTTAAAAACGGTACAGTGATTGGGTAGACGAAACGATTGCTTGATATCTAGATCGGGGCAGTACACACCAGCTCCGATTCCTTCTATCATTTTAGAGCCATCTGTAAATAGATTGAAGGATGCGAGACGAGGTTCCAAGCCTTTGCGCCACCCTTCCTCTCCCAAAGCCCTCAGTCTGCCTGCGGACTTAGCCGCTAGGTATTCTGAGAAGAGGTCGATGGATGGTAAATTAAGTATGGTGTTGAGTGCTGTTGTTGGAGTGGTTTTGATGGCTCCCGTTATATAGAGCCCGGCGAAAGCTTACAGTAGGTGGATTTCTTACGGAAAACGTAGTGTCGCCTGAATTTTTGTTTGGCTTATATTTTATAAGTCATACACTTGGCAACTCTATTGAATTGGTATTAACAATTTAAAGCAAATTCCATTAAATTCCATTACCAATGCCATTTCATTATTTTTTCTTCATCTTATTTTGCCTACTTTGACATTTTTTATGTTAAGAATTAGTACAGCAACATGCAATTAAAATACAAGAAGAAGTAAACTTCCTGCTGCCTGGCTACTGACTTAATTAGAACAAGAAAATACAATTAAAAAACAACAACAGAAAGGTAACTTCTTTCTTCCTTGCCACTGACGAAAAGCAAATAAAAAGCTTCCTCCGCTTGAGGCGTACAATTTTCGGCATGCCGCGCCGAGCTCCACGCAAAAATTTTAAAATTTAAAACACTAACAGCTTCTGCCGGTTTAAGTGTGGCGGCATTTTGTTTTTGGAAAACGTGTGAAACGAATTAAATACTAAAATATATGCGGAGCAACGAATTTCCAGCGAAAAGCACGCAGCGCATAATCAAAGCGTAAATGTACAATGAAAGTCTGCAGAAAAAAGAAAATTTGCATTTGCAAAATATTAAAAGAAAAATTTTAATAAAAAATAGTAGCACAAAAGCAATAATAATCCATATGAAAGCACATACAACTTGTTAGAGTAGTAAGGACAAGCGAAAACCGTAAAGAAACGCACAAAGGAAATGTAAGAACACACACACGCCCTTAACGCACACACATTTACATCGCAGAATACACACATTCGAGTTTTACATAAAAGTTTGATAACAATATAGATATCGCTTTATTTCTCGAAAATATCGAGAAGATAACGAACGCTAACGACTAAGAGAACGATTTGAGAATGTTTCGATTCTTGTTCTTAATTTGCCACCGAACACGAAGGTACTCTTTTGGTATTGTCAACAGCTTCGTTCATGATATATTTTAAGCAATTTTTACGATATTGCTAGAAATTTGTTCCAAGAACGCATCAAACAAGCACTCGATGAATTATCAGCAAATGTCGAGAAAAGTTCATCGCAGTTGGACTTCGAATCAAAATTTTATATTAAAGTTTCAAATTTATGCCGAGCGGGTTTCAGGCATACACATACATCTACACATTTTCAAAGTGCTGCTGGTATTGTACTTCTTCTTCTTCTTCTTCTTCATATGCTGTTATGTTCATATTTTTTAGCATTTAATTTCGAATTTAAATTTAGATTAGAAAAATTTTCATATGCATTAGCATTAGTGTTTGCTCACACACACTAATGTGCGCACTTACAAAGAAAACTGTTTTTTGTTTTCAGCGGAAATATAAATAAATACGTAAAAAGAGAAAGTTCTTTTAGGCAAGAAAAATTATGTAAATCCTGCGAAGAGTGAAAATCGCCGAAAGAACAACAACAAAACAACGCACGACATTTGGCAAAGATTTCCTTTGCCGAATTTCTTTTGGTGAAAATAGCAAGAAATGATTATTTTTTGACGCGTCTGAACTAGAAGCAACAACAAACATTTCAGCCAGAATTAAGTAGAAGCAGCAACAGCGCGGCATTGGGATTACAGCCGCAGTGGCTTGTGGCAGGGGGCGCCGCAGCATCTGCCAAACGAAACCACAATTTGTGGCAGCAGCTTAGTCGCCAGCTAGATACTACGCATTGCAGCTGGAATAGTGCAGTTGAGGTGAGTGTGTAAATTTATACGAACCTTTTTTTTATTAGAATTTTTTGAAGAATTCAGCTAAATCAAAATAGAAATTTCAGATATGTAAAGTCGGTGGTCTGTTTGCAGAAGTAGCAAGCGTTTTTGCTAGCTATTTTTAGCGAATTAAAAGTGCTAATTGTAATTTACAATGTTTTTTAGTGAATTATATACAAGATTTCAAGTGATAATGCAAGAGCTTTAAAATCGTTTCATTTGAAAACGATCAAGTGCCAGAACTTAAAAAAGAGAGAATGGCATAAGCAAAAGATGAGCGAGTTATAATTAGTGCTGCCAAAAGATATACCAAATCGATGATAAAGGCAAGTGCTTTGCTATTTTGTTTGATTAAACTTTTTTTTATCAATATGAACTTATTTAGAATAAGTCCAAAGTTAACAGTGATCGACCGAAGGTTCGGCTTCGGGCAAAAATGGAATCTAAGGCCAATCCTCGAGTTCGGGCGAAAAGCCAACAGGGTTTTCCAATGTTGACAAGAAAACAAAAAAAACTCACAGGGAAAGCAAGTTAAGAAAAAGAGAAGCAGGTTCACGTATAGGAAGAAGATAATGCTGAGAAGTAGTAAGACGAAAAAATGCTAGCCGAGAAGGAAAACAAAGTGGAAGAAGGATTAGAAGAGAAGTAGTTATGAGTGGAAGATATAAAGGAGAAGAAGAGGTGTGGAAAGCTATAAGCAAAGCAACAAGTGCTGGCATGAAGTAGTGAGGGGAGAAAGAACATGTTGACTGCTGCAACCTAAGCAAATATATCATCAATGAATCGAATAACTTATTTATATTAACAAGCAAAAGAAGCCAGAAGAAAACAAGCCAGACAATGCAAATATGAAAAAATATTTTGAATATCAAATGGCATTTTCTTGCAATATGCAAACCTTTTTTAACAGACTGCTGTAAAAAAATGCTTGAAATTTAAATTAATTAATTTAATAATTTTCAATTAATTTTCTCCTATCAAGAAAATGTGCAATAAAAAATTCTCAGATCAAATGTGAAACGCGCTAACAATTCATCAATAACGTAACAGCAGCTGATGAAGCTATCTTACTGGTTGTTGTTGTATTTGCAATTACCTGCCACTTTTACAGTTATCTGCTATTGTATCTCATCTCTCATTCCACTACTCCGGCAAAAGTTTATTATGCTACTTACAAAAATTTGATGCATGAAATCTTCATCAGTCTTCAATTACGTTGCTCTCACATTTCGCTGTAAATCTCCAATGATAAATATCTTTGTTGTGCTCTTATAGCGAAAGAAAAATTACAAAATAATACGAAATAGCGAAAAAATTGCAAAAAGATTTATAGGAAAAATGCATTTTAAAGCAAAAGGCGCGCGTAGCACGTCAATGACGCTTAACCTTACTCGATATGGACGTCTTCAAGGTTGCAAATCGCTACGCTTATCTTTGCACAGCGGCTGAGCAGCCTTCACGGGTAAGCTTTTAATTTGACAGAAGAGTGGGCGAAGTCTCAGCATATTTTTAGAATACATCTTCAATCAATCGTTGAGCTCTTTCGTCAGTTGAAAGCCGCTTTGAGTAGGATGCTTTGGATAGCAGCGAAATATTTTTGCATAGCCATTTCATTCTTTTCTTCATCAACAATATTTATATAACGCATTTGCACATATTTATATACAATGTCTTGTTTGCACGTTTTTATGTTTGCTATTTAAATTTCCAACAAATTCTGATTTTTCTATTTTCATGATGGTGTTTGATTTAGCTGATTGAAGTATCATTGATTGGTTCATTATATCTCTTGTTATATTTATCTGCATCTTTTCTGCATTTCCTCATTCCTTATTGCTTTTACTTTAGCTTTCTTTGATCTGGAAGGATGCCTGCCAAATTGCAAGATTTTAGCTACCGATTGTAGCGAAAAGGATCTAAGGAAATGAATGCAAGATATTTTCATTGTTGTGATGAAAAGTGTAAAGGGAAAAGGGTATGGAACTGATTATTGTATAAATTGTTATAAGCATTTTCAGGCAATCTAGTTGTATATATGTATACAATACAGAAGGCTATATTTAGCATAGTTAGGTCCTTCTGCCCAATTAACTCAGTGCTTTAATGACGATCGGACTTAAAGGTTTCCATGATTTTATCGACAGTTGGTATTCCAGAACGTGGTGCATAAAGACTACCGCAACAGAATCGACGAAACCAAAATGACGCCTGTTACAGTATCAAGATCAAGGGTGAAGCAATCAAAAACGGTCTGACATTTTAATCATTTTTGGAGCAAAAGTTAAAGATAAAATTAAAAGTATTTTCCATATGCAATCGCATTGTGTTTCCATTTTCCATATACGTCCTGCAAGTCTTCTTGACTTGAACCTGTAAAAGTAATTTATGAGTATGAGTAGAGACAAAGTGGAATGGAGGACGAAGTTTGCTCTAAGTTCTCGTTAGGTCCTTCACATAGTGTGCTTATTGAAAAATCCATGTTTGAAGTATTCGTTTGAACATTTTATCAAGAATATGTCATTGTGCAGGGTGGAGAAAATGACCAAAATTGTGTATGTTTTGTTATGTTTTTCTTTGAATTATATCTCAAATTGACTTAAAATTTCTACACCACAAAAATGTTAACATGTTTTTTCTACATTTCTTTTTTCAATTTCTCAATACCAGGAAAACAATTTTTTCGATTTCTTTCATACGGTTTTACACATTTATTTTTAGCATTGAAACTGCTAGCTGTATTTTATTTTTTTCACTAACGCATTCCTTTTAACCGAATGTTAAGTGGAATGTGCTTTTTTATCATGCTCGTGTATGATGATAAATTACTTTCTTACCCTTCACATTTGACTGGTCGAAAAGCAGAAGAAAAGAGGAAATTTTCATGAGAAAATTACAATAAAGCAATTTAAATGATCCTTGGCTTGGCAGCAAGGCAAACATTTCCATTTGAATGCATTAAATTTTCCGCACATTTATTTCATGCTATTTGGCCATTTCTTATTAGTTCTACGATAAACCAACGATTTTACCCAAATCAAGCTCGAATCGTAATTAAAATCACCTTAAGGCTCCAGTCTACAGTCTTCAGTCTATTGATATTAAATCAATTAATTCGATATTGAAAGCATAGAAAAGCAAACGCTTAGAAGCTTAAGCAAAGCAGAACGAAGCCAAAGAGAAAAGTGAGGCAGCGTCTGAGCCGGGCTTACAAACAATAGATGCGCAAATTGAAAATACATAAGCAGCGAAGAGCCGTAATAGGCTTCCGTAGTCTAGCACGCATAAAGACACACACACACAAACAGAAGAGCTGAACAAAAAGGACAAATCGATATCGCCTTTGGTCAAACAAATTTCGCCATCATTACACTTCAAAGCAAATGTAAAAGGGGCACAAGGAAATGGAACTGTTTGTATTGACTTGCTTGTGTTTTGACAATAGAAGCAAGTTGGCTTTTAGACGCCTGAATAGAAATTTCAGTTTACAATAACAGGAAATTTGTAGATGGTTCAAAATGTTAAGCATTTGACACAGAAATGAGGAAATTGTCTTTAAGTGGTCTGGGTTTTTCAAGGCCAAAACGAACAGTTAACAAATTTTGTCTTCTTCTTGTGTGTTAGAAATTGTTTGCAGACAAACTAGGTTCCTTTTAATAATTTTGAGTGTTAATGCATTTGTACTACACTAGGGTAAAAAAGCCCGTCCTACGACGGGAGAATAAATATACGACACAAATTTATCAATATACACAAAATTTTTTATCGAAATAACAATTAATAACACATGCATATACGGTGGAATTATCTTACTAAAACTTCCTTATATAGCAACGTTTCTATTAAAAACCTTTTAAGAATTTTCAATCAATTCCCCTTGCCCATTTCCCTCTATAATCCATAGTTTTACGTCATCAGATCGCTGGACTCTACACATGGGCTACATAAAGTTGCCCATGACTAAAAACCGGCTCTTTCAGAAAAACTCCTACCTTTCCCAATGTTTGACCTTGAGATTATGGTCATTGAAAACGCAAATTTCATCTAATATTAAAACTTATGCCTTTCTGATCTGATCCGCATCAATGCTGTTCATTCTTAGTAATGAAACTGAGTTTTCAAATACAGGAACTGGTACTTTGAATTGTGAGTGAAAAGTTCTGCCTCCGTTTAAAAGGTTCACAGCAATTCCGGTCGATGCTGTGGCTAATGCCACGTTTCCCTGTGCTCGTATACTACTAAGGAGTAACTTGTATATACTATAAGTTTTTCCACAACCACCCGAACCATTCAGGAAAAAAAAGCATCTACTTGCTCGAACATCATCTTTAATTTCAGAAATTATCTTATCGTACGCTACCTTTGTTGTTCATTTAAAGACGTATTATATAAAGTTGCAAAGGTAATTTGTTCTGTTGAACAGTCCAAAGTCTGAACATCCTCTTGCTGTTCCAAGTGGATTTGCAACCGTAAAATACGTGGTAATCTAGTTATCGTATCGTAGCTGATTCAATTCTATTTTCTGGCACAATTCATTAGGGCATTTCATTAAAGTCCGCATATTTAATTACAAACAATATTAATTAAAAGATGTAAAAAAAGGAAAAATATAGATAAACCGCATTATTTGATTTTTGTATGGGAAAAAGCAAACTTATTTTTACTGTAAAATAACATATACGACAGATTTGAGATTTACAATTTTCCAAGTTTCCTGGCTATTAATTCTATTTTCCTTGCCCATCTGGTCTGTTACTACGTAATGCAGATGAAATGACGTAACGAAAAACGCGAAAAATCACAAAATTATAATGGAAAAATTTTTGCATACAAAATTGGCAAAAATCGCATGCGATCGGAATTTTCGTATTTACGTAACGAACGGAAATCGCATGGGATAAATATATCGCATGCGTGAAAAGTGGATTTTGCGTCCAAAATGCCTGAAATGGCATGCAAATTGCCCGGAATGCGTTTCGCTGCATTCCTTAACCCTTTGGCCGTCGCGTAGAGCAGAAAAATGCAGAAATTTTCAGGATGGATTTGCGGCAAAAATTGCGATTTTTCCGTTTTCCGCTTACGTTTTGCGTTAAAGGATAGCGTAGTACTATTTACATACATATTTTTTGGCGAACAATTCATCCAGCGATGACAGTCACCAGCAAGAAGACACTAATTAACCATAATTAGTTTTGGCACAAAAAACGTAAAAACTTTTGACTTAGTAAAAATTTTGCATATTTTTTGGCGCAAAACAGATTTAAACCGAAATTTTATAAACTTAAAAGAGCATAAGGTACGGCGGAAACCAGCATTTACGCTATAATCTGCTTTAAATATGTTTGAGCCCTTTAAAATGTATTGCATACTTTCAGACGGCAGGCCAGTTACGAAGGACTTACGCTTCGTTACGCTGCTATAATTTTCAATGAAAAAAAATTAATACTACGCAATATTTTTTGCATACTTTCGTGCTGGAATTTCAATATTTCTTTAAATATTGTATGTATGAACGGATAAAAAATGTTTCGCTTTGCATATTTTTAGGCATTTGTACATTCTGCACGAGCAAAATTTTCCCGGGCAATTTATTTTGCTCACGTTTTGGCGGTTTTCGACTGCTTGTTCGTTGTTTGTTTTTGTCACTTTCTCTTTTCTTTTTAATTTTTAATGTAGCGCAAAATTCCTCTTAACGGCGCAATATGAAGTGTAACTGTTAATACACTGAAACGATGTTTTCAGGACTTGAGCGCTCCCCCTACAGTAAAGCCAGGCAGGTCTGCCTTCCAGTGTCGTCCTGCGCAAAGAACAACAAAAAATTCTTGCTTGTTTATTGCGTTTTATGGTATGGCGGGAAATTTGGCATAACGGCCCATGTTGTTTTCCCAGTAATTTTTGTGTCTGTGATTTATTTTTTGTTCGAGTCGAAAGGATGTAATTTAGGCGAATTCGAAATTTTCTAAAATATTGATATGTATGTAATTCTTAGAGCAACATACATCAGTTTTCCATATTTCGTAACAGAAGAAATAAATTCAAAATTGAAATTGAGCAACTTTACAAAACGTTCGTCAGGTCGTGACCCGGTAACGTGTTGTTCTGACTAACTAAGTACATAAGTAAGTAATTTTACAAAAGAAAGATATGTATGTCACAAAAAAATTGTATAGTTACTTCACTAGTGTGAGCGCCGAAATGAAAATGGCCAAGCAAAAACTTAAGACACTACCCCACTCTAACGAGATGGAAAGAGGGGGCGGGGAAGGGGAAGGGCTGTGCGCCAAGCTTGTTTGTATATCATCACCAAAGCCGTGAGTAGTAAATACATTTTTCGTCATTACTGTTTACATCGTTTTGCCAGGCATATCCTATAAGGATATCACATTACGCCATGCTACGACTTCTTTATTGATATTTTACGAGCGAGTACATAAAAGAGCGCAAGGACAACGGAATTTAGCGGGGCGAGGTTGTCATGATTGCTGCAAAATAGGGAGCTATTCAAGCTGGAGGCGGTTGTGTGAAAATAATGGCTACTTGACACAGCTTAACAGTTACTTGGCATAAGGAGAGGGCATTCGTTGTATGGAATGGCTATTAAATTATCTAATTGGATAATTCTGTGGTAAATTACCGAACAATTGCCCTTCTGAAAAATGTAAGCATATTTGAAGAGTTTTTAAACGGAAATCAATTTATTGGAAAAGTTAAATTTTGAAATATTCAACTTCTTATATTTGAAGTTGCAGACTTAGAATGAATGTCTTTAAATTCTGCAGATGAAGGAAACATATTGATATATCTATTAAATTATTTTAATTTTTGTAAAGTCTGCAATTAAGCCCAATCGAGTAACTCAACTAGCACTGTTCTTCTAATCAATCAGGAAGTTTGAAAAAACTTGGCGGAACTTTTATGAATTTCAAACGCAGTGTAGCAGAAGGGAAACGGCTGCAAAGTTATAAACAAGCTACGAGTTTTATGCAAAGTCTCTTTTGCTTTTCGTCAATGCCTTTTTTCATTTCCTGCAAATTATGCATTGACAGATGATTCACTGGGCGAGTAAAACTTCTGCGGCATCTTTTTGGGCGCAATAAGCATATTATAGGAATATATAAAAAATCTTTATTGCCAGGGTAGCTTAATGTAAATGCAGGCAAATCCTAGTAGAAGTTAAATATAGATATGTAAGTACGTGGCATACAAGAAAGCACAAAGGTTCAAACCAAACGACAAAGTGAATATATAGAACAGCATACATTCAGGCGTTTACCAGAGAGATATTAATTAAACAACGTTAGCAGCGCCTTGCCTTAAGTTTCCATGAGAAATAAAAAATTTAATCAAGAAGATTGTTGAAAGAATATTAAGAGTATTAAAAGTATTAAATTGTGCAAAGTATACATAAAAAATATTGCTTAAGTAAAAAGGATCTTTCCCTTTTCAGTTACATATATAGAAAATATTTTGTTTAATCGCATAAAAATACCTTTGCATTTTTCGAATGCCCTTAAAATAAGCTCAAAATTAAAGAAACAAGAATATCAGCGCTTGACAAAGTACACGAGAAACAAATTTTTTAGGAGTTCAAGACTTTTAAATCGCAAAGCAGCTTTTAAGGCGCCTAAAATAATGTTAAAGCGTATTCAACAAAACAAAATTGCCAACAAGCATCTTATCAGTTCGATTCCAACATACGTTCATTATGGTTGACATGTTTAGCACACTTATAGGCGCCAAGGCAACCACTAGCAATAGCTAATAGGACTCCAGTCGAATATCAAAAAAGTCGTAAAATACACAATGACTAAGCAATGTTATGAGTGTGCAACTTTCAGAAACAGGTATGAGACAACTTGATTTATGAGCATACTATATACTATAGATGTAAGTAGAAATACAATTTTTATAGCATACTCATAGGCGCGCAAAGAAAATTAATAATAATATGTATAGCGAAAAAATACAACCAACACAGACAAAAGACACAGGCAAAAGCTATAAACTTCTGCAGAAATTAGCAAATCGTAGTGAAAAGGCAACATTAGTGGCGAAAACATTTTCGTGCACAAGGCATACCCTTGGGCGCTTTTATAACAAGCCAGACAGGCATAAAGATATGCGCCCTTAAACACGCCAAGCAAAAAATACTAACTGTATAATATATATTAATAATCAGTTCATATTTTACTTGTAGTTTGTGCTGTTGGTAGTTCTTTGGTTTGTTTATTAAAGTCAGTGAACGGTATTAGAAGATAGCCAAAGGCATACTTTCAGACGCTGCCATTTAATGCCATAAATCATGCGAGTTTAAACTGCCTTCTGGCATTATGACTTTACGCTATTGATTGTGTTTTCATTTCACACATCTACACACAAGCTCGTATATTGCACATATTCGTTGTCTATCTGTGTTTTTTGGCATGCAGTCTCGCTCTTGACGAAGTTTAACGAACCTCAGAGTTCCATAACAGCCTAAATATAGGCAATGAAAATGAGTGAAAGAGCTGTGCGAACTGTGAGCTATATAAAATTAACGCTTAATTTGGTTGCTTTGCTACGGGGCAGTAGTCACGTTAATGCTTGTGCGTCAGTATATTGCATGAAGCTATAATTTACATTGTCCATCAAACGCTGAAACCCGAAGCCTTATTATTAAATAAAGACATTAATCGTTCGATTGAATTCAGTGCTCGCAGACGTGCTTATGTGTGGGTGAAGTCTAAAAGCTTGAAAGCTTCATTGGAAAGAAAGGGGATACTCGACTGAATTTACGAATTATTCCAAAAGAAATTGTCTGCCTCGGTCTGTATTTCGGCAACGAAAGGAAGACTAAAAATGTTAAATTACCACAAAATTTAATTTATTCCAGAGATTTGAAAGCGAATCGAAAAATAATTATTTGCAAGTATAAAATCAGAAGCTGATGTTTGGCTATTTCATTCAGCTTGTGCTAAAATGTGCTATTTAGACATGGAGAACGTAGTGAGTATCAACGCAACTGATACCTGAAGCGCTCTCTCAATTATGAGTATCACCGAGTAGCTTTTCTCCACATGCATTAACACTGCTCAATACTTACACGCGCTCTAATGAATGAAGCATAATAATAATCTATTTGCTATAAATTTTGCATGTCTGTATCTTTTTTAGTACGGCAATTAAATATTGAGAATTTAAAATTTTAAACTGCTCTCCTGGAAAAATTGAAAAACAGGCAAAGGTGGTTATAGCTTGTAACCACAAATTCAGACAAAATCGGTACATATTGTTTGTAAAAACGTATTGCCTTATATTATGGTTAATTCGCATTGCATTTGCAATAATCGCTAATGTTTTTTTTTAGAAAATATTTTCTGAATAAAAATGTTTGTAATAATTGCTATGCATATATTCATAGTTAATAGTCATATAATAGCCTTTTATAAATTACAAACTGCGCTCCAGCAAGCTACTACATAAATTTGTTCAAGCATGGGTTTTACACTTTTATATGTTTTTGCACCCTAATTTTTTACCAAAGAATCGTTGTGTTTCTTCTATGTTTTGTCCAGCTCTTGTGTGACAATGCCTTACATTCACAATTTATGCTCATATGTAGATTTCTTCATCTCATTGAAAGTGATTATAGATAATGGCCTTGACTTTGAATCGAGAGCGAGAATCAGCGTATTAATAAGGCTTAAAAAAGAAGATTCACTGGCGTGATTTCAAATTTCAGTGAGTACAGCTGAGCAGTAGTTCAAGAAGAAATGAGTATATACATTCTCAATTACTTTCTTTTCATGACCACTCACTGCAAATCTCTGATGCAGAAATATGAACAATACAGCTTTTTGTATGCAACGTAGTAGAAGTGAAACTACTGTCGCTCAACAATAAATCTCTGTCTAGAAGTTTTGTGAGTGTGCGTGCATATTCCAAATTCCATAAATAAATACAAACGAGTGTCTGCATTGTGAGCACGTAGCACGGCGTGTCGTATCACGCAGGATCACATTTCATAGGCACTTCGGCGGGCTAGGCTCTAGTGGCTGTCTAGGTCATACATGGTCTGCCAGCAAGACACGCTTCGGTAGATACTTTCCCTTATTGTCTGTTTGTGTGTCTGACTGACTGTCTGGTATCTTCCACATTTACATATGTATATACATATATGCAACACACTTTGGGACAATGGTCTGTAGCATGTTTAGGAAATGTTATTAATATTTTTAAAAATCATACTATGTTATTAAATTTCTGACATTTATAGGCGAAGGCAGAACTGCAAAGCTTGTCAACAAAAATAGCCAGTACGCCTCACCTTAGGCTATAATTTAATTTCCCTCTCTTCAGCTTCATGTGGCTATTCAAATATTTAGGTCGGTCTGGCCTTTTCGGCCTCAATGCGTTCATATATTGCTTGTGCCTTCAGCACTTATTTGGGTCGTACCTTTTTAGGCTTCTTTGTAATATTGTACTAACTATACTACAAAGACCAGCAGATTTTTAATTTGCGGTGAAATTCCTGGAAATATGCATAAATTGCAATTGATGCGGCTAATGAGCACACAACAGGCAGGCTATTGATATCAAGCATACAAAGCAGGAGTGACCAACCCGCGACCCGCCCTAAACATTTTTTCCGGCCAATATCCCGGCGATTTCCGAACATTTTCCATATATGCGGCCCACGATATCATTTGGGTTGGCCACCCCTGATATAAAAACAAAGTTCTGTTTGTACGGTTTAGCGGTTTATTAGGAATACCGCAATTCCGTCATTCAGGCCCCCTTCTCACAAACACACACACACATATTTTCGTGCATGAATGAAAACTTTTGCATTAGCATTTTTAGAATTTTATGTGAAATTCATCTCTCTTTAATTTGTTGCATATTTTCAAAAATGTCAACTTTGGCGTACTTTATTTTTTTGCTGTTAGAATTTCGAAAAATTTCTATTTTGTGCAAAGTTATCAAAAGCCTTAATATCATATTGGTTTTTCGGCTTTTTGCGGTCTGCGGTTTTCTGGTAATTTCCAAAATTTTTATGCTTTCTGAACACATTTTGCAGGCAAGCCTTTCAAGCATAAGGATCTAATTAATTTGTAATGCTGCCGCCTTTGTGCTGGTAATTAATTGAACATTTTTATTGCTCCACATGCCAATAAGTAAAGAAGATTTAATGCTTGGCTGTTGGAAGTGCAGGGCAAACGGAAAATTCTTGATATTGTAGCGTAAGCAAGCTTTAAGCCTTGCAAGCAATAGAAAGAAAAATTCTTTAAAAATCATTGAATTGCCCTACATTTTTATCAAACTGAATTTAATGTTAAAATTTTTTAGTTTGTTACTATTATTGAGCAGTTTTTAATTGAATATAAAAGCTCTTTTTAATTTTTTCAGTTTTAATAAAAGCTTCCTCTTCTCTAACATAACATTCTGCAAATTCACTGCCAGATGTTATTAAGTAGAAAAATTAATTATGTTCTTTTATGCCAATTGCAATTGCTACTTTCGTGCTACTGTCAATCAAAGGGCACACAAAGTCAAGCAAATAATGCCTGCTTTTAGGCGCACAGCCTTTTAGCGGCAACAGGCGTGCCTATCAGTCTTTTAAGTGCGTTCATCGAAGCGAAAATGCTACCAAAATCAAAGGAACTTCACTATTGACTTGAATTTGAAATGCATAATTTCCGCCATTTGCTTTCTCTTGATATACACAAATACATCAAAACAAATTTGTATATATGCATACATGCGCAATTTTCAGATAAGGGCACATTGACAAGTGGAAGTCATTAACTTTGATTTTTGCATTTATTGAATTTAATATGACAATACATACTTTATATACCAAAGGAATTAAAATATATATAAAAAATATTAAAAGCTTGCACATCGTAATTACTTTATGATAAATTGTTTCTTATAAAAATGTTTGTCAGTTTGTTATATAGTCTCTTGTCTTGTAAACTAGTTAAAAATATAGAATATTATTGGTGTTGTTAATGGGTGAGATGCGAGATAAATGGTAAACAACAAACAAACAAAACCTATTTAGAGGTATTGAAACAAAGAACTTTAATTATGTTGCTTTTATATCTGCACCGAAAAACCTCAGTCCGATGTTTTTGTATTCCATAAGAATTCTTCTCATACATCGATGCATTTTGTTAATTCCAGAAGATTTCTTCAGAGGCATTTGGTTAACTGCATTTGCTAACATAACTAGTATCAGCTATTGAGCTGATTCGATTTATTATCTGATAAAATATGTTAGTTTTGTGGACTACCGTAATGAACTGTATCTATTTGTTTAGTCATGGAGCCTAGAAGCTCGTCCGAGCGCAGAATCATTTGAGACTTTTTTCTTTTATCTTTTCATATTATAATATACATTTTGTTTGAAATGAGTTCATTTCACTCCAAACATAAAGGCAGGTACGAGATTTTTAAATTAATACTTCTTAAAGGCACTTATAGATAATTATATGGGTCGTATTGAAGTTTCTAAAGAAGCTCAGAATGGAATGTCAAATGGAGGAGCATAATATAGTAGGGCTTCAATCTTCAATAAGCCTACATTTGAGTTTTAATGAGCATGGACTTAGATGGGAACATGTTTATGAACCCGATTGAAGCACCAGATACATTGTCTAATAGAACAAGTAAGGAAGCATCAGTGGGGTTTCACCGACAGAATAATACCCTACACCAAGTAACTGAGTGGGCGAAGCACGCTCATTTTTGGAGAATGAAAAGGAGAATGATCAGCAATGAAGTGACGAAATATGAACGCTCTGGTCTATATATTATGGAAGTTATAAGGATTTTCCGCTTACCGTCTATATAGTGGGCGGACCACGCCAATTTTTTTTTATATGACGTAGAGGGCCTACACCTTAGCTTAAATACCAAATACCATTCCTTTTAATGAATAATTAAAAAAATTTAAGCAAATTTACTGGAAATATTCCGGGGTAGTGGGACTAACTGGCCCTTTGTGGGCGTGTCCTTTGACCGATTTTGCTAATTTTGGAACTTGAAGTAGTGGAAGATTCACTGCGACTGTGTCCCAAATTTGGTCTAAATCGGACAACTCCTTCTTTTTTTCCTGTGGCCACGGACAGCAAGACAGACGGACAGACAGACGGACAGACGGACAACCGGAAATCAACACAGAAAGTGATTCTAAGCATTTCTATATATGTACTTATGTCTATACCTAGGATGGCTCCTTTAATGCGTTACAATTTTCGCACAAAGTTATTATACCCTGCTACCATAGGTGTAGGGTATAACAACATGTAGTTGTTATTAAAAAGATCCAAACAATTTGGGTTAGCTCATTAACATCAGAATATTATAGCCTAAGGCATTGCATGAAAATACCAGCGCCAAAAATTTTAGGGTGCTGCCATCAGCCGACATGTGCGGAAGCCAACAATTTATTTTGCTGCTCCCATGGGGCTTATAAATAATCTTGTGCCACAAACTGTTCCATAACCAGATTCCTTTCGCCCCGTTCTCTTCTCACGAGTATTAACTAATTTAAGCAAGAAATACGCCACTTGACTGCCCTATCCGCTGCTCTCAGCTCCCTGCCTTCAGCGCTCTTTGAAGAGGAAATGGAAATTGTCCTTAGCCTTTGTACGCACCGTTCTCATTCCACAAAGCACTGCAGGAGGGATAGCGCTGAATTGTCAGTGTTTACATGTCCAGCAGAATTGTTTTGTTTGGCTGCCAGTTGCAATTTCGAAATGAGGCCTCGAGGCTTTGCGCTGCTGCGGCTTTAATTGGGTTGAAATTGAGCATTCCTAAGCCGTCAGCATTGTGCGCAATGCGCGTCCAAAAGCAGGCAATAGTTTACACATTTAATGATTGTGCGTGTCTGTTGCGGCGAGTGCGTGTATGTGTGTGTGTTTGTTTGCTTGCGTGCGCAATTGTTTGCTGCTTATTGAAAGCTGTCAGCGTTCGTTGGTGTGAGTGTTACGTTTGCTTCCGTGTTAGTATTTGTCTACGTAGCTATAAGCGTGTTTGCTTAAAAACGCCTGCATTGCAAGTTAAAGGAGAATAATTATAAGCCGCAAATAGGCTCACTTACAGGGTGCGCAGCTTGTACTTAACAATAATTTTAAGTCAACTATGAAATAACATTTACAAATGAAAGCGTACCTGACAGCAACAAATATTAAGGACCTTTTGAGGATCATTAAACTCTGCAAACGACTTGAGCAAGGCTCTATTTTGTGTTCCAGAAAGTACTAGAAATCCCCTGCTGGAGAATCACAACCGGAATCTGAACTGAAATCAATATACCATAACCGTTTCAATTTGTTTGGTCGAAAATTATGTTTTTCTAAAACAGAAATCATGCCGAAGTCTATATATGTATATAGTATTTAGGTCATTTCAATCGGCTTGAAAGAAAACGGATTTATTTAAGGAATCGAAACTGATAAATAGAAACCGTTTCAATCGGTTTGAAACATAACGTATTAATTTTAAAAAACCAAAAATTAATTAATATAAACCATTTCAATCGCCTTGAATATTACAAAAATCCATATAGATCGTTTAGAAAACAAAATCTATAAGAGAATCGTTAATCGAAACCGTTTCTAACGGTTCGAGAAAAACGAGATCGATTAAAGTTGTTTTATTTTAGATTCCGAAAGCTAATACTAAGCCAATTTAAATGTATTTGGTTTGAAAATAATTGAAAAATCAAAAGAAAACCTGAAAAACTCGTTCATGATGTCGCAACCGTTACTCGTTTCGTCTTCCGGGGAAGGATTAAAAGAGAGTAAGCAGCTGCTGATGTAAAAATTTTTAATGAGCTTTATTAAAAAGCAGCTTCTTAAACGACTCACTAAAAAGTGGTTAATTTTATTTTCCATATACACAAGCAGCTCTTTTGTTTAATTGTATTACACCTACATTTCGAATGTGCGTTTGTATGTGTGTGTGTAGCATTTGACGTCAGCTTTTCGTGTATAAATTCTGTCAAGAGCTCTATACATACGCACATTTACCTTTAGAGAAGCAAGAAGTCCCGCTGTAAAGTGAAAGACATCGTGCTGTTTGCTTTCATTGAAACCTTTTTAATTTTCAGCGCTTTCGCCACTTATTCACTGTTAGCTAACTGAAACAAGGTTGCCAAGTTGCTGCAAACTTTTTCTTATTATCGTAAAATTTTTGATTGTACATAGACTTTGAGGTAGAGGCGCTTGGGTGCTTGGCTTTGAGCAGAAGTTAAATATTGATCTTGATAGATCTGCCGTCAGTCAAAATAAGTTGACAAAAAAAAACGATTTGGCTTGAGATTGATAAGATTCCATATGTATTTATGCTTTCGGCGGTCATTGACTCCTACAATTTAATTTCTTCAAGTGAAAAAAATATTTGAGGCAACCGTGTGGGTTTAGCCCTAACTTTCTCGCATTATCTTTCTTCAAGTGCTCGCATGAAAATTTGGCAATTCCATATCAAAACCAATTTTTTTCAAAGTTTATGCGACTTTGCGACAATTTTAGTTATTCCGAAAATAGCATCTGAAAATCATAAATATAGGTACTTCTGATATCGAAAGTGCGTCGAATATTTGATTTTTGTTGAAGTGGCTTGTGGAGAAAATTTTAAGCGCTGGCTCTAAGTCTCATTTTACTTGGCAACCCTAATCCCAACAACTATTCCATTACTAAAATAATTACAGACATTTAACAATTAAATACATTTGCTGTTTGTAAGCGCGCAATTTTCATTTTAATTTTCAACAGCGAAAGCATTTACATATAAACAAAGAAAAGGCTCAGCATGTCTTTTCAACGCCGGAAAGTATGCAACACAAAGCACAATTTCGTGCAATTAATGCAAATAAAATCATAAATAGAATAATTATAAAAGCAGAAAAACTGAGCAGCGTACAAAAAGAAAGTGCAAAGTGAAAGAAAAGGCAAAAACAAGTTGACAGCTGGCAAATGTAAGTAAAGGCGACACGCAGGGTTGCACGGCAGACACAATACACAATCAACAATATGGTGGCCGCGCTGTTGTGCTACTAGTGGTGCTAGCATAGTTGTATGCGTTTGTATAATTGGGAGGTTCTTTTTTAGCAGCACGCTTCTGCGTAGCTTTCCTTTGCTTCCTTAGAAGGACACTCGTAGTCGTCTTGCAATTTCTTTTAATACAATTTTTTGCGGAAACTTTTTATTGTTGTTTACAGTTATTTACAGAAGATTATCATGCTATGGCAGAGGCATTACAATTTGCACTCATTTGCATATTTTTGCACAGTGTTGCTTACTCTTATACGCCGTATATAAAAAAAAGAAATCAAAACAAAAAAGTTTTGTGCGGGTGTGAGACGGAGTGAGACGTAGAACGAGAGTGAGACAGATGGGCGCAGTTAATTGCAGTTTCTATATTGTGAAAGAGGGAAATGCTAACAAGAAAAATGTTATGAAAGCAATAAAGAAAAATATAATCTATAACTAAGACTTCTAAAAATCCTGTATATCGCAAGATGTTTTCTTTTTAAAAATTTCAGTAATTTTCTGTGATTAGTTTTGAGAGGCATTACTATTTTCTCTGCAAGAACAAGACAGGAATATTTCAATATGCTAGTTTCCTCTGCCTAAAAATATGCATTGAAAAAACAATGTTCTCTGCTATTTTCAGTGCTAATAAAAACATAGTAACGGTAAAAGTGACATGCCGATCACCCTACAAAAGTATTGTTACGTAATTCCGCTGAAGTACTCCGCTACTTCGGTTCGGATCACTGGATTGTGTAATCGTCAAGAATAATGCACAAAAAGCTCAATGCTTGTAACGGTTTTATTGATTCCAATAACAGATTGACTATTCCAATCCTTTTGTTACAAAGATTTGCACTATTTTGCAGTTGCAGTTGAATTGTCCTCGGTTGTGATTGCGATGCTTCACGTTCACTCGTTCGGAATCGATGTTGCACGTTCACTTGATACTCGGTAACTGACTCGATGTTGCACGTTCAATTATTACTCAAAGACTGACTCTCGACACTGCCGGCGGCCGCTTTTTATACCTGTTACTGTTTCTCGCCAGCTACTGTCGAACATTCTACAACTTCTCGCTCGCCCTGTTCCTGGATTGTACGAGAAAATTCCAATACACAATATTTGTCAGAACTTCAAAACACTTTCGAATCAGAGGTGCTGATATTTGCTAAAGCTTTTGTTTTGCGTATGCTTGTTCAACTGTAACCGTGCACAGGGTGTCCTTTTCCTTAGCTGCCGTAGTATAACCCCCATATTCGTCACACTGCCCTCCTCTTAAACTTGTTCGTCCCGAACAAGGATAGCTTCTTTAGCCTTATAGGGTGCCAGTCTCTCCAAATGGACTACTTTAAGTTTAGCTCTCCTACTGCCGTTCAACGGTATTTTATATACGACGTCATTTGATCGCTTGATCGCGCAGTCTGGCTCCTCCCAATGCGTTTGTAACTTCGGACACAGCCCCTTCTTGCGCTGTGGGTTGTAAAGCATCACTAGTTGTCCTTCTTCGAAGCCTTCGGAATTTGCCCTCAAATCGTATCTGGCCTTCATCTTGTCACTCATCAACCGCATGCGTTTCCGCCTATATTGGTGCATCGCATCCAATTCCTTCCGCTTATTGCTCGCCAAGTCCTCATTGTTATCGTAAGTGGGCTCGCGTGTTTTGGGTTCTTTAGCGGTGACGCATTCGTCGCATGTCCCAATCCATTCCGCAACAGATTGCTGACATCCTACCCAGTAGAACCGCTTCTTTATCTTCTCCACCGTCTTGGTGATACCCAAATGACCGCCACTCGAACCATTGTGATATGATGACACAATGTCCGTTACTCGCACTTTAGGAACAACAATTAAGTTTCTATGTGCTTTTCCGTCTTCGCTTTCCCATATTCGATGCAAGCATCCATCGCGTAGTTGTAAACTCTGCCACTGTGCCCAGTATGCTTTGGTGATGGCGCTTTCACATGCTATTTCTTCGAATGTTGGCCGTACATCTCTTTCCTTGTAGTCCATTATTTTCGCCAGATCTGGATCATTTCTTTGCTCGGTTCTTATTCGCTCTGCTGTCCATTGTTCTTCCGGCAAGACACTAAGCAACCGAATATCGATTCGTCCTTCTTCTTCCTCTGCTCTGGAGCAATGCCTGCATTCTGTATTGCAGGGACGTCTGGATAGCGCATCGGCGTTGCCATGTAGTCTTACTTCAGGATACTCTATTTCGAAATCGTACCTCTGCAATCGTTCGAACCATCGAGCAATTTGGCCTTCGGAGTTCTTGAGTTGTAATAGCCACCTGAGTGCCGCATGATCCGTTCTTAACAGGAACGGCTGCCCGAAGAGATATTTGTGAAAATGTGTAACACTGTTCACCACGGCCAGCAGCGCTCTTTTAGTGACGCAGTATTTTCTCTCCGGTTTTGCTAAAGAAGTGCCATAGTAGCCAATTACTTTTTCCTCGCCTTTAATGACTTGTGAAAGGACTCCTCCGATTCCAGTAGCACTTGCATCCGTGCGCAGTATGAATTTTTCACCAGGAACCGGATATGCTAGTACAGGTACTGTGTAAATTCGTTCCTCCAGATTGCTGGATGCCTCTTCCTGCTTGTTCGCCAGCTTCTTGTTTGATTCTATCACGACTCCCTTGTCGCCGTTGCTGCTCTGCTCTTTTCTTTCGCCATACCTCCGTTCTGGTATACGCCATCTGGAACGTTTCCGACGAAGGCGGCACTCCCGCGCCATGTGACCTGGTTTGTCGCAATTGAAACACCTTCCTGTGAATTTCCTCATCGTTCGGTCCGCTGGCGGGTGTTCTGTTTTGATTGCTTGACACAGAACGTCGTCTTCAGCCTCAACCCTGCGAACTTTGGGTGCAGAATATTGCATAGTGCTGGTCCACGCTGCCTCGTATGTAAGTGCACTGGTAACCGTCTCGGTAAATGTCGCTTTGCTCATCATTATTGCGCTGCGTCTTATTTCTGGATCGCGAATTCCTTCGATGAATGCTTGTATCTTCATCTTTTCCAAGTGTTCACTGCCCAGGTCAGAGTGAGCTAAATGTGCCAGTCGCTCAATGTCCGCTGCGTAGACCTGCAAGCTCTCACCACTCCTTTGCCTGCGATTCTTCAGCTCGATGTAGTACAGCTGCTTCATGTGCTCGCTACCGTACTTCCTTCCTACCGCACTTATTATGGCCTCATAGCTGCATCTTAGTACTGGCGGAATCGTCTGCAACACCTCGGCTGCTGTTCCTTTCAATGCCACTATCAGCGCCGCTGCCTTCTCTGTGTCGCCCCACCGATTCTGGGCGGCCGTCGTTTCAAACTGCAGTTGGAAGATGTTAAAGGCCGTTGTCCCATCATAGGTAGGTGCTTTGAGTTTTGTAGCACTGAATTCTCTTATTTGCGGCAGTGGGCTTTGAAATTGCAGCTCCTGCAGTTGCCCTTGCAATTGTTCTTGCAGCTGCTTTTCCAGATCTGCTTGTATTTTTGCCACTTTTTCATCTAGTGTACAGTCTCTGCCTGATTCAATCTTCATCACTCTCTCGTCTAGCGCGTTGAATTTTCCCTGGAGCTCGTCCACCTTTCCAGTCAAAGTCTCAGAAATCTCTCGTAGTTGTGTAGAATTTTCTTCCATCTTCTTCTCGATTCGTGTAGAATTTTCTTGTAGTTTCTGCTCCATGTTCACAGAATTTTCTTCCATCTTTTTCTCGACTCGTGTAGAATTTTCTTGTAGTTTCTGCTCCATGTTCACAGAATTTTCCAGGAGTTCTTTCTTTATGATCACAGAGTTTTCTTCCATTTTCTGCTCGACTCTTTCCGAAGTTTCCATAAATTCTCGCTTCATTATTTCAGAATTCTCGGCCATCATGCCTTGCATAGCAGCGAGCAACTGGCTCATGTCCCTACTCATTGGAGCGATGTCTTTCTCTGATACCTCAGCCACTTTTGAGTCGCACTCAAACTCATGCTCTGCCAGATCAAAGCCTCTCGCCTCCAATGGGCCTCGTAGTCGGTGCCGCAATTCGGACTTCAAGCCTGTTGTCAGCAATCCTAGCTTGGCCAGCTCCTTCTTAAGTTGCTCTACTTTCAACTGGTCGAACTTCACCATTATTCTGGATTAGCACAATCCCACTTCTGACACCAATTGTTACGTAATTCCGCTGAAGTACTCCGCTACTTCGGTTCGGATCACTGGATTGTGTAATCGTCAAGAATAATGCACAAAAAGCTCAATGCTTGTAACGGTTTTATTGATTCCAATAACAGATTGACTATTCCAATCCTTTTGTTACAAAGATTTGCACTATTTTGCAGTTGCAGTTGAATTGTCCTCGGTTGTGATTGCGATGCTTCACGTTCACTCGTTCGGAATCGATGTTGCACGTTCACTTGATACTCGGTAACTGACTCGATGTTGCACGTTCAATTATTACTCAAAGACTGACTCTCGACACTGCCGGCGGCCGCTTTTTATACCTGTTACTGTTTCTCGCCAGCTACTGTCGAACATTCTACAACTTCTCGCTCGCCCTGTTCCTGGATTGTACGAGAAAATTCCAATACACAATATTTGTCAGAACTTCAAAACACTTTCGAATCAGAGGTGCTGATATTTGCTAAAGCTTTTGTTTTGCGTATGCTTGTTCAACTGTAACCGTGCACAGGGTGTCCTTTTCCTTAGCTGCCGTAGTATAACCCCCATATTCGTCACAGTATTGAGAATGGAAAAATTATAAAATGTTTATACATCAAAGACAAATAGTGGAAAATCGACAACACTATAAGAAAGGTGGATATACTTAATGCAAGTTAGACTACGGCAAAAAAAATGTCAAGTAAATTATGATTATGCAAGGCAAAAAAAAGTATGGGATGAATATTGAAGTAGAACAAAAAGGTGGCAAAATTCAAGATACAATTCACAGTACGCTCAAAAGCAAGCATACAAAAACAAGTATGAAAGAAATAAGTACGACAGTGAGTAAGCTCAAGTAAACAAATTATGGGTACATCAAAGTGACGGACAAATTATGTCCAAGATGACTCGAAAGAGATAAGCTGTGGCAAATTGAAGTGAACAAGCGCAATTAGGGTAAATACTTTTTGAAGTATCCTTCGCTTTTTGGACACTTAAAAGCATTTCGCCAGCGGCTGTGCTCGTGCTAGCATTTCCGTCATTTAACACTCACTTGAAGAGTGCGCTGTGCGCCAAAAAGTATGCTCTCTTATTAATGAAGAGCTGCATTATTGTTTTGCACAGCCTGTGAAGGGTTATTTTAATTGGAAAATTTTTCATAATTGAATTTTCGCATTATTTGCTGATTTCTGCTGTGCGCTGCAGTTTCTTTCAATTAACTTTCGCAGCTTGAGTCGGGATGATGTCGAGTGCGCCTGTTTGACTGGATGTGCGTCGGTTCGTACGTCTAAGCGGCAGAGTGCTGACAAAATGTAAGAAAGAAGCGAAATGTGCAAAATGTCAATTAGCGGTATTAATAAAAATGCTGGACAAAGGCAGCCGGCGTTGCCAACTTTGCTGCAGTGGCAATGTCTACAACACAAGTGCTCATGGCAGCTGCATGAAATGGCATGCCGCCTGCCTCGCTCTAACTAAAATGCCGGCATGGCGTGGAAAGCAGCTTATCTACAACAAAATTAAGGCAATTCCGTTGCTGGGAAGTTGGACAAAGGCTTGGCAACGCCAGTAATTAGAAAATAGCTGCGGCAGTGAGTAAAATGTTAGCGAATGTCTATTAAGTTATGGTGGAGAATGGCTTGGTAGCGGGGAGGTGGAGAGGCAAGCGTGAGTGGTTTCTCGAATTTCATACTTTTTGTGTTGTGTTGGAGGGCGCCAAATTGGGTGTGTGTTGTGTGAGGTGACATCTGCATTTAATGTTGCAGAAAGTTGGCCGGTGAATGTCTGTAAATAAAACGCACTAATTGTGTTACAATTATGATTTTATTAAATTAAAGAAAATTAAAAGTTAACTAAAATTAAATTTAGGTTTAGCATCATAGAAGCGCTTTCATATGTCGTCGATCTTCAACTGTTCTAGTTTTTCGCGTTCGTCATTGGTGTTTCGTTTTGTCTGTTCAGCAGATTGGCCTTCTTCGTTTGCTGTTATCAATACCAATATTAAATTTATGTTCTCTGAAAAAAGCTATCGACAAAATTTGGTTGCGTTTACTCCAGAGCCCACTTGAATATTCAACACTTATAATTCGCTTTATTATGATTAATCGTTATGTTAATTTTAATTAAAGCTACTGCAATTTTTGATTTTTTCTACATGTCCTTGGTGCTCTCACGCACATCTACATAACAACAAGCCTGGCCAGTGTGCATGTGAGCGATAAGTCTAAAAATAAGTCCACACATTTTAACCTCGCCAGGGAACCGACGGAACCCACAATGCTTGCTCTAATGATGTTAGTGATTTTCAAAAATTGTGGTGTTGACAAGCTTGTTACCATCACCATCACACAATCACTAACAGCCACACACACATAATGACAGCAAATAACAAATCCTAAAATTTTTTGTAGACTGATGTAGTGACAGAACGGAGAGGAGCAACAGCAGGTTGGTTATGGAAGAAGGCAGAAGCGACCACAAAAAAGTTACTGACAATAGTTGTGGTAGTATTGGTGGTGGCAGCTACGGCCGCAGCGGCAATTGACTAGTGCTGACGTAGTGTTATCTTGTGGCCTTCGGTGTTGGGTGGTTATGTAAGTACATGTTTGTGCGCTGTTTGCAGTGGACTACTTAGTGCTGGCATGACAAATTTTTCCATTACGTAAAATTTCGACCAATATATGGCAATAATCTGTGATTTTAATGAGTTTTCGGTAGTGTTGTCATAACCGGTTGCGGGTTATCCGAAACCATGCCATTTTGTGGTTATTCTTTTTTCCGCTAAAATCGGCATCGGCGTCTTTTATAAGTATAGAGATAAAAGAGGAAAGGAAAGAAGGAAAAAGAGAAGGAAAAAATAAGAAATGGGTTCGAAAGAAAGTTATGAAAGAAAGAAAGAGAAGAAAGGAGTCAAGGGAGAGAGGGAGCAATGAAGGAGAGCTGGCTAGGCAAAGGGATAGAATGAAGAATGGAAGAAATGAAGGAGGGAAAGGACAGAAACGATAGTAGGAAAGATGAAAGGAGGGAACGATGATCTCTTTATTTATATTGTCTAAAAGAATAAAATAAATTTTTGCTAAAACTCCACCATACTATGCTAAAGATTTGAGAAGAGATTTTCTAACCCAATATCGTTTGAACTATTGCTGTAGAAAAGTTTATATGTAACCATTATTAGGAGATATATATCTGTTGCATTAGCAAACGTGAACCTATTTATGGCCTTTTTTTTATTAAGTTTGTCTTGAATACTACTAAACTAGTTTACTCGAAACATTAGTCTGAACTAGTTGAGGAAACTCAGTTAACATAAAATAATAAACGAAAACTTGTGTGATATGAACTAGCTTATAAAACTTGTTTATTCTGAAATAGTCAAAGAAACTCGTTCAGTTTGAACAAGGTTTCGAAACTCGTTTAGTTAAAATTAGTTTTGGAAATCCCTTTGACTATCAATTATTTTATTTAACTCCCTTATTCTGAGCTAGTCTAAACAATTTAACAGAACTAGTTTCTAACTTTTAAAGCAAGTCAAACAGGCGAATTTTGAAACGGAAGTATAGACAATTTTTTTCAAAACTGGTTATTCAATTAACCAAAAGAATTTGCAAATACTTTGGTTGTCTACATGCAGATTTTTGTTTGTTTGCTTGTATATGTGCATATATTGTATACATATGTATATATATAGATTTTGTGCGCAACACATGACATTACGCTTTTGGCAATATGTGTGTGTATGTGTTTTTGCATCTGCTTCTGCAACTTCAGCAAGTTTTTCTGAGCGCTCATGTGTGCCGTTTGGACAAGTTTTAATTACGTTGCGCTCGTAGTGTGCGTTAGTGTTTTTGTGTGTGTGTGCATATTTGAACAGTATTGCCATTTGTCAGGCGCTCTTGCGCTTGACTGAGCTTGAGAACTGGGAAGAGCGTGCGGTTTTAATTACTTGCAGTCATGGCTTAATCGTAATCGTGGAGTACAATACAAAAGCTTTAACAAAGCGGCTTTGGCTTATTACAGGTAAAGCTTGTCGGTAACGATTTATGTTGATTAATATTGAAGCTAATATGAATTCTTAGTGAATGAGAACACGAACTTTTGGTCCATCAGTGGCTGTGTATATTCACTATAAAGCTAAATTTAACCTCTTTTGATCTGAGCAAAGTCATATTGGCAGATTTTGACAAATTTTGGAATAGTGACTTCTTACTTATATCCCTCTTTTGAGCTCAAAAAAATGAAAGTAACGGTACTGTGTCTGCATATCTTTAAAAAAATAAAGCACTCAACTATTGCATGCCGCTCTTGTTGCAATAAATAAATATTCCTTCAATTGTCTAATGAAGTTTAAAACAAAATTATGAATAATCTTTAATTTTTCGACAAGAAGAATTTATGCGCAGAGGCTGGCATCAAGTGAGGGGCAGCTTTAAATACACAATATAGATAAAAAACCTTCAATTTCTGCTTAAAATTTGAATTTTTTCTGTTGCTCGAAAATTTTTGTTTAAAAATTTGCTGAAAATAGTTATAAATGTTAAATGTTTACTTTGGAATTATTTTTGGATATGTTTAATTTGAGTGAGCTTAAGAAGTATTTAGATAAAAAAAAATCTCTACCAATTATTTTATGTAGAGATTATTATTATTTAAATGTCTTGTATGGCATTTGCTCTTCGCTGCTTAAAAAGATGTTTTATCAACTTTCGATTATCAACCTTTCACTAATGCACTTCCAATATTCGAAACAATAGCAACCTTCAAAGTTCAAACCCATAATCAGTTTAAAAGTAGCCGCAAGATAAACATGACCTTCTCAGCTCATTTTCCGGCCATAAACAAAGCAAAGTAAATGAGTGGAAAATGAGTTAGCGCTTATAAAGAGGAAAAGTTTGATAAAATTCTAATTTCAAATCGGGTACCATATAACAAGGAGAGTTGTCATGGGGGATTGTCAAAACTTTATGCGGCTTAGCGCTGAGAGCAGCGTTGATGAGTTGGTAATTTAAAATGGAATAATTTGTTGCATACTTTTTGGCTTAAAAAGATGAAATGACCAAAAGTGAAATGCATATTTTAATATGCAAAGAAAATCGAAACTTATCCATAATATTGCCACCAACATGCTTAATGGGCTTAGTGGTGTACGTGGGGATCTGCTGCTGATATATCGGAAGCCATATATATTTTTTAGTGGGATAAAAGGTGTGTGCTAATTATATAAACCGCACTCCCAGCACATCACAGTGACACAGGATGTGTTCTGTTGTTTCTTCATCAGCGTTAGAAATTCAACACATGTTATCCTTTACTATGTCACTATATCTGTAGTAGCCATACAATCTCTTACCCTCAAGTGTCTAGTCGAGAACCCCGTGATTATACGGATTCGCTTTCCGCTAGGTATAATATTACAAGCTCGTTTGTTCTCTTCGGAGAAGCTTTTGGCATAAATATTTTTGCTTGTCTATTACCTTCCTTTATCGCCAGAGTTTTAATTTGTGCCTAATGGAGCTGGAGAGCAGCGTGGTTTCGATGCGAGAAAAATCTCGAATGATCCTTTTCTAGCAGGTTGAGCTGCCATTTCGTTTCCAGTGAAGCCACTATGACCTCGAAATCCGAATCGGCCAGCTCGGCCATTCCTTTTCCAATTCATATGATGAAAAGTTGGGATACTTACTGCACTACCAAGCGATACTAGAAATAACGAACTTTATTTTTATTTAAAAGTTTTATGAACTAAAATATAAAAGAGCGTCGTTTATGTTTTAGCTTCCCCCTTAACAATTTTCTACCTCTAAATTGTTGAATAATCGTTGCTCCTACGCCCCGCTACCATTGCTCATGCAATACTCATGTAAGTGCTGGCTAGTGTAGAGCCGTGTTTAGCTACAGTTTGAGCGCAATGTAACTTTCTTGTTTTGTAATAATCTTTTTAACAAACCAGAAAATCGCCTAAACAGTGTTAACCACAATGTATGTACATACATTTAATACTTTAATCCAATTAAAAGCACACAATATAGCTACATGCACGTACATGTTAGATATAGTATATATGTAGATGTGTGTGTATGAAGAGAGAGGGACAGCATCACATGCTAGCAGTGAAATCACAAAAATGTGAAGCTGCCACGTAAACACGTTGACTGGCTGCGTGTCCTTTTTGCGTGCCTCGTACGTGTGAGCGTATTTTGTATGCAAGCTGGTTTTTTGTTTGACCGCATGACGAGGGAGGGGGCAGTGAGCACTTTCTATGCGCTGGCATGACACGTGACATTTTTTCAGTGCGTCGCGTTATTCGACCATTAAAGGGACAATGTCAGCTGGTGAAGTAGAAAAGTGGGCGTCTGCACAAACACACCAAGGCTTAGTCGCCATGACGATATGCAAGAAAAAAAAATTAACACTCCACTGACGAGGGACAGGGTTTTATAGGCTTTTTTCCATGTCACTTATTCGTTGTTTTGCCACAATTTGGTGGATGGAAGGGAGGGCTGCAGATTTAGTTAACGGGACCGACGCACGTAAGCGCTTAATTGAAATTCATGAATTTTAGGTGGCATTATGACTGAAAGCCCATAGTCTGCGGCACGTTCTTCAATCTAATTGTGTTTGTTCTTCTCTTTTTTATACAAATTCGCATTTTTCGCTTACTTTTTTGGTATGTGTGACTAAAATTTAAAGCATCAAAGTCGGTAGCATGTAAAAAGCTTGACATCAACGTGATTTCTTTACTAAACTTTGAAATAGAATACATTTGCATTTTTTGTCTTATGTTCTTTTGCCTTTACTTTTGTTCTGCCGATAAAAGATAGATTGATAGAAAAAAGTTGTTTGTGCTTTGGCAAGTGGCGCCTTGCTTAGATCTTTGCATTTAATCTTCGAATTATTTTTGAGAAAAATTTTATTTTTGTTGTAACTTATTTCGCTCGAAATATTTAAGAAAGTATGTTCAAAACCAAGTTCATACGATTTCTGAGCTTCGACATGACGCGAGAGCTTTAGTAATATCGATATGCCTGAATTTACATAATTGTCCTTTATTTTACAGCGTAACAGATTTTTGAGTACAAGCCTTAAATTCTTATCACTTACATTTTATTATCAGCGTCACTGTCAGTGTCAGCGCCAGAGCTGGCTCCAATGTCCTATAAGCCACAGCGGGGTGCGTAGTTCAAGGTACGCGAGATCATTAAATTAATGTGCCGTTACTTTCGAGGGTTACCTCCTCGCTGCAAACATGGTCATAGTCAAATGCAGATTTTAGCTCTGCGGGTCATCAATTTTACTTCCGCTGGAGCTCGTAAAAGCGCCTAACGAGCGTCTGATGTCAGCTTGATGCCAGCCGAGCCCCAGTTAAGGCCTTACATTTTAGTTTTGCCAGCGACTTGTAACTTATGAGACTTTTTTAAGTCACATGCAATAAGTGTAAAGGAGAGAAACAACAACGTGTTGACAAATGTCGCAACAAACTAACATTTTATTGTTGGGTTCTATCGCATGCCAGCACATTTTATTGCATACCATTAGGCGGCAAGCGAACTCTGGCATGAAGCTTTGGTGTGGCAAGAGGTGCAAGAGTGGCAAGAAGGACAAGAGGGGCTTGAATGTTGAAATGTACAGTGCTGAAATACAACTTTTTTGCCTGAAGGAATTCGAAAACATTATATCCAAAAGATCCAAAGAATTAAAAACTTGTACAAACTTTGTGACTGTTGTTTTTAAGTTGACGAACATTTGCTGGCATATTTTGTAATTCATGAAATTCTTTCAAACTTTTTAATGAATATTTAGAAAATAAAAAATCAAAAGTAGACAAAAACACAATTATTTGTTGTCAAATTGTTAAGATTGAAAAGTCACTGAAGAGGTTTTCTGTCAAAAACCGAAATAGCTATGTATGTACAATAGGAATAAATACAATCCAAAGTATTGCTGTTGTTGTTGTTCTGCCTGTTGCAGCTTCTTACGGCCCATTTATTTCATTATTGATGCTTGAAAAAAAAACTTCAGTGTGTCCAGATAGAAGTTTTGTTGAAAAGTGAAAGAAACAGAAACAGAAGTACCAACAATTGAGGCATGCTACATAACGCAAGTACTTGAACTTGTTAGCCGTTGGCCAAATACTTTTCGTGTGTACCGCTGTGCTTTGTATTAACAAGCAGCTGTTGGTTTCACAGCGCAGTGCTATAGGCTATGCCATTAGAGTTGATGTTCTTAGTGCGCGGATTGAGAAATGGGGCATACGCAGAGACCTGGTGTATGAGACTCAATCAGCAACAAGTTGAAGCGTCTATACTATATATGTAGATATTTATATGGGGTCATATAAAAATTACCCGTGGTTTTTTGCCGCATTTTTGCATATATAGGCCATTATTATTAATGAACTTTTGCCAGTTTTTCGGATAGATTCATAATTCCAGCGGTGTAGTATTTCATTTGTTTATCGGCGAAAAACTTGGTCAAATGATTTTCGTCGGCTCTTCGGTCGGTAAATTGTTCACCTTTAAGAGAGAGTTTTTCAGCGACCGAAAAAAATTATCGTCATACAGTGGTAGCTGGGATTAACGGTGGATGCATTAAAACTTCCCAACCAAGTTCCGTCAATTTGTTCCAAGTCATCAAAGAAGATTGGGAGATTTCTTCAGATATTTCACTGATTTTCAAATCAATGTAACTTTTAAGACTAGCAAGGAATTACACAACTGCCTTCTTACAAAATATAGCCTGAAACGCGTCCTTTTAAACATGTGTTCGTTTGACATAATCGGACTGGTGTTGCCAGATTTGTGAGTACCAACATCATCTTGTAACGAGAACGATATTTAGGAATGTTAGTTGGTTGTTTGAAAATTCGACGACGGATAGATAAGCAACGTAATCGAATACGATATATCTATCTACAAGTATGTAAGTTGCTTAAAAAAATTAGAAACTTTTAATGCTATCTGATATGAAAAGAAATAATTAAACGCATGCACTTAACAATTATTTTTCCCATAGAACAATTTCTTTATCTCGAGAAGCAAGTTTGCCAAATTGGCAACTCTTTTGAAGACAACTATAACATGCTCAGAGTGTTATGAAGCTGTACACTGGACACTTTGAGTCGTTCGTCCGGAAAATGTTTACCGAGCGCATAAGTAAACAACTTGCAGCAAGTGGCGAATGGTTGAGGTAGCCGCACTAAAGTATTCTCTTTGCTAATCCTCGCGTTTGCAATAGTTTTACTTATTTGCAAAGGCTAGCAGCGTGTTGTTATAGAAAGGTGTGTTGTGGATTCTGCTTAAAATTTTGGTCGTTTGCTTAAACTGACTTAACATTTTTTTGAATTTTTGACAAGGTTGCGTAAGCGTATAGTGGCAATCTAGGGCACAGATGGTCTGCCAGAAAGACGCACTTGTAAGCGCATTGTGCTGTCAGAAAGGAGATTTGGCGTACTCACTGTAAACTTAGTAGAGCCGAGCACCAGCCTTTTAAAGATTTGGATGAAACTGAAAAGGTTTCTTAAATTGATCGGTTTGAGTTCTTACAGGCTGTTGAAAACCCTGAGTTTTTTCATGCGTCTAGATTCTAGAGAGAGCTTAGGATAGCTCCTCGCTTGTACAGAAGTCCTGCACATTGCAGCCAAGTCGGGCAATGTTGACGTAATACCGTTACAAGTTGTTAATTCTATGAGCGCAGCGAATATTAAGGCAAATACCAACTAAAACACCCCTCGGAGATCGTACAGAAAAAGATACGATTATTAGATGAATGAATTATGCAGGTCACTAATTTAAATAAATAATTATAAAGATATCGAAGAGGAGCGCTATATGAGGGTGTATTAGGGAGGGGGTACGAAAAGTGTTTGTTCTAATAAGAACGCCGGTCTGTAAATCTAATACAGTAGCAAGCGCCATTCAAGCATGATTCTGTTGCTGGCTTGTGGCAAGAGGAGCACTAAAGTATTAAGCAAGCACTTTTTGTGCAGTTTATGCTATGGTTGTTTCTGTTAATGCTGTTTGTGTGTCGGCTGTTCGTCCCACGTGCCTTTCCAAGTTGCTGCCACAACGGAAATCGTCAATGCTAATGAGCTTAAGAAGTTGGTTGCACGCCCCAATGTTGTTCGGGCGTCCGCGCGTGCTAAGCTATGAGGATAATGAGTGTTTACTGCAAATTGCTGCCAGAAAAAGATATGAAAATGAGATTGATACCAATGAGAGCATAGAGAAAAACAATAAGACTGAGGCTGTGCGTACGGCAGTAAAATAAGTTCTGGTTCCTTCGGTGCCTCAGGAGTCGTGTTGAAGCTTTGTTTCATTAACAATAAAAGCGAAATTATTTTATTTGGAAATTATAACTTAATAAAAATAAGTCTATAAAATACTTAGCTTAAAATGTCATTTTTACAAAAAAAAAAAAAATGTTTGGGAAGAAGAGATGAAAAAGTGAAAATAAAACCTCAGCAGTGTTTTTTCAATATAAATTCGAAATGGAAACATTTTTGCAAAAGTCTTCGGACACAAGAATTCGTGCCCTGAGTAGACGAAGAGGCAACAAGTGCATTACCAATGGCTGTGCATGTTACAGCCTTTTTGGTTTTTTTTAATAAAAAAGGACCTAAATATCTTTTTCTGTGAATCTTGCGTAAAACTAACATTTCTTCGAGAACATTGTTAACTATCGACTAAGGCATATGCGTGTACGTAAGATAGAAAATGGAATGTAATTGAGGGTGAATATATAGGAACTCATACCAATACTACTAAACCTAAATTGAGATTAGGAAATAAGCTTTAGTGCTTGAAACGAGGAAACTTTTTGGTAGAAATGGTAACCAAGCAGGGAAGCAAAATGAGCCCGCATGCAGCTTTATGCAATTTCCTCAAAGGATGTCCTTCTTGCAATTATGGCCTCAAATTTAGAAATTTGCTGGAACGCCTGAAAGTGGGCTGAAGTACTTGCATTTATATGGAGCGCCTAAAATTAGGCTTTCTTAATTGCAATTTTCAGCAGCATTTGCAGCAAAGGGACTGAGCATTCATTAGCTAACACAAAACGAATTCATTAGCATAATTGCATACATAGCAGCGCCCACCAGGAAGTTCAAGTAATTACAATTCCCTCTTGCTGTAGGGAGAAGCGGGGGCCAGTGTGAGACGTAGTGCAGCAGGCAACTTGAAAGACAGTGTTAGACTGCAGCACAAGCTCTTCCACTGCAAAGGAGCAGGCGAGCATTTGAGTGAAATTAAGTTGCATAGCTGTAGGCGGAGGCGCCATAAATTTCCGTCTATCTGTCTGTCTGTCAGCTTGCAGCAGAGAATAGGGGGAATGCTAGCGTGTCGGAAGTGCATGTTTGCAACTCGTACACATGTTGCCGTGCTGCGGCGTACACAAATCTCTTTTTTTGTATGCTGTTGCTGCTGTGCGCCTAAATGTCGACAACAATACTTTTACCCAAATGGCCAATTACTGTCGACAAAGGCCAAACACCGCTGTACGCTGCAGAAAGTTCAACCAAAGCAGCAACTGTAACAGCAAAAATAGTACCAACAAAACAACAAATAAAACAGAAAAAACAGTAGCTACATTTAGGCTACGAAACAGCTCGAACAAGTATCGATACCGATTACCCACGTTTAAAGCGGTTTCAGCTGAAAGTGTATAGCAAACGCGTTTTTTGCTTTTGGAATCAGGAATAAGGCTTTTTATACATCTGAGCAATATTGTGGCAGGAAAAAATTTCTTACTCTCTTAAGATAAATCAAAGCAGTTGATAATTAATTGGAAATCCGTTTTCTGCATCCGCTCTTATTTTCTTACAATCGCAATTCTGTTAGCCCTTACCTATATCGGTATATACATATGTGTATTTTTAGCATATTGGGAAAACCCTTATAAAGCAAAATTTTATTTACTAACTTTTGAAGCTTAGTTACAACAGCAACAATTCTTGCCAACGAATTTGGTTGCTCTTTACTGCTCATTTTTCATGCGAAGGCATCAATTGGCAAGCGATTTGAGTTGCTACTTCCGTTGCTGTGCCGCATTGTATTGCATATTTATGGGCGCAATTTATAAGCAATAAGATTGCGAGTAAACAGTTTGATTTTGTAACAGCGGCAAAATCAGGATACAAATCTAAATGAGGCGTCGTTTAGCGGTGCCTAACAAATCGAAGGTTAATACAGAACTTTGGATTCTTGGCAGGGATTCTATTTGGCAAGCGCCTGTGCGTATGCTTCAATAAAAATACAATAGTCGAAGAATAATAACAGCAATACAAACCTGTCGAAAATTGACGTATTCTCGAATGACTTATGGAGTTTCTACATGGATGAAGAAAATGTAAAGAAATAAACACTCTATTACAAGGATCTCAGCAATAAATTGCATATCCTTGAAAGAGCGCACAATTGATCTTGCTACTTTCTCAATAAATTTTTCTTATAATATGATTTAAAAAATTTGGACATTCAATTATTTTTAAAGTTCTTCAAGCTTATTGGAAAGCATTTTCATAGTCGTCCGTAGTCTGCCAACAATAACAACCACCACATCTTCCTTATACCCTTCCTCTGATGCATTCATACCCAGATCAAATTTTAATTTATATGTGGTGAGCGGCAAGAAACGAAAGGAGGAGGATTGTCAGTACGCCGGAAAAGTAGCGAAATTCGATGCTGTAACTGTCAAGCGGAAAATTTATGCCTTCTGATTTGCATAAATGAGTGGAAAAAGCAGAACTGAGCTTTTATGCTGGTGGAAACGGTAATGATTTGGGCTGTTGATTTGAAAAAATGTAACAGAGGATGGCGTTAAACTGAAGCAAAATGAGATTGTGTCATTATGTAAACGAGATACCCCTTGAATGTTCAAGCATAGTTTAAGGCGCTCACATTAAAATGAATGCGCAAATTAATTGCACTTAGTTGTTTAGACAAGGCGTTGAGTTGTGTAGTCTTATACTGTGCACATAGGTTGTATATTTTTTTAAACATAACTTTAGTGCAGACAAGAACATTATTTAAATATTTTTCGATGAAGCTTATACATTTTATTCGCGCAACAGTGTATGTATCTGAGGCTTAGGCTTAGATTTCTCGCATTAACATTCTATTTTAGTCCAATTTAACGGGTTCTACAAATATATTCTATGGCTTACATGTTTTTGCGAAGCTTTATTTTCATTCCATAAAGTTTGGTTTGTGCTGAAAAGTAAGCATGTTATTGAATTTGCAAGCACTTTTTTATTTTATGCAAAATTGATCTTTTTTTGTTCTTTTTAAGGAAAATCTCAAAGCGCTTTAACTTTACGGAAATTTTCGACTCGAAAAAATGTAGCTCAAAGAAATTAATTTTGAAATTAAGTTTTACATATCATAAAGAATTAATCGGGTTTTCCTTAAAATGCGGTATTCAGCTTCGGCTTGGGTCATAAAAGCAACTACAAATTTTCGGTGTTAATGCAACTTTTCCTCTTGGGTTTCGGCTGAAATCGATATTCGGTCGCTTTATAGCTTTAACATCACTTATACCAGCTACAGTTGAAAGCATACTTGAATCAAGTTTTCCATAAAGAAATTAATCTTCAGTTACTTCTTTTTAAGTATGCATTTTTCAACGGGAAGTCCCAGGCTCACATCCCGGATGAGCCCCCACTTATAACTTTTTGATAAATATGTAAAAGCTTCATTTCTAGGGGTTTTATAAATATCAACTTTATTGAACCCAAAATGCTGAGGCGTCCTCTTTAGGCGCCCGTCGAGTTCTGTCTCGTTTTTGTTGTAGTGTTCGGCCAGTTCGTCAAGTTTTGAATGTCTCTCGTATGGCTGAGTTAAATGTTAGTAAGTCCGCTTCTAGTTTGTCTGGTTCCAGCGTCCTGTCCATCGTGCTCTGACCCTATATACATTTTTCAAACTTTTAAATCTAAATATAACTTTCCTTGGTGCTTGCATTTTCTCTGAAACTATAAATATAAAAGACAAATTTTAGTAGGCATAACAAACTAAAATTTAGTGCCAGCAGTTTTATTTTTTACGGTCCATAATTTTTCATTGGATCTTTACCGACAATTTTATTATGTGTTGTTTTAACTGTGTTGTTTGCTATGCGTGAAATTTAATTTTAAATGTTTCTTAGCATACTTTGAGGCGTCATAAAAATGTAATGCAATGCAAAACAATTTTTCCACAGCACGAAATACCTTAAGGCGCTTAAAGTGTCTTGCATAGCTTGCGGCAAGCCGTTTGCAAGGTTTCCAAGGAGTTGCTCTTCGTGCTGTAGTATATTTCTTGGCGCAACAACACGCTACACACTCAATTTCCGCCTAATGGTTTTGCTTCTGCGCAATTTGCTTACATACCACATAAAATGCGGCACGTATACACACACTTATCGGCATTACACATACACATACAAATACTACAAGTACACGTAGACAATTTGCACTTATTGCACTTTGGCAACAGCTCGCACAGCCACAGACACAGATACACACAACCCAGGGGGCATGCTGTCGGTAGTCTTTTCAACTCTCCTGCAGAGCTGCTGCTGCTGCCACTGCCATTGGCAAACTGTATTCCTTGCTCTATTTTATACGTGCCTAAAAATATGCTACGAAAAATGTAAATTTTTTCTTGAAAAAGAAAAATTGCCAAACTTGTGCTCCTTTCGCGTAAAAGTTTATAGCAATTTTATTTTATTTCATTTTTTGCTGTCGAGAGTCAAGCACGAAGTAACGGAAAATGTGGGAAATCGTGTAGAAAATACAGCGGAGCTGTAGCTTCCTTATTGGCATACTTGTTTGCTTTTTGCTGAGTGTTGGTTTTGCGTGCGCCACGTTTCTTAACCAAGTTACGCAATGTTCTTCGTCTGTGGCGGTTGCATTTGGGGTAAGTTCGAAAGTTGAAGTTTTATATTATTTTTGGAAAGCTTCATTTGACTTCTGTTGCATGAGTTGTCAAAAACGAACAGAAGTTAAAAGATTGCAAGCAATTCCAATTTGCTCGATTGTTGTGGAAATGTAAATGACTTCAATTATGTGTGTGCTTTAAAAGTGCTGAGATGTAGACGAAGATTGTCATAGTCGTATACATGTATATGAAGCAAAGACTTGAGTTGGCATACTTGCAGGCTTGACTAGTGAGCTCGGCATATTTATGGCCAATGGAGAAACACTGCAGTTGCTCTGTTGTATGAGTGAAAAGAGCTTATTTAGAAGCTCGAAAGTATTAGTAATTAACAAAAGGTTTACTTACGGCACGATTAAAGGCTTCAGCTACAGAATAAGGCATACTTTTAGGCATATTTTTAAAATTTATTTCTTTTATAAAAAGGTAATGCCAACAACCAGAGCAATAACCAGAAACTTAACTAGCCGCGCATACAGCAACACACTTTTAATGATTCTGAAGTGGGTACTAAACGAAGTACCACTGAAAAAGTCACAGAAAAAAATAGACATTTCCTAGAAACCTTCAATTTTATTATAAAAGCTTCGAATTTTTGCACTGCTTAATCAACAAAAGTGACTTTCTCAGCCAAAATTTTATCAAAAGCATAGAAACTTCTTCATGTTTTTGTTAGTTATGAAAAGGTATGGCTACTTCTGGCTACGGCACTGCAAGATTATATTTTTAGGCTCTTTGAAAACTAGTAAAAGCAAGTTCTTCTGCATTGACGGAAACAAGCATACTTTTAGGATTCATTTAAAAAGGAATTAAATATAATCGGGCGCCGCGGTGGCTAAGTGGACAAATACATGGTCGCTGATGCGGGAGGCATGTATTCAAATCTCAGCCGGGGTACACATCATCTTATGAAAAAGAGAAATCATTTCTCAAATTGTTTCTTTGCGCGGCGCCACTTCTAGCAATGAATTGACAATTCCCCGAGAATATTTCTTGCCATGAAAAGCTTTTCAACCAGCACACACAAGTTAATGCGAGAAAGCTAGGCCCAAGCCCACACGTGCTGTTGCGCCAATCAATTATTATCATTACTATTAATATATTATTTTGTATGGTATATTTTTAGGTTATTTTAAAGGACAATTGTACGTTGAAGCAAAATAAATTTATGTTAAAAGGCGAAAATCGAGAAAAGTCTGCTTAAAATAAGAAAGTTCAAAAGCCTTTATTGGGAAAAAGCTTGCGGAACTTTATGCACTCTTTTTTAAATAGAGCTTGAATTTTGCTTTCAATATCCTTATATATTTTCCATTCCAAATTTGTTTTCCCCATGTTTGCTGTATCAGGATTAACTTGCATTTGCTTGAATTGCACTAGTTGAAAACTGACTTGCCAATATGCGTAGCATACTTTACGGTGATATTTTATTACAAAACTCAATGGTTGTGTATTTTTGCAAGCGAAAGCTAATATTTATTGCGCTGTGAACTCAGCGCCAATTCAATGACTTTCCCCTTAGAACATTTCGCTTCAGGCACACATACAGCGACAGCTATGTACGTCGTCAGTCATACGATTTCGTTTCAAATGCACGCCAAGAAGTATGCAAACATTTTCATGCGCGCATAACAGAAGCCGTTGTGCTATTGAAGTGGTAGAGCAGAGAGGGGTGGGTGGTGCTGGTAAAAATGCACAAGTTTTGTGCTACATAATATTTATTTGCACATGTGGTGAAATAAATGGAAGTTGCAGTTGTCACGACTATTTGCAATGTGCAAAAAATTTAATTTGGCAGAAATTTACAGCTGTCAGTTGCTGCCGCATAATGTAACGCATTTCCGTTGAGATAAGTTTGGTTAGACTATTTTAAATATAAATTGGAATTTTTGCAGGAGTTTTTAAATATAACGCTGCTGAAAATAACATTCTTTTTGAAGTTACAGCATAAGTAGGTCAAAGTTATTTTTCCTAAAGTTTGCTACACATTTTACGAACAATTATGCGCTGGAATTGTAAATGTAAGTGCAGTTTTTTGTACGCCTAAAAATATGCTACAACTTTTGAACATATTGTGAGCGTGCTGAATAAGTTATGGAATATGAGTAGAAGTTGCTGAAACTTTTTCTTTCGCTAGCATATAATTTATTTATGATATGAATTACGCTCAAAATCATGCAGCAATGCTCTTTTTCAACTGTGGCTGTGTATTTGTTGACAGTGTTATAAGTGCGTTCAGTATCTTATACAATAGCCCAATTTACAATATTGTGCAAATGGTCTTGCTCAATGCATTGCATTTGCAAATTGATAGAGTATAGTTTTACGCTATGCTAACAAACTATGGAGAGATGTAATTGCAAAAATTTGTTAAAAATGCATTACATAAAACCCCAATAGGGGTATTTGCTATCTGGTGCAAATGGGCTTGTAAAAGTGCGAATGCAAAATATGTTTCCACTGACTGCAATCACAACAACAAAACATACTGATTGTTAATTTTAATACAGTCACTAGTTAAATGGGAAAAAAGGAAAGCAAGAGAGCTGTGAACTGTTTTGCAATTTGTGTAACTTAGCCGAAAAAGACCACTCACAATTAATGGCAAATGTTTGCAATTGCACAAATTTGCAATCTCCAATGTACAAGATTGTGAATAGGGCTAGTGCATAAAAATGCAGAATTGCAAGCTACTAAAGTTCATTGAACGCATATTTGATATGTACTCGTACTCGAATAAAATGAACAAGCACATAGCGAATAAAAGCGCCTAAAAGTAAGCTAATATTTGTTTATAGTGACAAATGTTTCGATGTTATCTTTATGTGTTGTTGTTGATGTATTTACAAATCTCTGTATAGCTATACTGGCGATGGTGATGGCAGTTATTGCGTGCTAACAGCTTGTCGCCTAAAAGTATGCACTTGATTTTAATTTGCAATTTAAAACTTTCAGCTGGGTCAAATATAACTACTACTATTCGTTTGCTTTGCACAAACAAGATTCAAGTGTATTTGGCCAGCATAGGCACAAGCGACTAATAAAATTATTTTTGTTTGTTCAGTGGCTAAAAGTGGGCAATAAATGCCATGTTAAAATTATAACTAAACGAAATATAATTAGAAAATTGTAGAAACTATTGCAACTTGCTTTTATTCTTTAATAAATAATGTATGAGCTAATATCCTTGCCACCATCCAAAAATATTAGAAAGAACTCGGTAAAACCAAATTGAATTATCAGCATATTGAACAAATTCCTGATGTGTCATGGTAAATTTTCTTATGAGCTCATATTCCACTTTCTATACAACTTTAATCGCCTTGAAGTAAACAATGTTTTACATGGCAAAATGCAAAAATCAAATATTTACAATTCTACAATGACAACTGTTACAAGCTTTTTGCTTGACTAAGGCATGCATATGTGTGTGTTACAGTTTTTATACAAGTTCCCGCATACAAGCACAAAACAAAAGGGACAGACATAGTGGAAAAAAAAGCAAAATTGCAAAATGAAAACGATAACTAAAATTCGCCGCAAAAATCAGTTGACGAGCATTTCGTTCTAAATTGCATTTTTTGTGTGAGCACGTCAATGGAAATGGCTAGTACACACACATACAAATATTTAGATAAAAATCATTGCATATGTATGTATGAGCATTTACAAATGCATGCAATCACTTTGGTGTATAGCACTCGATTAAATTGAAAGCATACAAACATAAAACATATAACTTACGTTATATCTATGCAAAGCGTGTTTGTGTGTGCGTGTGTGTGCTTAAAATTGAAATTTAAGAAAAAATTCAGCAGTTGCTTGCAGGGATAGCAGCAATTTGTGACAGTAGCTCAAGTCAAATTATCAGCTTCCGATTTGCTGGCTTGCATGCAAAAGAGCAGAAATTTTACTTTGGAAAATTTGGAAAGCAGAAACTTTCAACGTAACTGCATCACAAAAGCAGAGCAATTTCCGGCAGCATAGTGCAGCACCACCCACCCACACATGCTACCAGCACTAACACAACTACAAAACAAAGCCACTGACATGAACACTTGTTTCGAATATCATAGGTTGCCTTGTGCTGTGATCCTGTTAACTGTTTGCTAGCAAAGAAAAATATTTGCATTTTGCATTTTTTCTATGACGTCATGAGTGGTTTTATTAAAAATTTTGCCGAATTGTAAAACTTTTTTTTTGCAGTATAAGCAGAATTGTTATTGTATGTATTGCTCAAGTGATTTGATGCTGGTGTGAATCTATTTACAGAAGCAAACGTACACAGGACATATTGCTCAAAGGAATAAGGTGCATTTAAAGGCCTCAAGTTCATACGTGCATTTGGCTTGTCAACTGAGAAAATATAGTGAAAACTTCTAATGTGAAAATTGTGGGAGGGTTTAATTGTGATTTAAATAAATTTCAATAGAAGCATTTAAATACGAGAGGAGTTCAATGAATTCTTGGTATCAGTACATATGAAAAGCACTTCTAATTGAGTTAAAATATTTGTACTCCTCAATTTCTCAATGCAATGCCCCATGTCTGCATCCAGCTAGCACAGCCCATCTTTGAACGTTCAGTAACAAACCAGCCGTTGATGGACGCTTTGACCGTGGAAGAAGACAGACCTTGCTCGGCGCCCAGAAAGTGGTCTTCAGAGCCAAATGATGGGATGATGATTGTTATAACCAATTACAGCTGATGGGGCTGCTATGCTTCAGAAAAGCATATTTGGCATATGAAGTATACTTATAATTGGCTAATCGGTTCTGATTGAAACAATTGTCAACATGTTTTCAGTTAATAAAAGTGAATGACAAGGAATCGTTCGACTGCCAAAGTGTGCAATTCGATAAAATTGAAATTGTCATCCGGCTGACTTGTCAACCAAACGAATATAAATTCATGTACAGCCTCTATAAAAAAATTAGAAATGTTACTTTTAATTGTAGAAGTTCGAAATAGTTAGATTTCACTGTCTGCTGTCATGCTTTTTACTTATTTTACAAAAAAAACCTTGCATTTACATTTGCTTGTGGCCTGTAAATATGCAACGATTTTCTGCTTGCGCAAACAAAATGTTAAAACGTTAGAGCATCCATTTGTATGTTTGTGCATAAAAAAGCAAATAAATTGAGCACATTTTTAGGCGCAACGGCATAACCTTTTGCTAAATCTGTGGTCAAAAGCCAGTCTTGAAATTTATTCAGGAGAGCGGTTTAAAGTTTAAAATTCTCACATTTAGACAAGTTGAACACGATGGCATTAAAAACTCAATTTTGTCCTAACATGAGTTAGGCTGTTATGGTTTGTGGTTAAATTTATCTATGCTACTGCTTTTTTTTTAAGATTTCTCAACTACACGACCTGTTTTGACAGAATATTTAATGCTACTAAGGGCCAGTTTCTCAGTGGATGTTTAAATCTAATTTGCGAATTGAGTTTAAATCTAGTTTAACTTTTCTTGAGTTTCACAGTGCATTTATTTAAATACGGAATAATGAATGGCAACTTCGAATATTTGACAATTGAACACAGCACAACTTGCCAAAAACATATGTTCAATTGTTCAATTATGGAGGCAGCGCGAGCTAAAAATTTTTCGTCGGCCGAAAGAAGTGAATTATTGGATATTCTTCAAAGAATCCACAGTTTATATTATTTATAATACTACGGGATCATTTATATGTGCTACACCATGCAGTTGTATGTTTAATTTGGCCGCTTATAAATTGCAATATTGTCGACGCAGCTTGCTTGCACATCCGAAATCAGCTGTTTATTTGTTTTCGATTGCAACTCTGTGCCGTACTTAAATGCCCACAACCGGGCATTTAAATTGTATTTAACTTCCCACTGTGAAACTGAAATTCCCTATTTAAACTGCAATCAGAGTTTAAACATCCACTGTGAAACTGGCCCTAAAATATTCATTGCCATCTTTTCCGTTTGTATGCGTGTGTTTATTTTGCTCAAGTTTCTGTTGCATACCAGCGCTAGTATAGCAGCCACTGTAGGCGTAGAAATACCAATGGAAATGCCAATGCTTAATTAAATAAACCACAACATGTTGTACCGGAAATGCTGCTGCTGAATCAATCGTTTTTGCTTGACAAGCAAAATGAATGGAAGACACCTTCGAGATGAGGCAGAAAAGAGCATATTCAACAGAGCTTGTATACAAATGCGACATTGCTCATTACTTTGATTTATGTGTGTGTATGTGCCTTTTAATTATAGCCTTGTGGTTTAGCTGGCATGTAACTATGAAGAGAGCGATGGGCTAGCATGGTTTAAGGCCATGTGCCACTTACCACACAGCAGAGGATATGAACCCACTTCGTAGGCAACAAATAAAATGTAGAAATGGGTTTATAATTGATGTATATTTAAGCATCGACCCGCGATCGCTCAGTCGACAAGGGTTTGGTCGCTGATGCGGAAGGTCTTCATTCAAATCTTAGACGGAGCCTCAGAAGATCTAATTAAAAGAGAATTTGTTTTTCAAATTGTTTTCGTTGAACGACGCCACCTCCCGATAGTTAGCCATTCGGATGCAGTTATTTGTAAGTCCCGTTGTTTTTAATATAACAAGCACACACAAGTTAATTAACGAAAACAAATATTGGGTCATATAAAAATTATGCTCGGTTTTTTGGTACATCTTTGAACAAAAATTATATTTTTGCAAATCATTTTTAATCAAATGTAATTTGCCATTATTATTAATGACCTTTTTTCCATTTTTCGAATAGTTTCATAAATACATCAGTTTAGAATTCCATTTGTTTAATGGCGAAAAATTTGGCCAAGTGTTCTTCAGCTGTTCCCCCGGTCGATAAAGTTTTTAGCATTTAGGAATTTTTGCAGAGACAGAAACAAATGATAAATGGTGGGATGCACTAAAACTTCCTAGATAACTTCCTTGAATTTGTTCCAAGTCATCAAAAAAGATTAGGGAATTTCTTCAAAATTTTCACGAATCACACAACTGTCTTCACACAAGATGTAGCCTCAAGTGCCACCTTTAAAATTTATTCATTTGACATAATAGGATGAGTGTTGCCAGATTTGTGGGTACCAACAACATCTTGTAACGAAAAACCGTGGACACTTCTTATAGGATCCAATATTAAAGCATAGAAATATGCTAATATGTGGGCTGGAAAAAAATCTTCAAGCATACTTTAAGGCCGCCATCAAATTTAGCTAAGAAAAAAGGATTTCTGTTGCAAATTTCATTGCATTTGCATACAACCACACAATTGACTTGAAAAATTGTGGCTTATTTTTCAAGCGCTTTTGCTAATACATTTCCAATTTACGCCGCATAGCACACCTTTAGGCGCCATTAATTATTCACTCACCTTAACAGCTGCCGGCACGTTCGATCGATAACAAGTTTTTCGCATTCGCAGCAATGGTTTAGCATATATCACATTAGCCTCTCCATAAATTTTAAAAGTGGCATTAAATTAGCTCATTTTGTTGCATGTGCGCATGCAGCGGCCACATTTGCCACACTCGACTGCAAATAGCAGTGTGAAGCGAAAACGGAAATTAAATGATGGATGCTTGGAAGGGGTAAATCTATGGGGAATACCGCAACAGCTGCAATTTGCAAAAGCTGCGCGAAATGTATCTGAGCGATTTACATTGATGCCACAGCTCTCGCGCGCCTGGCAACCAGCTTGCAATTTTCTGAACGTTCGCTCTTTAAAGCATATTCTCTGATTCTTTAATAAGCGCTCTGAATAATCTTTAAGAACTTACCTTTTAATGGTATCTTTATAAGACTGCGGCAATTCTAAATTAAAACATTCTTTACCAAAATTCCTCTCTATAATATTTTGAAAATCCCCACATATGCTAATGACTATCTCTTTAATATACATTTCCAGAAATAAAAAAAAAGAGAATTTATTTTTGGCTATAATGAAATTATCCGAAAATTCTAAAGATGACCTCTTTGGAAAATCTATAAAATACGCTATATTTAGACAGACTCATCTTAATCAAAGACGATGGAAATTTTGTAAATTCATTTTTTATACCGCACGTTAATAAGATATGAAATTTTTTCTAATTCAATTCTTTCAATGGTTAATTTTAAAGAGAATTGGTAGACTAGTTAAGTTGATAAGGGCCACTAATTTGTTAAATTAGGTTTAATTTCGAATCTTTCGAATTTGAAAGAGAATTTATAGAGAAATTCAAAAGATAATTGTTACGCTAGTTGAGTTTTAAAAGTTCACTTATTATTTAAATTGAGTATAATTTTGAATACTTTAACAAAAATTTGTCTTTTAGTGATGCTGATACACGACAGAATGCCTTTTTCTTAAGAATTACAAAATATTTTGAAACCCGATTTTGAATTGAATAACATTTCCGATATCCTAGCATGCTGGCAATCATAGAAAAACTTTCTCTTCTTTTGATGTTCTTTAATGACATGTTTCTAAGCACTAAACCTATCAAAAACAATCTCAAAAGACAACAAAAGTTATGGAACTGAACTGTTTGCTGGAAACGTTCTTGTATGCCACAGTTTTTCAAATATGCACAAAAATAGTTTCAAAACTAGTACAAAATTAGCGAAATTGCTTGCTGGGTGATATCTTCCATCCCACAGCCGCTTTTCAGATACGAGTATACTTATATGTATGAAAGCCATTGTCCATTCGCTGCATTGCTGCTCATTTAATGCCGAGTTGCACTTAATTTGCATGAAATACGATTTCACGGCAAAAAACTTTAAATTCATCATGGATGGCGCTCGGTTGTAAACAAATATTTGCATAATTTCAGGCTGTTACCATAATATTATGCCAGGCGATTTTTGCAAAAAGTCATTAACATGCAGAAGGTGCATTCAAATTTAGTGTTGGATGAAGCGGTTACGGAATTTTGAATATTGGAAGGAATTAAAATTGCACATTCTACATAAAAGTGAACCTTTCAATGTGCCATGAAATGCTCTTCGTTTAAGGCTTTCCATTCTTCGATACAATTTTAATAATTATAACTTTGGCTAAAAATATAAATTTATTTATTTTAAGGCATATCGATTTCGCTGTGGAGTCCCAGCAATTAAGTAGCGCTAGGCCCGTATACACAGGCTAATACATCAGTGTTTACTGTGGGCCTTCTGCCTCAGTTCCACAATTCATTCTAAGTGAAAAGCAAATAAGTCTGGGAATTATGCGTGTGTAAGTGCACAAACATTCCCGCGCTAATGTGAAATCGTGCGACTGCTCTGTTTGTGTGTGTGTGGTGTGCGCGTGCTTGCCTCGGGCGAGTCGTTAAGCACTTTTGCGCGCATTTAGTGCTTTTCAGAGGGTAGCGGAGGAGGGATATCATTGTGCTAAAGTGGTGCTTTCGGCGCTTTTTTGTGTGGAGTGGCAAACTCAATGCAAAATTTGATACTTTTTGAGTAGGTATTTTGGTGACACGCTCTGTTAAAATGCGGCAACGAGCAGGAATTCGGTCTGAACATGAATTGGGAAATTTATAAAGTTGAACAAAGCAAATTATTTTTAAGTATATTTGTAATAGTCCTTGGAAATTGAACACACCAACTGCGCACATTTACTTATTCGAATCGAAATTTAACTTTGTGTTTCGATGTATTTGGATTGGTATTCAGGCAAGCCGAATACTTTCGCATTAAGCATATTAGAATTCAAATAATTCTCATAGCGTTGAACTCTGAGAAAGATAGAAAATTTGGGTACTGTCAAGCAAAAGGATTTTATATAACTGTATCCTTTCAGAAAATTTAGCTCCTCTATAATACGATTAAAAGGCAAAGAAATAATTCCAGAATGTGGGTGCAGCTTTAATTTTAGTTATTAACATGATATCTAAGAGTTACATATTTTAGAACAAACTTTAATTTGAATGAAAGCATACTTGATCAAAATGAGTAGAAACGCACCTTGATTTGTTTTGATTTATTATTATCAGGCAAGGTATACCCTAAAGAAGTGCATTTATGTAGAATAGAAGATCTCAGTTTTGTAACTGAACTGAACTGAAGAGTTACTCACTTAAGTTAATACTTAAAATACTTGCATACTTAATTTTTTACTTATATCTTACATAGAAATAAATTAGGGTACTCAATTAGGAAAAGATTGTATGTGTACCCGTTGAAAAATTAACATTGGTTTATTTTATGATGATTTTCAAAACATTTCGCCATTAGGGAGAATCGCCCTTCAGCTGGACTGTTTAAAAAAAACTTTTATATCAAGCCTGTGAGAAGGTTTTTGAAACATTTTTATGCTGAACTTAAAGTTTTTTATTTTTTATTACTTGCTTTCATTTATTTGGGCAAAAGTAGAATTGCGACTCTCACTTTTTATGGATTTTTCTATTAATTCGTACATCTCACAGGCGGTAATCGCTTAAACCTAAAAATCTTGGGTATCATTATAAAATTCACAATCTCACAATCCCAGCATAAACTTCTTGTGGCATTCAATAATGCGGCTCGGTACGTATATGGAGTCAGTCGCTACGACCATATCACTCTAACTAGCAAAGGCATTCTTGGCTGTGGCTTAGTTGAATATTTGAACATCCGCAACATTGTATTTCTTCACAATCTTATGCACACCAAAAGCCCTGAATATCTCTATGAAAAACTGCAGTTTTTTAAGTCTCAGCGGTCAAATAACTTTGTTGTTCCTAAGTACAACTATCTTAACAGTCAAAGATTCTTCTTCATCAGCACTATTAGACTGTGGAACTCACTTCCCAACAGTTTAAAACAATTACTGCATGAGCCAGCTTCAAACATGCCCTCTTTCAATACTTCACTACCTCCAATCAATAATCTATTTACCTTTCCTATTCTATATTCTACCGTATCCTAATTCTTTCTCCTCTGTTAATTCTACTTAGTTTTAATTGTAAACATTCTAAGTCATTAATGTCATTTACTGTAATCAAATATTGTATTAATTTAATGTAAACACTTGTCATGTATTTAGTTTTATGTGACTGTTAGCTATAAGCCATTATTTTTGATTGTTTGTTTATTCCTATGAGGTACTAAAAAAGACTTAAGTCTTAGTGTACATTACAATCTAAATAATAATAATAATACAAGACAAAAAAAAAAAAAATAAGAAAATTTAACAAAGCCTCATTTTGAAAGGGCACAAACCTCTAATATCAGTAAATTCGAATTTGCCAAATGAAATTCGATTACGTATTTGGATTATTTCAACATGTTTTGGTAGCGGCAACTAACGAAAGGAAAGGCAATGGTTTGACATGCGCACACATTTCTAAATGGCAGAAAATTTAATTCATAACCATTCTTCATAATGCGCCTTCTCTGCACCGCTGCCAGCACATCTTTTCCATTTCCAAATGCAATGTAAATCATTGCGACTAATTCAACCAGAACCCAGTAAAACAGCGAAATGCTTTCAAATTCAGTCTGTCTGTCAGTTACTTTTCCTTTTGGTACAAACAAACCCTGCATACCATTAGGCGTGTTCATTTATTAGTGCGTCACAAAGGATATGCTCGTGTGTTGCAGCGAAGAATAGTATATCAGTATTTGGCATTGCCTTACAAATACTTAAACATGCCAAGCATGCGCTAATACACAACAACAGAGAACTTACAAAATTATAACAAGATATCATTATTAACCCCTGCCTGAAAATATGCTTCAGGTTTTTGCAGGCTATGTAAATCAACAGAGGCCGTACGTATGTGTAAAAATACACCAAAGCAGCTGAAGTGCGCACGCACGCACTCACACCGACACGCACATATCAATTCGATCCTTTTGTATATGGTGCCTAAATGTATGCAAAGCGAATTTCGTGAATTTTTATGCACAGCAGACAAAGCGTGATATAAATAAATGCGCGAGTTAGCAATAACCTTGAAATAGTTCACTGTCTGGCATGTAATTTTACTCTGCACTTCAATGTGCTTTTTCCAAATTCTTAAAATTAAAATCCAGAATACTTTTGCAAATTTGCCATATAAGCATAATTCGTGAGAAACCAAAATTGTCGGTTTCCCAAAGAATATGCGACGAAAGGAAATTCGAAAAATGCAACGCAAACAAAAATGTAATCTTAGGTAGAAAAATCAAATAATAAAGTCAGTTGAAGTTGCACCGTCCATAGGTAGACCGGCACTTCAGGCAAATTAAAAATCGTTTAATTAATTGGCGCCCAACGTGGGGCAGTGAAAAAAATCCTTGTAAAGGATAAATAAAATATAAAGTCGCTGCCAAAAGGCTCGATCCCGCGAGATTATAAAAACTGTGGAATAAAAGTAGATACACTTAATCGAAACAATTGTTAAATATAAATACTGTGGAAAAAGCATAAATGAATAAATGCTAGCGTCTTAAAAACTAAAACTACTCAAACTAGTGTAAAAGACAGAAATGTTAATTTTACGTCATAAAAATTAACTACAGAAACTATTTGACGGCATAAAAACTGTGGATACACTTAATCGAAACAATTGTTAAATATAAATACTGTAGAAAAAGCATAAACTAATAAATGCTAGTGTCTTAAAAACTAAAGCTACTCCAACTAGTAAAGACAGAAATGCTAATTTTACGTCATAAAAATCAACTACAGAAACTATTTGACGGCATAAAAACTGTGAAAAAAGTAATAAACTATAATACGCTGATGTGGTTAAATTACTAAACCGCAGAAGCTATAAAAGTATCAAAACTTAAGCGGTATATGCGGATCGTATGATTTCGGAAAACTAAACCGGAATCGATTGATTAAAATCACCATTCGGAAATCAAAGAAGACACCAAACTAGCAGCATCGATAACATCTATAAAGAAGACATCAAACTAGCAGCATCGAGAACATTTATAATATTTCAACAGAGAAGGCATAAAATGAACAGCAGCAGCAGCAATATGTTTTACAAATTTATATTATTATTTCTGTCCCTGACATGTTCCAGCGCGAAATTTTTGGATTATTCTTCGGCCCATTATATCCCTTTACAGAAAGGGAATGTTGCAATTTACGACTCCTACATTTACCTCGTCCATACAGTTAATTTATCAGAATTCGAAAGTATAGCAATGGACCTAGAGGATTTTAAAGAAACAGTTCAACAGACAGAGCAAAAAAATTTAATTGAAACAGATCATGATGAGATACTTCGTATGTTAAGAATCCTGCGTACGCCAGCGAGATATACCAGATCCATTAACTTTTTGGGATCGTATCTAAAATTCATTGCCGGTACCCCAGATCACGATGACTTTGTACTTCTTGGGGAGAGAGAAAATAGATTAATTGAGGCAGAAAACCAACAGGTGGAAATTAATGAGCAACTGTCACAAAAAATTAACGAAATTACTGAACAAATTAACAATTTTAAAGAAAACTCGTTATCAAAAGTTCGACAAGAATCATCTACTGTATTTCAGCTCGTTGCTCTAAGAAGTCAAAAAGTAATAATTTTTCTAGCTAACGTTGTTAACTCTATAACTCTCGCTCGTTTAAACATGGTGAACCCTACCATATTAAGTGATGTTGAATTAACAAATATTTTAAATTTAGAAAACTATAAAGTTCAAATAAATGATTTGTTGATCGCATCAAATGTAAAAGTTTACGCAAACATTGATATTATTAAATACATTATTAAAATTCCAAATATTACGAAAATGTGCAAATTATTACAAATATATCCTGTTATTCGAAATGGTATAATGCTAGATTTAAGAAATGAATATGCGTCAGTTTGTGATTCTGTATATACTCCATTATGTGATTGCAAAAGTACTCTGGATGTAACTTTCTGTCGGCATGACAATTCCGATTTGTGTTTGATACAACTTCTTAACGAAAACTCTGCCAATTGCTCAACAACTTCAGCCCATCACGTAAATCCGGTTCAAGAGATAGATGAAAATACAATACTTGTGAACGATCAATATGTAACTATTACAGAAAAGAATAGAACCATAAGCTTAAATGGAACGTTTCTTGTTACGCATTCAGAAGATATATTCATTAACAAGTCTTTATTTTTGGCATCCAGTAAGCAACCGGTAATGTTACCAGAACAATCGCAAAGCGTTTCATTAAATATTATTAAACACTCGCCCAAAGTGACATTACCGTATCTTCACCAACTTCATATTCAAAATTTAAAAAAAATTAAAGAATTTGACGGCAATTTTAACTCTCAAAACGTTTACTGGTATGTTCTTTTAACAGTAATAGCAACAATGGTGGTAGTAATTGTAATATATCTTCGATGTCGCAGGAACATTCCAGTTATCACCACAGTTACTGCTCCCGTTCCAAATAGTTCAAATTTGCATGATGAAATTCTGTTTACAGAAATCATGAAGAAATTGGAAAATCGTCAGCAAATTCGGGACGAATCTGTTTAAGGGGGGGAGAAGTTAGCAATAACCTTGAAATAGTTCACTGTCTGGCATGTAATTTTACTCTGCACTTCAATGTGCTTTTTCCAAATTCTTAAAATTAAAATCCAGAATACTTTTGCAAATTTGCCATATAAGCATAATTCGTGAGAAACCAAAATTGTCGGTTTCCCAAAGAATATGCGACGAAAGGAAATTCGAAAAATGCAACGCAAACAAAAATGTAATCTTAGGTAGAAAAATCAAATAATAAAGTCAGTTGAAGTTGCACCGTCCATAGGTAGACCGGCACTTCAGGCAAATTAAAAATCGTTTAATTAATTCGCGCAATCGGAAAACGCAGATCTCTAAGTGTTTGGTGTGTGTGTTTGTGCAGCTATTTGCGTAAATGTAAATATTGAACAAATACCAAAGCAAACTAGCAAAAGTTAAACGTAAGCAGTGAGTAGGCTGCGTCGCTTGTGTTACGTGTGCATATGAGAGTGAGTGTGTGTGTTTAAGCATACGCTCACACGCTCACAACATGTGAAATGAGGGTACTCAAAGCGGCGTGAAACTTGTTGTTTTTTGTAAGTGTATTTGTGCGTCTGCGAGCTGTCGTTTTTCCTTTTTTATAAGCATATGCAAGTTTGAAAAAAACAAGCATACTTTAGAGCGCTGTATTGTGGGATGCACAGATTTTATTGCTTTAAATATGAGATGAGCATACAATTTGGTTGGAAATCATCGAGAAAGAGGTAGCAATAATGCAGCAACTTATTGCATGCACACGCTTGCTCAGTTTGTACAAAATCTTAGCTTAATCATATATAAAAAATTGCATATTTTTATGCGCAAATGTATTCCGTTTTGCTTAGGAGCTGACATAAGTTGAAAGGATAATTGTCTGCAATTGAAGTAGAATAGATTACTGAATTTTTCAGCCGATTGCTTATTTGGTATTTGAAGTTTTATGGCTAAAATATTTGAACTTTGTGTGGTTCTATATGAAGAAAGTATATTTTTAGGGGTGAAATTATTTAAACCTTATTAGTGTGCAAATTACTTTGTAAGAGCAATTGATACATATACATATATGCATTATATTCGAAGAAAATTCGGAGCTTTTTTAAACCTTTTTTTATTATAAATTGTTTGAGTGAAACTGGACGCGTAAGAAGTTTTAAAATCTGTCACGCACGCTCATGGCAGCTATTTCAATTTTCATTAATGACAGCTTTTAAATTTGGAAATATGTATCATACATATTTATGGTCGAAATAAATTTCTTCGCGCACATTCATGCACAATATTGAATTTTGAATGAGATTCACACACTTTCACTGCGATTTTTGCGGTGCCAGGAGAAGAAAACTTGGGTTATGAGAAATCTCGTCGAATTATTCACTTTAAAATATAGACCCCACACTAAAAGGATATTGCAGTGCTGCCAATGCTTACATCTTTCTCAAGGCTGTTTCGAAAAAGTATGAGAAAATTGAATGAAATATTTGAGCAGCCGGCAGCGCGGTCATTTTGATATGAGCACAACAACAAAAACAGCAATAATAATAAATCACACTAATTTTAGTGCCTACAACGTAAACATCAATTTAGAAGAAGCAAAGTCCAAAGGAAGCCAGTAAGTGAAAAAATAGAGAAGCAAATGCTTGCGGGGGTAAGAAGCAGCAGTGGTCAACTTGCCTGGCGGCCATGCTCTGCAATAGCTGACACGACTGTATGTGTGACTGCCGACAGAAACATGACAAATTACGGATGATTTGATTCTCCCTGCAAACAGACACACACACACATATAAATAATTGCTCTCTTGGCAGCTTCTATTCTCCTCTGCCGCAGTCATGAACTACAAGACAAGCTCTATTCTTAGGCAAACATTCTGCTGCATAAAACCATGGCCGAAATGATAGTCATAATTATATAGCAATTAGCTGCAGCTGGCTTTTTGCTGCAGGAAATTAGTGCCATATCCTTTAGCCATTTGCGTGTACGAATTTAGATGATATAAGATAGCAGTGCAGCTTTTTGGCCTTTGCGTTTGCTCTTACTTTTGTTTGCAGGAATATTATTTGATACTTAACCTTTTCATATGCATACTCTTTTGGTTGATGTTTTTGTTTTGGAAATTTACAAAACATTTTCGTTAATTATCTGAAGAGCCAAACACGATGTAAAACTACAAATGCCATTTCTTTAATATGTTTACAGTGTTTCTCTAAAGCTTCTTACATATGTACAATGACGATAAATTAATCTTAATTATAAAGCAATGTTTTGTAGAGAAAATACATAATTTAGTCTGAAATTGATTATAATTAGTTAAACCAAGTAAGGAAGCATCAGTGCGGTTAGCCCGCCAGAATACGCCAATGTTGTACAAACTACAAGATATTCCTAATAGAACTATATAACCAAATACTCTGTTGATACCGTGTTGGATTTACGATCGCAATTATTGGTATATAAATTTACCGCCTTCATGATGGTCTTTTTTGGAAAATTATAAAATAAACTTACCAGCGATGAAGTGACAAAATATGGTTGCTCTGGTATGCTTTTTCTATGCAGATGAAAAATTTGCGTATCGATTCAGGCATCCTGGCTGCGAACCTACGCTTGAGTATCCTAAACCAATTGTTATGACCAAAAATATGACTGAAATTGTTGATAGCTTTATTATAAGTACAAAAAGGAATATCAGCAATTTTGCATGTCTGCTCTTTAAAATGTGTTATGAACTGACTTGCTTCAACTAACTGCTTGCCACACACTCTCTAAAGCATAAGATTAAATGTGGCATAATTGAGTGCTGCTGAAATATTCAAATTTATGCGCCTAATAAAGTTTCGATAAACTCACACATGCGTCGCGTTGAGCCGAAAGTTATTTTATGCGCTCACAAAATGCCGCTAATTCGGCTTTACGCTTGAATGCCTGCCTACCGCACTCCACCGTTTGACTGCTAAACAGTTGTTTCAGAAACCTTGACTACAGCGCCGCCAAGAGACGAGCTATTTTGGCGCATATCCACATATCTAAAAAGCCATACGTTTGAAGTGTTTGTGTGTATTGATTTTTTGAGTGTGCAAGATTATTGACTTATGTTTTTTAGCTCTTAGCAATGCTTGTGTTACTTGCTTAGCTGAGTTGGCAAGTGACAAGCGTTGGCAAGCGTCATTTGGTTCTTGATTCAATTTTTCAAGTATGCTTAAGAGCTTTTAGCACACAAGAAAGTACAGTCAGAGATAGAGACGTTTGCGAATTTTATATAAGAAATCAGTTCGAATACTTTGTAATTCATGGTGTGTTGAACTTTTGAGAGTTCAGAATAGTAAAAAAAGATATGAAATTCTCCGACAAAACTGAGCCTTTAATTTGAGCGCCTTTAAAACCAAAGAAAATTTCAGTTTACATGTTTGAAGCCGTTTGTATGTGTGCTTAAGTGTGTGTATTTCTATTTATTTTGCAAACATGTTTTCTGGCTGAGCTTACTCAATCTGATGTCATGCTCCCAAAACTTTTATAACCATTGTTACTGCTATTATGTTTGGCATACCCGCAGACAGTTTCAAAGGGTTCAGATAATATTCTGGCGCATTCTTTTTTTCCTAAACAAATATCAAGCAATTCTTTTATTGATGGCGCTTATATTCTGAGTTTCCTTGTAGAATTTACCATAAGCGCAGACAAAGGAAAAGCAGTGAAATTACTAGCCAAAATTTAGGAATAACCCAATTTTTTTAAATCCCAAGCAAAGTAAATATAAGTTTCACGCAAAAAGATTGAAATGATTGTTTAACATAATATGAATAACAACATAACATATGGTAAGCTTTATGTTATAGTATTTATTTAATTTAAATGATTTTATATTAAACTTTGTTATAATCAAATTAAACATTCGTTGACTAAAGCCTTCAGCTTACTTTACATATATTTGATATAATATGTCAAGAACTTGTTTTCTAAAAGTCAAGCTTATTATTTCTACTTGAAATTTTAATATTTGTTTCAAAAAACTTTTAAAATTTTTTCATTAAAGAAAAAATTAGCTACGCGAAATATCATTTGCTATTGCAGCCTTTTAACTTCACTTTAGGCTATGAATTTGCTATTCCCGCATAAATTTGGCTTGCTCTTCCAATAAACATGCATGGGAAACATAAATAAATTGCCTACTTTGATTGCCCACACATCTGCAGTACATATGCGCTTTCGAATCGAGGGTTGTTTTGCCTACAAAGTTCATACTCCAACAGATTCAATAAGCTTATTGGCAATAACGACAACAAGATTAAGAGCAGTAGCAATCAAAAGAAACCATAAATTAATGTAAGCAGAAAAGCAGAAGTGATAAACAAGCCTGAACGTCGTTGCGTATGAGTAACATTATTGATAGGAGGAAGGTAAAATTGTAGCCAAAGTTTAGGCATTGCTGTCAGCCTGCGTGTGGGTGTGGCAATTGATTCGATTGAATGTTATATAGGCTTACTGGGTAGCACCAAGGTTTGTGATGCCATCAAATTAAAGAATGTCGGAAGAGTGCAAAGTTTGACTGCTCCAAAAAATACTAATTTGAGATCAAGAAAATATATTTAAACAAAATATACTGAGTATACTTACAAAACTTTCCAAAAAAGCAACACTTAAAATCCGTACTTTGAGATACAATGCTGAATTGAAAACTGAGAGCCGTTGAAAAAGAGCGAGAGAGAGAAAAAAAGAGCGAACCTAATTGTTTAAAATTCGATTAGAATGGGAAAAAAGAAAGCATGAGCAAGAGCTTGCATTGCACTAACTAAACTGAAAAAAAACTGCTCACAATTGATGGCGAATGTTTACTATTGTACAAATTTGCAATCTCAAATGCACAAGGTTTTTAATAGAGCTATAACCTTTTGCAAACAATGTATTTGCTATGCTTCGGCCACATCGAAACTTCAAATTACATGAAATCCTTTGTAGAAGAACTTCTGTAAGATCATAAGCCGGATGAAATAGTGTGAATAGTGGAAATAAGATTTTCTTAGAGTTTTTTAGTTGTACATTGACTTTTGTATCACTCTGTGGATGTTGCTTTTTGTGCTGTAATATTTACAAAAACATTTCCATACAGGAAACAGCAAACAGCGCTGCTTGCCAAATGATTTTATGCACGTGTTAACGATTTTGCGTGAGTGGGTCGTTTGTTAAAGTGTATCGGCATGTCCTGAATTTGTATATGCCTCACCTGGGCCGAAGACTGAGCCTCTTGTTTTTTGCCCCCTCTTTAACAAGATAAGAGCGATAATGCTGTCATTTATAGTTTAAGCGCATTACGCTTTGCTTTCTTTTGCTTTCCTTTATTGGTGTTGCTGCTTTTCTACAAAAGCCTGCTTTATTTTTTATCGGCTTCGATAAGTGGAAATGAAAATTTATGGTGTACCTGATGTGCTGCAGATGGCTTTCAACATTTTGCGATTTTTACTTGACTCTCGTTTGAACTTTACGCCCCTTCGACTTTTGAAAGAAGAGAGCAAATAATATTTATGTGCTTCAATTAAGTTGCTCGGTCGATCGGAAGGGGAGGAGTGCTGCGGATTTAACAAAAGCTTTATGTAGCAAAGTTGATAGCAAGCTACTGATGCATTGGTGGCAACACTGTAGGAATATTTTGCAAAATTTTTTATGCGACTTTTTAAAATATCGAATATATGCTTTAAACTATGATGGAAAAGTTTTAATGGAACACGACTTGTGTCATAATTTATGCGAAGAAAAGTCTGCAAAATTCTTGATTATGTTAAACGTAAGTATCAATAAGCCAGTTAATTATTATTATTATTAATAAACATAAGCATCATGTGTGTTTGTGTGGGTGTAGATCGCTGTTTTTCTGTGAGTATGAAAGAGCAACGAAAATTTGAAAATGGGCGCAAAATTTTCATTTACATATGCAAATAGCAATGGATATTATGAGCGCGGGTGGGGTGTTTAGGGTTTAAAGTCGTCTGAGAAATTTGTTCTTATATGAGGAAAAATTAAATCAGCATAACAAACAATTCATTTTATAAGTTTGTAATCACTTGCATGAAACGCCGTTTCAGGCTAGGCTTCTGCGCAGATTCTTACAAAAAGAACTGCACATAAATTCAAACAATCTATATACATAATTCCCTTGACATGTTAATTGGCAACGATAGAAGTCTTAAAGAAAAATACATTTAAAGAACTGTTGCATACTTTCCGGCTTTTGTTCGCAGTTTCAGTTTAAGCCTGGAAGTAGGCAATCGTTTATTTTAGTTTTGTTCTTTTGGTTTGTATCAGAAAAACGTAATTTGAGCTTATTTTGAACTTTCTTATATCTTTATCATAAAACTATATATCAAAATCGATTTGGTTCAGAAAAACATTTTGCAAAATAACTCAATTCTGCTTAACATTTATCTTTATTTGCCAAGATATAAATAATCAAAAGTCTGAACTGCTCCAGCAAGTAGCTGTAGTTTTTGTCACATAAATCAGAATTAGCACACACACGCACACACATGCTTATAGAAACGCATACATTTGAAAACTTTACAAGTGCCAAAAGAGCATGTGTAACACATGAGAAAGTCGCCAAAGGATATGTGTAAAATATTTTACCTGCCCACGGCACTTCTTGTCCTTGAGTTCGACTTGATTTAATGGCTTAAAATAATCTTCAAGCTGCATACCTTGGTATGTACTTTAGACACTTATGTACACACTTTAATGAAGAAATTTGCTTTTCTATAGCACACTTTTAGGTGCTAAAATGATTCTAAATATAATTTATCCTATAGGAGATAAAGCAATTTTGTGAAAATATATTTTGCTTGTGTAAACATTTGCTAAATAGATTGCCAAAATGTACAGACACACACAGACAAAGAAATAACAACATCTTCGACTCATTTTATTTTATTAGCATGCGCCGAAATGTATGCAAATCATTGAATTTTATTTGCTGCCGTTACAATGACGACGACATTTGCAATTTCCTATCGCCTTTGGCCATAAAGCTAAATGCTGATGGCAATTTGCATATTTATGGCCAGTCAAAGAACAATGGACGTATAAAATGCTTTGCATAACTTTAGGCGCATTAAGCTCCTATGCGTCTTTTGTAGTCTGGCATTTGTTATAACTATTTGCACGCACGCTTTCTTTCAGTGTGCACAATTTATTTGTTATCAATGACCCCATTCATCATGCAGCTAACTGTTGCTCCTGTTGACTGTGTGGTTGTGTAGGTACATGGCTAATGCCGCGCGTGCTTTTATACACACCATGGGGATGAAGGAGCACATTTTGAGCATATTTTGTTCTATTTATATGCCTTTAGGAATTTATATAAGAAGAAATGTTTAGAGTAACACTTGAAATGATGGTTGAATATTCGAGTAGTTCCAATACTCAGGCTACGAAGGACACTAATGATAGTTGGAGTAGTATGAAATAAAGTACGAACAATTCGAAATCATTATAATGTAATGCCTCTGCTAAAGTTTAACATAAAAGAACGAATGTTGACATAAAGCAAATATTTCTGATATTTTTACAATTCATCTTTAAAAGAAATTTGAAATTTTCGCTGTAATCAAACCATATTAACATATTCAAAGCAAGTTCAAAATAAAAGCAATGAGAGCAGAAGTTGAATATGACATTTGCTTATATTGGAATTTTATATCGTGAAGCGTATCTACAACTCATGCAAACAATTTGAATATTTGACAGCACTAGCTCGAAGCCTTTGTGCTTCGATTGATTGCTTCAAATTACGAGCTAAATAAAATAGATTGTGTGTTAAATCAGGCTAAAGTCAAGGCAATTGGGGCGTATGTGGAATCATTTGAGTGATATGTTGCTATTTTTGTTCTGTTGTACTGGACAAGAGAAGTTGAGAAGGGGATAAAGTCAAATTTTGTTGCTGCACTTTTGTGACGTGTGGCCGTTAGAGCCTTTGTGCATTTTTCATAAATCATTTGGGAAATAATATTCAGTGATTGATTTCTGTATAGTGATGTATCGAATCAGAAGAAAACCATACAATCTAGCGTCATTTAGTGAAAAGGAGAGAATATAACAGAGTTATTGTATAGAGTGAATTTTACAAAAAAATTCAAATCACAAAATTATTACGTTCTTTCAAAAGAAACACAGAAACAGACGCTCACTACTTTTCTTCATATGCCTCTTGCCAAATTCGTATGATATTTGAGAATTTTTTTTTATGAAATTGAATTTTTTGTGAAAAATTACAGTGCATCACAAAGTCAAATGAATTTACTAAAACTTTTTCTAATGTCATTTAAGAAGTGTATAAGCTTTATTTTGAAATTTGAAAAATTCAGAAGTTTGTATCTCTTTTATATGAAATAATGCAGTGCCAGTTCAGCAAACTAGCCCCACTTCAACAACTGTGCAATACAATTTAAAACTACTTCATCTTCCCGTATGTGTGTGTGTGTGTAAATGTGTGTGTACCATTTGGCCCTGTTCCATTTTAAGGCTCTTTTCCGTCGAGTGCAATCTTTACCATTGCTCACTTTAATGTAGTTTCCTTGCAGCTGTATGGACATGAATTTTACATTTCAATTGCTAGATTCATTGCTCGCTCCGGAAATGTAGTGCTTCCGTTAGTATTGCAGCTGTAGGAATTTATTTTCTTGGCAGTTACAAATTAAAGCTAAAGCAGTGCTCCACATTTTACAGTATTTGCACCTGCAGCATGAGTGTGCAATATGAGCTTTTATATTATTGAACTGAAATGGGGCGGGGGGTAGCAGCGTTTGTGCATTATCGTGCGCAGTTTTAGGTCAGATTTTGAAGCGGTTTTAAGTTTCAGTTAAAGGTAATTTATTTGGGACAAGGCAAATATCTAAGGCAAATTAAAAATACTTTCCACTTATTATCTAATAGAATATATTGACTGTTTAACTTGCTTTGATTAGGCTGCTTTGATATAATAGTTGGTACTTATAATTTCATTTGATTTGATCCGATTTTATTGATTTGATCTTAATTGATTCGATTCGATTTGGTTCGATTTTATGTGATTTGATTACATTTAAATTTATTTGTATCGAGCTGGTTCGACTAGATTTGATTTAATTCCCTATGGCTCGATCTTTTTCAGTTTGACTTAATTCGCTTTGATTTAGTTCGATTTGACTCAATTTGCTTCCATTTCTTTCGATGTGACTGAATTTGGTTCGATTTTTAAGATTTGATTGCATGGAATTGTTCTCATGTTGTGATTCGATTCGATTGGGTTTGATTTAATTTGCATTATTCGACAAGCTTTATTTAGATCTTATTGGATTTGATTAAATTTTATTCACTAATATTTGAAATGAAACGATTTGGTTCGATGTGAATGAATTGGATTAAATTTCTTTCCATTTGGTTCAACTTAATTAAGTTCGTAAATTTTTTACGATTAGATTTATTCGGTTTGTTTTAACTAAACTTGATTTTATTTGGTTTGGTTATATTTGATTCTTTTCGTTTCGATTTGATTCGCTGTGATTAAATCTAATTCAATTTGACTCCGTTCAACTAAATTTGTTTCGATTCGGCAAGATTTTATTTGACTAGCTCTCTTTAGATTTAATTTGCTTTGATATATTTTATCCGATTTGAATTTATTTAATTTAATTCAATTCAAATCCATTTCATTTGATTTGATTTTTATTTATTTCATTCAACTTAAGCTTACTTGAAATAATTTAGTCTAACTTAATGTAAGTTAAGATAAATTTTCGGCTTTTTCGTAGCATTTCATCTAATTTCGTTGCATATGATTTAAATCAATTTGAATTGAATTGAAATGAATTAAATTTTATTAATGGAACTTGATTGCATTTAATTTGATTGTCCTCTAATTATGAGGGCTTGATTTCATTTGACTTTTCCTAACTTAAATTAACCTTGACTTTATTAAATTAGTTTTTCGCTGCTATTCAGTTAAGATCAAATCATATTTCAATATAAACAAAATTTGATGTCATTTAAGCTCATTTGTTAAGTTTTTAATAAGAATTTGTAAACATTCTTTCTTGCGCAAAGTAATCTTTAAGTCGCATATTTTTGTGTACGCCAACACCATCGGATATTTTAGTCAACTCACAAAATTTTGCAAGCTTCGCTAATGAGCTATATGAGATGCTCTTAACGATTCCCGCAATGTAAAGATGTCACTGCCTAAAGGCATGCCACATTGCTTGACATGACTGGCACGTGTACGAATTGTGCCACATGCCACAAAATTCCCCCTTCGGACAGAAGTCCGCTTAAAGTTAACTCAAATTAATAAGTGCCTACATTGCATAATGATGTTTTCCGTGAAAATATCACGCGTATAGCTACGCTTGAGTATGTAATTTTTGCTTAGGTCGGAAATGTGTCATAAATTATGCCAAAAATTTGTATGTATATGAAACTGAAAATTATCTGTCAGATGAGCATGCAAAAAGATGGATAGCGCTGAGCTACTAGGCTGCTAGGGTAATGAAAAGCTCGCCCACACGTCAATTCCCTTGTGCTTGTTTGCGCGCTTAAAAGTATGCTTTAAAAATTTAACTTGATTAATTTATTATTCCGCTTGCGCCTTTAAGTGTGCGCAAAGTGCCACCAAGTGCAGGCCATAAATTAAATTAAATGAAATAAGCGAAGCAGCCTACATGTACTTAATATTTGAAGTAGCTGCAAGGCGGCTAATGGCCACATTACAGAACATTGTCAGTTGCTACATAGACTACTCGATACTGTTGATTATTTTCATTACTTGCGCTATAAATATCGAAATTATTTGACGATTGATTAATTAGTGCTGAGTGTAGCACCACTTCTCTTGATGCGCCCAAAAGTATGCTACGATTAAGTAGTTCGAATAAATTGGTGCTTGTTTTTGATTAAATAATTAGCGAAGTTGTGAGTAAAGTGTTGTAGTAAATTATTGATTAGTATGTTCATTGTGGTTAAACAAATGTGAAGAACATATTTATGAACATAAGCCTAGAAGTAGGCTGCAATATTTTGATGTTGTAAATAAAAGTTAAAAAGTTAGATTTTATTGCGCGATTTTGGAACAACAAAAATACATTTACAGCCAATAAAAAAGGATTCGATGCGAAGTTTTAGCGCCGACACAGAAGATGTAGACTGGGGGAAGTGACCAAGTGGAAGGCGATTTAGCTTAGCTTGGAGCCAAGTGCGCCGAAGGAAACCGTAAGGCAAAAACCTGCAATAGGTTTTAATGGCCATATATCAAGTGTAGTATAGGGAAAACCATTATTTTTCCAATAGATGGGTTTAGTAATCTGTATCTTGCGTTTATAAGTGTGATTGGGTTATGCTAGGTGGCATTTAAAAGATAAGATTTTGTTTGAAAGAATTTTAACAGACGGTTTTGTAATTGTTTGACTCAGTTTTGTTTGAGAGTTAGGTGGACAAAGGCAAAGAGAAAATTTGTCACATTTTCCGGTTTTTCTTCGATAAAGGCAAGATTCCAAGTCAGGGGACGAATAATATGAATAGTCTTAATGGAACCTTGGTCCTGATACTGTAATAGGCAACCATGCACAATTTTGGTTTCGTCGATTGCGTTTCGGTAATTTAGATTCCAAAGAGGCACCACTCTCTGGAAAGCCAACTGTCGAATATGTCGATCAAACCTTGGAAATCGTTGAGTACGGCCATCATTTAAGCACTGTGTCGATTTCCCAGGAGCACTGAAATCGGATCATTGTAACTATGTTTTAGAAGGCTTTCTATTTATAATTCAATTAATAATTATAATTTAGGCCAAATACAGAATTTCATAAAAGTTTATACATGCTTGTATTCCCAAATTGTTTGGCAATTGCCGAAACAAAGAGAAAACATATTGCTATAATTAACGCCTGTCAATTTGCTATACATATGGCAAATTTGTTATTGGCTTGTATCACGCTATTAATAATATGCATTGTGTTTGTATTAGGAACGTGCTGAATGTGCTGAAATTGTCAATAATTTGGAGAACAATAACTTATACTTTGGAGCATTGGCGCATGTGGCATAGCAAATGAAAGGAACTAAAGGCTGTAATGCTTTTAGGCGCGAAGCATAAATGACTGCTATGCTATACAATGGAGCCTGTTGAATAGCTCATGCGAACTGTGGCTGTTATATGCTCTCACAGATGCTATCGTTTATTAGACCCATCGCAATCAAGGGTTTTGCACAGGAGGTGTGACCTGTCAGGTTGCCAACAAGACGCCTATAGTCCTTACGTTTTAGAGGCCTAAGAAATGAAGACTTTCTTTTGTGGACGTATGGAAGCAGGAGCTTTGTCTCTATGCATCCAGCTAGCCCGACCCATCTTTTAACGTGTTGAGAAACAAACCAGTCGTTGATGGGCGCTTTGACCGTGGAAGAAGGCAGGGTCAAGAAGGGCCCTGAAAGTGATCTTCAGAACCTGATCTTGCAAGTTAATTGGACACTTTATTTCCGAACACACCGGATTGCCCCGGATTGATTGTGAAAGCCTACGCTGTTTATGAAATTGGTTTGCTTTTCCACGCACATTTTTGCCTAGTATCTGATTTTTCTTAGCATTGAAAATTCGTAGCAAATGCTCTCCATACAAAGCTTTTACGAAACTCCGCTGTTTAACATTTTGCAGCATACTTTTATGCACTTAAACCAAATATTGAAGAATTTGCCACAATTAATTAATTTTGTTTGAAGCAAATACTGTTTTGTATCTGACAGCCTGTTTTAGGCGCGCCTTTTCTTATCATTTCATATTTCAAGGATCTCTGAGAGTAAATGACACTGCAAATCATTGTAATTACTTTTGTTGGTTAGAATTACAGTGTCATTTGTCAGCGAGCTTACACATTAATAGCAATTCCACCCTAACGTGGAGGCACAACTGACTGCGCTTGCAAAAATTTGCTATTCGTTGTTGTTGTTATTTCGATTATAAGCTTGCTATAATGTGATATGAAGCGTGCGTTTGTATGACTTCCTTTGTGGCATGCCTCAATTCGGTAGAGTTTTACATTTTAAAAGAAGCATCGGAAAAATTTTAGACTTGACGTAGGCATAGAGATGAAGGTTGTGCAGGCAAACATACATATAACTGTCATAAACAGTTAGGAATAAAAATAACTTTTTTTCGGCTGCCCAAAGGAACAAGAGCAGCCTAATTGGCAGTGGGCTGCAGACTTTTTGATGATACGCAAAGGGTAAAGCCGAACAAAAGTGGTTTATATACATCAAGTGCTGCTTGTAGCGAAGGCTGAAATTTCTATGGAAAAGCGCTTCATTTCCTAAAATATTTGCATTGAAAGCAAACAAAGCTGCCGCCCATTGCTGGGTCAGCAAATGCAAATAACACTGACTTGAAAGCCAGCCAGTAGCAGTCATGACAACGACAACAATTTTAGCAAATTGCTAGGCAATATGCAGGAAAAGTGGGTCAATATTATGGTCGAGCACACTTGTTCTTTATCAAAAATGTGCCCAAATGTTATGACTTTGGAGGCGAATAGAGCAAATTTAATTTACAAATATGTACAAACTTCAATGCGACCACATTTTAAGCTTCAATAGCAAATAAATCGGTTATTTAAAAATTTTCTTTAAATTTGGCCTACTAATTCCACTTTTTAAATATCAAATCAATTTCGATTCAAATTAATAAATACGAGGCGCTCCTGAACTCACTTTGAATAACTTTTTAAAGTACAAATAACGTTTTTCTGTTTTCCTAAAAGGAAAAAACGGTCACTTTTTTAATTTTTAAAGGGGAATGGGCCGGCCCAAAAATACATATTTTTATATCGTTGCATGTGGGGTATCTTTAAAAGTGGCTAAATCTATGGGTATCAAAAGATTTTGTTATTATTATTATCCCAGTTTGCACGATCTCGAACTATACTGATTTTCGCTGCTTGAAATTACTGTCATAAATCAGGGTGTTCAAAATGGTATATGATAGCTATAAATAGCTTTTGTCAAGAAGAAACACTGGCGATGCTGCTAATTCTGAGTACTCAACCCTGCCAACGCTTGAAGTTGCTAAATGAGAGACGAGCAGTGGTTGTTCAGCATTTGAAGAAGTCAGACGTCTTGCCAGAGTTATGGCAGCTTAAATTTCATTTACATATTACTTTGTTCATTCTAAATATTTCTTTAAATAAAATCAAATTCCACACGCGGTTATCTTGTCAATATAAGGTCAGAAGTTGTTTAGAAGCCACTATCATACTGAAAGGGATAGCTTGGCGTACCCCAGCTTGTCAAAAAATATTTTGATTTTTCTTTTCTCCTTCTTCGTTATATGTCTTAACCCATCCGAGACATTAGTACAAAAAAGTTACTCAACATTTTTACGTACCAAACAATTTTAATTTTCAGTAATGAACCAGCACGTGTGTTACATTTTTTATAACAAATAGCGTTTATAAACCAATTGTTAATATTTTTTTTATCTCGTTAAGACCTCCTGAGCTTCGCATTGCCCCAAAGAAATTTTCTAATACGTCTTGATTTAGTATACTAGTCAAAAGGTAGGACATTCCAAACTTTTCTTGCAGATATTTATACAGCAAATTTAGGGAGGTATTCGTTATTACCACAAGAGTTGGCCATTGATGTTTTTTCTTTTTACTTTTTTCTTCAAATGCAAACTCAAACTGAAAACGGGTTAATATTTTTGACAACGCAACTGACAAGCAAGGGTATGAGAATAGAATGTCATTGCTATCTGGTACACTTGATATTATTACACTATGGTTTTATACTGAAATTGTAAAAAAAACACTTTCGTTTCATATGTTTTTCCAAACAACGGCTCCGATTCAAGTTCGATATAGAAATAGAATCAATCATATATACGATATGGTGGAGCTAGTTTTTGCTTTGAGCATTTTATATCTTGTTTGTTTTTTAAATTTTATGCTCTGAATTTCCGTTCGGTATTTTCGTGCTTTTGCGAATATCGCCAAATAACGAGAAGATACAAAATATATTTTAGGGCGTTTGTTGTTGACTTTTATTTTAGTTCTTTATGACATTATTTTGTCAACAGTTTTTTGCATTTCAAAAGTTCTTTACTTAAACGTGCTACACGCTCGCTGCCAGCCTTCGTTTAAAATAAGCTGGAATTTATTTTGCATGGCACTATCTGAGAAGGGTTCAGTTGATGCTGGCAGAAAGGTCGGTCGTGCAGGCAGTTAATAACACCTCAAGCACAATTTTTTTCCTAGCTTGGTTATGGCTTTTTTTGCGGCATTTCCGTTGCTGTAGTGCTCTAGCTCTCTCTCGTGCTGCTATTTCCGCTTCCGCTGACAAGCAGATATAATTTTCTTGTCAGAATTCGCTTTTGCTACTGTCGTTGTTTATGTTGTTATTGCTGTAAGCTGTTTGCTGTCACAGCAAATTGTGGTGTGTGACTTTTATTGTTTTGCTGGTGCTTACTGCTGCCGTTGTGCGCTGTTGGTTGCTGTAATTGTTGCTGCTGTCAGCGTCACTGTGCACTTCTGAACTTTCATTTCGTGTGGTTATTCTTATTGCTCTTGTCGTTCTGTTGTTGATGTTTTCCTATGCATATTGCTCTTCATTTAAAATGAATAAACGCATTCTTCAGCACTGCAGCCAGTTTTCCATTGGCGCCTTTGTCTTTTCTTATATACAATTGTGTGCAAAAAAATAGCTACTAAGTTGAAAACAATGAAATCTTCAAATTAAATACAATTCCTAGCAGAAATTTGGTAATTGCTTTGTTTCATGTATGTAACAACACCTTTTAAAACTTCAAAATTTAAAGCAAAATACGTTTTTGTTGATATTTTAATAAAAGCTGCACTGCTACTATTTTGCACAAAAGTTAATAGTGTGCTCTCTCATTTGAAGTGCAAAACGTCGTTTCATTTTGAAAAAAAATCGAATTGTGGTAACTTTTCTTTGTCAAATAATGTGCTTGAGTACTTTGAAGGCGTTTCTGACGTTCGACTCTCTTTGACAGCCCAAAAGTGTTGTAGTTGTAATGAAATTTTATGCGCTTCTGAATATTTAAATCCCGCAGCATAGTTTATGCAAGTGTGTTCTTGCCAAAATATCCTTGCATAAAAAGCTTTATAAATTGAACTTGATTTACATACTTTTAAGCTGATTTTTTTTGTGGGAAATAATGAGAGTAAATTTTGAAGGCAACAAACGCTTCAACCATTTCAATTGCTTTTCAACGACTTCAAACTTGGCATAGATATCTCATTATGAAGTGTCTTCTCGAGTGCTGCGTCATTCTGATTTTCAGTCCGAAATTGAATATAATTTAGTTTCAAAATTCGAGGCATCTTTTGCTTGACAGCTCGAGCCTGTATGATTTTTGATATAACTCTTGGCGAATACGTAATTTTAATTGCAGCTATTTTTCAAAGTTGCTCGCACATTTTAGCTTTTCATTGGTTTCACTGTGTGACACATTAAATTAAGTTCTGTAAAAGCAGATTTTATAGAAGTAACTGAGGTGCCTAGAAACTTACAATAAAACTCAAAATTTATACAAAATGTAGTACTACGAAACTGCAAAAAATTACAGTAAAAGTTGTTAAAAAAGTGCTACAATTTTAACGCAATTATTGCGCCTAATTAAATCGAAAGAAAGTAAAAATTGCTATCTGCAAAATTGGTTTATGATATTCTTATATATTTGCAACTTCACATATATTTTCTATATATTTAAAGTCAACTATATTTTCTGTTTGCAATTATTACTATACTATATATATAGTTACCTACTTCCAATAGTGACTTTTTTCCACATATTTTTTCTTTCTTCATTTGGAAAATATTTAATAATCTTCACAGATACTATATTTTCAATGGTTTCACTATTTTTTTGCAGGAACTGCAGCCACACGGCCATGAAAAAGTCTACAAAAACCATATTTGCCAATAATCAACAGCAACGCGATTTCAATGAAGGTGAAATTACTGCAAAGCAGGCAGCTAATGAGAATTATAAACAACAACAAGAGCAGTTATATAATAGCTCTAGCAATACCAAGCATAATATCAGTAGCAGCAAAAGGCGAAACGAAATCCACAGCCAGCCAACAAGAACAATGACAATGAGCAGCGGCAACATCCACGGCAGCAACAATAAACATAAACATAAGCACAACAATAGCAAATATAGAAGTTCTCAATATACAACAACAAGTATAAGAACAACAACAACAGAAACAACAACAACAATAACAACGAAATCGAAGACGCACGGCTTCAAAATGTTACCAATAATAGCAAAAACTAGCACGCCAACAACAACGAGCACATTGCATGGTCTGCCTGCTTCAACAATGCCAAGGGCTAACAGCCAGAAAATCAAAAAGAGCTACAATAAAAACCATGAAAGACGCAGAAACTATGGCCGTCGAAGATATAACGGCGCCTTTATCAACAGCAACAGCAGCATAACCGCCACTTCCGTCCACACCAATGGCCAGTACGACGCCGAAGACGTTGGACAATTGTATGCTGCCGCTGCGCCCGTGTGGCACACCACACCTTTGGCTGTCTACAATGCGACAGCGGCAACGGCGATGCTGACTATGGCGCTGGCGACCATGGGTGCGCTCATGACGGACGCGGCTGTGGGTGGTGCGCGCATGGTAGGCAGCAGCAACTTCAGCCTGAGTGCGGCGCTGAATGCCAGTAATATCAGCTTAAGTGCCGCGGACTTGGCGGTGCTGGTGGCGGACAGTGATGGGGGGAGGGCGAGCATGCGGGATGCTGCTGGCGGCACCCTCGTTGTTGGCGGCGGCCATGGCATTGGTACTTCCGGCTTTAATGCCAACAGTGATATTAGTTTTAATGGCAGCGACGACATGTTGCTGACCGAAGAGGCGGACGCCGCCAGCGAGTATATATTCGATCGCACGGATGTGCGCGTTATATTTATCACGTTGTATACGCTGGTATTTTGTTGTTGCTTTTTCGGTGAGTACCCACACACAGACATCAATTTTTATCTTCTTGGAGCGTGCGAGTGAGCCTTGAATGATAATAATCTGAAAATGGTTTCAAAAGATTAGCACAGCTTCCTAGAAAAATCCTACTTATTTTTATAAATATAATGTGTTGGCAAACAAGTTTTGAGCTTTGACCTTAGAGCTGGGATGAGGTGATTCAATTCCTGCAAATGCTTGTGATTGATTTGCAATCTTTTTAGTAATAGAATGAGTTCGTCAGCATCTCTTTGGTAAGCATTAAGAACTTTTTGTTGTTGTGGTTTCTTTCATGGAAGCTATACGAGTGTGTCCAATTGCCTGAGCGTTTCAATGACTTCAAAGTAGAACGGCAAATTAATCACTGCTAATTGGTAAAGCAGAAAAAGCATTACAAAGTTAACAAAGCTTTGCTGTTGAACTTTTAGGAACTTGGTAATACTTTGAAAACATAATCTAATCTAATCTTAAATATTTTGCTAATCAACAGCTTCTTAGCTCATACTACAGATTATGATAAGATTAATTATTGGTTTGCCTCGTACTTCATCGCCCCACATGCACGCACATTCAAAAGTACAATGGCATTTAATTAGCACTGCATTGTTTCTATGGCATTTGCAGAACTTTTATGTTGTGTTGTTGTGCGCACTTAATTAAGTTAGCATAAGCAACAACCAAGAGTTTGCATGTGGAATGGAAACGAGTGTTAAGTGCAATTTGTGCCAATCTTAAGTGGAATGTAAATACAAAGTGAGATTTTCCTTGGCAAGGCTTAAGAAAATAAGTGTGATAAATAGCAGTAGAAATCGAAGATTTCATTGGTAAATTAAGGACAGCAGAGCCACCACGATGCTCAAAGTCTTGAAGCACATCTACTACTTAATACCTGCATTATTTAGCTTAGACCCTAATAGATAAGAGTAAGGCATGATCATATATGGACTGGATGATGCTGGAATTTCTGGTTGCACCATTTTTATTTTTATTAATTCGTGATCTTGTATTAACTTTCATGTTAGCCAGAGCAATCTTTGCTATTTCATTACGAAGTTGCCACACAAACCTTTACGGAGCGCCTGCTAGGTAGCTGCTTCATATTGTTACGTAATTCCTCTGAAGTACTCCGCTACTTCGGTTCGGATCACTGGATTGTGTAATCGTCAAGAATAATGCACAAAAAGCTCAATGCTTGTAACGGTTTTATTGATTCCAATAACAGATTGACTATTCCAATCCTTTTGTTACAAAGATTTGCACTATTTTGCAGTTGCAGTTGAATTGTCCTCGGTTGTGATTGCGATGCTTCACGTTCACTCGTTCGGAATCGATGTTGCACGTTCACTTGATACTCGGTAACTGACTCGATGTTGCACGTTCAATTATTACTCAAAGACTGACTCTCGACACTGCCGGCGGCCGCTTTTTATACCTGTTACTGTTTCTCGCCAGCTACTGTCGAACATTCTACAACTTCTCGCTCGCCCTGTTTCTGGATTGTACGAGAAAATTCCAATACACAATATTTGTCAGAACTTCAAAACACTTTCGAATCAGAGGTGCTGATATTTGCTAAAGCTTTTGTTTTGCGTATGCTTGTTCAACTGTAACCGTGCACAGGGTGTCCTTTTCCTTAGCTGCCGTAGTATAACCCCCATATTCGTCACAATATGCATCGGGCAGTCAGCTAATGTGTGCGTTGATATATAGTCTGGAATCAAAACATCGGTTTGGAACCTGCCACACTAAAACTTACCCAGCGATGTTCCGACACAGTACTTCAAAACATGTCTAGGAAGTTTTCGAGGGCGAGATGGAAGCAATTAAATACATTATTGAAATTAAGGGCATTTTTAGAAGTGAAAGTTATACACTTTACATTGAAAATGAATAATGAAATTACATAATTTCAAGCTGAAAATTCACCTTTTTATAAAGATAATTTCATGCCATTAGTGATTGAATATAATTTGGGGCATGTGGACGCGGCGACTGGCGCCTTCATGTCGTAATCCGCTGGTCCAATTTGCGAGCACTTTTAAAAGCAATGTTTATTTGTTATTGGAAAATGGCACCCTTAAAAAACAACCTTTAAATAGTAACAGTAATTATGTTTACCTTTAAAGATCAAGCGTCAGTTGTCAGCAATAATAATAAAGCCATAATGTCCGTTCTTGGACATGTCGCTGGAACTCACGGCGTATGCGCAATTTTAAATATGCATTGGAATCGTGTAGCGTGACACCTGCGGCGTCACAGTTAAGCCTCAACCGTCACTAAGCACACATAAGCTAACGCTCGCTTGACACTACACTGCGCAATTGGACGTGCGACCGCATTTTGCTAATTACTTTAATGTGCACGCACGCAGCTAAGCAAATTCACACACACACTCAAGCACAATAAATTAAGGCATGCACCACTATATAATCATTTTGCTGGACACAGGCAACGTGCAATCATTTCATTGAACGCACAATAGGCTGGCAAAGAGTCACAAGCGAAGGAGAAGAAGATAAACGAAAAGGAGTAGCGAGAAAATTAGAGTACAGTTGCATATAAAATATATGTATGTAGAGATATATTTAATGATGTAAGTTATATAAAATAGTTTAAGAAAAAACCCGAAGGTAAAATTGACAATACACAGATATTAAATGATGACGACTCGACTGCTTCACGTCACGACAGCTTCACGACTCTCCAACGACTTCATATCGACTGACTTCTTCAACGACTGACTTCTTCAACGACAAGACGACAACTTCTTCAGCGACAAGACGACAACTACTCGCCGCAGCGGTAGGCTAGCATCGCCTTGTGGGTGACCATCTTACATGTATGTGTATATGTATGTATAAAAAAGCAGCTTGCAAATTCATATGTAATTAAACTTTTTTCCTTATGTGTACGATGGCCAACAACAACAAAAACAGTAGCATATGTATGTGTAAATAAATACAAACACTAGCATACATGTCACCTTTTTCTTGATAATTAAAGTGATCTGAAATACTCATATGTATATACATATATAATGCACATACAGCACTACATACTATTTACTTATTTATTTATTCATAAATTCAGTCTATGGTAGGGACCTTACAGACTATATTAACACAATGTAGAAATACTTAGAGAAGCTAATAACAAAGTATGGAATTATTTAATTAAGTATAATATAAGTTTAACAATTTTTTTAAACAACAATTTTATCTAAAGCTTTTGTGAGAAAAATATAATATTGTGCATCAAACGTGGCTACAGTTATTCAAATCATTTCGTATATGTTCAGCAGGTGTAGTATATTTTTTTAAATTATTGCCAAAATATGAAAATTCCATTTGATTTGATTTAGGTTGAGACTTTAAAAGTGAAACTGATGCCAGTTTGTCTATTAGATATGTCTATATTCGCTATCCAAATAAAATATTCTTTTACACGGTTTCAATATGAAAACGAGACTAATATGCTTGCTGGGTATTTCCCTTAAATACAGTTGCGTTGGTGTATATTGCTGCTTCTGCGGAATACAGCAATTTCAAATGAGGGTATTGTGGTGGCGGTTGTTGTTGCTTGGTTGCTCGCTGAACACGGCGGCTAGACAAATGGTGCAATTTTGTTGTGAAATTAATTGTAACATTCAAAATGCCAGCACGTATAAATAAGGTATACATTGACATGTGTGTGTGTGTGTGGTATTGTATGTGTATGATACGACACACACAGCCACATTCCAGCGCCATTGCAAGGTATGCAAGGCATGATTGTAGTATTCAGAGACGCTTAATTAATTAGTATAGATAATTTACATGCATGCAGAAACACATGCAAACAGACACACGCACAGATCGCTAAAGCATGGGCTGAATATTGTAATTATATATTTGGTGAGCAGCCAACTTATGACTTATGAAAGCTGGCTGTCGCTCTAAAACAAATACTTTGCATTTTCATCTCTTCTCTTTGAATATTTTTTTGGTTTCATTCTTCTAAACTTTTATTTATTCTTTAAAACTGTGACAATAGCACTTTCAGGGCGCGCTGATTAGCAGACTGCATCCCAATTTCAAATAAAACTATCTTTCTCTGATTTTTTTTCTTCTTCTGCTTTTTTAGTTGATTTTTCCACTTCTTCCTTTTCTGCTGCTCCATTTATTCACTTCTTATTGCTAGCACTATCATTCTCTTTATATTTAACTACTTCTTCTGCTCTTTCTTCTTTATAAGAAAATTATTTTTATTAAAAAAACTCTGTGGTCTCAGCTTAAAACCCCCTTGGGTTAGTCCTCCGTACGGCACTGTTGTGGCCTTTGGTTCAACCATGCGTATGCGTAACATTTCTGTAGAAAGTGCAGTGCTGACCTAAATTGAAACATATTGTTGGACATTTTTTAACTTACATGTATTCATATATACTGTTTACTTCTGCGAAAAATAAAAGCATCTGCGAAGCTTAAACCGGACCTTTTCGCTCGTGTCTGTATCTGAAAGGAAGATTTTTCTCCTGGCAAAGCAGACTTCAGTCAGTTGTCAAATCTTCGCGAGAAGTCTTGGCGCTGTACAAAGGAACAATTTAGTGACAAAATCTCTTTTTTATTAAAATTTAATATTCCGATTTGAGGGAAGATTACGTTTGTAATATTTGTAATACTACAAATGCGAACAAATAACTGATTTAGAAAACATTTAAAAGTGTGTGTGTAAATTTTTATATTCTGAGTGCGGAAACGCTTCAACATCGAACATTAAATATTATGCACATAATTTCATGTGCTATAAATCTGATTATTACATTCAGCTGCGACCATTCGCATTAATTATACATAAATATGCCTTTATAAACGCTGCGCTGTGATTTCGTGTGTAAGCATAAAATCAATTTCTTAGAATGGCTTATAATTTGAGTGGCAACTAATTAGCATAAAAGATGTGCCAGGCAATTTAATATTTCACTTATGCAGACGCACATTAATACACACATACATTTATTCAACCCACCTCCCGACCTGCCTACATTAATTCATGTGAAATATGGCATATTATTTTATACTGTGGGCAATTTTCATAATTTGCAATAAATTTGCTGCGTTATTATTAATGAAAATAGCCACAGGAAATTTGTAGATATTAGAGAAATAAATTACCTCTTAAGCAGTTTAGTAGGCACCTAGCATATTATATGCATGCTACATATAAGTATAGTAATTAATGTTTCCGTCTTCCGGTGTGAAGTTGAACTTCCTGATGTATCAGATATGGCAAGGCAGAATGTAATTATTTTTCATATGCAGTTTGAATGAGTTTTAAATGAATTTAAATGATGAAAGTTGCTTGGAAAAATTTGTGAAGAAGTTATGAATAAGTTTAAATTCTTGATTGGTAATAAAATAAGCATAGACAATTTCAGTATGAATAATAATTTGAGCAAATGGTTATTCTAGTTGTCACTAGGTTAGAATTTTTTTGCAGGAATAAAAATTTCGAATTGCTTTTGAAATAAAGACTTTTTTTGGTAACTTGTTTACGCCAAACGCCAATTCTCTATAATCAGGCCCTTATGTTCTAGCCGCTCTAATGTTCATTTCTAGAAAAAAATACATACACGAAACGGGTAAGAACAACGAACACCTGAGTAGCAAGGGTTCATAGGCTTTGCACTTACTTAACTTAGCCTTCTTACCGTTTTGTACCTCAAGAAACACACACTCTCTCTCTCTCTGTAAGTACATTAAGAAATTCTGAAAAGAATAAAACTTCGAAACTTTTCTATACCACCACTAATACTGGCTTTTCGTATTTTTTTTGTGGCAATTTTTCCATTTCATTCCATTAAATTTCAACCCGGCCATCCAACCCCCTCACAATATATACTTCCGTATATACATAACTTATTGAAGATATTTTATTTGAAAATTTCTAGCTTATATGCCTTCAAAGCTTTCCGAAGCTATGACTACAGCCATATTAAAATAATATAGAAAAAGAAACATGTATTCTAAAAAATGTTTGAAAAGGGTCGGTTCAGGCTTATCTGGTAGCTTCTGCATTGCCACTTCGTATGCCATTCGTGATTTTTTACTTCCGTCAAATGTATATGTATAAATGCACATGAGCACTCACAAAAACATTTGCATATTTTAACTTTGCTTCGGAACATGTGCTTCATTTTAATGAAGTGTATTCCAAGGCATTAAAAAGTTATTAACAAGTTCTCAGTTGTTGCTATTGCTCTTGTTTTCATTTGTGTATGCAAATTTACACTATGTTTTAATTAAGAGTACTGTAGTGCTTTGTATGCATCGTGCATGTGTGTGTATGTGTTCATGTATTGTTTTCAGCAGCTTGCACTTATTATAAGAGTAAACAGTCGAAAGTTTTGAGTTATACTAATAGAGTGAGTTTTCCTATTGAACATAAATTTGAAACTTTGAATTTTGAGTAGCTGAAAATTTTCCTGGCAATTTTGCTGGTATTTAAATAATATGAAAAAAAATTATAAAACTGAAAATTTAATCCTTATCTTTTATTTGTCATTCTTGCTTTATAGCATAATAAGAAATAAAGTCAAGTTTTAATGTAGTTCATAATAAAATTGTTATTACATGCATATAGTTATCTATATACAGGTAGCCAAAAGGTGCGTATAATCAATTGAGACATTTTCTGTAGTGGATGTAGAAGAAATCATAAATGAGCCAGTAAGAAAGAAGAAGAGAAAGTTCGGTTTTAATTTGAAGCAAATGCTTGAATGATAGATTAATGCTTACATGCATCGATTTTTCTATAACCCAATTTAACTGATGTTTCCGTTTGAGGATTTTTTATTAAGTAACCGATTGTTTCACTGATGGTATCATCATATACTTGAATTTATGCAAGCTCTAAGCTTATATTAAGTAATAAGGAACCGTTTTCTCATGTGATTTAAAAAGTAGACAGGAACTCCAAAATGGCTGAATTTTTTCCATTATTTTCAAATACAAAATTCAAATATTCGAACGGCTCTTAAATGCATGGAAAATTTCAAATTTAATACTATTTTTTAAATGCTTTCAATATTTGTATATTCAAAATCTTTGAAATACTATTTGCAAGTAGGGGAGAGGGGGGTACCTTCGTCCTTGGGGCACATTTGTCAAAGGCGATTTCGGTATGAAGCAGTCACCGAACATCACTGTTTATTAGTAAAAACTAACCCATCACTAGCATAAATACCCCTCACAAAGTTTCCCATCTCTATCTGAACAGCTGACAAAGTTACGTTTGATTTTGTGTTTTCGCGCTTCGTTGCCGAATTTTCAGGTCGGTAACGTAAGAAGTTTGCGCCGTATTTATACCATTATTTCGAACAAAATTGTATTAGTATTACTTGAATACCAATTATTTTGTAAATAAAAGTGTTTTATGTGAAAATAAAGCGCTAAAATTAGAAGTAAAAAAATAAAAAGAAAATAAAGTGACACCAGGGTGGACTCGTCTTTTTTTCATGGGGCACATTCGTCAATATAACTTCACAGGTACTAAAAATCGAAATCGAGTTGAAGCTTTCAAGACCCTCGAACCTGGCTTAAACCTCCCATAACCACACAAAATTAATATTAGGGTCGATCTTAGCACTTTAAACATTATATATAACAAATAATTTATAAAAAAAAATTTGACAATAAGTACATTTTTTTAAGCTCTTAAACATGATTTTTTTTAAATTTTTTAATGCAAAAATAATAAAAACGTGTTATGTAATCAAAGGCATGTCTTATCTAGTCTAAACAAGATTTTGTATCACCTTATGGTACTTTAAAGTGTGAATGCTGAAAGTGCCCCGCCAAATGCCGAAGCTACCCTGGCATGGGGGCACATTCAGCGAAATGACTTTTTTTACTATTCTTGAAAAAAATAATACAAACGGAACTTTTTAAAGAACTTTTAGTATAACATTTTATTGTTAAATAATGAGGTATTGTAACAGTCTAATCGGTTTTTAAATATTTGCATTACCTTCTGAAATATAGGCCTTCAAAAAAAAGTAGACGAAGGTACCCCCCTCTCCCCTACATAGTTATTTCAGAATGGAAAGTTTGTTAGATCCAACTTAGATTTCCAGTATTCATTTGGAATACAAATTTAATTATTAGTGGACAAAAACAGTTGCACATTGTAATCAAATCAAAAATCTTGGTTTACTTCTAACGCTTTGCAGGTTGATATGCTTGAGATACGCCTGCATAGTTCACTTCCCTTGCCTCTTTCTAGTATTCAATATTTGAATTAATTTTATACTATGTAATTATCTCTCAAGCATTTAACATTTGGATATGTGCTAAGCATATAAAGCTATTTTCCGCCCTCACCTTTTGTCAAATGCAGTCCACTTGAAGTAATGTTGCCCAGTTTGTGCCATTCCAACTGCGATTCCATGTTTTTCGGAGGCCTTCTCTCAACAGCTCAAAGCTAAACTAATAAACAACTTCCAGATATAGCAAATAGATTCAAAAGAAAGCAAACAATTTGGCAGGTAAATGAAGTCATGCAAACGTATTTTATTTATTGATATGTGTGTGTGTGCGTTAAGGAGCAATTCCTTGCTTGTTGTTATAGTCACCTTGCACGTAATTGGCTTTTGACTGCTCTCATCTGCGCTCGTCTGCTGTTACCGGCACATGGTCCTCGGTTCTTACATTATTTTGCGATAATTATGTTAATTAAAGCCAAACAATTCCATTGAATTAGTTGAAGCTGCCAATGACTACTTTGCTGAGCGTGTGTATGCGTGTGCTGCTTATGGCTGTTGGCACTTTGGCTTTTGTTGATTTTGTGCTATTTGGGTGGGTTTGTTTTTAACTCTGCCTGCTTGTGTGTGTAATTGAGGGTATATAAGTGTATATGAGTTCATATTTGTATGTGTGAATCATTTGCAAAAAGCACAAAAGGCCAATTACTGACGGGAAAAAAGAAAATAAGGCGACGGCAAACGAGGAATGAAGCGGAAATTGCAACCGGCCAATTAAGGCAAAAGGCGAATCGGCCAAGCGACCAAGATTTTTATCAGACCAACCGTGCTTGCTAATTAGCCGCTCGCCTGCTGTTAGCAATTTTGCAAACGTGCGAAAGAGCTCAGCGTGATGAATGATGTCTTGCCATCATGCCAGAAGTCGAACCAGCGTTGTTTAAATTTATACATAAATAAGTGGAATTTTCTGTTGTTATGGTAAAACTGGAAATGAGTACAGATATCTGCAGATGTATGTACTATCTATAATAATTACACAGGCATGCACAGTTTTGTATCTAACCAACCAAAACGTTTTCTAAGGGTAATTTTTTCGATTTCCTCTAGCCCGTCAGTTTTTGAGATCATTAAAATGGTAATTTTTTAATGCAATTTTCGACCATACATTGCCATTTTCTTTAATAAAAAATCAAATTTGAGAAATATGGTGTAGTGCTAGTTTTTCGATTGTATACTTATGGGTCTGTTTTACGTAATAAACTTTAAATATAATCGCTCATAATGCGCTCGTTCCAAACCCTAATAATTTCGCTCAATTCTCTGCAAATCTTGGTGCAATCGCTTGCCCTGCTCATCACTGCTATCATCTAAAATTTTCGGGAAGAAATTCATTTAGGAATGCATAAAAGGAAAATTTTGATAAAATACGAGCACCGATTTTCTTTCATTCAGCAACAGTTCCACCTGTAGTTGTCCCTTTTTCGTTTGCCAAGGAAGTTATGAATGATGTCTCTTGAAAGATGCCCATGCTTTCCTTTTCTGTGGGTATTAAACGTTTCGTAAAGTTGTCGTCATCCTTCAGTTTCCTTATATCAGATCCAAGGAAAATCCTTTCTTTTATTTTGGTGTAGGAATTCTTAGGAAACGAACGGGTTAAGAACTGGAAAGCCGCCACGTCTCGGTCGAGCACTTTAACGGAATTCTTTATGATGCCGAGTATAATATGTAGTGGAGGAAGAAAAATTCTGACGACCTTGTGAAAATCTAGCTAAGGATTTGAATACAGCGCGCAAAAATACGTTAAAAAATGCTCTCTGCTTCTTGGGTTCAAAAGTTGACCCAAATTTGTAATCTTGTGTTATTTAAGAATGATTCGAAGACATTTTGTTAAATTTTAATGGCACTTCATTGTCAGTTTTCGTTTATTTTGTTCTGGGCATATCAACGCAATTTTAATAGAATTACGCCATGCTCAATTCAATTAACAAAAAATTTTTCCTGTGTAGAATTCATAATTTTATAATTTTAATAATCATTGAAAATGAAACACTTCTGCATGCTGGAGTTATCGCTTGGAAGCGCGGGAGTAGACTTACGAGTGAAGTTTTAATGTAATTAAAGGTTTCTTTTCGGGATTTTAAGAACTTACAATGTTAATTAGGTTTCAACTGGCAACGAATAAATGTCCTATCTCTTCGGAGTAACTTGTCAAAGTCATAAGCGAAAGTCATGTAACCTTTGATCTATCAACAATGCCCTCAAGCCAGTTGGCAGCAAAACCTATTCAAAAGTTACACATACGACCAAAAAGCTGCCATTCTGGCCGGGGATGCCAATTGCCTTCGGGAAGGGATGCAGCGTGGAGAGACTTGGCGTGAACAATCATGATGATTTAATTTTTGTTGTCATACCTATTTTTGTATATCTCTGTCGAGCTGTGCTATTCGCTTATAATTTCATTGATTCTTTTTACGTCTTTAACACTCATACGGCAACTGGACACTCCTTGAAGATGCTACCAAAACATCAATTTAATTGGCGGAAAAAAGCATGAAATGTAGCAAGCGATAAAATTCGTAGTGCAGACAAAAAATTGATTGATATGCAGTGCGTCTGTGCAACGCTTTACGGGCAGTTGACTTATTGCCAAGTCGCCGTGCCCGAAGTGTCTGAAAAGGACACTCAAAAAAGTAGTAAATGCATTCAAACGTGTTCGAGTAGCGATGCAAGAGTGACTGCTTTTCTCTGAGGCACAACAAGTCAGCAGTGGGGCAGTCAAGTGAAAGTGATGAAGTGGAGTACAGCAGAGGGAGTTACATTTCAAAAGCGACACAAATTTCTGAAATTCAAGCCATGCATACGGCAAATATTTGTGAACTGTTCGTGCGCCAAATTTAGACGAAAGTTTTTATGCCAATAACTGGCAATGCTTTTAACAAACCCTTTCATTTTAAGTGCACGCGTGCGTATGAGCAACCTTTTAACTTATTAATTTTAGTTAGACAGTTCATCCTACGTCATATGACATGTTGACATTTACTCATATCACGCTGCTACTCAAAGAATTTACGTGTTTTTATTGGTCTGAAATGCGCGTAAAAGCACATAAATAATTCAACCTTATAAACGAACTGACAGCAGCTGTCAAGGTGACAGCAACAAATGTTGCCAACATAGCAGATAAATATTATGCGACGATTTTGTGCCTAATTGCGCAATTGTTGTATATATTTTTCGAGCGCGTGTTTGTTTGCTTAATTTATGCGTAATTTAATTGGCAAAGTTATTGAGAAGTTTCAGCGTGTTTGCAAGGCTGCTTGTAGATACTTGCGTGTTTTGGTACACTATCAAGTTGTATTCTACTTAGAGTATAAAGCAAAATTGGTTCTTTGATGCAAACTTTGAAATTAAATGAAAGTTTTTTTTTGATTTTAAAATTTTGTTGAGCAAATAATATATACATATAGTAAAGTCAGTAAAGTTCTTTAATTGCATGCAGCGAATTTAAAGTCATCGCTCAATTTCAAGGCGAGAAAATTTGTTTGATCTAATGCCGGTATCACACTGCTTCCGATTCTTGTCGGCGACACGCTTCCGACTCTTGCTAACTGTCGTCGGCAGTGTGATAGTGCTACCGACTGTAGTCACCGACTTTTGTCGACGACAGTCGGAAGCAATGAGTCGTCGACAAAAATCGGAAGCAGTGTGGTACAGGCATTAAACGTAATTTTTTATCAAGTTTCAATAATTGAAAGTAGAATTTTTCTTGTAGGAATGACAAAAATAAGTCAAATAAATTCTGGATTAAAAGCTAGCGAGTTTAAAACTTACCTGAATAATGCGAAAAGTTCACTTGGTATCGACAACATCGTTAGTTGCGCTAAATAATGACAAGAATTCCAATACTTTCGAAGCATTTTACAATTTCTTAGTTTCTACACTTTAAAAGTTCAGGCAAGACTATTAAGTTAGTGTATGCTTTTCAGTTTTTCTTTTTGATAGCTCTTTAGATTTCTGTTTGTATGCTTTCTAAGGTTTTCTATACTTTACAGATTTTCTAGCATGTAATTTTACAACATTTTTCGACTTTGTAAACTTGCGTTTATTTTTTTCAGATATTTATTTTCTGTGCACGCGTACAAGTTTTTAATAAAACCGTACACACAGATATAGGTATTTAGGAGCACATACTCTCACATACACGCACACACTTACAAGCACATTTGGTTGGTCTTTACGTTCCTTATACTTTAATGACTGTAATTCAATTCAATGGCAGCTGAGAGCACTTGTGTACGTCTCTTTCTAAACAAGTGCCTACCTCAATTTAGTGCGCTTGACTGTTGGAAAAATATTTACAATTTGTATGAGCATCTTTTGCCAGAGTTTCGCATAAAATTTTTAATAGCAGTTGAATTTAATTTAATATGCACTGACTATAAATCTTTGCTGCGTGCTGGCAATTATGTTTAGCTCTTCTGTTTGAAGCAGCTCACTTGAGTGGTGAACCTTTTTGGGGTCATATTCTAGGAAGTGCGTTAAAAGTTTGGTTATTTGTTTTCTGTTACTTGAGGCCATAATTAGAGCGCTCTACTTGATTTTTTCGTTTAACGAATTCCTTTTTCCGGTTTGCCGCCATTATTTGATACAATTACAAAAAAGGAAAAAGTTTTGGGTTAGTATAAAGCCTTTAGCTGTTGATACCGGCGAAGCATATTTTGAATTGTGTGCTCCAAATAAATGCTTTAATTTTTGTTAAATTTGAAATTTTGAATTGTTTTTTCGTTATGATGAATTATGCACATAGTAAACGAAGTTAGGTTAGGGTAGGTTAATCTGGCTGCCTAAGAAGAAGGCCACTCATAGACCCTGTTGGGTCCCTAGCGATACCAGTAAATGAAGTTACATGACAAGCTTTGCTCTTTGGTGTAACATTTTAGAAATCTAACAAACTTTTCTAGCTTTTCCGCAGTTAGCCATAATAATTTACTAACTAAATCTGGTTTAGAAAATTCTTTTATCATTTTCTGCCTTGGATTCGGGTTGTGATATTCAAGCTGCGAATAATATCAGAAAATGCTGGTACATACATACATATGTATATGTTTGTATGTGCCGAAGCAAGAAAAGGCTTTTCTAAAGTTCTCTTAATTTAAAGCCACATCTGTTAGAATTATCTTGGCCGTTGTCGAAGTAGTTTACAGCAGTATTACGGGTTCAATAAACTTACGGGTTGCTTGGCTACTTGGGTTTTCTTCTCCTTCAACAATCTGACTAAATGATAAAACAAAAAATACAAAGAAATTCTATCGAATTCACTTCATTGCAGGAAGACTTTATTGTAAAATTCTAATTGGTCTCTGTAGGTATAAAGTTTATATATATAATTTTAGTACCCTTTAGAATTTAAATTTTCCACAATTTTCCAACATTTTACGAAATTTGTTCCTTGTTTAACAGAACATTAAAGAGCCAAGCTTTTACAACAACTTCTTGATTTGTAATGAATTCCATTAAATATTTATTCTATAAAAGACTAGCAAGATAGCACTACAAATGCAGCCAATTTTGTTATTAGGTTAGGTAAGGTTAAGCTGGTTAGCTTAAGAGACCCTGTGGGGTCTTAGCAATGCCAGTTAGAGTTAGAAATGGTCAAGGTAATGATCTGTCAGAATTTGGGTGAGTTTCACAAATTTCCAACGAGGTTTGATGTTTAGGAGCACCTGTCTTTTCAGGGCTCGAACAGATCTCGAAACTAAGCAAGTCAGACGAGTTCAAGCGATGGTGGGGCAGGAGCACAGTATATGTTGCAAGGTATTTTCCTATTAAATAGAAGTCTTTGACTCGGAAATTTTTTCACAAAAATTTATCGATTTATCTCGAATACCGTAAAATGTAGTAGGCTCTAGAGTTTTTATCTATTAACAAAAGGTATCGGCTTCGATAAAAAAAAGTTCAGGCACTCTTAATTTCAATTTGGTAAATGTGCACTTTGCTGTCATTTCATGCTTCTAATTTGTGCCTTTCAAGCAATCAATTGCAATAAGGCAAACGTGCAATTGATCAATCCGGCAAAATTACATAGTCTGCAATGTCAATGAGTTTGGTAAATCAACTCCAAAGTTAAATTGCGGCACCGATATACATACACTCACACATACAAACAAAATGCACTTTGGCACTCATTATACGCACTTATCCCAACTATTTGACGCTATTCACTAAACTTTGACATTTGCGCGTTTAAGTGTGAAGCAGTGAAGCCGCTCACTTAGATTCAGTGTAATGAACTTGATTAAAGTGGAATGCAGAAAGTGGAGTCACGGCCTGTCAGAGTTTGTGCAAGTTTTCGACTACACTTCATTCGAGAAACTGAACTAAGAAACCTTTCAGCTTCGCTGCAGTGCCTTTAACCTTTTGACTTTTTAACTTTTGCATTAACTCCCATACTCTCTTATTTTGTTGTGTTTCAATATAACTTTCTTTCTTTGCAGGCAATTTACTTGTGATACTGGTTGTCACTTTGTCACGTCGTCTGCGATCAATTACGAATTTCTTCTTGGCCAATTTGGCGTTGGCTGATTTTTGTGTGGGACTGTTTTGTGTGATGCAGAATCTTTCGATATATCTTATAGATAGGTAAGTGTAAATCTTTGAATATGCAAGAGTTTTGAAATATTTGAAATAAAATTGTTGATGTGTTCTAAAATATTTCAACGAATTGTTGATTTTGGCATTCTGAGTTCGTAGTAAAATTTTTTGCTTGACAAAAAGCTGACAAAATAAATGATTTTGCAACATTGAATCGAATGGGAGTTTGGCAACTCTTTTTCTTTAACGGCTTATAGGAGATACACGGAAAAAACAACACAAATGCTGTCTTTTCATGCAGATACACTCTTAGGCAACAGTTCGGGCATATGAAGACAGTTCACTGGATTCCAGTCTTAAATATCATTCGAATCTTGTGTCTTACACTGTATCAAAATTTAGCTAAGTAACTTAAATCTTGGATATAAGTTAGGCACCTGCAAAGGATCTACAGATTCATTTTCGAATTCTTGTTTTAGGAAGTAATGCTGAAGCCTCAAGAGTTGTTTAGGTATTATGATTTTTTGTGGGAATTTACTTTGGATTTTGAATTTAGAACTCAGTCGGCTATGCCCAACCAAAGTATATGTAGCGCAAAATGGCCGCTCAACATCCAAAACTCACGTAAACCAATTTCACGTTATAATCTATATATATTTTGCGCTAGGCGCTTCTTTAAACTCTCATGTGTATCGTATTGTGGTCGAGTTTAAACTGTTCTCGTCAATCATCAGGCGTAAACTGACGCGTTCGTTATTGTCGTCCATTATTTAAATGTTCTGTCATTTGTCATTTTCCTCTTCGTTTAGTGTCCGTCATAAAGCACATAAAGATCTCTTCCTACGATTTTGCAAAAATGTACCTAATTTTCAGGGTATCAAGCTCATTTATATCGTAAATCACACCAAATTGCTGTAGTTTTGTTGCCGCATGTAAATTTAGCATTAAAATAACTTTTAAGAAATATACAAACTATTTTGAATCTCATAAAGCGCTTATTTAAAACTCTTCAAAATACTTACCAATGTTAAATGCAATGATTGCAAACTAATTTAAAATCTAACTCCAGCACAAACTTGAAGGCTGCTTACGACTTGAGCATTGAAAAAATGTCACACAAAAATTCAAATTCAAATGACAAAATTAAATATCGTATATCGGCATATCGTAATTACGAAGTGTGAGTACAAACACGTGTGGCAAGTGTTATGGGACATAAAACCGCAGGAGCGCCACGAGCAGAGCGTAGGTGATTTCAAGAAGCCGACCGCAGAATGTGAGCAGGCACAAAATCTGGCGAGAATTCCGCAGAAAATTGTGAAAGCGAATTTTTGCAGAATTTTGAGCAAATTTTCTGCTCCTGTAACTTCATTAATAACAGCACGTGGCCTTGGTTAATTTTATGTCATTAAAGCAGCTCGTGTTTCTGTATGATATATTTTATGATGCCATACAATTTTATGTGCTTGTTTATCAAAGCAGCCAAGAAGTCAACAGCTGTAAAGATAACATTATTAGTCAAATTACGACACTCATACGCCTCTTGGACCGCTTGCGAAAAGTTTATAGCTCTTCAGCGGCTGCTATATAGAAACTGTTGTTTATATCGAGTGCAGGTGGCTTAGTGCATGCTTAACCTTAGCCGAGTTCTGATAGTTTAATATTTGCAAATTAATTGAAAATTTGAAATTTTTAAAAGCCTTTCTAAATTTTTTTGTATAACAATAATTTTAAAAACTCAAAACTTTAGAGGTATTTCCAACTTTGCATCGAAAGTTTGAAAGTTGAAATAATGCCAAACTAGCATATAACAAATTTTTCTTTTAAAATGGGGAGTATTATGCTACAATCTCTGAATCAGTCATACTGTCGCTCATAAAACGATTGCTTTCTTATATAGTCGATGTTTAGAACTAGTTGAGTATGTTATTCTGGCATATTGAGAACTGTAAGAACACCACCGAAATCTAAATTACGGTCGGTAAAAACTGGTTTGTTGCTAAATGAAAAATGTATAAAAATATATTTTCAATTCGATATTTAAGTTAAGTGAATATTCTTTGTGCATCGCTTGTATAGTTGTAGTCCATTATAGTTCCACGAAGGCGCTGCCAATAGCCTTATCAATCGAGAGATCAAAGATTTGATCGTACTGTCATTCTTGTCAAAAGACACATTTTGTTACGCTTCCTCTCAGTACCCTACGGTTTCTTTGCACGTCGTATTCAACCAGCAGTGGCAATTAGTTTGAGTGGAGACTAATTTAGTGGGAACCGCACACTAAGTAAAACTATTTCCGCGACCATTTTTGTCGTGGCATTGATGTTTCTGTTAGCGAAACACAATTTTCAATTGCAGCGATCGAAGAAGTCTTTCATTGTGATCGAGTTTGCAGAATAAGCCACTTTAGTCGCTCAAGGCCTAAACGAAAAACCGAAGTTATGTTATAATACGAGAAAGCAGCGAAAATGGTACCTCTTAATTAATTAATTAATTGACTGGCACAACAGCCCATGTGGGCTTATGGCTAGCTTTCTCGCATTAACTTGTGTGTGCTTGTTATATTTTTGCACAAGTTAACGGGACCTACTTTACCGTATCCGAACGGGTTTGAGAAGCTTTTCATGGCAAAGAATATTCTCGGAGAATTGCCAATTTATCGCGAGAAGTGGCGCCGCGAAACAAATTTTCTTTTTCTATTAGATGTTACCGGACCGGGTGTTGAACCCAGGTCCTCCGCGTCAGTGACCAAGCACTTAGCCCACTGGTACGGCTTGCGAGCTGAAAATTCAGATATTGCGAAGTAGCGATACAAACGGGCAAAACAGTAGTGCAAGTGGTGCCGGGTTTTCTATTAGAGCCATTAGTGTTAAGCACATTTTAATATACACTTGCGTATTATATGATGCTAATGAGAAATAATGCCACTTGCTTTTCTATTTTCTTTTGCTCACTTATCTCTTTGCCAAGTTTTGCCTTAGCCGAAACTTTTTGACTAATGCTCAAAGTTTCAGCTGGTTGGGTTGGGCAGTTGGCATGCGTGGAAATGAAGCAATTTACTTGACCAGAAAGCCACAAAAACTCTTGACCAGCAAATGCCACAACTAAGCTCCGGTGTTTACAGATAAAGCCTACAGATTTTGTTGTCAGCAAACAAATGAACAAAATATCGGTTTTGACATTTAACTAAATTTCTGCAAAAATTCTAATAGACTAGTAATAACTCCCGATTATCGGGTGTGCCCTATGACATAGCTAAATTAAATTAAAAAAAAAAATGTTCTTAATATTGTTGCCAAAGTTTTCCAAATCTATTCAGCAGGTTTTATCTCGAAAGGAAATAACCCAATACAAAACTTCCGAAATTAAAAACTCTAATATTTTAGAACATTTTCAAACAATCTTCGAGAACTGACGTCTGAAAATTCATGGTGAAATTTTCAAAATGGTGTATCATTCAATATTGTGCACTTCTTAAACCGTCTAGAAAAGCCCATTTTTAGAATAATAGCATGTCTGTCAAATAATAGACCTCGAAATCTTTAAAATGATATATAATTTATCATGCAACTCTCTCTAGATCGTCTGAACTAAGCGCCTGTCTTCAAAAAAATAATAGATACTAAACTGTACTTTAAACAAAAGTAATTGCAATTACGTGTTCTTATTTATAACGAGTGTTTGGGAACGGCGAGAGAGAAAAGACTCTACATGCATGCACTTATTCAATTTATTCTTGTCTACTATTTAAGCTATTTATCTCATTTCGTTTAGTGTTTCAGATAACTTTTTCTAAAATAATCATGTTGGCTTATATATTTTTCGGAAATATGTTTTGAAAATACCGGCTTCAGTTTTTTTTAGTTTTTTTACGAGCTTCTTCTCACGTTCTGATTATGTTTCTATACTTTATAAATTATCCCTGCTGCAATCGATAACCTTTGCTGTATTTTGTGGAAATTCTTTTTCAACACTACTTCCATAAATCAAGTGCGTATTTCAGTTCCAGTTCTGTTTCGATTACAACAAAGACTGACGTGAAAAACACATTCACAGGCACATGCCGGCTGTATCAATAGTAATTCATCAATTTAACAAAGCAATTGTGTTTCTGTTTATGTTGTTTATTTTCTCGTCTCTGTGATTGCATCGGTGTGTGCTTTTGTGCCAAATATCCTCATTGTTTATGTTTTATGGCTTTATTTCTAGACGTTTTTAAGCGTAAACAACACGTTTATACATTTATACAGACAAGTGCGTGTACGTTTGTGTGCTTTTCTACTTATGTGCGTGAATAAACGCAGAAGTAAGAGACATCTAATTTAGTGTGTGTGACATTGGGCTATAAGCTGTCTGTGTGTATGTAACTAAAACGCAGAATGCATACAAATTAATGGCGTTGTGTTGGTTTTTAAATTTAACTTTTATACATGTTAGTGTAAAGTAGCTTTACATAACAAAATATTAGCGGATTTGAATTGAATTTTGTTTGCAATGAAAACCATGGTTCCATTGCAAATGCATAAAAGCAGTTTTGTACTTAATATGGCATAACATGGCGTATGAGTTATAATTACGGCGCTTCTGTAGTTTCCAGCTATGTCAGAACACTGGAAAATTGCACATTTTCTGTTTTTAAGAGAGTCCACATAACTGGGCATATATTTTGAACTTTAATAAAATAAATTATTGTTATCATCATACTATTATATAAAACGCTATTGCGCACGCAATGTTTAGTTTGAGTTACCGTTACTCTGTTAATTTAACATTGAATGTAGCATTGTTTTTGCACAGCATTGTTTTGGGAAACGTTTGATGAGAGTGAGAGAGAATGTTAGCATAGACTTGAAATGTTGTCGTGCTGTTCTCTGCACAACAACAGTAATGCCTTTCATTCCGCTTTCATGTAAAAGGTATTACATTTTTATGGCTTACCGCTATAACTTCTTGCCGTATGGCCACGTTAATTTGACTATTTAGTAATTTTTTCCAGCGAAAGAGAAGTTTGCGAAAAATATAAGATTACAGGGGTAAAAAACCAAACTAATAAAAATAGCCACATTGGCAGTTCTGAATAGTAGCCGTACTCCTGAACATTAAGCAATGTAAATGGCCGGAGATTTTCAGTGTTCGGCTAGATTTCATGGGAATCAAAATAAGTTCAATTATCTAAGCATGTTTTTAATTGAAGTTAAAATTTGAGTAGCTGCATACATATATATGTATGTATGTATATATATAAGTAAATGTAGACGCTCTTTTCAAGAGTAGGCTACGTCTGAAAGTCTTTTTTTTCACAAGACGAGTTTAAGTTATTTTTTTGGTATTTGGTCTGTTAGTGAAATAAATTTTTCTTTCTAACTTTGGATAGGGAATCAAACAAAATGTTAATGACATATATGTACATATTCCCACATAAGTGACTTAATTACAAAGGAATAAAAATACGCCTCATTTTTATATATGTACATATGTAGCAAGAGCAGGTGGGACTGACGTTGTATTAATAACTTTAGAAAGATATTGTAAAAGGATAATAATAAAGGGCAGAATAAAAACAGATAAATCAACGAGAGGAAGAGTAGGACACCTTGATTCAGCCGAACAGTGGGTCAGAGGAAAAGTTGAAATTCTAGAAGGTGGAATACTAAGAATATTTATAGGAATTACGCATGTTTCATGAAAATTGCAACTTTAGAAAAATCTGGAGGGAAATAGATTGGATTAAAATCTTTTTGGAAAACCAGCCTCACATAATTGTTACTTATTATTTTCCACTAAACACCGAATTTTGTGATACTGATAGTAACAATTATATATTTGCTCCCTTATTTATTGCCTCCCGGATCACTACTACTACCTCCTTTAATTATTTATCCGGATTGAATAAGGTAACGCAGTATGTACGTTATCAACCAGCAAAATGAGCTTACTTCCTTTAATTAAAGTTTTGGTTAAAGGTGACAGCAGAGCTGACGGCTTTGTTACGTTCGTTCGGGTAACCAACATTTCTCTGTTTCTCTGAACTTCGAGGATACAGAGTTTAAATATTAACATTTTAAAATATAGTAGGTAATACGGATTTATAAAATTTTGGTTTTAAAATTACAACAAAATTAAGACGACTTCTCCATATCGCCGAAGGAAAAGTAGGAGAGTCGCCACGAAGTGGCGCGATACTGCTGGTTATTATATAAATATCTAATGTGAAGTTTTTCTCCGAACCTACTAAAAAGCGTGATTAATTACGCGGAAGTAGTAATTAAGTAAGTTGCCTTATATTGATCAAATTTGGAATCCAACATGATCTATGAATAGCAAATTCCCTTCAAAGAAACTTTCGGTTTTGCAGAATTTAAGTTTATTATACATCAAAAATTTGTATTAAAATGAGCTAGAAATAGCTATTACGATAGAAATTCCGAATTTTTCTAAAAGCGAAGCAATTATTATTCTTTGCAATTTTAAGGATTTATACATTACTTCTGAAGCTGTCTATAAACTTATTTTATTTGAAGTGCCACATCATTTAAACGCGCTATTTCCATACTTTCAAAGTTGCATAATTTCAAAATATTAAATAAATTGTGAAATTTTGTGAAAATTGCAACCTGAAATGCTGTCAAATGTTCACAGCCTGTCAAATGTGACAGTGGTGAGCTATGTTAATAAACTGCCACTTAAACACTTGACACGGCACTAGACTACAGAGAACTACTGAGCGTATGAGTGACCTGCATAATGAAAATTACATTAGAGTAGGCGGAAGTGCCTCAGAGACTGTGACACTGGCAAACTAGCAAAAACGTATGAATATTTGAATTGCATTTGCATATGGAATATGCAATGTAATGTGTATAAATGGCATGCCATTATGGCGTCAAATGGTAGATTACATGTGGGCGCTCAAAATAAGTGCTTCAAATTTAAATTTGATTTGCTGAACTGCTATACTTTGATGTTGTTATATTTAAATATGCTGGGTTATAAATTAAATTATGTAAGGAGTAGGGAACTAGCCTCCTAGACACTGCAACCTGAAAGTCCCATTGTGGCAGTTCTTCATATATTGAAAGCTTCTCATGCATGCACACCTTTAAGAGGTTTAAAGCAATTTTATATGGACTTCTGTCAACAACGGTAGTAGATATATATTACCAAAATGATGAAGTATAGCTAAACAAATTTAAAATTGCAGCTCATTCCACAGTGCTGAAGCTTTTTCCAATTCCAATTGCCAATTTTGTCTTCAACGTTTAGCAAACGCGTTTTCCTATCAATAGCAAAAGTTCCATTTCCTGCTATTTGAGTTTGTTTGCTTTCGCAGCGAACGCTGAAATCTTTAATTGAAATTCTTGCAATATCGAGCAAGAGTTGCTTGTTACTATCACGAAGGGAAATCGTAATTTCCCCTGATAGTTTTAACTCAATTGGCAACTTCAAATGCTGCACTTGAGCATTCAAGTTCTAGACATGTAGGCAAAGAAACGCACACATGTGCACACACACACACACATACGAGTATATTAGTGATATTCCATAGCAAACACATGCGCTCAGAATGAAAATAGCTTTGCTTTTGGCACGTGATCTTGTATGCTTGTGTGGCTGTATGTGTATATGAATAAATATGCGTGAAAATGTGTGTGCTTGGGTGTATGCGTCTATAGTGACATATAAAGCGTATTTTATGCGCACTTTAGTGCCATTTAATGCCAGCGAAGAAGCGTAATGTGTGTGTGAATGAGCGCGAGTGTATAAGTGATTCTAAGTGTGGGAGTGCTTATATGATAGTGAGCAGGAACTGGCAACTGAGCACTGCCTTAGCGCACTTTTAGTGTAAAAGCTTGTAGCTCAAATTTAGCTGCCGGCAAAGTGCTAAAGTTCGAGCACTTTTAATGGTAGCTTATGTAAGCAGTTGCAATGAAGAATAATGAGTGCTTTAAAGATTTCGTTTGATAGCATGCCAAATTTGGTTATAATTGTCAGATAGTTGCAACTTAGGCACTTATATATATCTCAAGGGAAGGCTTAATAGTTAAAATTTGGTATTTGAAAATAGGTAGGTGATGGAAGAAGTTGTAAGTTGCAACCAAATAAAATAAAACTTTCATATTACTTGAAATTGCAGATATTTGTAATGAAATTTAATTCCGCTAAAAAAGGTAAGGAATTTGGGTTTAATGCCATAAATACTGCAAATATTTGTTTCAGTTTTATTATCAATTGTGATGCAAGTTATTTTAAAAACAACTTTTTCCAAAATATGAACAAACTTTTGTTTGCTTTTAATAAAAAAGAAAACCTTTCGAGTTCTTTTACATGTTCGCTTAATTAAATCAATGAAAGGGGAATGAAAGAAAATGAAGTAGTGACGGTGGATATGAACTTTAAATAACAAAGGTTTACTTGATGCAAGCAAATTTTGTAAGTAATGAGAACAATTGACACTATGACAGTCAAATTTACATACACGCATAAGTTGATTTTGTGTTGCCTCAAACGCTTGGTAATGCTGGAAACTTGCCAAATTTGCATAGACATGCAAGCATATTCATTTATTGCTGCTGCCAGGCACTCTCTTTAAGCTCAGCGCCTAAGAGTATGCTATAAAAAACACACATGCCATTTTTTATGATAATTTTTAGCAACAAATACACACACACTGAGTTGTAAGCCTTTGCATGCATGCAACAAATCAGCGCTTATTAAAGGAAGTGCCAGGTTATGTGTTGCCATAAAGACAGCAGGCGCTGACAATCTCTGTGCCGCTCGAGCAGGCGACAGAGAGCTGAAATATGAAAGTGAAAGCAAGCGAATGGAATGCATAAACCAAGTTCATGTCACATTTTGAGCAGAATTCGCAATGTGCTGGCACATTCTGTAGCTGCATAATATGAGCATGTGTGCGTGAGTGTGCCAAAGCCAGCGCAAAAAGTGGAAAGAGCAAAAGGCCAACAAAGAATATGTCAGTTGTTGCTTTTTACTTGCTGCCGCATGTTGCCCCTATGTCGAGGCACAGCTGTCAAGCTTGTATGCGGTCGGCTGCAACGTGAAGAGCGTTAATTCCACACACACGGCTGCGCAATCGTTGTGCTGCATGTGTGTGTTGCGGCTCATGTGAATAAATGTTAATAAAATGTTACTCATACGTCGAGGTGGATTCAGTTTTGCAAATTGCGCTTGACAAAAAGTGCAGCATATTTGCATTTTAATTATTTATATTATGAAAAAGCATATTTTAATTGTGCAATTTAACATTTTATAAAAATTGCTATGTCATTCTTTTTTTCTCTTTGCAGTTGGGTTTTTGGCGAATTCCTCTGTCGCATGTATCAGTTCGTGCATTCGCTCAGCTACACAGCGTCCATATTCATATTGGTTGTCATCTGCATGGAGCGGTATTTTGCCATTGTGCATCCGATTACGTGCAAGCAGATTTTAACCGCCGCCAGATTGAGGGTAAGTTATGGCCATCATTGGCATTTTGGGCGATGAAATATTTATAAAATATGTGTTGGCGGACAGTTGCTTTAGCAGTTTTTTTGCAGGCATGAATTCTACTGGAATTTTCTGAAATATTGCGATAAATATATATTTATAATATTTGTGTTCAGCAGAGATGCCACATGAATACCGCACATTTTTTGTGCAAGTTAAGCTTGCCGCAAGTAGTGCGGAATTGAGATAAAATATATTATGTGCGTTGGTTGAAGTGATTGCGGGCTTCAAAACTGGATGTCAGCGCTTCACTGAAGCTCGCTAGAAATTATTGAATAAGAAAAGGTTATTGCTTCACCAACTCTTTAATTTATGACACAGCAACTCTGAGGATCCATAAGGTTTATTGCATATTTGGCCAATCAGTGTAAGCGAAATGAGCAAGGTTCAAGTGATCAGTTTCCAGGTCACGCCATTTTGTTGCCAGATATTTATTTTAACAAATCCATAATACTATCAATATTTCACATTTGAATACATGTAAGCTTTTTGTACAAACTATAGTGAACCTCTTTAGCTTTAATTGTCCATTTGCAATATTGTGTCTTTCACTTGTTACTTTCCTTCCACCATTTTTAATTACGTCGTACAATTACCATGGCAGTTGGTAAGTTGTTTTCCAAGTAAAAAAGAAAGCAAAGAAAGCTCAAACTGTTCTTTAAATGTTAGTAGAGCTTAATATAGACAAGAAACCCATACGGCTTAAAGATGAATTCATGAAAGATGAAGAAAGTAAAATCGCTATTTTCTATGAATATATTTATATGCAATTGGTTCGGTTAAGGCTTTAAAATGTTTGTTGCACAGTGTTATTATTTGAAATAGTCATTTATTTAAAGCTTAATTTATTATGTCAATATATTTTATACGGAATTTCTGAATTCATATATTTATAAATAAAATAAATTGAAATAAATTGTTCGACCCACTGAAATGAGTAATAAAAGCAGCACTTAGTCAAAATGTATGGAAATTATCTTTGAAATGACATTTGCATAATTTGTTGTGCTGTGCAAAAAAGTGTTAAATTAGATATGTATATGCATGGCTGCTTTATTTTATTTAAATCTTATTTTAAGTAGTCTAATTTTATATGAGTTCAAAAGAATTTATATCAATTTTGCCAGCTTTCAAACTTTTGTTTATATTATAAATTGCTTGTAATAAATTTTAAAAATTTGCCTGCGATGAGGATCCAAAAATTCAACAAGTCAAAATCAAACAATTTCATTGAGCATTAAATAAGTAGCCAGCTATCAGTGTGGGCCGTAGCCTTGTTTTGGTAAAATCAAAATCATAATAATTAGCATAAATACGCAAACCGAATTGCAGGGGTTTTGAATAATGTACCACTGTAAAAGTAACTTTTGTTAAATTGTTAAAAAAGACGTACAAATTCGAATTTTTTTAAAAATTTTACTTGAAATAAAAAGGATTTTCTCAAAAAATTGCTCACTTAATCCATTGTGAATTAAGTTTTGGATAAGGCTCAGATAGATTAGGTTAGGTTAATCTGGCTGCCTAAGAAGGCCACGCATAGACCCTGTTGGGTCCTTAGCGATACCAGTTCCGTTTAGGAGTTGTCAAAGTAGTGATCTGTCAGAATTTGGGTGTTTTTCACAAATTTCCAAAGAGGCTTAATGCCTAGTTCCGAGATCTGTTCGAGCCCTGAAAGGAATTGCGCTCCTAAACAAGTCAGACGAGTTCTAGCGATGGCGGGGCAGGAACACAGTATATGTGCCAAGGTTTCCCTGCTGCCAGCTTCTTTGAATTTCCTGCAGCTTTCGTCGTTCGTTATACCTATCCTATGTGCATGCGCTGCTACAAGGCAGTGTCCCGTTAGTGCACCTGTGATAGCTCTACATTCTATTCTTGGGAGAGTCAGTATAAACGTAGTATACTTTTCGTCATAGGACTTTAGCATGGTTTTGGAGGTCGCACAGGTGCTTAGGTTATTCCACCTGGCCCTCGTTTTTCTTCTCATGCATTCCTCTATTTGACTGTAGAACGCTTGCAGAGGCAACCTTTATTCGTCGTCTCCTATGTATAACTCATTTATTTCATTCATTTTTCGAAAACTTGTTTCGTTGTCAGAATAATAAAAACTAATGAGATTTCACAAAGTTACAGTTTTTCCTACAAGTGTTTCAATTGAATTTCAGTGGGAACTACTGTACAATATCTTCACTAGGGTCACATTCTTGGTTACAGCTCGGCCGTTCCTGACTGGACATCGCCTCGATGTCTTCTGGGTTTGTGGTTTCGTCTTCTCCTTCTTCGCTATCACAGGCATCTAAATCCGGCGGCATGGCGCACCACGGTTTCATGCGCTCAGATGTATATACGGAACAAAACCGCTTCTGCTTCACCTGCATATCTTTTATGTCTTCGATCAAGTAACGATCCTTGCCCAAAATTTAATCACCACATAGGGACCACGGTACTTTGGATCGAGCTTCCGAGATTCACCAGTCGCTTGAAAATCGTTTTGTATAACGACTAAATCGTCTAGATGATACTCTGCTGGTGTCTTATGTTTTTTCTCGAACCGTTCCTTCCATTTTTCGCGTGTTCCTGTATATTTTGCATCGCTAAGGTGCGTTTATCCACCATGCTGCTGTCATCGTGATCGTCGATTGCTGCTGCTATTAGTTTGTTGCGAATAAGTATCAGTACGCTGCTGATATGCTCATCTGAAAGGCAGACACACTGTTTGGCAATAATATCCACTTCTTCATTACCCTCTATGCCTTTATGCCCTGGTACCCAGTAGATGTGTAGCCTGCGGTTCGCAGCTAACCTTTCTAGTGCCACCCGGCATTGCAGGACATTTTTGGATGATAGACTATGGGATGTTATTATTGCCTTTATAGCTGCCTGACTGTCTATGTAGAAGTTTATCATTGAGTTTATGGTGATGCTAGTGCAAGCCAGTTCCGCAGCTTTCCTGACGGTGAACACCTCGGCTTGAAAAACGGTACAGTGATTGGGTAGACGAAACGATTGCTTGATATCTAGATCGGGGCAGTACACACCAGCTCCGACTCCTTCTATCATTTCAGAGTTATAAGGCTCAGATACAAGTCAATACAAATATTTGTTTGAATTAATAATATTGATTCTACTGTGTTCTACATGCCCTTCAATTTATCTTCATATTTCACTCAATATACATATATGGATGTAGGTAGATATATAAAGTATTGACAGGCACACTATCAAACTATAAACTTTTCTATTTGCGTATGCCAAATTGATATTGAATTCATGGTAACAGTGCAGCTCGTAAAAGTCTACGCCACGAAATTGCACTTTTCTCTCACACGCCAGCATTTTTCAGTGGCCTTTCATGGCCTTCATACAACTACGCATGCCACTTACACATGCAATTAACTTTCTACACAGATACAAGTGCATGTTGTATCTGTGGCCTTTATGCACGAAGCGTAGGTAAAATGTGCATTTGTTTGGTGTTCTAAATTTTGTTTCCACACCCCGCCGAAAATGTTAATTGAATACAAGCTCTCTAAACTGTTTCGAGTTAAGTAAACTTTTTCAGTAGCATCAGAGCACAAGAAATGAAAAATGTCAGCTTTTTTTTATGAAGCCTTTAATACAGACTGAAGAGAAATACAACTCAAACTTAATTACAAGAAAATGGAATATGTTTGGAAATATAGGCATATAATTTTAGATGCAATGAGTCTAAACAGTAGTTAAAGAAGTAAAGTGGAGCAGAAAGAGGTTAGTCAGAAGAAATGAAAAATTAAAAAGTTGTATACATATAAAGTAAAAGAGAAAGATAGAAAGGCAAAAGAGTAAAAGGGTCAAATTTGTATTTAAAGCAGGGTTTTTATACAATAGCAAATACTTTCAGAAATAAAAGGAATGCTGGTACCAACTGGAAGTATATACCATAAAGCTGCTATACCAATAGACTTTTTCGAAACTTTCAGCCACTGCAATAAATGTTAATCTTTAATATCAAATTGAGAAAAATTGACTTTGCTGTGATTTTATCATTGTTTAACTTGGATATTATGCGTTGCTTTTTTGTATAGTCACTTACAGCTGCACTCAGGTATTAATAAAATTTATCATTTACTTACGCCTGCTGTTAATTTTTTTAAAAATTATTTTAACAATAGTTTACAAACATTTTAGTGCCAGTATAATATATTAGCGCAACAGAAAAGTTTCATAGTGTACCTACCACTTTAGTTACAGACGCTCCATTGACTTTTATGAGCACACAAAAAAGACGGCAGCCACAATTTATGAACAGATCGAGTCGAAAATAGATTAAAAGCGGCCACGAAACAAGAATTCAATTCAATTGAAATTGCAGTGTGCAGAGAGTTTTGGCTATGAGAGGTGAGGAGAGGCGTAGCCACTGTGGCGTTGCTTCGTGCCAAATTAATATTTATTGATGAGTGCATAATTGAAATTCGCAAATAAAATTGTAATTTTTGTTTTTGTTGTTAAGTGATTTAATGCTTTGGTAGTGCTGGAAAACGCATTTTCTGCAATAGTTTTGCATTTTCCAGAAGACAAAAAGGCAGACGAAGCAACTTGTAAATTTTATTAATTTAACATTGAAATGGAATTTTTGAAGTGACGTAATTTTCACTTCAGGCCAGATACGATTTGAATGGATTGAACTCGTTTTGGAATCAGTTATGTCAGTCTTTGCAGGGTACAATATGAAACGCAGTCAACAGGTATATTCATTTATTGATTGGCAGTTGAAAGCTCTGCCGAAGCGTTCAAAGTCAAATTTTAATTGAAACTATTGCCTATTCGAAAAATATAATCACATTATTATTTCATGCATTATTTCTTCAATGGCAAAGAATGCCCTAAACAATTTCAATTTTATAAGCTTACACTCATGATAGCAGATTGTAGATAGATAATTTTTTTCGAAAATATGAAATTTTTAAGGAAACAATTTATGTTTGGAGCAACATCTCATTTGTTCCAATGTGCACAAAATTGCATTTCATTCATTTTTTCTTGACATTCATGAAACATAACTTTCTCTGTGCTGAAAATCGGAACTAGGCTAGTTCTTTAAAGAATCAAGGGAAAGCATAACAGCTTGATGATTAATAGGGCTGGGAAGTCGAAATAATATCAATTTGTATCATCGCAATATGTCATTTTATAAAAAAAATAATAGAATATAGTTGCAGATCGCTTTTATAAAGATACTTGTCTGTAAGCGTGTTTTCCGTCTTTATTGCGTTTTTATAAAATATTCACAACTTATTCGGAATTAAAATAAACCTAGCTTGAAGTGCTGTTGTCGGAAGTCCAAAGTCGAGAGAGCGCTTAAAACAGAGTAATTTTACATTAACAAAATTTTTTTGACGTTAATATCTTTTGTGATTAACTGAGATTTCTTTGCGGCGTGACAAAATTTTCTCAAATTGCTTGGGTTTGGCAATTAAATTATTTTGGGGTCATTAATTTTTCTTCGTGGCAAAGCATAGAAACTCTCGTATAATTGAGTGCCACAATGCTCAACCCAAGCCATTAAAGTGCAGTTGTATCAAGTTGCGATTTTTTGCATTATTTGCTTGTGAGTGGGCGTCCTTACTTGCCACATGCTGCTGAGCTGACCATGATGTATGGTAATATAATGGCTAGCTAGTGGAAAATATGTGGGTGTGTATCCTTGGACACACTCAGGAGCGCATATTACAAAAAGTAGGGCTTCCAAGTGAAATGTGTGAGCTTTTGCTTGAGGGGGCGTGCTTTCAGTGGCACGTTCTTTCGTTAATTTGCTGCTAATGTACCTAGTTAGTCTCTTTATGTAATTACCACATTTTTGGCGTAAATTACGCTGAAATAATGCATTGCTTTGCAAGGAATTAGGAAAGGAAAGGCGAATTGCATGTTTTTTGTGATTTCAGAAATTCTTTATATTTTTGTTTACCGTTGTTGGTATTGTGAGGTGTCTTTTGTTCGGCTTCTTTAAAAGCAATAAAAAGTTATCTATACCTTGGATAATTGAAATATTTCATTTGCGCTTTGCCAGAATTCCTTGAAGCATTGAAGCCCAAGCTGTCATTTTCAGCTTTTCAATACCTAGATCTGTTAAATTTTCCATCCATGAGTGAGCCTTCTCAATCAATCCAATTGTTGGCCGACTCCATTGAACTGATTTGTGCAATTCAAGCATTATTTTTTTGTATTGTATATCACCATTTTAATTTCCTCCCTTCCCTTTACTTATGCGCTACAAAATAACTTAATTAAAAATTGCTTGCTGTTTGTTGTTGTTTGTCTGATTTTGGCTGGCTGACTCGCTGCTGGCAATTTTTTGCCACTTTTTCATGAGTGTTGCGCTGTTAATTACATTTCCAGCGTCTGCAATCAGTATTGGCGCTTGCAAGTAAATTAATCATGGTTGCATTCATTTCAGCATACAAAGTGATATTTTAAACTGCTGAAAAATATTTTTCAACTGCATGCTATAGCATTTTCTTCGGTCGTCAAAAAGTGTAGAGTATTCAAAGAATAAAAATTCGTGGAATTTTAATCAAGTTGTTTCTTTGTGCTATGCATGATGTTAGGTGTCATAGAGCTTAACAACTTAAAATTAGCAGCTAGTCAAATTGGCATTAAAAACTGAACAAAAATTTAAAATGTTTATAATAAGTAATTAAAAAATAGAATTTAAAAGCTCAGTTTAAATATATTAATGAGCTGCTGTGCGTATGATATTCACATATGATATGTAGGAACCATTTTGATGGTGGCTAAGCGCTGAAGAGCTGCAACAATTCGTTCCCTTTTGTTTTTCTTCTAACTGTAATTTTCAAGAAAGAATTTTTATTCCCTTCTTTTACGTTTCCCATTCTTCTTCGCTTGCTCCTGATCCACTTTCAGTACACACGTTTCCAGTTGTCATATTTTGGCATTAGTCGCTTTTGTTTTCAACTGCCCAATCATTTCAACATCAGCAATTGACCGCGACCACAATCTAGAATTATATTGTGTGAAGAACTTTTGTTAAATCATGAATTCAAATTTTCAAATTAAAAGTTAACTCTCGCGCATTACTACTGAGACCCCTTTCGTTGATAAATTTTTTTTCAGCCAGATAGGATACAATGCATAAATTCGTTTTACACATATTATGTTTATATAGCAAATTAAAAAATAAAAGCTCTCTGTCTTCTTGCAAATTTCTCAATTTCTGAAAATTTTTCTTATGCTCATATTCTTTTATTAAAAACTTTTTCTTATATCGCTCGCTAATTGCAAGCAATTTGCGCTTAAATGAGCAGTAAAACTACGCATAATTTAAATCAATGTTTCATGATTGCTTTTTTTTTTACAATTACGCAACAGAAGTAATCAGCCCAGGGCAACAGAAAAGCGCTCAGGCGTGCTTAATACTTTTATGCATTTGAGCAGTACGAAATTCTGAATTAATTTGAGCATGACGACAACCTTGATTGCACACAGCTAATTATGTTAATTGCACCTGTGAAGGAAATTAAGGAATTTAAGGCAATTCTCAAAAGGAAAAACCGGCTGTGAAGGTAGCAATCAATAGCAAATGTTTAATATTATTTGTTGAATTGAAAATTTTAGTCTTCAAATTGAAAATTAAAATTTGAACTACAGACTTTCACTTTTGATGCAACGAGCTTTAAAGTTGCTCAAACGTAAACAGCTGCTCTGGTAGTAAAAGCTTGAGTATTAGAAAAATATATATATTTATTGTGTTCAGATGCAGACAACGAAATGTTCTACTTTGAATATGGATCCATTGAAAGAGCACAGGCTTAAATTTTTCTCACTTTTCAATATTTACACGTCTAAATTTAATGTACAAAAAAATGCAACTATGTGCGAATATTGAAAGTGTAAAAATGCCAGTGTGTTTCATTTATTTTAATATGAAAGTATAAAATTTTATTGAGACTTTAATCTGGCATTCGTGCGCACGTAGCTACCGGATGCAGGAGATATGACTGCTCTTCACGCTGCTTATTCACTGACTTTCTCTTTTTCCAACTTGTGACAAGTGCTTAATTTTATTGAAAAATTATACCTTACAAAATATTTGACCAATTTTTTTTTACATGTGACAAAGTTTCAATATCCAATATGCTCTTCATATATGTAATTTCAAGGTAAATATAATGCTTCTCTGCTACATAAGCTGCTATTATTTTGCGCACAATTGTTATTTAGCACCAATGTTTTTCTGCTTTGTTTTCTGTTAAAACAAAGAGCATATATTTTTATGGCATAAAGATTTTTTTTATTAATATTTCCTTTCAATTAGCCGCATGGAGTCAGTGGCCAAAGTGAACAACATATTTCCAATGACTGTGCGAAATTGCCATGATTGCCAATAAGCCATAAAAATGCGCACGTGCGAAACTTGCAAATTTTTGCAGCATTTTCGCTGGTATACAAATTTCAGACTAGCATTCATATAAACAGACGCTTGTATGTAAAGGTATATACCAGGTCCCCCCATTCATGATTTGGCTTTTCTTTGTTTTCCTTTACAGATGGTCATACTGACTGTTTGGATAACGTCGGCCGTTTACTCTACGCCCAAATTCGTTTTTAGCAAAACAATCAAAAATATACACACGGAGGATGGGCAGGAGGAGGAGATCTGTGTGCTGGATCGTAAAATGTACAACTCCAAGCTGTTGGATATGATTAATTTTGGGCTGTTGTATGTGATACCGCTGTTAGTGATGACGGTGAGTATGGTTGGATGAAGTGGGAATGGGCGTATGAGTTGACTGTATATAACGGTACAATACCGTAAACCATGAGTGATAAACACATTTTAATCATACCAATTAGGAGCAACAGAATAGAATAAAAATGATAAACAATTTGCATTTCTTACATTGGCGTCTTTTATCGAATGCGATATGCCAGAATTTGATCGCCAGCATTGTTTAAAACTTTCCATCTCTAACATGGACTAACAAAAACCAAAAGTTGAAAATATTTATTTATTTAACACGTTTTATAAAGTACATTTTTCATTGCCCTAAATTTCCAGTCAATGATTAAGTTCGAGTAAAGCTTTACAGAATCTTCTCAAATAACTAGTCTTAAATTTTCATTAATCAATATGCATATTGCATCAATATTAAGCCTACATAAGTTAGCTAGAGTCGTAGGATTTGGGCGCCTAGTACCTTACGCCTGTAAAATAAACCTTCAAAAAGGCTAGAATTATTTTGATAGGTGAGTCCTTCAAATGACATCGCTACAGAAAAGCCTTTTCAATGAGTGTCTCTTTGGGCAACTTGATGCGAAGCATTTGCAGTGAAGATATATGAAGGATTTGTCGTCCTTTGGACATAAGCATACATCCTTCGTGGATGTGAATAAATAATTTGTCAACTTATTAGCTTGGCTGGACAAGAGTTTCAGCAAAAAGTTGTAGCTGAAAACATTTGTTAATTTCTCCAGTGCATAATTTGTTCATTTTCACTTTTAAATTTGTTACACCTTTTTCTCTTTTTTGTTTCGTAATTGGCAATTGCAGGTGCTGTACAGCAAAATAGCCATCGCCCTTTGGCGCAGCTCGCGCGGTCTTACGCATCACATTGCGCAACAGCAGGAGAACAGCATGGGCCTGCACAACAGCATGTACCATCACCATCATCATCATCACCACCAGCAGCACCAACATCAACACCAGCCGGCGCAGCACAGTGCTCAGCTGCAGCCGCAGTCACAGCAGACGCAGCAGCAGCAGCCCTCGCCGGGCACACCCATTTCCGGCAGCTCCTCTGTGGGCGGCGTTGCTGTTGCCGTTGCAGGTGGCGCAGTAGCTGGTGGCATTGGTGGATTGTTGTCCCGCAAGCAGAGCAACAAATACGAGAAGCAGCGCGGCGTCGGCATCACCGAAAGTCAGGTGAGTGTGGCATGGTTCAGTGGCCAGCAATGTGCGCCACAAACAGAGCAATTGCTGCAATTCCGTGTTGGAGTTTCCTTGCTGTTGTTCGCACCTGTGCACGGTTGGTTTTGATAGCTTTAAATATTTATGTGCTTGCGGTAGTCAAAGTTTTATTGTTTGCAAATTCCGAAAATTTTTCTTTTTCTTTAGCAACAGCGCATTTATGCGATTCGCCGAACAATGGCAGCAAAATTCCAAAATATGTTTGCTGATTCATAAAAGCATTTAATTTAGTTGAATTTTATCCTAAATATACGTATTTAGTTATTTCAAGTATTGGTCGAAGGTATCTGCCCTCATGGCAGCTTGTATCTTGTTCAATTACTTAGCTTCTGCGGTTTTGACGTAATCAAAACACTGTAACCACTATTTCACCATTCACTATTCACTATTTCATCTAGAATTCTTTTCTTCATATTTCAGTCGTGATTCTTTATTGTACTTCTTGCCTTCAGCTTTCTGTCATTATTAAACTGCGAAAATCCCTTCGAATTCGATATCACTACTCTTCTTTGCTTTCACACTTATAGTGGACATTTTTTCATAGTTCAGGCTTGACTCGAAATAATGTACTTAATTTGTTCACACAATCGTTAAATTGTATAACCTTCTTATTCTATAAAATTTATTTATATACTTATGACGCTATTCAGAACCTCGCAGGCCAGATTGAAAACATGCTGTGAAACAAAGAATACGCAATTGGTTTATTTCTGAATTCCGAAGAGTTCTTGCATATTCAACTTTCATAGAGTTCTTTCGTGGTATTGAATATGCAAAAGAAGTTGGTGATGAAACAACATACAACTTGTTTCAAAATGTATTCAAAATCAGAAATATGAACACATATCCGAGTACTAAAAAGCTTACGGGTTTGGCTGCAAAAGGCTGTCCAAAGCAGGGAAGTTTTCTACCCACTGTTTTGCTCTTTTGCCTTAGATGAGCTGCTCAACTTGCTCAGCTTTAACAGCTTTGATATGTAGTAAAAGAAACAAGAGAAGAAAAGAAAAGTAGCGCTCCTTTTCGATAGCTCTATGACATAATTTAAAGATGACAAGACTCGCATATTTACCGGTCCCCCGATAACGGCTTGTTATTGACCAATTAAAATTTGAAGCATATTCATTACATTGCCTGCAATCTCAAACAATCTCATCAACCATCTCGTATTTATAATATTTTACGGAGTGGAGGAAGAAGACATTGTTAAGCTCAAAGTATTCTCTGAGTAACAATAACAAAATAAGTATCATAGCGTACCACCCTACATCCGCCTACGAACATCTTCCTTCAATCAGTTTCTCGTTATTCCACCATGCTTAGCAACTATCCATGACAAATGTTTGACCCATTTATTTAGACATGCTCCATTGTGATGCAATTTTTTTGTTTGCCAGATTGATTGCACGAACTCTGCATTAATGCTCATTTATTTAATTTATTTCTTTTTACCGCACTATAAGCCTTCAGCTCTTGTCCCACGCAATTCGTGCCTCAATATTTCTTCGGATTATATTCTCATCACAGTCTGTATGTTTATTTGCCGTTTATGCATTTATCCTATATATAACTGATTCATTCGTTGGTTTCGTTCATGCAAAAAATGTTGCTTGAGCACGCATCCTTTTTTGCACTAAACAAAATTTATTCGCCATTTTTTGCACAATTGAAACCAAGGGCAGTTGCTGTATCACTTCCGGTAGCGATCGAAAGTGTATCTAACGCAACCGCTGTGGCTAAATCGCCTTTAATAATTAAAAGAAACTGCGGCATTGCAAGCTCTGTGTTTGAGTAGTCCTACCCAATAAACAATTTAGAAAATGAGATTTAAAATTAAAATTTTCTTAAATATTTTCATGGAAGCTTGTGGCTTAATGGATACAGCTCGTTCTCCAAAGCAAAAGATGCCTGCTTCGAAGCCGGTGCGGCTCAATTCAATGCCTAGTTTCAGTTTTTTTCCCATATTTGAAAGAATTGCTAAAAATATATTTACGAAAAATATTTGAAAACTATTTCATACCTACAGTTGAAAGTAATTTTATTCAAGAATACAATTTCGCTTTTTTCAATGAAATTTTAAACATTTCGTAATAAATTGAAATTTTATTCTGAAGCAAAAATTTACTAGAAGCAGCTACAAAACATATTGATTTAAAATGAACTTGTTTGTTGGGTATAATATGCGTATATATGCACTCCGATATATGTATGTATGTATGTGTGTGTCTGGCAATAACAAAAGTAAAAATTGTGGCAGAAAATGGCTAAAATCGCTTATGCAGCGCACGGATACGGAAACGAGACAGATACCGCTATACAACATTCGCATGTGCATGCGCGTCTATTGGCATTGGAGGAACAATAAGTGGGTGGTAGAATAGATGACAGAAGGGCAGAGGATACAAGAGAAAAATGGCAAGATGGCAAATTTTAAGATAGAGAATGTAAGTGGTGGGAAGGGGATAGCATAGTGGAGCATAGAAGTAGATACTAGCGCATGAGGTCGAAGCAAGGCTTGGACGGTGAGTTTATGACAAAACTTTAATAAAGTTTTAAACGAGAAACTTTATTCCAGATGGCAGAAGTTGTTACAAATAAATAATTAAGAGTTAGGCAGCATTGCAAGTTGAAACATTGCATTATAGCCGAGCTATCCCCAAAGGGTTATGATAGTTATTACTTGACTTGAAGCCCAAGAAATAAGACTTAGTTTATGCAAAAAATTCAATTCACAAAGTTCTTCCAACTTCTGACATTGCGTGACAGCTGAGAGCGGTGTTTCGTTCAAACATTTCATAGAACTTGAAACAGTTTAATAAGGACACTATCCAGCTCTTGTCGTGCCAAATAGAAAACAGCTAGAAGATAAAAGAGGATTCAATAGTCTTGTTCTTTTCTTACACTCTCTAAGAGCCATTTCACAGTTATTCGAAGCCATAAATTGGTTGTAAAAAAATTTCAAGAACTGTCCCGATTTCAATAAAATTGCGTGCGCTTTTAAAATTTGTTTGCAGAGCTATAAATTTGAATCGGAATACTGCTGAATAGTTTCTAAGTAAGCAAGCCGAGACACAATTTTAAAGTGCTTATTTAACTTAAATTTAAATTAAGTATAAAGCTAATACAACTCCATTCAATAGTAGGGACAGAAACAGAAATTTTTTAAATATTTGCAAGATGTAGCAAAGGAAATGATATGAGCAGATATTGGCAATTTCAAAAAGTTCTAAAATTTTTATTAAAAATCTTGAATTTTGTATATTTAAATTTATTGCATTATCATTCAAGCAATGAAAGAATATCTTAATATGCTCATAAAATTACGTTTTAACATCACTTCTAAACATAAATTATTTTCTGAGATTATAAGATATTCTCAGGTATCTTTGCATTACTTCGATAAGAAATTTTCTAAAAAAATCTTTATAATGTTAGTTGAGGTATATTTCATTTTAAATTACATACAAATTCTATGCATTTTTGAAATATTGCTTTTGCCAAAAATCATTAAACTGCCACCCAAGTTTTTGTAGCAACATTTCTACACCTTTTCTTCTTTTAGAAATGTAGAAAAGTACAATTTAGAAACTCATTCCAACTCCATTCCGTTTGTTCTTTCCTATGGGAACACACAATTTGTGTGCATTTTCCAGCGTTGACAGCGCTGTATTTCCATTGTATGTAGTACCTGCCAGACACTTTACTAGTGTTGCTTCTGTCTGACATATTACCAACGACACTGCCAGTGGACAGTGTCCAATTCACTTTAGAACTTCTTGATTCGTTATTGTTCTTGATTCGCAATTCGGAGCAGAGACTGCAAAAATTGCTGAAAGTGCTGCTGCTGAACTTTTCATCCTACCATTTCGTTCTATCGCTTTTCGTGCCGCCTCAGTGCAGCGCGTGACGCTTGACCGCTTGGCCACTTTGCTCTGGTCTCGAGACATGACTTGCCTGCTGTCATGGCCGCCGCACACTGCAGGCAAATGTTTTGTTACTATGCAACCCAACAGTAGTTCGATGAGTGCATGACCTTGTTGATTGATGAAATTTGGCATGAAAAGTTGCCTTACGATGTAATGCAGTTGGTAATGCTAAGAAAACAAGTGATCTTCTATGAGTGTGATCTTCTATAGACCTTCAATATGCATTCAGATCTTAACTTTGGAAAATGATGCGGTTTATAATCTGAAAAATTTGCTCATTGAAAGCAATAATTTCTGCATTACTCGGTAATGACAGCTGCTTACCATTTTGTAGGTCTGCGTGTTGCGCCTTAAAAATTATTGATCAAAGCTGCGCCTATTTCATTGGACTTTCATTATTACCACGTTTACCAGATTTTCTTCTTTATGGTGCTTATGCCATTTTTTCGCTTTTTATTTCGATTAGCACTTGTCCCTTTTTTCCTGCTGGGTAGAAGCACTTTTCTATTTCATGTCCTCTCAACGCTCGGCAAATCCCCTGTACAGCACTTGAAACTTGGCAATTTTGTTTATATATATTTCGAAATATGTGAGTGTGTGTGTGTGTCTGCATGAGTGGGTGACTTTTTCTCATTGCCACAAACTCACGACTTTTGCGCCATATACTCCATCGTATTGCCATCCGCATTCGCGTGTGACTTAATTTGCTGCGCTTTGTTGCTTTTTTCCATCTATTTTTTCTCGACTGTAGCTTTTCTTTGTTGTTCTCTTTTATTGGCACTTCTTTAATGGTGTCAGAACTAATAAACTTACAAAATAAATTGTTATTGCACACGTTATGCTGTTAGCTGAATAATAGAGCGCTTATTATTTGGGCAATGAAGGCGCTTTGGTATATGATAGAAAGTTGAGTAGGTACTTTTAGCTTTTAGCTGTGCTTTCAAGACTTTTGATTGCTTGGTTATGCTTGGCTGTGGTTGATTCATTTCATTATATGCTGCGCTGAGTGCAGGACTCATACTTTTAAAATAAGATAATGAAATAGCGAATCTTTACACTTGTATTAATCATTCACCATAAATTTTGAAAAAATTGTAATGTAAGCTTATAAGTCTTATTGTTGTAGAATATAAAAGACTGAAAGGCTAAAAGGATAAACTACCAAACCATTTAAAAAAATTATTTTGATCATCAAACTAAAAATTTTGTTAAAATTATTAGAAAATAATGTCATAGCGATGCACTGGATTTCCATACGCTCGCCACAAGAAAATTCAAGAGGTCTTAAGATACGGGATTGCCTTGTCTGAAGCCTCTCATGGTATAAAAAGTTTCAGAGAGTTCCCTTCGGAAACTTCGTATGTTGTTCAACGTCATACTCCAGAGCTTAATTTCGACCAAGGTGGTTGTCGATTTGGTGTTCGTGGGCCTTCTGCAGGATTTGGCTTAATGTGTAGATCTCTTCGATTTGGAACTATGCAGGTCTATGGCCGCACTGATAAGCTGCAGTACTTGTGTATTTTTGAGCTCTCAAAAAACAATCTAAGAAAAAAAGAAAGAATAATTCGCACCCAGAAAAATTTTACTATTTATAGTTATGATTTTATAGTTATGATGAACAAAACTGTCAACGCTGGCTTGATATTAACTACTATATTTTTTCACTGAATTTAGAATTTAAAAAATGGGGAGAATTAGAGGGTCGCTTTGCTAGAGTATATCTAGCTCATAAGACAAAAAGAAAAATTGTTCTGAAAGCATTATTTAGCGCATAAAAGGCATTTTCTTAAATTGCATATAAAACAGCCAAGCAGGAAGAAACGAAATTTTTCTTTTCCCCCTTCCTAATAGCTGACAAGTAATTCAGATGCATATAAAAAATCATCTAATATCATAGGTTGCCTGCTGTGAGCAGTCATAAGCTTTAAGTTCTGCTTCCTTATCTAAAAGCATCAAATTTAATATGCCTTAAAGCAACAAAAAGTTGCCCGCACCAATCTATATATATAAAAATGGTGTGAAAAATGTATAGTAATTCATCAATTGAGAACGGCTGGGCCGATTTGGCTCAATTTTTTTTTCATTTGTTCGTAATTGCCAGCAGAAGGTTTTTACGAAAGAAAATTTTGGGAAAATCCTCCGGAAAATTCGGAAAATTGGAAAAATCGAAAATTGAGTTTTTGTATGGAGTTTTGTGTGTAATTGTTCCTAAATGGCTTTCCAAATAGAAAAATAGAAAGTTATTGGTGAAAATTGGAAAATCTCTCCGGAAAAGTGTGAAAATTGGAAACATTGAAAATTGAGTTTTTGTATGGAACTTCGTGTGTAATTGTTCCTAAATGGCTTTCCAAATGAAAAAATAGAAAGTTATTGGTGTAAAACATGGAAAATTGCGGAAAATGCGAAATGCGGAAATTTGGGAAAATCGAAAATTGATTTTTTGTATGAAATTTTGTGTGCAATTATTCTTTAGTGCCTTTACAAATGAAAAAATAGAAAGTTCTCAGTGTAACGAAACGTCTTAAAAAACAACCGCTGTAATACATCTCATTGGCTTCAATGCCAAAATCCGATAGATGGCGTTATACATTGACTTAGACTGTGCTCAATTTGACAGGTGTAATTTTCGCATTGTCATTTTCTACACTAAAGGTGCTATTTTTCTTGACGCAATTTATTCGAGTTTTGTGTATTATTTAACTGATTCCGGATTATCGTAAATCACGCATTATATCCATATACGGTAAAAGCATTACAATCAATTGAAATTCCGTGCAATATTTATCAAAACATTCATTCTTTGTCATTCAAGTTTGTGCTGAAAAAGTGAGTTTATCTAATTGGATTGCGAGCATTCATACAGAAACATTTATTCCGTAAGTTTGTTTCTTCAAACATAATTCTTTTGAATTGGATTAGTGAAAAACGACTTTATTATTTTTTAGTGAGAGTTATTTGCTTCACTAATGCCTCCTATTAGACGATCAAACTTTGGACGACGTACACGTCGTGCAATTATTAGTCAGAATGTCCGTGACAATCAAACAGAAGAGGAACGTACACAAGAAAATGAATGGAGACGAGCCCATATTGCACAGCTTCGCGCTGCACAATCACCACCTCAAATTCGACAAAACAATACTAGAAGAAGAGCAGTCGAAAATGTTGACTTGAATCGGGCTGCTTTTGGATACGATTCTGCAATCGCCTATAAAGACCTTCGCTGCGTTGATATCGGTTCATTGTCTGTCGTTTGCCAGCATTGCAATGCATTGAAGTTTCGATCGGAAACCCCCGGCTTATGCTGCGCTGGTGGCAAGGTGAAATTGGCTGTTTTGCCTCCTCCGCCAGAGCCATTGTATTCGCTTCTCTATGGAAATACAATTCAATCAAAACATTTCTTAGCGAATACACAAAAATATAATGGATGCTTTCAAATGACGTCATTTGGAGCCGAAGTTGTTGATCAACCCGGCTATAATCCGAGTTATAAGGTAATGGCGTCTCATTATTATCAAAATCATCAATTCTTCTCATTCCTTTCGTAATTGATTCCAAATATTCAGATTCAAGGTCAAATTCATCATCGAGCGGGCGCTTTGTTACCACCACCAAACGAAGATCATAAGTTTCTTCAGATCTATTTCGTTGGTGATTCGGCAATTGAACTAGATCAGCGTTGTGCAATTTTTACTGCAACTAAACGTGAAATTATTGAACAATTGCAAAATCTTCTGCATGAGCATAATGAGTTGGTTAGATTGTTCAAAACCGCATTGGAGACAATGCATTCTGACGACCACAAAATTATTATCAGAGCAGACAAAAGACCCTCTGGAGGCCATGCAAGGCAATTCAATGCTCCCACTATCAATGAAGTCGCAGTTGTGATTGTTGGAGAGAATGTGGAATCACGCGATATTGTTCTCAAGCGTCGAGATGGTGGACAATTGCAGCGCGTGTACGAGACTCATCGGTCATACGATGCTCTTCAATACCCTTTGATGTTCTGCGGTGGAGAGGATGGCTATCACTTCAATATAAAAATGGTCAATCCAACGACAGGTCCGTTCACAAGTCATTAATTCTTTCTTATTCCACAACTTAGTTACAATTCATATTTCAGGAGAAGAAACGAATAAGAAGGTCAGCTCCATGAATTTTTATGCGTTCCGATTTATGATTCGGGAAGAAATGGACAATCATCTGTTGCGATATGGCCGGTTATTTCAACAGTTCTCCGTCGACATGTACGTCAAGGTCGAAACAGAGCGTCTCAATTTCCTTCGTTATAATCAGTCAAAGTTACGATCAGACGAGTATATTCACTTGCGTGACGCCATCCCTACTGAAGGAGATGCGACCAACATCGGTATTTTGACCATTCTCCCAGCTACTTATGTTGGAAGCCCGCGCCATATGCATGAGTACGCTCAGGACGCGATGACGTACGTGCGAAATTACGGTCGACCGGATTTATTCATAACGTTTACATGCAATCCCAAATGGCCTGAAATTACGAATCTGTTGCTGACAGGACAAACATCCAGCGACCGACACGACCTCATTGCACGAGTATTCAAGCAAAAGCTCAGAGTCCTCATGGATTTCATCGTTAAGCAAAAAGTTTTTGGCGTAGTTCGTTGTTGGATGTACTCAGTCGAATGGCAGAAGCGTGGATTACCACATGCACACATTCTGCTTTGGATGTTCGACAAGATCCGACCAGATCATATTGATTCGATAATTTCTGCCGAAATACCAGACCCGGAAACTGATCCAGAGCTTCATTCCGTTGTGACAACGAATATGATCCATGGTCCTTGCGGAGTCCACAACTCAGCCTCACCGTGCATGGAAAACGGAAAATGCACAAAGCGTTTTCCCCGTCCCTTGGTAGCTGACACAATCAGTGGAATGGACGGATATCCGTTGTATCGACGTCGTTCTCCAAGTGACAATGGCAGATCAATCGTGATGAAGGTGAAAGGAAACGATGTCGTCGTCGATAACCGATGGATCGTTCCATATTGTCCGCTTTTGTCTAAAACATTCTCAACGCACTGCAATGTTGAGTACTGCAACTCCATCAAATCCATAAAATACGTTTGCAAATATGTGAACAAAGGGAGCGACATGGCGGTCTTTGGTATTGCCGATCCAAATGCAAACGACGAGGTGACGAAATTCCAACTTGGACGTTACGTGAGTTGCAACGAGGCAATTTGACGGCTGTTTTCATTTCCGATACACGAACGTCACCCGACTGTCGTACATTTGGCAGTTCACTTGGAGAACGGCCAGCGTGTCTACTTTACAGAAGCAAATGCAGCGCTAAGAGCAGAACGACCACCAGCGACAACATTGACAAGTTTCTTTTCGACATGCCAAAGCGATCAATTCGCAAGGACTTTACTATATTCAGAAATGCCACGCTATTATACATGGAACGCTGCATCGAAGAAATTCCAACTCCGCAAAAAAGGTGATACTGTTGCTGGTGTCTATTCGACTGATGCCCTCGGACGAATATACACAGTTCATCCACGACAAGACGAATGCTTCTATCTTCGCTTGCTTTTAGTGAACATTAAAGGCCCCACATCCTTCGATTCCCTTCGTACTGTAGATGGTGTGCTGTGCGCCACTTTTCGGGAGGCTTGCCAACGTTTGAATTTGCTCGAAAACGATTCACATTGGGACTTAACGCTCGCCGATGCAATTGTTTCTGCGCCAGCGAATCAAATTCGTACATTGTTTGCGATCATCATAGCCACATGTCATCCATCGAACCCAACCGCATTGTTTCACAAATACAAGGACGATATGGCTGACGACATTTTGCACAGAGTTCGCACGGCAACTTTGAATTTCGATCTTGAAATTAACGAAGAGATACGCAACGAAGTTTTAGTTCTGGTCGAAGACATGTGCTTGCTCATGTGCGGCAGTCTGCTGTCGACATTAGGATTGCCAGCGCCCAATCGTTCGATCCACGATGCATTCAATTCAGAATTGCAACGGGAGCAAGCCTATGATCGAAATGAGCTGGCCGAAAGAGTCCGAACAAATGTGGCACTTTTGAATCCCGAGCAGAAGAACGTGTACGATTCGCTGATGAAGGTTGTTGACGATGAAACGGGAGGCATTTACTTTCTCGATGCTCCCGGTGGGACAGGCAAGACATTCGTCATTTCGTTAATTCTGGCAACAATTCGGTCAAGATCACAAATTGCGTTGGCTGTTGCATCTTCTGGAATTGCTGCTACATTGCTGGAAGGCGGTCGAACTGCACATTCCGCTTTGAAGCTGCCGATGAATCTTCTCACAGTTGACAAGCCAACGTGCACAATAACCAAGAATTCGGCGACAGGCAAATTGATGAGAGAATGCAAAATCATCATTTGGGATGAATGCACGATGGCGCATAAACGAGCTTTGGAGGCAGTTGACCGAACAATGAAGGATTTACGAGGTGATTTAAGACGATTTGGTGGAGCTTTGATATTGCTCTCCGGAGATTTTCGCCAAACACTTCCCGTCATACCGAAATCTTCTGCTGCCGATGAACTAAACGCGTGCTTGAAATCGTCGTATTTGTGGCGACATGTCCAGAAGTTGCAATTGACCACAAACATGAGAGTCGCGTTGCAGAACGACCCATCGGCTGCTGAATTTTCGAGACAACTGCTGGAGCTTGGCAACGGCCAAATTCCTGTTGATGTATCGACTGGATTGATATCGTTCCCTGAAAATTTTTGTGAATTCACATCGTCTAAGGAGGAACTCATCAGCAAAGTGTTCCCCGGCATTGCACAAAATTACAAAAATCTCGATTGGATTGGTGAACGGGCAATACTAGCAGCAAAGAATAAGGACGTCGAAAGCTTAAACTTAATTATTCAAAGTCAAATCCCAGGACAACTGCATACCTACAAATCTGTTGACTGTGTGACTGACGAAAATGAAGCGACCAACTACCCGACGGAATTTTTGAACTCGCTTGATGTACCAGGAACTCCACCACATAATTTACAGCTGAAGGTGGGATCGGCCATAATCATGTTGCGGAATCTCAATCCTCCAAAATTGTGCAACGGCACGCGGTTGTCCGTCAAAAAGCTAATGAACAATGTGATTCAGGCGACAATCATCAAGGGCAAATTCAAAGGAGAGGAAGTCCTTATCCCACGAATTCCCATTATTCCGACTGACCTTCCATTTCAATTCAAGCGGATTCAGTTCCCCGTTCGATTGGCATTTACGATGACAATTAATAAATCACAAGGCCAATCACTAGAAGTCTGTGGGATTAATCTCGAATTTCCCTGTTTTTCACACGGTCAACTGTACGTTGCATGTTCGCGTGTTGGGAAACCGTCTTCGTTATTTGTTTTTGCGCCGGAAAACAAATCAAAAAACATTGTTCATCAAATCGCTCTCTACTGATTCAATTCAAATAAATAACATTGAAAATTAAAATATTTGTGTTGTTTTATTACTCTAGAGTTTGTCCGAAGGCTTAAAATTGGGGCGAGGCGAAGTTCGCCGGGTCCGCTATTTGGTATATCGGTTCAGTGCACATATCATTCTTCTTCGAAATATCCATCCCCCACGACTTTACAGCGAAACCAGACTTTCAGTGAAAATAACATTTGAAGGCAAAACAACGTTTGCCGGGTCAGCTAGTACAATATAAATGTTATAAATAACAAGCACGCCATGCTCTATAAAATTTGGTTTGGCAACTCTCGGTAAAAAAAAGCACGAATTCACGAGCGTGAAAATGTGTGAAAATGAAGCTAAGCGGAAGAGATTATTTGGCCACAAAGGCCAACACTAAGGCATGTAGCATGAATACCTACACACACAAATACACAGGCACATATATGTACATACATATATGCACAGAAACACAATGCCTGTTCTCGATGGCAGACAGCGCTAAGATGCACAGCTTCCTTTCCTTCATTGTTAGCCGATTTTCATTTGACCACAAAACTGGCACACACAGACTAAAACTGCTTGCGTTTGTGGTGGTGCTTGAGAATGTGTGCTTGTAGTAGTGCGCGTATAATTTTATGGCATTCAAATATTGGTGTGGTTCCACTTGAATGCGCCACTTCAGGCTATATCACATAGAAACACATACCGTTAAGAGCTACACGCGCGCGCTTCCACATAGACACATACACATACAGATAACAGGAAGATGAGTCGAATATAATAATATGTAATAAAATCATTTACGCATCATTTTCACATGTAAATGTGTCAGTGTACTTGAGTATGCATGTGTAGGGACTACCTTCTTAAGTGTTGCTCATTTTCTTGGAAATTAATTTAATGTGGCTTAGCTACGACAAATTTCAATGCATGCTTATTAACTTTGCTGTTCCTGAGAAGTACATTGTAAGTGAAACTCAATATTTCTAAATTGGGAGTCCTTACATTATTCTTCGAGAAAAGCTATTAGCTGTTATATGAGAACATAATTTTTCAAACCGAAATTCAGCTAACGGCAGATCAAAATGTATACAAAATCAATAAATTTTTTTTCATTGCCAAATTTTTCCTTAGAATTCCAGTGGCTTATTTGAATCACGTTTGAAATAGGCTCAGAAATAATATTTAGAGAAATTTTTGAATGTGCTAAATTAAACGCATTCAAAGCTTCGCTTGAACATGAAGGTTAAACAGCTGGCATGGCTAACGATGAGATGGCTAGCATTTGCGGTTTATTTGAAAAATTATGTTAATTTCATTAGGGCGGAACTTTTAGTTTGCTGAAGAAAAACAAAAGTGATTAAGGTACAAGTACATTTAAAGACATTTAATAAATGTTTACTATTTTAAGCAGCATACTTCTTTAAATAAGCAATAATATTTATGAAAAACCCACATGTGCACATGGTTCTACTCTCTTTCTACTAACAATTTAGCCTTATCTCAATTTAGTTAAACAACTTTCCTCTGTGATGCTTTGCTTTATCTCTTACCTTTGTCCATTTCGTATCTTCATTTAGTTTTCTAGTACTAATCTGAATATTCTGTTTTTTTTTCTTTCAATGCAAATGTCTACCTTTTTCACGAATGCCAACACAAATAAACAATTTGCAATACAATTACAAAAACAAAAAACATTTAACTGTAACCAACGCCATCTACAATACAACAACATCAACAACAAACAATATTTACGTTACTATGCACACAATGTACCACAACAACAACAACAACAACATATATAGCACGATAACTATCAGGTAGGTTGAACAAATTGAGACACAAATATTTGGAGCACTTTTATATTTAAATTTTTAATACATACATATAAGTTAGATAGTTAGCATATAGCTATAATATTGATATCTGCTATATACATACATATGTATATTGTATCGAAATTTTAAATTTTGACTGTCGCGTTTTATTTTAGAAATATTACCAATATAGAAAAAATCTCTAAGTACTAGGAGGGAATCTAATACCAAGGATTGGCCTATCAATAACATGCTCCAAAATTCTTTCATATCCCGAAATAACGTTTTGTAAATTTCCTAAGCTTGAAAAGGTTGCGAACGTATTTGGAATTGAACTTTTTTACTCCTAGCTTTATAAAAAATGTTTCCCATTGTATAGCTTTTAAGCTACTTAAACATTTTCGGAGCCTTATGCCTGTATCACATTGCTTTCGATTCTTGTCGGCGACACGCTTTCGACTTTCGCCGACTGTCGTCGACAATATGATATGATGGTGCTATCGACAGTCGGCAGCAATATGTCGGCAACAAAAATCGGAAGCAGTGTGATACAGGCATTATCATTACTTCTATAGTTTTGTCTAACTAAGGTTGGCAAGCCTTCTCTTATAAGCAATTTTTCTCTTTGTTTTTTTAAATTTCATTGTTATAGACAGAGTTATTGCTTTGGAGGCTTACCATGTAGTATTTATAGTAAAGAAAATAAGTTCTTCCGATTCCATTAACTAAAGATTCGAAAATGTTTTGGAATATGAACTGATAGAAGGGGAGCTGATTTATATAATATGATTATTCCGATTTCATAATGCACTCTGCTTACTTCCATGCCTTTCACCAGTCTAGGCTCTTACTATTCCAATGCTTTCTATCCATCAGTTTCCTTCTTGCTGTTTGTTTGCTTACAATTTACATGCTCCTTCTAAAACTTCATAAGCGTTTGTTTGCTTGTTCTGATTTATCAATCGATTTGCTTGATTTGCTCGTAAAGAAAAAGGACTTCGCCAACGCATTTTCGAAGCTTTAAAGCTCTTAAAATCCCTTTAATGCGCTGACCTTCTTGCGCTATTACACATTATTTACAGCATTTAAAGACTTGTAAATATTTTGTCATTTATCCATGTTCACATGCCAATGTTGCCACCTGCGAGCGTTTATGTGAAATAAAAACTTTGCAAACTGTGTGGGTATTTAAAAAAAAAGGGTTAATAAAAAAATATTTGCACCAGAAGTTAGCAAGGAATGCCAGGAATTTGCGATGAATTGTGCACCTTTAAGGATTGTATACCGAATTGCATAAGGCTGCTGTGGGTACTGGCAAAATTGCGTAATGTCAAAAGAAGTGTCAGTGAATGTGCCAAAAAAAAGGAAAAAAATGTAAATTTTTGTCTTAAAAGAAAAAAGAGTTAACAGCAGTGTAAAGCGGTAGACAAGTTAACAGGCGAAAGTAGTGTAGCATGGCAGACTTATGTATGCTTTTAAGGAATTTAGGTCCTTTTGAATTTAGACTGTAAGCATTTAAATTTAAAAAAATCCTACTTTAAGAAAAAAAACTGTACATTGCATTTGCGTGCGCGTGTGCGTTTTATTGCTCTTTTAGGTCTCTCTGGATGTGGATCGTCCCATTGTGACCGCCTGCCGCAAAACGAGTTTCTATCAGTATGGCCATCAGCAGCAGCAACAGACGCTGCCACAGCAGCAGCGGCATGCCACGCAACGTCTCACCCACAATATGTCGCACTCGTCGAGCAATGTGCTGCGCGCCCGGCGAGGTGTGGTGCGCATGCTGATAATATTTGTGCTGACATTTGCGCTATGCAATTTGCCATATCACGCCAGGAAAATGTGGCAATACTGGTAAGTAGCTGTTGTGTGGGTGGGGGGAGGAGTAGCATTTCTTCTCATGCACTTTTGAATTAATTAGTATAATGTAAAAAAATTCTAATCGGCGTATTAGAATGATTCTTCCGGTATGAGTGGACAAAATAACCAAAAACAAATACAACATTTTTGTAATGAAAAAAATCTAAAATCTCACAAACGCTTCTAATTTGACAAAAAAATCAAAAGAAAGATTTCCATTTCGTTTTCTGTATAAAAATTTAAACATGAATTCAATTTTGTATTTATTTCTTCGCTTTCTATACTTACTTCTTCAGCTCTAATTTGGGAGTTAAGCTCACGCTGGCACATCGTCCCATCTTTCTTTTACATTTTTAACACTGAATCCGATTTAACTTACTTATTCTTTAATGGCTAACGATTTGCAGATCGCTGCTTCACGTAGCAGCTCTCTTCAGACGCCCCTACTTTGCGTGCGCCTTCTCCAGTTTCTGGTTCCAAGCTTAGCTAGAGTTTCTTCCACTTGGTTCCTGCATCGCAGATTCGATATTTCGCTTTTGCGCTGACAACAGCAGCTTGCAATAATATTCAACCTTCAAACCAGTTTTTCATTGACCAAATTATTCGATCCCGACTTTTTTTCCGTTGTTAAAACCATAATGATTAGGGGCAAATTTAATGAAATCTATTCGAAATCCTGATCAGAGCCTAGATTTTTTCATATTGTTGCTCAAATTCCATATACTTCCCATAGAAAATTTTATTCATATTGTTCTTTAACATAACATCAAAATATCAAACTATATTTGATAATACGTTATATTCAGATTGCATTCCATTTCTTTGTACAAATGTAAAAGTCGACGTGAGTAAAAATTAAGTTAGAAGTGATACAATATTTTTCTCCTTTCACTGCGAATTAATGTAAAATCGGTCTTAAAAGCCTTAAAAAAACATATTCTTAATCAAAATGATTGCAGAAATTTTTTTCAGTATTCCATTTAGATGCCGATCCACATACCGATTCAGATCTCTACTGAAAGTTCGATACTGGTTCTGCTTTTTTCGGTAATCTAAAGTTAAAGCTTTTGATTGGAATTCAGATTCCAGTGCTCGATTTTATAAAAGAAGCTTCAGATGTAAAAAAATGCTCGACTCCTTGCATTTTTTGCTTACGGTTTCGGTCAAATTGTTCAATTTGTAACGTTCTTATTTTAAGTCTCTCGAAATATCTTCGATAAGAATGCTTGTACTTATTAACACATTTCTTGTCTTGTTTTTCAAATCTTTAAAACAACCCGAATATACGCATTATACTTTTTCGACTGTAAAAAAGAAATACCTCTTAGCACCCTTCTTCCCAGTTGAGTACTTCTATAAGTGAAAAATGGAGCTAACCTTATAAGTTACCGATGTGGCATATAATCCGCTGCCTACACTCTATAGGTACTCCCTGCTACAATTTTAAATTACGCCCAAATATAATGTAATTTAAATCAACGCTGACAACAGCTGCTGGCCGCAATTCAACACCTTCCTTACTTAAACATTTCGCCACTGCATTTTCATTCTTTGTTTTCACATCTATCTTGTTTTTTTCTTTTTTTCCAAGTTTTCGTTTTTGTTTGCATCTTCTCTCACATTTCTTTTCTTTCACTACTTCAACGAGTCTGCTTAATTTGGCCACTTACCAAGTTATTTTTTGCGTCCAACTTCGGGCATATTATCTCGCACCCTCTTCAGTTGCTTTTCAAAATCCCTATCAGATCCACTTCAGGCTAAAAAAGGAACAACGAGCTCTGCACTACGGGGCAGCCTTCAAGTTAGGCTACAAAATAATTAATGGCCCGTGAATTACAGGATTGCCAAATGTCAGTCAAACTGTTGCTCGACGCTGGTGGGGGGGTGCCCCGAAATATGGCGCAGTTTCCGTCTTCCGTTTTCAGTGCATGCACTTCATGCTCGTATTTCATTTCTTCGTGGGGCTTTTTTTGTTTTCTTTTGTCCTGGCTTTTTGTTTGTTAGCTTTTCACGCACACATTGTCCGACGGCACAGCTGGCGCTGTCAGATGCATGTCATAATGTCACGCTTAAATGTTCCATGGAGTGTAATCAAATTGTATGTGCGTTTTAAATTATTCATTAAGGCTTAAAGTGTGACGTCTTCGCTCTAACTGGGATAGTTAGTGCATTCAGTATGCATGTCTTTTGAGGGTACTATTCATGTTTCCATTCATGTAGGTAAGCTTTTTGATTATATCGTTGAAAAATGTCTTAACAAACGGCATATAAAGATTGCATATGAAGGTTAGGCCAAAGTGCTACTTTTCTGAGGTCCTTTTATGATTTCAGATTTTGTTCTGAGTGCGACATGGTGCTCTCAGCGGCTTTCTGGAATCCATATTATCATCATCGACTTTTGACGTGTTTGTAGCAAATATTTATTATCATCTTTTAAATTTATTTTTGTTGAAATTCTAACGTTATTTAGAACAATTAACAACCATATTTTGAATTGAAAATTGCAATAGATATTTTGTCCATATGTAGAAAATACGAGATTTCCTCAGCAAGCCTCGATTAGAGGGTTGAGTGCCGATGCAGAAAAGGGTGACCGAACCTCTAGTGGAGCAAGAGCAAGCAAACCTAGCTAAGCTTGAAATCAGGGACTCGAGTTGGCATATATCAAGGCCTTGGTTATGTGCTATAACTTTCTTAATACTAAACATTTCTAATTGAACACTTGAGAACATATTCTCAAGATGACGAAATGAATGCTACCATTTTAAACAAAATATATTGTATTTTCGGAAATTTTAGTGTGAACTTATTTCTTAAATGTGAAGGATTTTTTTAGAAGAACATAAATCTATCGTATAGAATTGAAAAATCGAGAAACCCAAACAGAAGAGACATATTGGAACCAGTTGGGTTCATGAAGATCGAGAAAGCAAACTTTATATAAAATTATAATTTTTCAGTTCCACCTTTAGCAGTTTTTTATTGAGAGCCATTTTTAAAGCCTTCAACCTGCTAAGTGTCAGTACCACATTCAAGTCTAAGGCCTCCTTTTAGGCACCTATTTCTGAAGCACGCTACCCTGTTGCCCTTTTGCAAGCATTATTCCTCTGTAGCACAAGCGGAGCACATTCCTAGCAATATTACTTTGTTACGGCATATAACTTCAAAAGCCATTTGTATACGTCACACAAAGCTCAGCGCTTACATTTTACACTAGGCGATTATGAAGGTTGCTTACCTTCCCAAACCAAATTGAGCAATCTCGCGTAGTGCACACGAGGGAGCTAACGCACTTACTTCAAGTGGCTTTAATTTCGCTTTGTGAATTTTTTCTGATATATGATTACAGTTGCCGCTTGTGGCGAATGTGGACAGCTCGTTTTAATGTGCATTAATTTCCGCTTTAATGTGTCAGCTTGCTGTGGGTGAGTCGACGTATCCTGTCGTGTTGTTGTTGCTACGCTCATGTGTTTTGTACTTTGTGCTACTTAATTTAATTTTCCCGCACCTTGACTTATTTCTGCCACTTGCATTATACAGTTTCTGTATCACTCTCTCCTTATCTCTCTTTCTCTTTCTCTTGGTATCACTCTGTCTTTCCTCTTTTCTTGTACTCTTCAGTGCTTTCACCATTCTGAGTGACTTTCACTTTTGGTAATACAATATATTGTATTTTCCAAGTGTCACTAGCGTCTCATTTTGCTGTCATCTTAATTACCGCTTCGGGAGAGTGCCCACGCATGCATACAGGCACATTAAGTGGTTTATGTTGTTGCTGCTTTCGCGCTTGTCATATGTGGCGCCTGTTGGTAGGCTCTTAAATGAAGCAGTTTTATGTCTGTTGCAGTTAACAGGCATGACATCAAGTTTGCAGGAGTGTACAAGTGTGTATGTGTGTGAGCACGTACACTATGTTATTTTTAGCAACAAAATATCATTTACTGTGACAACTGTCAAGCACTTTATGTGTTCGTGTGCAGAGATAAGAAGAGAATATTAATAATAATTATTATGCGGCATAAGACTCCTCAAGGGACGACCAAGTATCTCCAATTTGCTTGTATTTTTCAGACAGGCAGGAAATTAAGTCTCGATTTTATCTGATGCAATTCGATTACTCTTTAATTACGTAAAATAAAATCTACCACCTTTGGGGAAACTTACATTTTTTGCACAACTTAAGACTTTAAAATTTGTTCAAATTATTTGATATACTTCAAAAACTATAAAATTCTTTTAAACACTTTCCGATATTCCATACAACTGAGAATACTTTAAATGCTCTTAGCTACTAGCTCTTTATTAATTCAAGTATTTCGAATACCTTCAAATTGTTTGATATGCTTTGTTTGCTTGAAATTAAAAAGGACTCAATTACATCACAGCTACCATTGCAACCAACTGCTCGTCAGCACTAAGAGCGAAATATTTAGATTTCGTATGGAATTCTGTGCCATATTTCTACACGTTTCCCAGCACAAATACGCCTACTTTTATGGTAAAACTAATTCCATTTCAGGTGCTTTTCTGTTGTTTAAAGTCAGAAGTTATTTGAATAGTTTTATGCATTTATATTCCGTTTATTTGCCAAATGCAGAGATTGTCTGTTTGCCCTTTTTGTATAAATGTAATTGAGAGCGAAAGTGTACATATTCACAAGATTTGTAATTGCATTTACCTAAGCTTTTGCTGAAGTTTGCCGCGCGTTTATTGCAGTCGGATATAAAGTTTCTCCTTTTTCGAGTGCTTGCTTCTTTGCTGAGGAAAATGGCAAAGTTTTGCTGCGAACTGCGAGAATTAGATAAAATGCATAAACTTCGCCATCGACGTCTGTGTATGTGTATCTGTGTGACTTTGCAGGCAAACATGCCAGTGTTTGTATGTGATATGCAACTTTAGTGCAAAACTTTCTTCTCTGCAAGAATTTCTATCGGATTGTTGTTGATTTGTTGATTTGAAAATTCTCTGCAATAAAATTTGCCAAAGTTAAGAGAATATTCAAGGGAAAACTGAATGCACAGTAGAGCAGCAGGTTGTAGTAATTCCACTGCGAAAATATAGAAATTTTTGAAAATGTTTTGAAACTATTTTGAAAAAATTTGTAGTATTCGCTTAAGCCTTGGAGTCGCATACACTGTTGTAGCTTAATAAGTTGTTGGAAATCGCATGAGCTTTGAAATGAAATTTTCAGACGTGTTTAAGAAGAAATGCTTGCCACTAAACTAACAAATTGCTACGGAAAATAACAATTAAGAGTCTATTAAGCCGCAGCAAACTTATTAAAAAATGTTTCATTTTGCTTGCTTTTCTTTCCTGCTGCCCCAACGCAACATGCAAACAACGCTGCAGGTCACGTTCGTATCGCGGCGACTCCAATTTCAATGCACTGCTGACGCCGCTTACGTTTCTGGTCACGTATTTTAATTCGGGCGTGAATCCGCTGCTGTATGCGTTTCTGAGTCGCAACTTTCGCAAGGGCATGAAGGAGCTGCTGCTGTGCTCCTGGAAGAAGGGCAAGGGCAAGTCCTCCTCGAATTCGTCGATGCATCACAAACGCTTGGCGCTGCAGGTGAGTGAAGCGGTGAGTAAGCGCCACGAAGTATGCTTTTATTTGGTATATGAAAAAAATTCAAATTCTTGCGAAAAATTGCACAACAGCTTTTGATTTTTGTAAAAATGTTATAAAATCGATTTTCTGTCTTTTTCTTGCAGACACATTCGCTGCCCACAGACACTACGCACATTGGCAACGAGCAGCTATGATGGCGCTGGTACAAAATACATTACAAGTTTTTTGGCAAAGGTGCTTAATAAGGGTGCGCAGCAGCTGCGAGGCCTCAGTGCTCGGCTGCCAGTGAATGGCAACGCTCAAATATTAAAAAATCAGCATTTTTCGCGCGCATGTTTCTCTACAGAAATTTTAATAAAATAAATCAATGTGATTTTTCTATGCTTAAAAGAGTAATTTGTATGCGTAGACGCTTCATGGCACTTTCTTTCTCACAAATTGCTGCACAATAGCGTGTGAGAGTAGCTGAAGAGAGAGAGAGAGAGAGGAAGAAAGATAACAGCATTTGGCGCATTTTGTAAAATTGATTGCATGTAAATAATTCGCACATAATGCAAATTTACAGCTTTATTCATAACTTTTATAATATGTAGATTTGAAAAGTGGAGATCTTCACTTATTCACTATTATTTGTACATTTTTTGAATAAGGCTGTTAATTTATAAATTTTAATAACTAAAAAAATTGTATGAAATAAATTTGAAATTATGCTAAACTAATCAGCTATTGTTTTTCTGCTGTGTATTTGTATACAGAAATTTCAACTACTACTAGCCAGAAGCAAAGGTAAGAACAAACTGAAAGTGGTATCAAATAAGTAAAGAAGCATACGCCGGGTTTCATCCACGTAACGTGTTATTCTCTACAGTGTAAAAAGGCTGGTATCTGAATTACAAAACTTACCAACTTAATTTAAATAAAAGTAAGAGTGAACTAACTTGGATGCTTTTATCATATGTATTTGACATCTGATCTTCAATTATCTGCAGTTATGATATTTAGCCAATCTCAGATCACGACTACTGGAGTCTGATATGGTAAGAATAGAATAGTCAAGCTCTAAAATGTTCCAACGATATTAGGGACGAGTTTATTAAGTGGCAAGTTTCGCATCGGAACAATGTAGCAAAGCCTGTCTGAGTGTTGCAAAATTTTTGGATTCCAAAAAGATTAAAACTTCAAATCTACTTTGAGATTTCGTGCTTATTCTCGATCGTCATATTCAGCAAGGTTTGAAATGTTAATACTCATTCTAACAAAAAATACTCTTTCAGATAATTATAATCGTAAATTAAACTGTTTTCGGTCTTCTTTCCGTTGAAAGATAGCAGAAATTTCAAGAAAGGCAATACTTGCCACATTTCAAACCCTTCTCTTAGCATCAATCTCTTTCGCTGCGTGCGTACAATCAAAGCCGACACATATCTTTCACGCTATGTCAAAGTCACTGTCAGGACATCATCATAAATTCAAAACCCTCACAAAATATATTTTTCTGATTTATGTCGGGCAAAAATTTTGCCTATGCAGATTTAAAAAATATTCAGCTTTTCTTAAAAACAAGCGGAAAAGGCAATCATTATAAATTGCGCTTGCCATTTGCAGCGCACACACAAAGTAGGCTTCAAATACAGGGTGGCAAATGTTACTATTTTTCGGAATATCAATTGTGCATTTTTTTGATGAAGTTTCGCTTTTTTTTGGTAGCATGGGACAGAACTGAACTAAATATTTGAAAAAATTTGAAGAACTCGAAGGCATAATATTTGAATTCGAGCAGAAATCTAAGTGCTATAAAAAGATCACACCAGCTCGTCATAAATTTTTTATTCAGTGAAAATATTGTCGGCTGAAGTCTCTTAACTAAGTACCGACAAATTCTATTCCAATACCCAGCAAGAACAATAAACAAGTTCTAACTAATTATAATCGATTTCTAGCCAGTCGCTTCCGGCTGGTACGAAATTTATTTTGGCTCACTTTATAGTATAGGTATATACTTCATAATGACTCTGTGTTGGAACAGACGCTTCAGGCTCCTGAGCAGTAATGCAAGAGGAAAACTTCGAGGCAGCGAAGCAGCTGCTCTTAATGTGCTTCGCTTCATCGCTTCCTGTCTGCCATATTTCCACTCTTTATTTTCTTTGCTGTTCAGTTTTTGGCCTTAAGCGTTTGCTTTATGTGGCCAAAAATTTTGCGAAAATGCATTTAACTCATTTATTTGGCTTCGTTTTTTTGCGCTTGGGGTTTATGACAGCCTTTTTCGTATATTTTCATTGCGGAAGCAGTACAAGAACTTGCTATTAGCCCTTTTTGATTTGCTTGAGGGTAGTTGAAAAGATTTTTTTTTAAAGTGCAGAAAAGAGTTGCCAACGCAACATTTGCATAATTTTTGAATTTCCAGCATATTTGGCATGAAAGTAATTTTTTACAATATGCTTATAACTTTTTTGTTTGTTAATTTTCTATTGCGCATTCATGTCATTCTGCTTTATTATGCAAAGTTTGAGCTCAAGAATGAGGTGTGTTTTTTCCTAAGCCACTTTCGTAATTGCTCAAGTGTTTGTTGTAATGAAAGTAAAGTCAAGCTGTGAGGGAATAACAACAAAATTTAAATAATACGTAGAAAAATTTGCTTGCTAAATTGAAAAAGTTGTAAAACTTCCGTGAAATCTTGTTATGTGCTGCCGCTGCCGCTGACGTCATCAGTCAACAATAAGCAATTGCTTGGCAATTTCCTTTTCAATAAGGTTTGCAAACTTGACATTTGATTTAGTTGCGAATGATTTTTTGTGCTTACTTATCGCTGCTGGGAGTGGCACTTGCAGCACAACGAGGCGTATGAACAACTTTTGTAGAGCAGCTTCAAATAAAAAGCAAGCATACGACGAGTAGCAAGCGCTTTATGATATTGCTGAATATGGTGTATGTGTGTGTGTTTCTTTAGCTTTTTTATTTGTACGCTCAGCAAAAGAAAAACAACAACAAAAGTCACGTAGTTTCACTTGCTTTCGCTTCCGTATTTTCCACTTCTTTGTGCGCAATGCCAATGCCAATGCCACTGTCAAGGTTTCAAGTTTTTGGGAATACATACGGCACTTCCTGTTTGCATGTGTTTGCTGAAATATGTTGCTTTATTTACTGTTACAGCTGCTTAGTGACCAGCGAATGTGGTAGCAAGACAGATAAGGACATATAAATAGATAACACTCAACGCTGAGGAAATCCACACTAAGAGCACTCAATATCGCGCACATGAGTAGCGGCAATGAAGAAGTATAAGCAGGCATCTATTATAAATTGTTGCCCACTGCGATTGCAATTTGAAATTTTAATTTAAAAATCTCGCTGTCGAACTATTTTCGTCACTTCCTTAAGCTTTAGCTGTAGTGTGAATTTATAGCAAGAGTTGCTTATGCATTCGGCTGTAGCATGGATTGCTCTACAATTTCACTCTGCTGTTCGGATTAGGGTTTCCTTATCTATTTTTTAATGAAGTCCTTCAATAGATATTTTTATAAAATATTGTTAAAACTATAGTAAATATTATATCGTGAAACTTTTAATTTTTATAATATATAATTCTGTAAACCGCCAGTTTTAGATTAGATGAAAGACTATAAGCAGGCCTGTATTTTAAATTGTTGCCCATTGCGATTGCAATTTAAAATTTTATTGTAATTTAAAAATCTCGCTGTCGAACTATTTTTGTCACTTCTTTAACTTAAAATATTGTCAGTCCTTTAAAACTCTCTCAGCCTCAGGTTGTGTTATTTCCTCTTTTGAACATACATTCTTACATACAGTTTATTATATTTCTGAAGTAGTTGCCACATACATATATGAAAAATAATGCATTTTTCTCTTGCCGTTCTCGTTTTCATTTATATTGTTTCCTTATCCTGTACCCAGGCTTTCGATACGTGTCTGATAAATTAGCCTGCAACTTCCATACTTATTTTCACTTCACTTATTAGTTCCCAGCATTTATTTTAAACTTCTTTTCCTTGAGTATATGTTTTTCCTTCTCCATTCTTAACCCACCTGTGCCGGCTGGACCGAGCCCTTATAATTCCTCTTGGCCATATGCCTTTAACTTCCACCTTTCCTCTATTCTATTCTACAGCATTACGAGTTTGTTTTCACTTAACGTTCCCTATCCTTCAACTTGTTGCCTAAGTCATCCTAACCCTTTTCTCTTTCTATTATTTTATTGGATTTTCTGTACTTAAAGTAAATTTGTTATAAAATTCTGCTCCCTGCATTCGATTTGTAAGCTTTCTCTCGCATCCTTTCTTTATTCAATTTTTATCAATCTCATAGCAGCAGCGCCTTTTCCTTTTCATTAGCACTTTAACCCATCGAAGCTTTTCCATTTGCGAAAATCTATTTATTAAAATTTAATCTTTATCTTCTTCAATGTTCGTAAATGGATTTGATACAACACAGATAACAATAACAACAACAAGAACGTGCCCTATATATTACGATCATGCCACATTCTGCTTTGCCGTAAAATTGCACGTGCTTACAATTGTTTGCAACGGCAAACTGGGTTTTATGACTGCATCTGCTTCAGCCAATGAGTGGGAAGAAGTGAATTTAACTCTACCTCCTTCTTTATGCGTCCGACTGTTTGTAGCATACATCTACAGAGGCGCAAAACAACAACAAGAATTGTTACTGCGTGCGTGCTTGCCACATGAACATGCTGCAGCTTGTAGCACAGAGACACACAAATGCAATAACAATAAAAGCGAAAATGTGTGAGTGCGTTTGACATGTTTGGTGCGTACTTGTGTGCGTGTGGGTGTGCGTGTAAGAATAAAAATAAAAGTTTTTGAGAAAAATACTCAAAAAAATTGTTTAAAAATACTCCTACCAGTGACTCAGCAATGAAAGCAAGCATTTGACAGCAAAGTGGAGAAACGAAATTGGAAAGGGGAAGTTGGAAAGGTGGAAAGTAGAAGCGGGACGAGTCCATTGGGATGCTAAGTGCAAACTTTGCCCCTTGCTGAGTCTGTTGGTGCACTGAAGTGGCAGAGAGGCGACTGCAGATATAATGAAGACTGTAAAGGTTGCCAGTAGAGTGCAAGTTCATATTCATATATGATGGTTTGAGTGTGCTCTTGTGCTTGCTGTTCTGCACACATTTCAGAAAGCTGCACATTTCCAAGTTTCATGTTATGCCATACAACTGTTTTATAAATGTCTGTATCCAAAATCCTGTTTAAGGCTTTTCAACTTTTCTTTAAGCTACAATATATTAATTATATATTTTTCCCTTATGAGACGATAATACTTTTTATAGACATTTAATCAGACTTACAATTTTTTATGGTCTTCCACTTATGGTATTTCTTTAGTTTGCTGTAAAAGTGTTAGGAAGTCAATAGTCTCGCATAGTCGGCGCATGTTCGTGTCGTATAAGCCCATCTTCATCAGGTGATATTGCAGGCAGCAGTGGCCTGTTAGAGTGAGGATGCGCAGGTCATGCTTATTCAACCTGAAATGGCTAGTGTAGGGGGCAGGAGTCTCTTTGCTTGCCTTTGTTCTAAGCTGTTAGCCCATTAGATTCCTTCCATTTCCTTACCACTTTCGCTGTATGCTCTTAGATAATCCGCAGAAGGCTTCAGTACCAATGAAGGGGCTTATTGCTCCCATTTTGGCTAGGCTGTCTGCTCTTTCATTGCCTTCGTGTTCTTCATGCCCTTAGGCATTTATTTGGGTTTAGTATTTCTTATGGCCTTTCGCTTATGTCATTTCTTTAGTTTCCTGTAAAAGTGTTAGGAAGTAATTTCTCAACTGATGTGAAGTTGGCATTGCTCCTTTTGGCTCCATCAGCTTTGGCATATATTTATTATATATGTAAGACTATTGCAAGCCTTTAGTTTGCTGTCCATTTAACCATGCTGCTTTACTTCACTCTATTTTCTAAGCTTTTAGTAGCTGCTTAAAACTCCTTTCATATTAGCTTGTTCCCTTGGCTTTTCTGAAATTCAAACTAAAATCTGTTGGTTTTCGATATTTAGCTTCATAAGCTCAGGCATTAAAACAAGTTACAATTATCACAACAACAGCTGCGCGCATAAATTTAACCAAATCCGACAGCTAAACTTGTTATTAACGTTGCTCATACGCACAGTTACTTGGAGAGCAGCCTTCCACCAGCGTCGCACCCTCTTATCTCTGCAACACTCACACAAGCATTTCGTTATGCCACTTAGCAGCTAAATGGAAATATTTGTATTTGCTATATTGCCTAGACAAGCTCCTGAGAATGCTACACATACACTCATACACACTCATGCACACTTAAAAATGCGCAATATTGCAAATGTACAAATGCTTCGGCTTTATTGTTGTATGTGTGTGTGTGTGTGCATATGCTGTTCAAAAATGTAAGAGTATATGTTTACATACTCGCTGCGGTGCTGAGTGTGTGTATGCGTGTATTTTAACCAGGCGCCTTCAGTCGGAAGCAGGCAGAGCAAACACCAGCTGAGGCCGCAGCAACAGGCAAGTGTAGAGGCGGAGCAAGGGGAACAGCAATGGCCGCACTCAGAGCCAAGGCAAGGCATGTTGCTGCAAAATGTATGATGCTGAAAACCTGTTCAACATATTTGCTGAAATACTTACACTTGTGCACGTATGCACCTACACGTACACAAAAAAGCTGCGTTGTGTAGAGCTCCACTCAGGCTCACTTACACGCAGACACTTGCTCTGTGAATTGAAGTAAGTACTAGAGGTCTGCATGAATGCATTTGGTTTGCCTGTGCACTACGGATACCCATTTCATTGCACTCGGCGCACGAGTAAAACATTTGAATGGGTGAAACACTCACAAAACCTCTCAATACCAAAACTAATACCCACTCGTGCCATTATTTTCAAAGAGAGTAAGAGCAGCATTTGTTATCTTGCTCTATTTGCTACAATCGTAACAAACAAAACGAATGTAACAAAGTATCGGTATAGTATAGTGAGTGAAGTGGGTAAAGTGGGTGCAGTGAATGGTAAGCTGGAGAATTTTGGCGAAGCCGCTGCTGCGCGCCGGTTAGTAATGCATCGTCCGAAAGTCTTTTCTTCGGCAAATAATGTTTAAAATGACCACAATATGCATAGAAATTATAATTAATACACTAAAACGTCTTTCCATCAGAAATTCTTTAAAAATAAGCTCAGCCTCTTAATTGCGTATAGCCCCTTAAATACTCGGTGCACCCACTGCATTGCACTCTGTTTACCAAAACATTTGAATAGTGGGTACACTGCTTGTGAGTAATGTGCTTGCACTTACAATTTACTCAATTGTTTTGCTATCTCATTCACTCTTAAGGCATATGTGCTTATTCAACACATGTTTGGAAATAAGTGCACATGCGAGCGAAAGATTCAAACCCGAATGAATGTCTTGGTCGCTCTTTCAAATGCATTCATGCAGACCTCTAGTAAGTACCTCAGGTATGCCCCTTCTGTGAAAATTTAATTTTGCAGCAGCTCGCTTTGCTTCTTGGAAAACTGGCATAGAGTTGTCTATATACATATATGCATATACATATATACATACATATATTTGAACAGCGGTGTGAGATGAGCTGCGATTTGCAATATCAAAATGATTTAATTTAACTAGCTTTAAGTAGTTGAGTTTTAAGAATAGTCTACAAAGCTTAACATATTTTTATTAGAAACGATTCAGCTCAATTTCACGTTGCATTTGAATCAGTTAAGTAAAAGCGCACATTATTTATAAAAAAATTTGAACATCAGTATAAATAAACAAAATGGAAAAGAACAGTATAATTTGACAGTATGGTTGGTTCGTTGGTTTAAATGGCTAGTCAGTCCGACTATTAAGTAGCACTGAGTGCCTTTCTGCTACCACGCTTCTACCAACCTGCAGCTATTTAGCGGAATTTCAACATTTGCCTAACGGAAGAAATTATATATATTTAATATATTTATTTAAAATTCATCAATTAGAGTACAACTCAAATAGATTACTAAAACTAGGGTATAAATACTATGTAGGGGAGAGGAGGGTACCTTCGTCCTTGGGGCACATTCGTCAAAGGCGATTTCGGTATGAAGGAGTCATCGGACATAACTGTTTATTAGTAAAAACTAACCCATAACTAGCATAAATATCGTCACAAAGTTTGCCATCTCTATCTGAACAGCTGATAAAGTTACATTTGACTTTGTGTTTTCACGCTTCGTTCCCGAATATTCAGGTCGGTAACGTAAGAAGTTTGTGCTGTATTTATACCATAATTTCGAACAAAATTGTATTAGTATTACTTTAATACTAATTTTTTTGTAAATAAAAGTGTATTAAGTGAAAATAAAGCACTGAAATTAGAAGTAAAAAAAATAAAAAGAAAAAAAGTGGACTCGTCTTTTTTCCATGGGGCACATTCGTCAATATAACTTCACAGGTACTAAAAATCGAAATCGAGTTGAAGCTTCCAAGACCCTCGAACCTGGCTTAAACCTTCCGTAACCACACAAAATTAATATTAGGGTCGATCTCAGCACTTTAAACATTATATATAACAAATAATATTATACGAGTTTATGTTTATTCGGCAGCTTGAATGTTAGAAAGAATAGTTTTTATTCGGACTGACTTGCCAAAGAGAAATGACAATACTTAGTTGTCTATTTCTGTTCTGAAACAAAGCAATTTTAAGTGTACAACAGCAAAGAATTAGAATTATTGCTCACATGGGCAGGTCATATAGCTATTTCGGTTTTTGCCAGAAAACCTCATCAGTGACTTTTAATGTGAATTCTAATAATTTCTAAACGACTAATTACTCGAAATAGAAGCATTAATGGTAAAGTCTGTGAAACGTAGGAGTTGAACCATGAACCTATGACATAGTAAGCGAATGCGCTAACCATCACACCATCGGACTGGACGACTCTGCGCTGGCAAACATCACAGTTACCTGCTGTCTATATCAAACGCATAGTGTTTGTTGTTATTGTACACTGTCTAATGCAATTGTTTTTGCCTTACTTGAGAGCTCCGTCGGAGCACATACTTGAGGCAAATGAATGTATCAGAAATAGCTATATGACCTGCCCATGTGAGCAATAATTCTAATTCTTTGTTGTTGTACACTTAAAATTGCTTTGTTTCAGAACAGAAATAGACAACTAAGTATTGTCATTTCTCTTTGGCAAGTCAGTCCGAATAAAAACTATTCTTTATAACAAATAATTTATAAAAAAAATTTGACAATAAGTACATTTTTTTAAGCTCTTAAACATAATTTTTTTTTAAAATTTTGTAATGCAAAATATAATAAATACGTGTTGTGTAACCAATAAAATTATATAAAAAAAAACTTTTTAAAAATAAGCTTTAATTTATTTAATGTACTAAAAAGTAGAAAATAAATTGTTTTTAAGTCACCTGTATCTTACTATCCATAAAAGCTTGGGGCGCTCATGTGTTCAATATTTGTCAAACAGTTACCACAATATTTTATTTAAATAATTTTTTGCAAATAGATTCTAGTAATGAAAGATATGTTGAATTTGGATATTGAGCGCACAAGCTTTTATTGATAGTAAGATACAGGTGACTTAAAAACAATTTATTTTCTACTTTTTAGTACATTAAATAAATTAAAGCTTATTTTTAAAAAGTTTTTTTTTATATAATTTTATTTTCTACTTTTTAGTCTTCCATAAATTCAATTTTAGAGCTCTGAAATTTTTCACAAAAAGAATTTAAAACTTGCAGAGCAGTACACAATATTTAGGGTATTCACAGTGTTTCCTATCGTCAGATGTCATATCCTCAATTTAACAAATAATACGGCTGTGATCGACCCTAATATTCGTGGCATATTTGTGACGCGGTGAGTTGTTGCTATTTTGCCAGCAGGGCGCGGCAAGTAAGTTCCTATCGTTTTTCATTGATGTGTGGTGTACCTATAATTATAGACTGAAGCCCAAGTGTGTAGTTGCTTGAAAAGTGCCACGCCCCCTGTCCTACGCCCATAAAATTTTACCAGTGGGACGACACATCCAAGAGGCGACTGCATACGAAATTTCAATGCTGCACGACCTTTAGTTCCAAAGCTAATCGAGATCAAAAATTTTGTTTGTATGGGGGGTGCCACGCCCCCTTATCCTACGCCCATAAAATTTTACCAATGGGACGACACATCCAAGAGGCGACTGCGTACGAAATTTCAATGCTGCACGACCTTTAGTTCCAAAGCAAATCGAGATCAAAAATTTGGTTTATATGGGGGGTGCCACGCCCCCTTATCCTACGCCCATAAAATTTTACCAGTGGGACGACACATCCAAAAGGCGACTGCATACGAAATTTCAATGCTGCACGACCTTTAGTTCCAAAGCTAATCGAGATCAAAAATTTCGTTTGTATGGGGGGTGCCACGCCCCCTTATCCTACGCCCATAAAATTTTACCAATGGGACGACACATCCAAGAGGCGACTGCGTACGAAATTTCAATGCTGCACGACCTTTAGTTCCAAAGCAAATCGAGATCAAAAATTTGGTTTATATGGGGGGTGCCACGCCCCCTTATCCTACGCCCATAAAATTTTACCAGTGGGACGACACATCCAAGAGGCGACTGCATACGAAATTTCAATGCTGCACGACCTTTAGTTCCAAAGCTAATCGAGATCAAAAATTTTGTTTGTATGGGGGGTCCCACGCCCCCTTATCCAGTGCCCCCCTTATTTTCTCAGTAGAAGGATATCAATATGCAGTAAGTTCCTACCGAGTTTCATTGATGTGTGATGTGTAGTTCTAAAGTTCTACACAAATCTGGAGTTTATAAAAAAGTGCCACGCCCCTTGTCCTACGCCCATAAAATTTATTGATTCATGTATTGGGCTCTAGATTAGGCATGTATGCAAAGTTTCAGATCTCTAAGTAGTCGGGAAGTGGGTGAAAAATTGATTACTAGATTTGACGACATACATACCTGATTTGAAGTTAATATAAAGCTTATAAAAACATGTCTTATTTAGTGTAAACAAGATTTTGTATCACCTTATGGTACTTTAAAGTGTGAATGCCGAAAGTGCCCCGCCAAATGATTTACTAATCATGAAAAAAAAAATACGAACGGAACTTTTTAAAGAAATTTTAGTATAACATTTTATTGTTAAATAATGAGGTATTGTAACAGTCTAATCGGTTTTTAAATATATTGATTACCTTATCAAATATAGGCCTTCAAAAAAAAAGAGACGAAGGTACCCCCCCTCTCCCCTATATATATATTTATGCAAAAAAATACTTATGATCAATCAATCACAATTCGACCAGTGTAACACCAGATTTAGTTTAGACTTAAAACTCTCCCGATAATTGCAGAATATATCTAAACTTTTACAAAATGGTTAGTCTGCCTTAGACATCGTGTAAGCGATTCATTGAGACTAAAGTTAGTCTAATGACAAGGCATGTAAAACATGTTGCTAAATCTGAGGTCCCGAGCAGGACAATTGAAAAGTATTAGCTCTAGCAGTACGTGGCATTTGATATGGTTCGTAACTATGTCTAATAAACATAACCGAGCAAACTTTTCTTCGCGTTTCTAATGTCGGCATTGCCAGCAAAAGGCATCTACTTTTGTATTCAGGCATACTGCAATTCCAATGAAGGGAGTGAATGGCATACCTAGTAAAGCGTTTCTGAACCTTCTCAATGCTTAAGGAATCACCCGGATAGAACGGGTCCCAAATGATGCTGTAATACTCCAGATTCGATCTTACGAATGCGAATTGCAAGCTCTTGAGAGTAAAGAGATCCTGAAATTCATTTGAATTCCTCATTACAAAGCCAAGCATTGACCTAGACTTGGAAATCATAAAGTCTATATGTTTAGAAAAAGCCATTTTCGAAGTGAAGATGACCCCTAAGTCTTTCTTATCAATGATATTTGGCCAGAAATAAAATATAGCATAGAATTTTGCATTGAAACGAAAACTCATATATCTGCGGCACAAAATCCATTATGCAACGAAATTATTAACCTAACCTAGCCTTACTTGCTGAATATTCTGATTTATTGCTTTTTTGTGTATAACTTTTGAAGTGCATGTGTTTCCGTCGGAAAAAAGTGAAATATTATGCTCTTCCTGCTGGTTCAATCGAAATATTGCGCATAACTTTTCGTTCTCATGCGATATATCTTTTTCTTATGGCGAGTCGATATAGAGTAGACTAACGCACGGCGTCGATTTTTACATAGCTTACCTACATACGCGCGTTTTGCCATAAATAAAACCTGCACAGATAGTTATGAATTTAAAATTCAAATTATATATTTATTCAATTTAGCAAATTGCTTTGGCTTATCTCACACAACGAAAATTGAAAAAATACGCTGTTTAAATATTTTTCAAAATGAGGCGCATTTAAATTGTTTACAATTGTCTATTGAAATCAGTGTGCTGGAATAATCGGCAAGCGCAAAATGTGTTCAAGTGCAGGAAGTTTTAAAAAACTTGTCATCTATACTGTATTGCTGCTTGTTAGTGTGTGTGTAAGTGCAATAATATGCGTATAAAATTAAATATTAATAATCAACTTCACTTCTCCTTCACTTCAAGTCCGGCGCGCGTTTTGTCTTTCGGGATGTGCAATGCAAAATAAATGATCCCAAGCTGGCGGGGGTCATCTATTGCCGCTTGGATCGAAATGAGCGGAATGTGAACACACTCTCGATGAGGTTCAGGAATTCGGGCGCTTGGTGTAACGAGACAACGGTAATATTTTATGCAAGTAGATATCGCATATGAGAAAGTATGAAATTTTAAAGCAAACAGCTTTGAAATAACAAAAATAAAATTTAATTTTATTCGCTGTCTACAAATCGATTAATTCGAATATGACGTTCTCATATGTATATGCAATATTTATTACACTTCCCACATTGAAAATCTGAACGATTTCACACACTTGCTTGCAGGGCACTTTGAAGTACATGCGCAAGGTGAGCGCCAACAGATATGTAAACTATATAGCACCGCTCAACTTCGACATGTGCAAATTCGTTGGCGATGAGTACAACTTGTTGTTGAGAATCGTCCTCAGGGCGGCGAATTCATATACCAACTTCAACCATCCGTGTCCCATCAAAGATGTAAGTCTGCACGATATAAAGTGACACCATTCGAATATTTCTCATTGACATTTTTCTTTTGTATGACTTCTTTTTCTGCAGTCCGAGCTCTATATAGATAAATTTCCTATAACGGAAAATCTGCTCTTCTGGATGCCCGTGCAAAAGGGAGACTATATGATATTTCACAATTACATTTTGAATAATGTATCGATTGTGGACATAAACATCTATCTGAGATTACAGAATTGAAGCTGAAGTGTATTTACTTACTTGTATTCTTATGCGTGTGCCCAAAATTATGCAGTGGCAAATTAAAATATTGAAATTGGAATAAGTAAAATAAATTGCACATGACTTTTCGTCAAGTAATGCGCATAAGAAGTTATAAAGGTTTCTCTATACCCATAAAAATCACCGAAGTAGATTTGCAAAAAGCTGATTTACTGAATTTGCTAATATATAGTACTAGTAATAACTCCCGATTATCGGGTGTGCCCTATGACATAGCTAAATTAAATTTAAAGAAAAATGTACTTAATATTGTTGCCAAAGTTTTCCAAATCCATTCAGCAGGCTTTATCTCGAAACGAAAAAAATAATCCAATACAAAACTTTCGAAATTATAAACTCTAATATTTTAGAACATTTTCAAACAATCTTCGAGAACTTATGCCTGAAACTTCATGGTGAAACTTTCAAAATGGTGTATCATTCAATATTGTGCAATTCTTAAACCGTCTAGAAAAACCCATTCTTAGAATAATAGCATATCTGTCAAATAATAGACCTCGAAATCTTTAAAATGATATATAATTTATCATGCAACTCTCTCAAAATCGCCTGAACTAAGCGCCGGTCTTCAAATAAATAATAGATTTCTCATTATTTGCTAACGGATTTCGTTTCTGTTCTTGCTTATACTTTTTATTCAATTTTTGATCAATTAAGCGACGTTAATCGCCACATATTCGACTATAAAGCCCAAATATACACACTTACTTTTTTAGACATTTCTTGAAAAGGTTGTGTAAATTGTAGCAAAAAATATGTCTACTTTTCAACAAAAGATGTGTAATTGAAAAGTTGTTGACACAACTTCTGAAGAGTACAATGTAAGTTTTCCTCTTTTTTGGCATATCTGAACTGGCTTATTATCTGAATAATCTTTTTGGCACGAGCTGGTTTTTGTCAAAATTTCTCCGTAACTTTTGTTCAAAATAAGAGACTTTTTGTTGTGTCTTGAACTTTGAGATACTTTTTGTGGAAAATTTTATACATTTCAACATAAAATGTGTAAAATTTGACAATTCCGATTTTACATAAATTTTTAAGTAGAACTAGACTTTTTTGAAATTTTGATTCATAAAAAGAAAAAATATTTTAGGCAAAAAGCTAATTTTAAATGGAAATTTGCATAAAATTTTATCTTAATTTTCTTCAGCAACTTAAGAGTATGCTTCCTAAAGCCTTACTATTTCCGTCGTTCTTGCTTGCTGCGTTAAGTTAAGCGGAAAAGTTGGAATTAAAATTAATTACACATTTCTGCTTTCATGCCTCCTTTGGCTGCTTACACGCTTTTTGTGCCTGTGTGCCTGCTTATGCTGCTTCTGTTGCTTCCACTGTTTGGTCTTGAGGGGCTTTCTAGGATTTTCAACAATCATCGGATTTTCTTAAATTATGCAATTGTCTGCTTTGCTGATGACTACAGTTTTAAATTTTTTAAACAGCTGTTTTGAATAAGTTTTTTAAAGGCTTTTCTGATTCTTCTCTCAGATATTTTAAATCTTTGCTTCCATATTAAAGGCATCTGTGCTAGCTTGAATTAATTTTTTGTTGAAGGGATGCAGTGAAAGTTTTTTCATAAATTTTATAGCAATTTAATTTCACGATGGACTTTTTCTTCAAGAAGATGCCTAGTAAAATTAAAAACAGAAAATGTTTGTAAAACACTTTAACCTCTATTGTATTCCTTGAAAAATAGCTTAAAAAGAGTAAAAACTTTAAAATAGGAGTTAATCGTCTAAGCTCTTTTACGAATAAGTGTTTCGTCAAATTCGACATTGGTATCAAAATCTATGATTTTGCTCAGAATTACATCTACACAATTATATCGACTTATTTCTTATAAGTTTAAAGAAAAATAAGCAAAATTCATGACGTCATACAATAAGAGATTGTACCCACAGAGTTTCAAAGCCTTTGGGGCTTTTACTATACGAATCTGGATCTATTGGGCCGTATCGAACTTAGTGCGATAAAACAAATATAATTAGGCAGGGTAAAAAGCTTTATTAATTCTTTGGTGGAACAAAAAAGCTATAATAATTATGTGTACTTGTACATATTGCCATGAAACAATTAAAAAAATTAGTTCCAGCTTTTAGAGATTTAGATTTTTTTTATAATTAGCTAATTGCTGTGTTTTATCTCACTCAACATAAACTGTATTAAAGACACAAAGAAAATATTTAAAATTTTTCAAAATTGTGGCACATTAAAGTTATTTGTATTTGCTTTTTGACATCAGTGTGCTGGGATAATCGACAAGCGTAAAATGTGTTCGAGTGCTGGAAGTTCAAAAAAAATCCTCCTACTTTCTGCAGTACTGCTTTTTGGTTTCGTCGTAAGTGCTAATATGCCGATACAATGACATCATAAAAAGCAAATTCGTTCTTTCACTTCAAGTCCGGCGGGCGTTTTGTCTTTCGGGATGTGCAATGCAAAGTACATGATCCCAAGCTGGCGGGGATCATCTATTGCCGCTTTGAACGGAATGAGCAGAATGTATCCGCTCTCTCAGTGAGGTTCAGGAATTCGGGCGCTTGGTGTAACAAGACAACGGTACTTGTTTTGGCAGTCAGAGTATGCAATCGTTTAAGTAGGAATATAAAGTTGGAATTCATTTCGATTGTGGCATTGTCAATGCGATTGAAAATGTATTTCGTATTATGGTAAGTAATCCATTTAATCAATAGCATTGATTAGTGACTTTACCATAATCGAAATGGACACCAACTTTATGCTCCGAATATAAATCTGCAATCAATCATCATTGAGTGTAATAGAGTTGGAAAATTCCAAAAGCAATTTTGTGGTTCAAGTCATTTCTTATAGTATATAGAAAGGGACCTTCCTCCATTGTTTATTGTATGAAATTTGCTGATGTGGCATTTTCTGATAAAGATTACTAATTGCTTACAGAACGTTATGAAGTATATGCGTAAGGTGAGCGCCACCAGATATGTAAACTTTGTAACGCCGCTCAAGTTTGACCTGTGCAAATTCTTCAGCGATGAGTACAACATGTTACTGAAAATATCCTTCGATGCGCTACGGCAATATTCCAACATGAACCACTCGTGCCCTATTACGGAGGTATGTGACAAAGTTAGCTATACAATCGATTTCTCTTTCATACAAATTTTAAGAACGAAAAAGCGATTTTTTTTGTCTTGTGCGTTGCTTTAAAACGGTTTCTTAATATGCATTTCCTTCTTCAGTCCGAGCTCTATGTCGACAAATTTCCCATAGATGACCGCATGCTGGCTTGGATACCCATTCGAAAGGGCGACTATATGGTCTCCTTCAGTTCCATGTTGAGTGATGTGCCGATTGTGGTTGTGAATGTATATATGCGACAGCAGAATTTAAGTTGAATTTAAGTATGTTTTCGCACTTGCATTCTTCTTCACATGCCTAAAATTGTGCAGTGAAATATCAAATATATTAAAAGTAACAACTTTAAATTGTAAATTGTTTATTATTTTGCGATATAAAAGTGCTATTTCTCTAGAGATCAATGTCGACCAATTTCGCATAGATGACCGCCTGCTCGTTTGAATGCCCATTCGAAAGGGCGACTATATGGTCTCTGTCAATTACATGTGGATCTGAATGTATATATGCGATTACAGCATTGAAGCTATATATGCATTTGCCCACTTGCGTCCTTATTTGCATGCCTAAAATTATGCAGTGAAAAATTAAAAAAAATTTAAGTAACTACTTTAAATGATAAGTTGGTTATTATTTTTAGTCAAGTCTAAAATATATCTGTAAAAACAGACGCTTCACATTATTCGATTTCCAAGTTGTGTAGAAGGCATACTCTCCACTTGGTACTGGCGCATTGGCAGTCAAGCTCTCATCGACTCGTAAACCTTCCAAAACGATATCATGCTAGGAAGATACATATTAGTAAATTTATAAGATAGTGTTTATAGCATATATGTATATACAATAATGACCTACATCATATGGACATGTATGATTCATGTTCGTATATGGTTCAACAAATGCATATACATAGATATCTATGTAGTGGATTAGCTTTCTTATTGATGAGGAATTTGCAAACATCGATGGTTATAGCAGGTAAGTAGTAGGGCTTGTAGCCATTGGATTTCCTCAAGAACTCAACGTGTACCTACAAGAGTACAGAGGGAAGAGATATCGTATATACATATGTATACAAATAATGCAGCTTCGTTAGATAAAGAAGAAATAGTATCTCAGATATGAAGATTGCCCAAAGGACCGAGCATGCTTTGTCACTGCCATTAGGCATACTCACCGTTATATTATCCACCGGCTGATGTAAGCGGATACGCACGTTCAGCTCGCTAAGATGACGCTCTATGGCACGCATGCGGCAAGTGCTTACCGCTACATATTGACCGTCGTACGATAGACACTTGAGATTCGTGAACTGTGCATGCGCCGCAGTCGACTCATATATATGAAAATGCATAAGTAGCACAAAAATATAAAGCTTCAATAACATTTTTTTTTGTGAAATTTTGGCTATTGATTTAATTTGTGCCGTCTGCAGCTGAGAAGTGATTTTTAAGAAAAAGATTGCCGAATGTTGATGCTTTGCAAAGCAAGTTGTATATATGGAGCCTTTTCTGAATAAATGCATTTTAAATGAATCACATACATTTGCCATTAAGCGTAATTAAAATGTTAAATCGAAAAGCTTCAAAAAAGCTGCATTTAATTACCTTAAATTGGCGCTCTGAAATGTTGTGTATTTTCCATATCGATCTACAGCAATTTTAAGTGGCATGTATTTTTATATAAGTACTTGCGAATGTGGCAGCTGTAAATATTTTAGTTAAATATTAAAAATCGATCATACAATATTTTTCCATTTGTACGAGTGCGGATGTATATGTTGTTTCATTTAAATGCGCGGCTTAAAGCTACTGTTAGTAATATTCTACTACTCTACTCTAATGTTCTACTACTTTCGCGTATCGAGCAATAAATAATATAAGAAATTTGTGTGTCTAGCTCTTTGGGTACGCTCAAATAATTTTTAAATTATAGAACTACAGTTCGCAGATTAGTAACCAAAATCTCCTCTATATGTTTATTTCTAGCAAATTTTGTATACTTAAATACCGATACTGAGCTGCGTATAGAGGTCGATAGACTAGCGTCTTTAAAAATTACACTTTTAAGTTTTAGTTAGCCAGACGTAATGCATCTTTTCGCAACTTTACGTCAACATAAACATTGGGCCGTTTACTTGAAAACGTAAACGTATCGCAAATGTCAGTCTTTTACACCTTTGTCTTTTTGTTAATGCTGGCGTTTAGTTTCTTATAATAAAAAGCACGTTTTTCAGGTGAATTTTAGTTATGATATTTATAACGCAGAATTATTTCAATTTTCACATCTTTTTATTTTGTTCTACTTTTATAAAAACATTTTGGCAATACCAAACCGCTTAAATCGAAAAGCAGTGGCAGCACTTTTCTGCAACAAAGCAATTAGCCCACACATTTAAAGCACGTAAATTTTACGGAGAAACCTGATTTGATTAGGTTTACTTCGATACGTTTACGTAAAAATACGTTTATTTAAAGCTCAAGTACAGCCGGTAATGTCAGCTGACTCGATATGATACGTTACGTCTAGACTAACTTAGCCTTTAATGTGGGGAAACAAGATACAAAATCAGAAGATAAAGAGGTAAATTAAAATGTTGTCTTTTGTGTATTTAATGGCCTTGTGACATTGTCAACATCGTAAAAATTTTCATAATTTTTTTATAAAAATTTTAACTTAAATTGGTTTAACGTCAAAATTCTTCAGCTGCATCTGCACTTTAAGTAATTAACTAAAGAGTCACGTTTAAAGACACATGCTTGCTGAATGCTTGCGCTAATTTGGCAAATAAACACAAACATTTGAGCACAGACACATCCTCGCCTTTGGCAGCGCATATTTTACCAGCAGACAGCAAATTATCTGCTTACTTTTTACCTCTACACTAAGAGAAAAAATTATGAATTCCAGCAAAAACAAGTTCCAAGTAAGATTGAATATTTATAATTCAACTACGAAAAACGTTGCTTAAAGTTTGAAATGAAAATTAAATTTTTAAAAACCTGCTCTCTTCTAAGTCAACTCTTGACTTTCTGTAAAATGTTGCCAATAAGGTAGAGCATATAATTGTATACATAGCAAACAGCCAGCAGCCCATCTTAAAGAGAGATGGAGCATTTTTTGAAAATTTTTTCTCGCGAAGAATTGGCAACTCTCCGAAAAATATAATGGAAATAAAAGCTTCTCAATCCCGTTGGATATGAATTAAGAATAAATTTGTAGGTCCCGCTAGCTTGTGCTAAAAAAAGTTCACGCACAAGTTAATGCGAGAAAGCTCGGCCGTAGCCTCGGTAACATGGGCTGTTGTGCCGATATCATTTCATATAATATATATATAATGCATATGTAATCAAAAGGTTTGATAAAATGTTTAAAAAACATTTTAAGTATATTTAACTTACCGTATATTTTGAATGTATCTTCGAAATTAACCAACGCTTTTATAAAACCTGTTTTTAATTTGTAACGAGAGGTAATAGAGAGGATTGAAGAGAAATTTGTGCGCTAATTACGCTGTAAATTGCTGCGCTTAAGTGCGGAGAACTTTGACGCGTAAATATGTGCAGCCTATCACCCTCACACAAATACTCATACTTGTAACCAGGGCTGTCAATTCCGAAAAGTTGCAGCAGCGATAAAAAATTTCCTAATTTTTGGGCGCCACACTGAAAAGTTCTGAATTTTTCATACACACTGTCAAATTCAGTCAAAGCTCTGAATTGAAAATGTTTTCTACAATAAATATGAAAGGTTAATTTATTTAAGTATGCATTTGGCTATTTATAAACTTCATTCTATAAAATTTTATTTCGTAAAATTTTAAATTAAATCCAATCTTGTAAGGCAGTGAATAAACAGGCATACCTTCAAGCCAAGATCTTGAAATTATTCAGTTGATAATATTTCTGCAGTGAAAAAATTTTGTCTTCAATTTGTTCACCTCATTATCGGAATTATAATCCGAGATCCGAGCATGATGCTGACATTTCGCCATTCCCTATGCCAAGATTGAGGGCCCTGGTGTATGCACGACATGGCATGAAGGTACCGCACTTGGATTTAAATGCTTGCAGCTAAATCTTAAAAAAAAAACACATTAACAGAAACGTGGTGTCTGCATGTGTATTTGTGCATGTCTGTTTGTGTGCATAATTGAAATTATAATAAAAGTGAGCGTGTATTTTGTTGGCTTTGCGCTTTGTTCGCTTAAGTTAAATTATGTGCAAAAGTTTGGCCAAAAGTGGGGTTTTCTGTTCGTGTAAAAGGGGAAGAGGAGGGGGGAGTAGCATTGGCAAGCAGAAAATTTAATGTGTTTTGGTGTTTTTGGTTGTGGTGGTATTATATTCCTTTTTGCTAGCAGATGTGTTGAGTTTCAAAGGCACGCACACACACTCAACTCATATGTACATACATATAATATATTGAGGAGGGAATGCTTGCAAAAAAAGTGAAGTATGCATTTAGGCGAAAAGAGTTTTGTGATAATTCGCAAAAAAGGCATTAGCTCGTGTGTGACCGACCAAGTTTGCGTTGAACGCAATTAAGAGCTTTTGAAAATAGCGGCTCAAATTAAGAGCAAATTACTTAATTTAAGATTTCGTAAGACTGAATAGCTTTTTCTTATTCCAGATAAAGAAAGGTAAGTGGATTCTTTGATACATAAATACTATAAAAAAGCTCTAATTTCACTTTTTAAATGACTTGCTTTCCAGTTGAAATCTTTTATGCTTTAGTTGACATTTGGTGCTTGCTTGCTAACATTGAAACAGTTTATGCTTGTAATCTGCAAATGGCAGCAATCTGCTTCGCCTTGAAGTGCTTCGTCGATTTTCTTACATTAGAAGCCTTGGAAAGACAATAAAGCTACTTACAAACTTGTTCAAGCATACTTTGAGGCTGTTGCAATGCGTTGCAATAATTCTAAACATTATAAAGCACATTTTAATTGAAAATATTAATCTATAGGATGACGAATTATAAATGAATTAGTTCTAAACTATGGAAAAAATATACATATCCGTCTAATTTATTTGATAATATATTTTATTTCAATTGGCACTATGAAATAGAACAGAAATACCTATTTCTGTCTTTCTATCTGTACCAGCTTTAACTTTCTCTCTGTCCTTTAATTGCCAATTGCTCTTAGATGCAAATCAAGGTTAAAAGGTCATATTTCACTCTGGGTTGAAGAATCACACAATAAATTTTAAGGTTTATTGATGCGGTATTCACGTAAGAGTGCGACTGATCTAGCATAAGGTTAAAAGAGTAGTTTTGTTCTAAATGATAACAAAACACATAAAGATCTAGCTGCAAATAGTTAATGTATTTCTTTCTCAATAGAGCCGGTGTTTCGTCAAGGTAATAAAGAATTGAAATTTTTTTGGAAAGTTTTCTGTCCCCGCCGACCAAAGTTCCATGTTGCAATCATGATTAAAATTAAAAACTTTTTGTAAACTTCTTTGCTCACAAAAATGGTTGGACGCGAGAATTAAGCCTGACACATATATAAATATATCGTTAAATTTTGCATATAATAAAACTAGTATCGAAATTAATACCGAGAATTATTTTATATATAGCATATATCATTGTTGATTCAGCTTTAAAATAATATCTCGGTGATTAGCTGTAGTAAAAAGAAGTACCTACATTATTTTTCCAATAGATGTAATTAGTAATCTGTATCTCGCGTAATTTAGGGCTGATTGGATTTAGATAGATGGAGTTAGAAAGATAAGATTCCGCACTAAGAAAACTTTTCAGTAGGTTTTGTGATTGGTTTACTAAGTTTTTTTTGAGTGCGCGTCAAAGATGAACACCAGCAAAGAGAATATACACCATATCCTACACTTTCTCTTCGATGAAGGTGAAAACGCAAGCCAGATTGCTGAAAATGTCTAAAGTGTTTATAATTCTGATACTTTAGCAGGCAATCGTGCGCAATAACGTTTTCGTCGATACCGTTTCGGTAATTTTGATGTCAAGAATGCACCACGCTCTGGAAGGCCAATTGTCGAAAATGCTGATGAAATCATCAGGAGGAACTAAATTGGATAGTTTTAACTAAGCTAAATAAAGCCTTTAATTTTAGGCAAAAATAATGGATGTCTTTTCACAACACCTTCGTACATACAAAGGATATCATTTTGTTTGTCGAAAATTTGCAGCTGAAAATGGTAAATATTTATTAAATTATATTAAAGCCTTTAGCCGCAACAACCTAAATGAGCAATCTGCTCGAAACCAGATGGCATGCTACAATATTCTTTAATGTGAGTGTGTGCATGTGTGCGTTTAAGAGTTTTGCAGTTTCTGAAGTTTTTGTAGTTTGTAGCTTTGAAGTACTGCAAAGTGAAATGCAGCAAGTGTGGCAAACTGGTGCGGCTTGTGCAACAGCATGTGGCACGCACATGAGTGTATTGGGGTTGTGTGTGTTTGAAGAGGTTGCTTGTGTGCATTTTACGCCATACAAATACTTAAAGTGAGCGTTTCTTTCAGACAAAATGAAGTTGACTTGCAGCTTAATTACGCAACGGCCTGAAAAGCGGCGTAATTATAACAAAAGAAAACGATCAAAAGTTGTCTATCTTTGTTTTTAAAGTGTGCTATAGAAGACAAGGAAGGTGCCTTTTATCTTCTGTTCATTATAAGTTTAAAAAATGTAGAAAGCTTCAAAAATCAAAAGCCTTTGGATATACATAAACTGTATGAGGTAACATCGGTATGCAGTCTTACACGTTTTCTATCAGATTTGTGATGTAGATTCTAGATGATATGAGGCTTGGTTGGTTGGTTCGTTGGTTTGTGTGGCTAGTCCTGACTATCAATTATCACTGAGTGAGGCTTGGATCATTTAGAAAATATAAAGTTGAAACAATAATCTAGCAAAAGTTAGCACGTTTTTTTATTAATAAAAAAAGTATTTACATTTTCGAAAGATCAAATTTTGTTCGCGCGTGTTTTCTAAAAGTAACGTTCTCGCGTTTTAAGCGCGTTTTCTGAATTTTTTAGGTGACATGTAAATGCTTTTGAAGGGATGTTGACTTGATTAGATCTGTAATGTTTTTAAAACGCTTTTAGCAAGTTTTAACTTAGAGAAAACCATTTTTTAATGTATACGATTGTATTGTGTACGGATCATCACTTGAAAGTTTATCGAGAATTCTCTTGCAGTTACTTTTGCCATAGAAAAGACTTCTATTCCTGTAGGAAACTAAACGGAGTTTATGTATGCAACAACAACAATAATTTAAATCGTTGTTTTATTCCTACATGGGCACAGTCATATAGCTATTTTGATTTGTGCCAGAAAACCTAATTAGTGAATTTTCAATTTGTATTATCATAATATATTTTCACGCGTTTTTTTCGTCTTACGCGTTTTTCATAATGGCTTTTTAATGCGTTTCTCAATTTCTTTTGGTATATACAATATATTTTATATTACACATATTAATCATATGTTCTGCACTGATTCTATGTAAAAAGTATATTCACGTATTTTATACTTTGTTGTACAGAATGAATAAAGTTGAAGTAATTTTCATGCATTTGCCGTTTGTACCTTTGGCGATTCTTGAGCGATTTATTGCTTTTGCTATTTACACTATTTTCATTGGCTTTGCAGACTGTTGTATGCAAGTTTTACAATGTTTTCTGTTGTTTTTACATATTAAAGTCTTCTTGCACATTTTACTTTTAAAGCGTTTTCGCAAATCGTAGAAAATCTGAATTTATGCTTCCTTTCCTTCAGCAATGAATTATTTATTGTCTTTAGTAGCAAACCTTTTGTGTTTGAGAAAAAGTTTAAATTTCGAAAGCTCGTGGCCTGTTTTCTGGTCTATCGAAAAAATTTATTATAGGAGAAAGTAAAATAAGAAAAAGAGCACAAAAATCTAAGCTGTAAAATCAATGCCTGTGCTGCAAAGAACAATGCAAATGCAAGAGATTATTTCTGAGCCGTGATGCAAACAAAAAGTAACTACCATACACTCACACACAGTCCAACACATGCAGAAAAAAATGTCCAGCATATGTCGTGATTGCTGTTGTTGCTGGCTTGTGGGCAGCCATGATTGCTGCCTGCTAGCTGCTCCTTTTGTATCTTATTGTTTGCCACTTTCTGTATGTGTGTGTGTGCCACCTATTGCTAGCGCTGATAGCATATGCTGCCTCGTGTCGCTGCCGTCTGAGCGTTCAACAGTGGTCGATGTAAGTAAAAGTCCTCAGCAATTGGAAAGCCCGATAAAAGCGGAAAAAAACAATAGCCACTACAAACACAAGAACAAAACCAGCATCTACAACAACATCTAAAGCAGCTCATCGATATCAAAGGATTTGCATGCAAACAATTGTCTGAGGGCAGCTGGCGTCAATGCATTACTACGCTCGCGTATATTTGAGTGTGTGTGTCATCATATAAAGAACTTTTTACTTTTTTAGGAGAAAATATTCGTAAACAAAGCAACTTTTGAAAAAAGAAGCAAAGCAAGTTGTATTGAAAATTGTAAAAAAAATTTCAATCATTCGGAGAAATTTGAATGTTCAAAATATTTATTTAAATAATTTATCATACGAGTATATCGAAGTTTTTATATAAAAATATTTTATTATTTAAGCGAACAACAAAATCAAAAGAACACTACAATTATTAAGTTATATTAATAACTTTTTTTCAGAACTTTTGTGAAAAACTTTGCTTGTGATGAAATTTAAATCAACAATTTATGTTTTTTTTTGTCGGTTTAGACGATCGGTTGACGAAATTTTAATATTAGAATTTGTATTTTAAATATTACATATATTTCAAATTTTTAAATGAAAACATTTAAGATCAAAAATTTAGAATTGTTTTGTCGGTTTAGTCGATCGGTTGAAAAGCTTTTGATTTACCAATTTTGCTTTGGAAATATTACATTTATTTCGAGATCTTAATTAAACTTCGATATTTGATTATTTAATAAAATTTAAAATTGTTCAAATAGTATATTTAATTTTTATAATAAAATTAGAAAAATTCTATTTTTTGAGTACTTTTAGCTGTCGTAAATTATTTTGAATTGTGGCATCTATAGTGCTTTTGAAAAATTATTTATTGATTTCTGACAATTTGCTGAAAAGTAACAAAAAAAGTGTAATCTCAGAATTTTGTGAACAATTATGAACTTTTTGAATGAGGCAGAAATTGGAATTTTTGGAATCTATTTTTCATATACTAACAATTTATTGCGTGTATAAAAAAGCGGAACAACTTAATTATTAGCTATTATGCAAATGATGCGAATTAGCTGTAAAATGAGCAGAAACTTAAGAGAACAGCTGCACACTAATGAAAGTTGCCACTTGCTGAGAAATGTGCAGGCAAAGAGGACATATAGGAAAAGTACCCAGTACTTTTGAATAAAGAATTTCAATATTCGAAATGCGATTAGGGCTGAATGCAAGCAAGGAGTTGAAAAGGAACACGCCCTTGTGAATGAGCGGGGCACTCGAAGGAGCCTTGGAAGTGGAATTAATATGCACAACACATTGACATATATAAATTGCGTGTACAATATTTAACCATTGCTCCCGTCAAGCTCGTCACATTTTCAATCAATTACTGCCACGTAGCTCCTTGGGCATGTACGCTACACATGCGCCATTAAAAACAGTGATGGATGTCAGCTGAACGCAGCCTTGCCGCCGCAAAGCATACTTTACCATATGAAATGTGTCTAAATGTATGCTAAATTGTGTCTAAAGCAGACTATATAACAGTTAAAAAGGCAATTACTTGCATCATATTTCATGCAAGCGATTTGTAAGCGCACGCTTTTAATTTTTCAAGGACAACAAGAAGAGTAAAAAGTGCTTGTGAATGGCAGATATTTGTCGTAAAAAGCACATATGGCTGAAAAACATTTAAAATGTATAGCATTTAAGAGCGCCTAATAAATTGCCTGAAAATATGCTATGCATGTAGCATGCTTAAGTACTACAGCCTAAAAGTAGCTTAAGCATTTTCTTCGTTGGCATATTAAATGGGCGTATTGAGTCTAAGGAGTTAGCAGAATGAAATAAAAGTATAATTTGCTTGAGTGATGTTCAGCTTTTATTAAATGTATCTAAAGTTGGCTAAATATGGCATACTTTAAGACAAATCTTGCTCATGCATTTATCTAAATGCATACACATTTAAAGCATACTAGAACGACTTGCTGTAAATGTTATAATATGAACATTTATTTCAAAATGAAACCTAAAATAAACGATATTGCATATTTCTTGGCTCTATTACAAGTAAAATTGCTGCGGCTTAAAAGCTCACGTTTAGAAAAATCTTTATTACAAAAAGAATGCCGAAGAAAAATGAAATGTAATAACAAAAAAGGCTTATTAGTAAGCACGCCGCATACAACAGCAAATACAGGCAAAACGTGACAAAAAAAATTTATTGCTGCCTACTTTCAGGCGCTAAACACTGTTGCGCAACACAACAAAAAACACACGCCAACCCGCACATACTTTACGTAACAGCTTAAGAGGAGAGTGCAAACGTAAGTTCAACAGCAATACTTCAAATTTCGCATTAAATTTCTGTCTGCGCAAAAAATGCAATAAGCAAAGCATACCTAAAGGCTTTAAGACGTGTGCGCTGCCTAAAAGCATGCTTACCTGGCGTTTAAAGCAAATAAAGAATGGTCGGATTTATTGATTTTCGTTTGAGGCTACAAAGGAAAGCACTTGATGTGTGCGTAAGTGCGAGTGTGTGTTTGTGTGCATGTGTGCCTGCTTGCCTTGGATTTTACGCCTTTTCTGTGTGCTTCTTTTTTACCTTTTATTTTTGCTTCGTTTTTTTGGTTTTGACATGCCTCTTCTCTGTTGGCCTTTGTCTTGAGCGTGTTGTGATTTTTTTTTAGAGCTTTGTCTTTGGTGCGGTGGCTGTAGAACCCTTGAACTTAACTGCCAGGGGTGCTCGTGTAGAGGCTGATTTGCGTGCATAGCGGAAATTTGTGTATTTATAAAAAGATCTTACGATTTTTCACAAAAGGTAGTAATGCCAGCTAAGCCAACATGTGCCAATGGCGTAGGAGCTTTTCCTTCCTATAGTTACAGCTCAGATTATATTGAAAATATGCAAATTTGATTTTTACGCAATTCATTGCATTAAATTGCCCGAAATTACGCAACGAAATAAAAGGGAATTAGTTACGTGTCATTTGTCGAAATAAGCCCCAGAATATTCGAATTTGACTTTCCAATATGTTCAAGTGAGCAGTTTCAATGATCAAATTCTCACTGCAAATCACCTTAGGCTATTAGTTTTATGATGAAAAATTGCCGTCCTATTAAAGATGCAAACATGAAAATTTGATAGAAAATTGATTTAAACACGCTAAATACGTTGGCACTAACTCAATTATGTCCTAATTCGAGTTAGGCCATTATGATTTGTGGCCACTAATAAAATTCCATTTTTCTCTGTCATTTTCCATAATTGGATTACATACTTTCAAAAGCCTTTTTCGAATTTCCAAATATAAGATATCTACATTAAATTCTTATAATTTTCGACTTGCTATTTCGTCTCGATTCGACATTAAAGTTGCCAAAAGTGATTGTTCTGATTGATTACTTCAACTATCTAATTTTTGAAATCAAGTTGGCTTTTGAAAAGAATTGCAAGACAAGCTTTGTAGATCCTTTAGCAAAAGTTCTAGCGGTTCCAGCAAAACGAAAATGTGCACAATTCAAGAGCATATTTTAATTTACTAACATCCACTCACAACTACATATATCCACACACACGTACATACAGTTCAATTAAATTGCATTGCTACTATATGCCAGCTGCCGCACACACGTAAATACGTGACTTGGCGTTCACTTTTGCTTTGCGTCGGAAGCTAAAAAAACACGAAAAAGGAACAACAACTTCTGTTGGCAGACATGCCAACTTTTGGCCTATTTAATATTCGCTCTTACAGAATTCTTAGAAGTTTTGTATTACATTTGCACCTAAAAGCAGCCTAACATTTGCCAAAGTGTCTTATTGCGAACTTTGCCAATTGTTGACCTTTTTGACTAAATTATTTGTGGCCAATTCAGTTCAATAATGCGCTCGACTTTACAGCTGTTCATAAAATATTGAGCACATTTTAAAAGCTGAAGCGAAAATCATTTATCAGCAATTTGCTGACATTTTAAAGTTAAGAGGTAAACAGATTTCTTATGACTTGAATAGGTTGTGCGCCGTAAAGTAGACTATGTGCGCTGCAGTGACAGTCTTCTTGAGTGTATTTCTTTTGTATAGCGCATTTTGCATAATCTCTGAGCTTTTGTTACTAATTTGTGAAAATTTGGTTGTTTGCTTTTCTCTTTCACTTGTGTAATTCCATCAAAAGCTTAGCAAGTGTACTATGGGTTTTAAATGGTGCCACAATGGACTCTTATTTATTTGTGAACTTTTTGGGAAGCTGGTTTTTTGAAAATAACTATATTTTGTTTTTCATCGACTGCAGGCTTTTATATTAAATGAAGCGCAAAATACATTTTTTCACTTACATATTTTGCTCATTAAGTGAGAAATGTAATTATTAGTTATGAAAAATATAAACGAGTGTGCATTCCAGAACTCATGTTAATTAAAAAGGAAGCAGAAATATTTGTAAGAGAAAACGGCGCATGCAAAAATTTGCAATTGAAATAAATTAAAGAAAGGAATTATTATTGTTGTTTGCAGGTCTTTTTTGCGCACCCCGACCGTAAATTGGATCAACTGTGCTGGCCTGTATTTAATACAGTAGTGTTAGGCTCTTAGGGCCAGTTTCATAGTGGATGTTTAAATCTAATTTGCGAATTGAGTTTAAATCTAGTTTAACTTTCCTTGAGTTTCACAGTGCATTTATTAAAACACGGAATATTTGACATTTGAAGGTTGGCACAACTTGCCAAAAACATATGTTCAATTGTTCAATTGTGGAGGCAGCGCGAACTAAAAACTTTTCGCCGGCCGAAAGAAGTGAATTATTGGATATTGTAAGTGCAAAGTGCAAAGAATGCACAGTTTATATTATTTATGATACTACGGGATAATTTTTATGTGCTATACCATGCAGTTTTATGTTTAATTTGATATCTTATAAATTGCAATTTTGTCCACGCAGCTTGTTTGCACATCCGAAATCAGCTGTTTATTTGTTTTCGATTGCAACTCTGTGGCGTACTTAAATATCCACAATCGGCTATTTAAATCGAATTTAACTTTCAACTGTGAAACTGAAATTCCCTATTTAAACTACAATCAGAGTTTAAATATCCACTGTGAAACTGGTCCTTAGTAAAAGAATGAAATAATTAATTCTTAATTATGCATGTTAAGAAGAGCCTTCATAAAACAGCACATATTAATAACGCAGTTTAGCCTAACATAACAAGAAGTATAGAAACTAGAATGAACTGCTAACATGATAAATATTACCAGGAAGAGCCTTATGATGCCTCCAGAATAGGTGCGGTTGCTAGAAGACTAGATGCCTACTCCAACTGTTATCTAAATAAGTTAGAAACTAGCTTTAAATTTAGCTAAATGGAAGTAGAAAAAAAAAGTAATCTAAATACATAAAATTTTGCATGTAAAATTAGCTTTTTTATGCATAAATACCATTTATTTTAATTGACGAATTTTGTTGTACCATGAATATAAGCTAAAGTAAACAAAATATATATTAAGGAGCTGCTGTTTTCTTTAGCCTACGACAAGAATTGTACCTTGTCTGAAGTAATTGTATTACTTAATGAAGCTGTCTGCAACTCGTAGCAGCCGTAATCAATGTCGGTTTCCCCCCTAACAGCAGACAATTTAATCAAGCACATTTTCCAAGAATACGCACAACACATTTAACAATTAATTTCCTGTCATTACGTCGCAATTGAAATGACGCGACGCCGTCTATGCGGCCCCCTCCCCTCCTCCTTTGCTTGCACTGCTTCTATAATTTCCCCCACTGTAAGGAATAACACTGAAGTGAGGTAGCTATTTATAGTTGCACAATTGAATTTACACATACAGACAGACAGATACAAAGACAAGGAAAGAGCAAAGATGCGCAGAAAGGGGAAGATATAAAGCGAAATGGTAGTGAACCCTTTCAAGAGCACGCTTTTCACATTCCTTGTAGCTTAAGTATGGCACGTTCTTGGCACATTTTTCAAAACTCTTCTATTCTCTTCTCTTCAATTCACAGCGAAATTCACACAAGCTCAAAATAATGAAATAAAAAAGTTATGAAGAAGGATGCATGGCATGTGCGCAGGATGTGTGCGCTTAGTAGCGGCTTCCGATTGATTGTTGCTTACTTAAAGCTGCTCTAGCTCATCACGGCCATTTAGCGCACATAGTTGACAGACAGTTGGGAGTAAAAGTCGGCAAGGAGTAAAATCCTTGAGACGCTTTTAATTTGTCGTCAGTGCGTTGGGATCCGACAAGCCAATTGCTATTCCAATTAAAGTTTAATAACATTTTAGAATTATAAAAATATTAAAATTTTAAAATATTGGCATACTTTGCAAACTTATTTCCAATTCCAATTTACAGACGCAAAACTTTTCTTCTTGAAAGTCGAATTAATAAGCAAAAGAGAGAAACAATTGATAAGACAACAGTAAAGACTTTCTCGCACTGGCAAGTTTTTCTTTGTGCTTTTTGCACCAAATTTTTTTGGATATTTAAAATAACAAAAGCATCAATGCTAATGAGCAGAGTTTGTCAAACAAAGCTTTCTGTGCGTTGTCGTGTAGGGAAAGTGCAATAGGCAAGAAAGGGAAATGTCTAGAGCCCGACCGAACGCTCGGTCTCGGTCTCGGTTACCGAACAGTTCGGCCAAAAGGTTCGGGTTCGGTCTCGGTTCGGTCTCGGCTACAAAAGTCCGAGTATTTAGCCGAACAGTTGAGGAACAAATTGTATAGTTTTAAACAAAATTAAAATTTTTTAATAATACTTTTTATTGATTTTTCATACATCAAATGCTTAATGTAGGTATTTATACCTCAAAAGAATTGTTTTTTATAATAAAATGTATTTTTTCCTAAAAATGTATAAATTTTTTTTCATTAAAATTCTTCTTCTTTTTTTGCATATGTATTCGAAAGGTTCGGTCTCGGTCTCGGCCGAACATTAAAAAAAGGCCGAGCGCTCGGTCTCGGCCAAAATTTCGGGTTCGGTCGGGCTCTAGAAATGTCCTCAAAAGTTTGTCAGTGTGTAAATTGAGAAATACTACACTTTTACTTAATTTCTATTATCACACTATATATTTATATTTCATTTAATATTTCTGACTAGCAGATAACAGGGAAACCTTGGCACATATACTATGTTCCTGCCCCGCCATCGCTAGAGCTCGTCTGACTTGTTTAGGAGCGCCTGTCTTTTCAGGGCTCTAACCGATCCCGAAAATTGTTATCAATCCTCTCTGGAAATTTGTAAAACACACCCAAATTCTGATATATCATTACATTGACCTATCCTAAGGGAACTCTAACTGGAATCGCCAATGATCCAATAGATAGACCCTATGGCGTGGCTTTTTTTATGCAACCAGCTCAACCTAAACTGACATTATATTTTTATACCCTACACCTATGGTAATAGGGTATAATAACTTTGTGCCAAAATTGTAACGCATTAAAGCAGCCTTCCTAGGTATAGACATAAGTATATAGAAATGATCAGAAACACTTTCTCTTTTCATTTCCGGTTGTCCGTCTGTCCGTCTGTCCGTCCGTCTGTCTGTCTGTCTGTCTGTCTGTCTGCGTGTACGCAAAAAAAAGAAAGAAGGAGTTGCCCGATTTGGACCAAATTTGGTACACAGTGACAGTGAACTTCGGGTTAGGTAAAGTGTTAAAATTATTCAAATCGGTCGAAGGATACGCCCCCAATGGACCTATAAGTCCCTCTACCTCGGGTTTTTTGCGATCAAATTGCTGTAATTTGTCTAATTAATCATTGAAAAGAATAATACTTGGTATTCAAGTTAAGGGGGCGGTTATCTATGTCATACGAAAAAATGGGCGTGGTCCGCCCACTATATAGGCGGCAAACTTTTTCCGGTAAAATGGCTCCCAATTGACTAGTTACGAATATAAATGAATGAAATTCGGTTCCCAAGTTGATATATAGGTCTTAGATGCCATAGAAGAAAATGGGCTTGGTGCGCCCACTATATAGGCGATAAACGAAAAACCCTCTTAACTTCCATAATATATACACCAGAGCGTCTAGATTTGGTTACTTCGTTCCTGGTAAGAATATCTTTTAATTCTCCAAAAATGGGCGTGGTCCGCCCACTATGTGGGTTGTAAATCAAATGCACCCACAATTTCAGTGAATTATCACCCCACTTGGGAACATGGTGTAGGGTATTACTCTGTCGGTGAAACCCGACTGATACTTCCTTACTTGTTATAACTATTTTCAAATTTTTATATATGTCAACTCTGCATAATCTGGCGAGTTCTTTCTTTCAAAGCTTGGTAGTCTCACTCTTGAGATGTTAAAACGTTTTCGCTTTAACCAAACGATTATAATGACACTTCATGTATATATTTACATGAGGCACGTCAATTTAAATATAATACAAATATATATCACTAACTAATTAACAGTAGAAACGTGCTTATGTTAGGCCTAGTTTATTTATGAGCTAGCATAATAAGTGATATTTTACTATTTCTTAATACCAGTATATCCATGGCTTCATACAAGAGCGTTATGTTATTTCGACATACTACAATCTATATGCTACACTATTTTAAATTTGAATAAACGATGTATTGTAGAATGAGTAAAATTGAAACAAATTGAATTAATCTTAAAAAACAAAGACAAAAGTCATAATCTTTTGCTCTACTCTCAGAATATTTACGATTTTCTCATGGGTCTGCACTTTGGACTCTGTGTTGTGCGGTGTATTAGTACTACTTTTGGAAAATTTAATTTTTAGACTTGTATCTAATCTTTAAGGAAGTATAATATAACAATTTTCAGTAGAAAGTTAGCGAACAATTTTCTGAAGATTTTTCTGGATTCGCTGTGTGTATAAATTTTAGCTAGTAAGAAACCAATATATTTTTAGACACAAATAAAATAGAAAATGCATGCTTAAAAAGCATAATGAGCAAATCAAAACAACAACAAGCAACAAAGCCAGCGAGATTGCCATTATTTTTCATGCGATTCAAATCAAAGCATAAACCACGCGCTTCTTTTAATACTTCCCTTAAGTGAGACCCTTCCGACTTGTGCATGTGTATACGTTGGCACTAAAATGTGTGTGCATGTACATGAGTATATATGTGTGTGTGAGTATGTGCGGCGCATCTGTTGCGACCTGTATACACACAGTCATAGACAAATGGAATTAAATCTTAAAATAGTAAAAACAACATATACGAATATTCTCTGTTCAGCGGATACCCCATCCTTCCCACATGACATGTCCGCTGCCATAAAAAATTTAATTTCTTCGGCTGCTTTGCTGCTTCGTTTCGTGTACACTCAACACAAAAATCATACATAGTATAAGATTTGCTGAATTTTGCAGAGGTGCTATGAGGTTATTGCATTGATCTAGAGAAATGATGTTTTCATTGCCCCAATGAATCTAGTTATATTTAAATTTTTTTTGAAAAAATGTTAGTTATTCTTTTTGTATTTAAACAAATAAACTAGTTCAACAAATAAAATAGTTCTATAAGCTTATTACAAATGCTAAACCATAGCAACTAGGCATTAAGCTAGCTTAGTTTAAGAATAAGTAGTTTGGAAGGATCTTAAATACTATGGAAAAGATTGGTTAGTTTGAGGAATTTATATATAAGAAGTATGGATTCAGTGGAGGGAAGTGGGTTGTTATTTCTAAAGATGATATTCCATTGCCAAGCCAGGAGAGAGCACTCTGAAAGAATGCGAGAAATTCTTCGATCACAAGTCAAGAGATCAGTTTAAAATATAAAATTCTCATTGCAGGATATGGAAAACCTGTTCGGTTTTAGATGATAGATTGCGTTGAGAAAAAAAGTCATTGATTTTTTAAATAATCATTAAATTTTAATGAACGTTTAATTTCTTCATAAAAATTAACTATTGCTTACAGGCTACAACTTCGGTTACGTATAATGTTGCCATCAATCCCAAATCCTTTGGCATTATTAAATAGGCAAAACTCAATGCTACTCATATATTTTTTCGCGTAGTTATGCAAGATTAGGTGATTGAAATTATTATTATTATTAAATTATTTATTGATAATTGTAGAAATTATGAAAACAAACTATATCTAAAAAGAAATGCAGTCAATGTCGCCAAAATAGATACTTTAGTTAAAACACCATGAAGGCAGTAAATTATATATATCGATATAGACCCCCAGATCAGAGTGTCAATATTTGCTATATACGGTCCAATTAGGAATATCTTTTAGTTTGTCAAAAATGGGCGTAGTCCTCCCACTCGGTTACTTGGTGTAGGGTATTACTCTGTCGGTGAAACCCGACGGATGCTTCCTTACTTGTTTTAAAATGTTACCAATGTTTGCTTTCATTGGCTTAATGCCATTTTATTTTGCAGAGCAGTGTAGCGCACTGAGAAGAAGCGCTGCCATAATTCCAAAGTAGTGCATACGAAAATTTCATTATGCCAGCAGCTGATGTCGGATTATATTCTGAACGACCTTCCGCTTTCAACTGTTCCAGCGCGCTAAGGGAGCTTCCCTAATTCCGTACACTTTTTTGACTTAAAAATAAATGGAAAACACTTCACAGCGGAGATTCCAAAAAATGTTGTTATTATTTTTAGCAGCGACGCGGGAATTGACATGTCAGCAGTGCCACTCAAGTGTGGCGATATTAAGTATGCTGTTTTTCTTTAAACCGTTGCTATTTTTCAAAGCAGCTAAGTGGAAAAATAAAAAAGGAAATTATAAATTCAAGAAAAATTGGATTTTGTTTATGTGGGTGTGTGTGTGAAGTGACAGAAATGTGAAATAAGAAAATTCATTAAGAGACTGCAGTCGTCCCAAAGGGGGAGCGTCCCTTTTTGATGTGTAAACTGCAGGCAGCCAGTGGCAAGCATGAGACACCTGTGCAGCAGCTGGGGGAATATGCAGTAGCACACCTTTTGTTGTTGAAAAAATAACACATATTATATTTGACTATTAATGAGTCGTGCGCATAAAGTTTTATTTATGTTCATACGAAATAGAAATTTTGTAAAAAGTTTTCAAACATAAAAACTGCTTAGCTGGAAAAGAGCTGGCAACTGTAATATACACAGACACACACATTCACACAGACGGCGCAGGTGGAGCCAGTTCTCGTCCGTACTGATTGCCGTAATATATCCAGCGTCAGAAATTGAAGACGCCTCCCACAAGTTGTCGAGGTGATGCAGTTAGAGCGAGACCTTGTCCGTCTTGCGAAAAGAAAAAAATGGGAATATATAAAACCTAACTGAAGACGACATTAACATAGCTTGAGCAGTTATGCTCACACGGCCTCCCTACGTAATTTTGCGGATTAAAGTTTCACACTGACATAGGCTTTCTATAAGCCCGCCCGAGACTACCGTTAAGTATTACGTCGGGAGGCGGGAGTGTCCCAGACTTTCTGGGATTCAAGCATACCACTCGAAATATTTTCTGGTGTTGGTTGTCGTTCCATTATCTCTTCAATTCGTTCGCGTTCTTTAGAGAAACTCATGCACTCGAAGAAAGCGTGATAGACATCCTCATCGCCACCGCAGCAGCATTTCAGGCAGAGCACATCGTGGCTACTAAGCATTTGTGTCAGCTATTCGAAAGCTGCAGACCCTTGCTCGCGAAACAATACCGATCTGGCAGCTGGTTATAGAAAATGTGTGAGAGGTGCTCCTTAGTGAGCATGGAATCATACGCCACTGTCGTATACAATCACACAGTTTCCTTTGTAAGATTTTCCAAGTCGCATTGTCGAGCAAGAAACACATACACACATGTAAAAAATAGGCGCACGCACACATACTTATGCCTTGCTGAGCCATACAAATGGTTGCAGCTGCCAGCGATTGCTGCATAGTTTATATGCAATATTTTCTTTTTAGTCGCCTAAAAGCTGCAACGTAAAAAGCTAACTTACAAAATGGCATTTAAATTAATTTGTTTGTGCTTTCTACCTCTCTTTCCCGTTCACTCTCTTGCGCTGTCTATCCGCGCATCTTCCTCATGTGCTTCTGCTAACAAGCTAATGCGCTCATGCAGCGTACTTGCAGCATATTTAATACTTAAGCGCCTTAGAATATGCTATAAAAATGCAAATCTCTCATTTCTATTTCGCTGAGCGCTTTCGAGCTCCCGAAAGAATACACCTCAAGAGCTGCACAAATAGTAAATTGCTATTCCTCAGCTGCCTTATATACAGAGGCGTTCTAAGTTGTGGGCCCCAATAATGTTGTAACTTTTTGACAGAATTTAGAAGTAAAAAATAGATTTTTTCATCACAAAAACTGAATGACAAAAATGTTGAAAATCAAAATTTGGAATAAATCAAAATTGTAATTCGTTGAAAATTTAAGTATATTTAACAAAATTGTTTAGAAAAGCGTTGTTGCTTCCGTTAACGCTTCACGGCTTTACTGTGGAACCTTTCCGAAGATGTCACAGATATGCAAAGCGCACCTACATTCAATAGCAGATGGCAATTGCAGTGTCGCCCTCTAATAAGGTAAGTAGCTTAAGTATTCTGCTTAAATATTTAAAAGCCAACATGCGCAGCGGATGCTTCCAAACTTTTCTGGCCAATTGCCAGAAATCGCATATGCGCAAAGTTTGTGCCTTCAAAGGAGAAAGCAGCAGCTGAAAGTGTAGGCGCATAATGTATATAGATATGTGTGTATATTTGAAGCAAATATTAGTAGTCGCACGAAATAGATGTGCAGTTAAATTGGCCACACGTTTTCATGCAGAATTGCATAATACAAAATTTTATGTAATTTTTCTTTTGTTTAACTCATAAAGGACGAAGATATACTTTAAGTTTCAGAATAGTACACTGTTGAAAACGCATGATTCTTATAATTCTTTTCTCAAGTTATTGTCCAATAGATTACCATTATGTTGGTTAAGGGAAGAAATTTAAATGTATGTCAAATAATGTGATCTCTTGTCACACAGGCCACCATAACTTTTTTACAGAACTCGGTAGAATATCACTCAAGTACCTACTTAAAAAATCAATTTTTTATTGAACAATAGGCCGTATTGTTACACACTAATAGATCGAGAATTTCATGAAGACGCAGTTTTATATGGCTACTGTGAAGCCAATACAGCACCACCAAAACAAATCTCAATCTATTAGCTGTGAGACCAGGGTGGTACCATGCGCCCTCAAGGCCCCTTCGGACCAAATTGATCTCACATGGCACTCAACGTGTTTATAATAATTTTTATAATATTTCTGTGGTGCACGATTTTTCAATTTTCATACAAAATAAAAACATTTATTCGCTTTTCTGATCTATCTGTAACTGAATTGACTATCGAAAAATCCATCATAATTCCATTTCTTTTGCACAATATGAAAATCTTTCAAATCAATATGCATATATTTTCTTTTGTAGATGTTTGTATGTCATAAGCCTCTATATCCTGTCATATTTCTATAAACTTGTACTACTATACTTTGGAATTTCATACTGCATACTGCCATGCTGTTCAAAAGAAGTCATACATCCATTATGAGTATTCTGACAACTTAACTGAACGCATACACACATGTCATACAAATACAAATACGAATACACCACTGGCACTTGTTACCTGCTCACAGACTGTACACAACCATTGTACATAAAATAGTCATTGCAGAAGCTTACATAGTATGAAAATAGCTCAAATAAATGCGACACTGTTAAGTGGGCTTGTGGCATACTGAACTGAGCGGTGTGCTCTAATCCCCCTCCCCCCCCCCTCCCCTCCCCAGCAACAAATTTTCAACACCCTCAATACTCGTAATGTAAACAAAATTGCGCTATTTTTTTATAAAACGAGAGCATTTCTGTTATTGCAAACAACAGTTCCATTTACCTTGCCTTTCCATCTTAATTCTTAAAGCCCTCATCGGTTGTGCAAGTGTGCTTTAAATATATCTTATCGCTTAACACCCGCCCGAATCTCTTTACATAATTTCCACGTACATCTGCAGAAATATGCAAGTTTTCTTTGCTTTAAAATGCTTTCTACTTTCTACAAAGGAAATTCATTTGAACTTTACCTAGAAAATTTCAATGCACTGTCACAATTTATCATGCTTATCTGCTACCTACGGCTAAAAATACGGAAATTTTTCGCTTTTACAACTATGCGAAAATAACGGTAAATAAGGCTATGCACATAGTAACATTGCATGCAAACAAAATGGCGAACAAGTAAGGAAGTATCAGTCGGGTTTCACCGACAGAGTAATACCCTACACCATGTTCCCAAGGGGGGTGATAATTTACTGAAATTGTGGGTGCATTTGATTTACAACCTACATAGTGGGCGGACCACGCCCATTTCTGGAGAATTAAAAAATATTCCAAACAGGAACGAAGTAACCAAATCTGGACGCTCTGGTGTATATATTATGGAAGTTAAAAGGATTTTTCGTTTATCGCCTATATAGTGGGCGGACCACGCCCATTTTCTTCTATGGCATCTAAGACCTATATATCAACTTGGGAACCGAATTTCATTCATTTATATTCGTAACTAGTCAATTGGGAGCCATTTTACCGGAAAAATTTTGACGCCTATATAGCGGGCGGACCACGCCCATTTTTTCGTATGACATATATGACCGCCTCCTTAACTTGAATACCAAGTATTATTCTTTTCAATGATTAATTAGACAAATTACAGCAATTTGATCGCAAAAAACCCGAGGTAGAGGGACTTATAGGTCCATTGGGGGCGTATCCTTCGACCGATTTGAATAATTTTAACACTTTACCTAACCCGAAGTTCACTGTCACTGTGTACCAAATTTGGTCCAAATCGGGCAACTCCTTCTTTCTTTTTTTTGCGTACACGCAGACAGACAGACAGACGGACGGACAGACGGACAGACGGACAACCGGAAATGAAAAGAGAAAGTGTTTCTGATCATTTCTATATACTTATGTCTATACCTAGGAAGGCTGCTTTAATGCGTTACAATTTTGGCACAAAGTTATTATACCCTATTACCATAGGTGTAGGGTATAAAAAGTGCGCGAACAACAGCACCAAAGGTTCACTTGGAAGAAAAAGAATAGGAAAGAGCTTTTAGAATAGTACATTCAAAAAACTTTAAACAAATTTATGAAAATTTAATAAACCAAAAACTTTGTCAAATAGTTCTACAGCAGAGATTTTTATATAAATGTTTAAGCTTTAAGAATTAGGCTTGAATTACGTTCTGTTTCCGAGTGCTTTTCCAGTCGCCTGAATCATTTATTTATAAGAAAATTTAAATTTTCCTACATACTACCCGAGTACATGATGCCATACGAATCTCGTATAGATTTCTTGCGTTTAATGTACAACGAACCAAGCAAGACCAATATCCTTTATAAGGCTATTAAACGCGTAAAGAATAATCGAGCCCTGCTTGGAAGAATGTTGCTACGAATACCGTAAAGGTCTGCTACACAGGCAATCCCATCATTTTGCTGCTGTTCCAATAATTTGTTGCCTATATACCATCAAATTTCTCGTGTGCTTCAAGCAACAGCGAATTTTTTAAGCATATATGCAAGTATCACACCTCTTCGTCCTTTTCTTGGAGGGACGGTTCTTTGCCACGCGTACCATAATTTGTTATTTCGCGAAAGACACTGTCGTTCCAACCGTTATACATTTGAATAGATAATTCAAAGATTTTTCAAAGCAGCATTAGTCATAATAACTTTAACATTTAAGCAAACTTATAGAAACGAAAACTTTAACAAAACTTGGTTCTGCAAAGTTGATTACATTTTTATTCGTTAAGATTTATCAATTTAGGCCGTAAGATTTTGTATGATATACTCAAACATTTTTCAAACACAAATAACAATTTCTGCAAACACTTTTGAAAAGTTATTAAATATAAAAATATATGTCGAGCACTTATATTCAATAAAACTATCTACAAAAAGCCAATTATTTAGCAGAATACAAAAATTAGTTTCTATTCATGAAGGTATTCTAGAATCGAAGTACTGAAGTACTAATAATAAGGACCTTTAGATGCAATCTTTCGTTAATATGGTTATTAGTAGGATTAGATACTTTTGAACGTGAGTTCTAAATTCAAAAGATTGCATTAATCTGAAAGGAAGAGCGATCGGCTGATTATAGAAAGCTTAGAAAACTGAAGTGCTTTTGCTTAAGCTATCAATCTGAAATCGTGTTTAATAAGGCCATGTGCGAGCATTTCTTGCAACCACTGAATTTAGCACTCCTACCTTTCATAAGGCTCGAGATAAAATATTGTCTGCTTTAATTGTAACGGAGTGTCAGTGTGTGTGGGTGCTTTGTGTGCAAACAAAGGCACAATCCCACACAAGTGCGCGTAATATGGCAAATGCGTGTTGGCATTTCCACAAGGTTGTTCTTCCTTTTTATACCCTACACCTATGGTAATAGGGTATAATAACTTTGTGCGAAAATTGTAACGCATTAAAGGAGCCGTCCTAGGTATAGACATAAGTATATAGAATTGCTTAGAATCACTTTCTGTGTTGATTTCCGGTTGTACGTCTGTCTGTCTATCTTGGTGTCCGTGCGCACAGGAGAGAAAGAAGGAGTTGTCCGATTTGGACCAAGCTTGGCACACAGTCGCAGTGAGCCTTCCACTACTTCAAGTTCCAAGATTAGTAAAATCGGCCGAAGGACACGCCCACAAGGGGTCAGTAAGTCCCACTACCCCGGAATATTTTCAGTAAAATTGCTTTAAATTGTTTAATTACTCGTAAATAGGAATGGTATTTGGTATTTAAGGTAAGGTATGGGCCCTCTACGTCAACCAAAAAAATGGGCGTGGTCCGCCCACTATATAGACGGTAAGCGGAAAATCCTTATAACTTCCTTAATATATACACCAGTCAGTCCATATTTGGTCACTTCATTGCTGGTAATAATACCTTTAAACGCTGCCAAAATGGGCTTGTCCGCCCACTCAGTTACTTGGTGTAGGGTATTACTTTGTCGGTGTAACCCGACTGATGCTTCCTTACTTGTTTTCAAATATTATTTTGCACTTCATTTTTTCTTTGGATATTAAAATGTTTGCTGTGAATATTTTTGCCATTGTGTCTAATTTTGTTGTTATTATTATTATTACTATAAGATGTTGTCATATAAAATATTGTTACGTAATTCCGCTGAAGTACTCCGCTACTTCGGTTCGGATCACTGGATTGTGTAATCGTCAAGAATAATGCACAAAAAGCTCAATGCTTGTAACGGTTTTATTGATTCCAATAACAGATTGACTATTCCAATCCTTTTGTTACAAAGATTTGCACTATTTTGCAGTTGCAGTTGAATTGTCCTCGGTTGTGATTGCGATGCTTCACGTTCACTCGTTCGGAATCGATGTTGCACGTTCACTTGATACTCGGTAACTGACTCGATGTTGCACGTTCAATTATTACTCAAAGACTGACTCTCGACACTGCCGGCGGCCGCTTTTTATACCTGTTACTGTTTCTCGCCAGCTACTGTCGAACATTCTACAACTTCTCGCTCGCCCTGTTTCTGGATTGTACGAGAAAATTCCAATACACAATATTTGTCAGAACTTCAAAACACTTTCGAATCAGAGGTGCTGATATTTGCTAAAGCTTTTGTTTTGCGTATGCTTGTTCAACTGTAACCGTGCACAGGGTGTCCTTTTCCTTAGCTGCCGTAGTATAACCCCCATATTCGTCACACTGCCCTCCTCTTAAACTTGTTCGTCCCGAACAAGGATAGCTTCTTTAGCCTTATAGGGTGCCAGTCTCTCCAAATGGACTACTTTAAGTTTAGCTCTCCTACTGCCGTTCAGCTGTATTCGATATACGACGTCATTCAGGCGCTTGATCACACAGTATGGCCCTTCCCAGTGCGTTTGTAACTTCGGACACAGCCCCTTCTTGCGCTGTGGGTTGTAAAGCATCACCAGTTGCCCTTCTTCAAATCCTTCGGAATTTGCCCTCAAATCATATCTGGCTTTCATCTTGTCACTCATCAACTGCGTGCGTGTCCGCATATATTGGTGTATCCCATCCAATTCCTTTCGCTTGTTGTTCGCAAAGTCGTTATCGCCATCGTCAATGGGCTCGCATACCCCAAACTTTAAATCAGCGGGCAGTCGTAAGTCTTCGCCAAATATTGCCTTGGCGGGTGTCGTTGCTGTCGTGTCATGAATTGCTGATCTATAGGCCATCAAGAATAGCGGTATGTGCCCATCCCAGTCCTTTTGGTGGTCGCTTACAACTTTTCTCAGATGCTCTTCCAGAGTGCGATTAAATCTTTCTACCATGCCATCAGATTGGGGGTGCAACGGTGTGGTTCTTGTCTTTCGTATACCAAGCGTGGCGCACATTTCTTTGAAGATGCCCGATTCAAAGTTTCGTCCTTGATCTGAGTGAAGTTCCAGCGGGACTCCAAAGCGACACACCCAATCTTTGATGAAAGCATCTGCACATGTTTTGGCCTCTTGATTCGGTATCGGGTAAACCTCTGGCCATTTGCTGAAGTAGTCGATCACCACCAGAACATACCTGTTGCCACTCACGCTTATGGGAAACGGTCCGGCAACGTCCATCGCAACTCGCTCAAAAGGTGCTCCCACATTGTATTGGATCATTCTGCCACGGCTGCGTGTTTTGGGTCCTTTAGCGGTGACGCATTCGTCGCATGTCCCAATCCATTCCGCAACAGATTGCTGACATCCTACCCAGTAGAACCGCTTCTTTATCTTCTCCACCGTCTTGGTGATACCCAAATGACCGCCACTCGAACCATTGTGATATGATGACACAATGTCCGTTACTCGCACTTTAGGAACAACAATTAAGTTTCTATGTGCTTTTCCGTCTTCGCTTTCCCATATTCGATGCAAGCATCCATCGCGTAGTTGTAAACTCTGCCACTGTGCCCAGTATGCTTTGGTGATGGCGCTTTCACATGCTATTTCTTCGAATGTTGGCCGTACATCTCTTTCCTTGTAGTCCATTATTTTCGCCAGATCTGGATCATTTCTTTGCTCGGTTCTTATTCGCTCTGCTGTCCATTGTTCTTCCGGCAAGACACTGAGCAAACGAATATCGAGTCGTCCTTCTTTTTCCTCTGCTCTGGAACAATGCCTGCATTCTGTATTGCAGGGCCGTCTAGATAGTGCATCGGCGTTTCCATGCAGTCTTCCCTTGCGATGCTCAATTTCAAAATCGTAACTTTGCAACCGTTCGATCCATCGAGCAATTTGGCCTTCAGGGTCCTTGAACTGCAGCAACCACCTGAGTGCCGCATGATCCGTTCTTAACAGGAACGGCTGCCCGAAGAGATACTTGTGGAAATGTTTAACGCTGTCCACCACGGCTAGCAACTCTCTTCTAGTGACGCAGTAATTTCTTTCCGGTTTTGCTAGAGTCGTGCTGTAGTAAGCGATTACCCGTTCCTCGCCTTCGATGGCTTGTGAGAGGACTCCTCCAATTCCGGTAGCACTTGCATCCGTGTCCAATATAAATTTTTCGCCAGGAATCGGGTATGCTAGTATAGGCGCTGTGTAAAGTCGTTCCTTTAGCTTTTGGAAGGCCTCTTCCTGCTCGTTCCTCCATTCGAATGGATGATTCTTCTTCGTCAGTTCATGTAGGCTGCTTGCAATAGACGCGAATGCTGGAACAAATCGCCTGTAATACGTGCATAGCCCTAGGAAGCTGCGCAATTCATGTAAATTCTTTGGAGTGGGCCACTCCTTCACAACAGCGATTTTGTCTTCATCCGTGTGTATTCCTTCCGCAGTTACGCGATGTCCGAGGTATTTAACTTCTTGCTTAAACAGCGAGCATTTCTTCGGACTAAGTCTTAATCCAGCCTCGTTGATTCTTTGAAATACTTCTCCCAAGTTCTTTAGGTGGTCATCGAAGTCCTTGCCCATTACAATGATGTCGTCCAAATAAACCAAGCAAGTCTTCCAATTTAAACCTTTCAGCACACGTTCCATTAAGCGTTCGAACGTGGCCGGTGCGTTGCACAGTCCGAAAGGCATCACCAAAAATTGCCACAGTCCATCTCCATAACTGAAAGCTGTCTTTTCTTTGTCGCTCTTATCCATTTCAACTTGCCAATATCCACTTTGTAAATCAAGTGTGGAAAACCATTTGGATCCTGAGAGCGTGTCCAAGGTGTCGTCAATTCTTGGCAATGGATAGCTGTCCTTTTTGGTGGCATCGTTCAGCTTACGGTAGTCGACACAAAATCGTGTGCTGCCATCCTTCTTCTTCACTAGCACTACGGGAGAACTCCAAGGACTAGAGGATGGCTCAATGACTTTGTTGCGTTGCATTTCCTCCACCAGCGCATTAACTTCCTCCCTTTTAGCAAGTGGTACTCGTCGCGGAGGTTGACGGAGGGGTTTCGCATCGCCAGTGTTGATTTTGTGTTTCACCATCGCCGTTCTCCCTTCGTTTGCCGCTGATGGAAATATGTCCCGATGTTTTTCCAGCAGTTGCTGCGCTTTTACGTTGTGTTCGGTAGAAAGGTCCGAAGTCCAGGCGTTGATTAAGCTTCGTAGCTGGTTTTCTTTTTCGCGTGTCGGATTTTGCTTGGTTGCACGTTCCGCTTCACAATTGACAATGGTTGTAACTTGGTGGCATTGTCCAATAATGGTTCCCGTTTTGATTAGTTTCGCCGAATTGGCCAAATTTAGAATTCGGACTGGTATTAGATTGTTGGTTTGCGCGTTCACGAGGGTCTTTCCGACTATGATGTTATTTATCGGTGTCTTGGTGTCGGCTTCAATCATCCACAACGAGTTGCTCCCACCTCCTCCATTTACTTGAGCCCAAATCACAGCGTCTGAGTTAGCTGGAATAGTTGCTTGCTCTGTCATTACCACTTGATGCACGAACGCTTGGTTTTCTCCGATCTTTAGTGGCATTTCCGTATTTCCGTATCGCAGCACTCTTTCCCGCAAGTCCAACGTGAATCCATTCCGCATCATGAAGTCCATTCCCAGAATGAGTTCATCTACGATTTCCGCTACTATGAATTCGTGTTGAACTGACGTTGTACCAATAGTGATTTCTTTTGTGACTTTTCCACGTATTGGTGCATCCTCTCCTGTCGCTGTGCGTAATTTGATTCCAACTAGTGGTTCTGCTTTCTTCACCAAGTCGCTTCTGATGATGGAATGTGATGCTCCTGTGTCCAGGGTCACCGTAAACCATTGGTAATCGATTTGGCCATCTATCGTTAGGCTGTTGTTTTCCCGTCGCAGTTGTGAAATGGAGATTTGGGGACTGCTTGTTGTGTGAGCCAGTTCGCGCCCCTCGAAGCTGGCTCGTTTTAGTTTAACGACGCCTTGCTGCCGCTACCGCTCTGCTCTTTCCGTTCGGCATAGCCCCGATCTGGTGTACGCGATCTGGATCGCTTCCGACGAAGGCGGCACTCCCGCGCCATGTGACCTGGTTTGTCGCAATTGAAACACCTTCCTGTGAATTTCCTCATCGTTCGGTCCGCTGGCGGGTGTTCTGTTTTGATTGCTTGACACAGAACGTCGTCTTCAGCCTCAACCCTGCGAACTTTGGGTGCAGAATATTGCATAGTGCTGGTCCACGCTGCCTCGTATGTAAGTGCACTGGTAACGGTCTCGGTAAATGTCGCTTTGCTCATCATTATTGCGCTGCGTCTTATTTCTGGATCGCGAATTCCTTCGATGAATGCTTGTATCTTCATCTTTTCCAAGTGTTCACTGCCCAGGTCAGAGTGAGCTAAATGTGCCAGTCGCTCAATGTCCGCTGCGTAGACCTGCAAGCTCTCACCGCTCCTTTGCCTGCGATTCTTCAGCTCGATGTAGTACAGCTGCTTCATGTGCTCGCTACCGTACTTCCTTCCTACCGCACTTATTATGGCCTCATAGCTGCATCTTAGTATTGGTGGAATCGTCTGTAACACCTCGGCTGCTGCTCCTTTCAATGCCACTATCAGAGCCGCTGCCTTTTCTGCGTCGCCCCACCGATTCTGGGCGGCCGTCGTTTCAAACTGCAGTTGGAAGATGTTAAACGCCGTTGTCCCATCGTAGGTAGGTGCTTTGAGTTTCGTACCACTGAATTCTCTTATTTGCGGCAGTGGGCTTTGCAATTGCAGCTCTTGCAGTTGCTCTTGCAATTGTTCTTGCAGTTGCTCTTGCAGCTGCTTTTCCAGATTCGCTTGTATTCTTGCGATTGAATTATCTCGACCTGATTCCATTTTCAGCATTCTCTCATCGAGCGCATTAACTTTTCCTTGCAGCTCGTTCACCTTTCCAGTCAAAGTCTCAGAAATCTCTCGTAGTTGTGTAGAATTTTCTTCCATCTTCTTCTCGATTCGTTCTTGTAGTTTCTGCTCCATGTTCACAGAATTTTCTTCCATCTTTTTCTCGACTCGTGTAGAATTTTCTTGTAGTTTCTGCTCCATGTTCACAGAATTTTCCAGGAGTTCTTTCTTTATGATCACAGAGTTTTCTTCCATTTTCTGCTCGACTCTTTCCGAATTTTCCATAAATTCTCGCTTCATTATTTCAGAATTCTCGGCCATCATGCCTTGCATAGCAGCGAGCAACTGGCTCATGTCCCTACTCATTGGAGCGATGTCTTCCTCTGATACCTCAGCCACTTTTGAGTCGCACTCAAACTCATGCTCTGCCAGATCAAAGCCTCTCGCCTCCAATGGCCCTCGTAGTCGGTGCTGCAATTCGGACTTCAAGCCTGTTGTCAGCAATCCTAGCTTGGCCAGCTCCTTCTTAAGTTGCTCTACTTTCAACTGGTCGAACTTCACCATTGTTCTGGATTAGCACAATCCCACTTCTGACACCAATTGTTACGTAATTCCGCTGAAGTACTCCGCTACTTCGGTTCGGATCACTGGATTGTGTAATCGTCAAGAATAATGCACAAAAAGCTCAATGCTTGTAACGGTTTTATTGATTCCAATAACAGATTGACTATTCCAATCCTTTTGTTACAAAGATTTGCACTATTTTGCAGTTGCAGTTGAATTGTCCTCGGTTGTGATTGCGATGCTTCACGTTCACTCGTTCGGAATCGATGTTGCACGTTCACTTGATACTCGGTAACTGACTCGATGTTGCACGTTCAATTATTACTCAAAGACTGACTCTCGACACTGCCGGCGGCCGCTTTTTATACCTGTTACTGTTTCTCGCCAGCTACTGTCGAACATTCTACAACTTCTCGCTCGCCCTGTTTCTGGATTGTACGAGAAAATTCCAATACACAATATTTGTCAGAACTTCAAAACACTTTCGAATCAGAGGTGCTGATATTTGCTAAAGCTTTTGTTTTGCGTATGCTTGTTCAACTGTAACCGTGCACAGGGTGTCCTTTTCCTTAGCTGCCGTAGTATAACCCCCATATTCGTCACAATATGCAGGCAATAAACCAGCGCATACACACACACTCACACTTATTTGAAGCGTGCCTGAATGTCGCTTGAACTTTTTGGGCCGTTGCTAGTGCAAAATGGGTTTCCGTTGCCGTCGGCGGATATGCGCATTTTTTTATATTGTTCGCTTTTTTGTATTTTTAGAAATGTATGCTTGTCGTAAGCGATTCGCTTGCGCGCATTTCAGAATTTATGTGCCGGCATATCAGAGCCGGTATGATAATGGGGTTACCGTTAAACTGCTTGCCTTTTTTGAAATTAATATGGGATTTGTAAAAGATTTATATTCCAATTAAATTAGCCTAGTTTTAAGTCAAAGCAGAAATTCTGCTTGTGTAAATTTTTAAATAAAAGTGGAATGCTACGCAGGTTAAAATGAAAATTAACACAAAGTTTGGGTTGCCCTATTCTTCCTGAAAAATGATTAACTCTCATAAAAATCAAAATGACAGTTAAGAAAAATTATTAGGCACCCTTTTGGGGAAAAGAGAAGGAAAAGTGGAACAGTAGAAGTGAAGCCTTGAACTTGCAAATATTGTAATGAAGTGAAAAAACTACCACAGGAAGACTATTCTACAACCGGGATGTACGACCGAAAAGAGAATTCTCTCTGTAACGCGTGGAGCGTTGGAGTTTTTGGAGACGTGAAACCGATGAACCCCACTGGAAACACGCGACCAGCTGGTATAAGATCTCTTATTTTAGCAGAGCATCCATTATTGAAGTAGCAAATGAAAAGAGCAAATCATACCACTTTCCAATGGCGCAAGAAGGAATCGATAGAGTTATGGACCCTATCAATAAGCTTTTTAGCACGACGTTGGATAGGGTCGTTCCAGTTGGTTTTATAAAGCTCCTGCCCCTAGGTTATTGAGCATATCTGCAAAAGAACACCCGTACTTTTCTAAAACAGAGCAACTCAGAGAAGTCACCACGGAAGTCGGAAATTTTTTAAGTATTTGTGCAGTGGGGTTCAAAAGCCATTCGGTCTATTAGTCAAGAGTGCACTGGCATGCGCTCTTCTCTGTTTTAACAGTAGCCTGTTAGCCTCGGCTTGTCCAGTGCAAAGAGGTAACAAACTTTATTTCCATTAGCTTCCAATGCCAGCTCCCTGAAGAAAATGAAAGTTTCTTTGATTTTGTATTCCAGAAAATTGTTAATTTATTTGCTTTATTATTTAAATATTGAAAAACACACATACACAAACATTTAGATATTATTTTTGATACATTGTTAAGGAAGTAATATTAATTGTAGGTTATAAAAAAAATTTATAGACTCTGTTTGCGTCATTTATCATAAGCATATAAACAACACATTTATAAAATTTTATGTGTGTGTGTGCGTGTGGGTGCACTTAAAGTTTTAACTTAAATTTGGCCTATGAGCCGTATGCATTTAACTACTATTTGGAATCGATGCCTTTTTCATGTGCGTTATGAAAAAAATTGTACAAGTTGCCTTAAAAATACATAAAATTATAGTAACAAAATTTTATATTAACATATTTTTACAGTTGAAAAAAAAAGAAGTACCTACAATAAATACATAAACTAATTGTGAGAGTAAAAAGAGAGGGAGCTATGATAAAGTAGGCTTTGCAAATGAATTCGATTATCTAAAACTAATAGAAAATTGTGTGCAAAAATATTCTTTGGTTTTGTTTTGGGGTTCTACTATAATTTAAATTTTTGATCTAGCCTAGGGAAATTTTTTTACAGTGTGCTTAAGGCAACAAATACGACTAAATTAGTTGAATTCGAAAAAAAGTTAAAAACGTAACTGAAATTTACATAAAAATGATATGAACAAAAATTTACAGAAGAATTTTTTAATTTTATGTGTGGCTTTCTAAGGCTTTATTTTAATTAAAGTGTGTGAGAGAAACTGTTTTACTTTAAATTTGTGCGATATCCTATGAATGTGGGATATTTTTTAGAAGAAACATTTTTTATCTTAGTATCATGCATCATGTTGGAAACCTCTTGCTTCATATAAACTACATGCTTGGAAACTGGAGCATCTATCTTCCATCGCATCTCAGTAGATTTACATATAGTTTTTTTGTACAGTCTAGACTCCTTTTTTTTGTCATATTATTTTAATGGTTTGAGGGATTGCATTTTCAGTCTTGGGTTTTTTATGCACACCTTAACTGGTTCTCAACTTCCTCCTTCAACGAAGCCTTTGTCAGTTATACGCCATTGTTCGAGTGTTTATTCGAAGGTTCGGTCTTATTCTTTTGAACCTTTTTTAACTTACCCTCAACAATTTAACTTTAGCAATATCAGTATTAATTTGAAAGTCTAATACTTCATTTCAGTGTTTGATCTGTAGTTTTAAAAAGGATTTAAAATTTGATTTAATTCTCAATTAAGGCTTCATCTAGTTTTTATTTGAAGATCCGATCCTTCACGTCAGTGTTTGATATGCAGATTTCAAATTTTCAAATGATTTAAAAATTTTTGTATTCAATTGTTCCTTTAACGATTCCACGTACTTTTTTTTAAAAGTTGTCGGTTCTGTCTTGTAATGTTCAATTTGAAGGTCCGATCTTTCGGGGGAAACTGACTAGCCGCCACTTGATTCTGCTTTGTCAAGGCTCACCTTTCGCTACTACAAGTACACGAAGTGTCCCAGACCCCGTGCTGGATTATTGTTGACAGCTTCGGTTTGAAGGAGTGTGTTGGCGCTATTGTTGCTGCTGTTGCCGTTGACATCACTGCTGGAAGTTGGCCGATTCGCAATTGCATTCGCATCCAGAATCATGCGCGTGGCACGACCCACATACACGCTGTGCGGCCGCACGCGGCAGGCAGCTGGTGAGGGCGACGTGGCTGCTGTTATTGCCGCCGTCGTTGTGGCGGGATCGAAGCGCCCGTTTAGCTGTATGTCGAGCAGCTTCTTATCGCTGCCCAGCGAGGAGAACGAGTGCGAGGCCGTGCGTATTTCGCGTATGTTGTAGACGGGACTGTACGTGGGCAGCTGCAGGTGCACGGTTTTGTTGTTGTTGCCGCCGGCGCGTTGCATCATTGTTGAATTTTTATGGCAAAACTCACAAGATTTAAAAGTGTTGCGACACTTGCTGCAGATGTCGTGCGACTGCGGCGACTTGAGCGGCACCACGGACAAATTGGAGGCAGTGCGTCGCACGGTCGTCGAGCGCTCGGAGGAGGTGTCCGAGGAGCCGGATGTGGAGGAAGCGCTATCCTCGCTGTCCTCGTCGCTGATCAGCAAACTGTGCAGATCCTCGGAAATCGATTCGATGGACATGTCCAGCAGGCTAGCGGCATCGTCCAGCGAGGAGATGGTGCTGTTGGCGTCGTAGGACTCGCTGGATGCATTCGGACTGTACGTCTGCACGACGGCTTCGTTGAGGGAGCTGAGCAGCTGGCGACGACGCGCGTAGCTGGGATTACGACGCACCAAAAAGTGGCATGACTCGCCGCGTTTCATGCGCTCCGCTTGCGCGCGCAGCGGCATGTCGTCCGGATGCAGTTTGCGCTGGTACTCCTGACCTGGACATACCTGCAAATTAGTTGTGGAAACAATCGAATTCAGCATGTTGCAGCATAACTCGAGTTAGCATGGACTTACCTCATATATTGAGAAATGCTCCACGGGTTCCATGGAATTGTAGCAGGACAACAGCAGCTGCAGCAATTCATCCGATGTGGTCTCCTCGGATATGATCAGTGATTTATATTGTGAGGAAGGCTGCAGAGCGGAGGTGTGTACGCGTATCAAACCGCCAGGCTTGAGTTGTAAGCAAAATCTGCAAACCATTAAAAAAATTTTATTTATAAAAAAGTTGTTAATAAATTTTCTGACCGACAATCGAAAATTTTACTAACTACATATTTCGTTTTTCTATAATAATATACATATGTAAACAAATTTACAGTACAAATAAATTTTAAACACACCTTGATTCACCCTTGGGATGACAGGCCTGCAGTATGGCCGGCCTGGTATCATCGTCCAGCACAAGTATTGTCTTGACCCCAGCGCGACGCACAGATACTTCCATGGAGAGGTAAAATAAGCGTGGATCACGATGGCGCATCTTGAGGCTGTGTGAGGAGCATATGGAGGAAAGAGCAACAAGACGAAGGAAAGTTAAAATCTGACTATAAATTAAAGGAAGATTTTTTTAATACTCACCGTCTCAGCAGCTGTGAGATGACCTCCTTGCTGGTGGTGTCCCACTGTATGCCAAGTGTTTTATATTCAATATCGATTTTTAGACAATTTGTAAAAACTTTGATGGTGGTCTGCAAGAGATATTAAAGCAATATTTAATGTAAGCAAGTTTTGAAAGGTTCTAAGTATTTCAAAATAAATTTTTTTAATTTATTCAGACGGGCTGGAATGAATATGAAGTGGTTTGAAATTTATTACTCAAACCATGAGGGTATTTTAGAATATTTTGAAATTATTTACGTCGGTTTGAGAGGATTTTAAAGTGCCTGGAAATTAGTCTAATTGAAATTTCAGATAAAAAAATGCATTTGCAGTGACAAATTTTCAGACAAAACTATAGAAAAGAAGGCTATATGGAATCTATTAATAGCCAACTTTTTAATAATATCGGCTTGAAGAAGAGAATGAGAAAGAAAAAGTACGAGTAGGTTCAGAAAAATTTAGATAATCTTTTAGCAATTATTTTCAAAGAACTTTGCCTTATATTTTGGTGGCAAATTTATGGCGCCATAACTTTAGCAACAGTTCCCCGCTTATGTGTGAAAAACCACGCTGGAAATACCTACCTGAGGCAAGTGTTCGTTCAAGCTGCAGTAGCTGGAGGCGCGTGACGGTGTGCGCTGCAAATCCGTGGGCGGCTCCGGACTGCCACATATGGAGGATGCGCAGGATGTGCTCGAACGCAGCGAAACCGAATCCGCACGATGGCGCAGCGGTGAGATTTGTACGTGCTTCAACATCTGCAAAGAGTAAGAAGAGATAGGGAAAAGGGGAAGAGATGAGTAAGTGAAAATTTTATATGAAATTATGCAATGCAAATAGACGTAACAATAAAGCAGAGCATGCTCGAGGAATGTTGCCTGTCTCAGCGCATTCCCCTGGCACATGTGCGACAAAAGGCAGCTCTTATTTGCTGCCCTTTTGTTTCAGGCAACTTGAAAGGCTTGTGCAGAGCAAGTGGCATATCACAACAAAGGATATTCCAACTGAAGACGGAATTTCCGGTTTATTCAAGCAGGAGAGACAATGACACAGACACGCATGAAGATATCGAAAAATTTGGGGCTACTGCGGTTTGTTCTTTCGCTATCCACTCGCGGCGTGCCTGCGGCCGAATCCTGAGCAGGCAAGTCGGCAGCGAAACGAATCTGTCGCACAATCCGTAAAAAGTAAAAACGATTTTTTTTCGATTTGGTATGGAATGAATTGAAATAAACCAAAGTGAATAAGACGATAAAGTAATTCAGCGTCAGGCCACATGTGCTGCCACAAGCACTCGAGCGTGCAGCTCACAGGGCATGCGGAAAGGGAAAAAGATGGAGCCTAACAACTGCAGCAGGGCATCCAACTTTGCATTGCAATGCAATGTTTTAACCCTTTGTTGTATTTGAAGCAGAAGAGGACTACCACAGATTTAAAGATTTCTTCGTCTCAACAGATTTGCTCACTAATTGCAACTCATATAGCAATAAAGGTAGAGATTGGTTATAGAAAATTTCCAAAATATATTATATATATTTATTTCTAATAAAGCAAAAACAAAATTTTAGCTGGGCAATAAACTCTTCAACAGTCAGCTATTTAATTTCGCATATTTAGGATGATATACCATAGAGTTACACATACTACATACTTACATACATACATACTCGTATAGCAGAATTCATAAAGTCAATTATGAAAACTTTTTAATATGCCGATATGTATGGGAAGTTTTCAAATTTTATCAAAAATAACATTTTAAATATATTTGAAATTTCGGTTTCCAAGTTTTAGTTGCTTATTTGATTCACTATTGGAATCTCTTTATTTTTAAATTTATAAGTTTAGATTTGAGGCTTAAGAACTTTTCGAATAATAATTTAGAATTTTAACAGTCTAAGCATAATTTGAAAATTTTTCAAATAAATTTCAAATAAATGTTTTGCTCAAATCATTTAGAGATTTCTAGATGGGTTAAGCTCCCCCTCAAAGTGCAAATTTGCTAAGCGTATCGAAATGGTTTGAATAAAATTCGCGCAGTGCACTTTCCAAACTGACAGGCAAGGGAGCGAAGAGGCGAACAACTGACAGGGGAGTGACAGCGGTTGCGCAAGTGTCCCTTGCTCACTGTTGACGCTGACAATGAAGCGTGCAAATGCAGCAGTGATGGACTATACTGCAATTTCAGCTGGCAACAAGTGAGAGAGGGGCCAGAAGGGAGCATGGGAGGGAGATGTTTCGTAAAAATCAGTAGCATTTTTAGTTGTTGCAACCAAAAGCAGCTCCAAGAGTTCGTTTTATTTGTCTGCTCCTCGACTCTGCGCCAGTGTGGCAAGCACGTTTTATTCCGCTGCTGCCGCTGTTGCACTCATCAATCGCTGCTGCCACTCGAACGCAGCAAGACAAAAATTAAATCACTCGCATTTGAGTGCACACGCATTCACATTTGTATGTGCGTATCGGTGTGTGTGTTATGTGGGTGCGTGCCTCTACTTTATGCACAACATTATCTTCTATTGTTGTTTTTATTATTGTTATTGTTGCTGTTTTGCATGAGTGCCTGTGCAGCGGAAGTATGGCTGGATAGCAAAATTATACTGTTGTCCTTTTGAGCGCAAAGGGGGAGGGGCAAAATATAGCGAAATGCAAACAAATTAAAAGCCAAGGAAGCTGTTGGCCACTCTTCAAATGCGTGACTTACAATCAAATGTCAACGGGCCAGCAAAATTTGTCCCAGTGGCTGGACAGCAGTGAAACTAATTATCAGTAGCCAAGTAGCGCATATTGGGGATCGTACAACTTCTTGGTAACTGGAGAAATTGTGCGAAGACAACTTTTAATGTAAGCAATCCTAAGTTTGAATTCTCATAAACTTTCAAAAATATTTGAACATGGTTTTCAAATAACCCTTGAGAATTTTTGGCAGCAAATATTCTAAACATTTAAAAAAAGCTATGCTGACAAACACAAAATACAACAAGGATAATAGCTTTAAGAAGAAAAATGATTGCTTTGCATAGTTGTTATCAGGGCATGTTAGCAGCTTTCTCACTTAATATCAAAATATTCCAGGGGGTAAGACTATATATGACGCGCACAGAGCAAAAACGCTTCGAGTGTCAATTTTTGCCTCATTGCGCACATGCGCTGTGCAGGTATAAAAGTTGTTTTTGCTCTGGGCGCGTCATATCTCTTAAAAAAATTATTCAGAAACGGAAGTACTATTTCAGTCGCATGCTCTTCAGGCCTCTGATAGGCTAGACTCAAATTACGAAAATCGACAGTGCTTTTTTATTTTGATGAAATATTGGCTCTATGTTGGTATTGATTTAAGCTGCTATTTTGCAAAAGACACTGAAGTTGATTCTGGAATAGAGCTGGATAGATTATATTACATTTCAGCTTCATCTGCATTTCGAATACATATAAAGAGAATCCTGCGACTGAGATGCTAGAGGCAAAGTGTATGTTCATATATTTAGTAAGTATTATATTAACATACTCTTTGCTAGAAGAGCTTGCTCAACGGATTTCGTTGTAAATCGAAGTCTATAAAAACATAATACAATTTTCCAATACAATAACGGAAAATTGAAATTATCGACGTTACCTTGACTAATATTAAGTCAAAACACCGCGTGTTGCCAGATTCGTATCTAATTTCGTTTCAACTAGAATTTTTATAAGCTTTACAGCCTAAGCATTTGACTGTTTGCCTATTCAACAGAAAATGGCTTGACTTATCCCTATTCTCTTTTATTCTTTTCAACCTTTCAGAAGATTTAAGCTAAGAGCTCTGAAAGCGCAGAGCTTCCCTAATACACTCAAACAATGTCAAGCATTCAAACTATTTCTACTATTTATCGTAGCTCAAATACTTTTTTTAAGCTCTACTCTATTATAAGATCCCATCAATTGAAGTCAGCAGTATTTAATCTTACCAACATATAAGATATAAATTAAGGCTTCCAAGTTGCTTAGCATAGTTACCGCTTACTCCAATATGATGGCGCAATAATTAGCAATAAAAAACATTTCAAAAATATAAAAAAGCAGCATTTAAAATGCACATCAACTTTAATTTAAGTCCTCTTCGTCTAAATTGCATAAAAAAGCAATAATTACAAAAATACGTAGATAAAAAAGAAACAAAAACCAAAAGAAAAACAACAACAAAATTATTGCACCCGCTTCTCACGATTAATTAAGTGCAATGTCTGGATAAAAGCGCAACACGACTTGCAACACAGAGGCGTAGGCAAAAAGAGATGGCTTGGAGATTATTACAAGTGAGATGCTTGCAACTAGCGCAGGCCTTGGAGATAAGCACACCCAATAAACAAATTTTTGAACAGGTTGAATTTTCTTGATATGATAAAAATGTCGATTTTAGTAGTAAAAGTATGCACTGCCTTAAAAAAGTATTGGGAACTTAAGCTAACTGAGTTGAGCTCCTAAAGCTCCCACAAGAGCGCTGAATTGTAAAAAAGGTGTATGCTTTTAATAAGTAAGTTTCACTAGAAACTAAAGCATAACATAATATAAATGTTTAGTAATTTTTGACTTCAAATATATTCTGAACAGTTTTACAGAAAGTCCAGTTTTTGATTGTAGCAAAAATTTGAATTTATTTTCCCGCATTTAATGGTACAACAACAGATTTTCTGCTTACGCCGCTGCATGTAGCAATAATGCGGGTATGGAGACTGTGGCAAGCCACCAAATGCGACCACTTGCCACATGTGGCTGATGGTGAGACACACAAGTAGTTGCAGCGTTGCCACTGACAGGCAAAAATGTAAAAAAAATATGCACAAGCGGCAAAGGAATTTCTTCACACACTTCAGAACACACACACACACATAGTCACACATAAATGGGATCACAGTAATTTAATGTGTAGCACCAAGAGCGCTGGCAAGCAAGTGCGTGAGTGCATGTGCGTGGCATAAAAAACGTGCAACCCTTTTTTGCCAGCTACGCTCCCCTTTTTTAATGTGGCAAAAATGTGTTTTATTAATTGTGTGAATTGTAGCAAGCGAAAACAAAGGATGTAATTTTATGCCTTTTTGTTGGCATATAAAAAGCGCTTGATTACCTACAAAAATGTTACAAGCAGAATTTCATTGAGCCGTGCTTAAATAAACAGATTTTAGCGGGTTTTTCTTTGCTTCCTCCTAACCTGAAACTGTTTCAAGTTGTGATTTGCAATAATCAGCAAAATTTTAGATAGGCTACCCTTTCAAAAATATTTTTGTTCTCTGATATGAGAATTGACAGAAATTAATTTGTTATAATACGAGTAGGAACTATATTGCTATATTAAGGTGACCCCTAACTCTTCCGTCTATTGAAAAAACGGCTCTAATTTTATTTAAATTCAAAGAGAAAAAGGCTTTAGGAATTTTCAAAAAATTTCTTAATGTTCAACCAAATAGGTACTTTATTCTGCTGAAATTTATTGTAGTAGGAGTTAATGTTTGTCCAACCTTTAAGCGCCATTTTGTGTACGATATGCGAGTAGTTGTTGATATTTACAGAATAGAATAGCTAGAAGAAGCATGCATAGCTGAAAAGTCAAAAGTGACAAGTTTAAACCAAAACTGACAAAAAGGTCATTATGTAAGGTAGGCAAACTAAATATTTGTAGTGCTTTAATAAATTAATCCCATGCTAGAGAAAATGTGGCTTTGCTGTTTAGGCCATAATAGGAAGACCGCGCAGTGCTTTTGGCTGGCATTTTAATCGTTTAACTGTTGTGGTCATTCACACACCGAAATCATTTATGTGCATAGCTAATGACGTAAGCTGCAGAAGAAAGAAGGAAGAAGAAGTGGACACTGAAAATGAAGCAAGGCAATTTCAGCTAATTTCCGAGATGACAAAAATTTAGAAATTCATATTAAATTTGCTACGTTGGCGAAAAAGACCAACTTTAAAGGGGAAAATGTAGTAAAAAAGGTAGCACGATGCTAGTTTTCGCTTTTGTTGATTTTAACAAAAATAAATGCAAAAAAGATTTCTCTCTCGCTTTTAGTGCTGTGAAGTAGCAAATGAGACAGTTGCGATTGTTGGGAAGTGGCACTTTTCACTTTCATTTCTACAGCTTCTACTTCAAAGAAAAGGAAAGTGTAACAAGCCTTTGTAATTTTCCTATTGCGGGAATTTTTCGTATCAAAAGTGTACAATTTTAATTCGAGAAAAAGCATTCTATTTGAAATCCAGTAATAGATTTGTATACTGAGAAAAAATTTATATTTACATGCTTAACAAGTTGGAGAACGAGGGAAATCCGAATTGCAGAAAAGGCATTACATAATTAGAATTAAAGAAAAATTCAAGAAAAATCAAGTGACTAGCCAGGGAAACCATAATGAAAACGCATTTAATAAAGCCATACAATTTTATAATGAAAGAAAAGTTTGTAAAATCCTCATGAAAAACCAAAGAACGAGGAAGTTAAAAAGCGAAACTCATTTTAAAAAAACATACAACTTTAGTTTGAGAAAAATCCCGGCATATATCTTGGAAAATTCTAGGCACCGACGAAAAGTAGAAACGAAACTTATAAAGCATTAAATTTTGATTTCAGCAAAATCTTTGGAAAAATCAGGGAGCTAAATAAATCGAAATTTATTTGTAAAACCAAACAAGTTTCATTAGAAATAAATCCAGCGAACATCTGAGGACAAACTAGGCAAGCAAGCAACAAGCGCAACCGGGATTGAAATACATTCGATTTATGAAAATGGAAAAACGAAATTAATACTACAGTATAACATATTTCGGGCTTTTTTAATCTAGAAAGGTACATATATTTCAAACTGTATTCGATCTCAGAACTTTAAGCTAATATATTTTACTTGCTGATTTCTCTGTTATTATGTATTATTATTATTTTGATTATGTTTCTATAAATAGTCACAAAAGTCTTATGAGTCTATGTTCAATTCTATCAGTCTGGAAATCCCTGCCTACATGTGCGCCCACACTTCATATACTCAGTCAGCCAAAAAGACGTCTCTCATATTTTTGCTTTCTTAAGCGCCAGTTAGTGATGACATAATTGTCTGAGAGAGACCTATTTCTATGAGAATTTCTGCGTTACGATCCGAATAAATACGTCAAGAGCGAACGCATATATAGAGCTCGGGTAGGGTAGGTTTTGTTTACGATACGATTAAATACGATTCGTCATCAATAACTGGCGCTTTAAACTGCTTTTCTTTGGTCTTGCTTTATTCAACTAGACATATTCCAAAAATATGTACTTTATGGCAAATTTGGCTCATAAATTATGCTCATTATCAGTGTTGCCAACGCACAGCATAATACACTACATTGCATTGCATTCATAAACAATGGGCGCTGGTAATAAGAATGATGGCAATAACGAGCGCTAAACCAAGTTCAGTAGACCGTAACAGTCATGTACAACATACGCTCATATATACTTGTTCATATTGCTGTTTCTATATACATATATGCGATGTAGTAGTGAGAGCAATGAAGAACCATGCCAACTAAAAAAGCATAAGTTGGCAGTGTTAAGGGATTTCCACTTGTACGCACATAAAATACGCAAAAATTAAAAGCTTTCGGAACCTTTCGCATAAATTATATTAATTATTAGAGGAAGAGAAGTTAGGCATACTATAAGCAGTATCTGTCTGTATGTGTGGGAGTATGTAGTCGAACTTTAATCCTTTTTCGTAACGCCTGAAATTTGACTACAAAAATTTGATTACAAAAATTTAGCGCGTGGAAAGGCACAGAGCAGCTTTATAAAAGGGATAAAAGTGCAGAGAGCTGCTGTAAAAAATATGACATTTGAATTCTCTACGCACACATATGCATGCATAGCTGTAATCTAGAAACCGGGTTCTTTGTAATAAATTATGTCACGCATACACATAGCTTTTCTTTTGATTATACATATACAACAAATTTAGGTGTGTTCTTTTAGGCACACTGGCATTCTTTTACTTGTTGCGTGCTTGGATTTCAGATAGCCGGAAACAGCGTAGGGTTTCCAACAGTAGACGGCTAATTGCATTTAAACAAGCCAAATTTTGTTATGTAATATGGTAGAAAATATTGAAACAGAGCACACATGGCATTAGTGAACTCGCACATACATATGTACGTATATACTGAGCGGGTTGCTTGACTCAATGGCTAATATATAAGCGTTTGATAGTGTCGCTAGCTGTGCTCGATGTTTAAGGCTCAGGTGCTCAGATTGCAAACCGCCAACAGAATTGTAAGAGTATTCATTGATTGATGAAGCCTCTAAATTCGCATGATTTCGGCAAAAAAAATTGCCATGAATTTAAGCATTTCTTGTCTTTTTTATTTGCATTTTAAGAACTACTAAAAAGCAGTGTTAGTTGATGTGTCTTTTTTCAAGCAATAACAATACGGGTTGGCATGTTTGAAATAATGAAAAGCTTAAGAATGCTGTGAATTTCCTGATACATAATTTGGAAAGACTAGAGTAGATGAGTCGCACAGCAGCAAATTTGATTTAACAAGAGAGGAAAGAAATAGATATGAAGATGTTGCACCCTTAAACTTGCTTTCTAAAAAACCCCTAATCTTATTTAAAAAGCTAGCTTGAAGAAAACTTGAAAGGATATGCTATAAATTAAGAATGAAACAACTTAACAGTGCTTAAAAAAACTTTAGAACACTTGTAGTATAATAAATTCAATTCATAAAAAGAATAACGGTTAGAAAAGATGCTAAGAAAATATGCTTTTAAATTAATAATAAACTTGAAAAGCAGTTTGTATGCACATACATGCAAGTGGCTTCCGAAACTAGCAACAAGTGCTCTTTCAATTGGGGTTTCTTTTATCAGAGCATATTTGAAAAGAAAATGCCGCTATATGAATACTACATTTAAATTGAATCATACACGCTGCTGTTGCTACCTTTTCTAGTTTCAAACATTTCTATTTCACTTATGCGTATTTCTTTTCACTTCAGTGCGCACAAATGATTTCAGTAAAAACAAATATATCTTGCATTTTGTATGTACATAAATATGTATGTATGTATGTATTATGTATGAGGTTGTCTGTGACAGACATTTGTCCAATATGCACTGAAAACTGTTTACTGGCAATGATAAGCGCAGTTCAGAGACATATGCGCTTGGATGAATAGCTAAGCACTCGAAAGACAGACAGACAGATAGGCAGACAGACAGACAGACAGACAGACAGACAGACAGACAGACAGACAGACAGACAGACAGACAGACAGACAGACAGACAGACAGACAGACAGACAATAAGCATGCCAATAAACGTGCGATCGAGCGGTAATAGTCATAACGGTATATAAACGTACTACCCCACAGAATGGTTCCAACAGTCCCCACAGAATGGTTCCAATGGTACCAAGAGCTTAAAAATAGTATAGAGGTTAGGAAATTTTAGCGGATTAAAATGCCGCAATGACTGACTCCTATCTAAAAATATCAAGCAGACAAACCGAAGAATTGATTGACAGATGAACAGACAAACGGACAAAGAAACCTAAAACTGTTAAAGAATTTCTTTCGGAGCTTACAAATTTAAAGGCAACTCATAAAGCATTATTTATTGTTGATGCACTGCGAAAAGGAGGTAGAAAATGGCAGCTAAAATATAAAAAAAATTGTTCACATAACAAATGGTTCTACAAAAGGTTGCAATAAAAGATATACAGCTCGAAAACCACGAGTGAACTGGCAGAAACTGACTTTCTACAGTCGCAAAATTTTTTATAGATCCAACTAGACCTGTGAGAAATTCTTGAAGGAGGTAAAAGTGAGTTAAGATCAGTTGTTGGGCTTGTCAGAGAATTCATGTCACTTAATGGATTCTTCAACAATTTAGATGAGATTTATTAATTTAAAAAAAGTTACAATTAAGAAATTACGGTAGATTTGTGACCTTGAAACTTTTTAAGCTGAGTAGCCAAATAAAAATTTAAGAAACTTAGAAATAATACCAAAAGCTGGTTTACAAAGAAAGATAAAATAAATCAGTTCGAATGATCAGCCAAACGCTGGCAGCGCCACACGCCCGAGCAAGGCATATCTAATGGACATCATTTCTGCCCACTGTGCACAATCGTTGGGTAGAAGAATGATGAAATCTATATGCAGAAAAGAACAACAAACCACTCAAGCGCAAATGTTAGTACATATGTATGTATGTATCTGCAGTTGTGGTCGAAAGCATTTTGAGGCTGCTTCTCTATATGCTGTGCAATATTTCGACAATGAAGCAGCTTTTTCTATATTACCACTTTAGAGAGAGAGAGGGATGGAAGGAGCTAATTAAAAATTAGAAAATCCATTTTGTTGTTGTATATATTTTTAGAACTATTATAACGCATATTACCTGAAACTGTATATGCACAGTGGAACTGTTAATCCCCTCACTTCCGCTTTGCATTTATTACTACAAATAATTGCTCAAAATTTAAAAAATAATTGCTGAAATTATTACTTTGTTGGCATTTAAGTTTTTCAAATTAAAGTGATGTTTGCATACATTCGAGTTTTGTTATGTCTGAACAGTTTTCAATACTTCAAATAATTTTCAAGCCAAAATGAAAGCCACAGATGAACTGGTAGACTGAAAAAGGCTAACAAAAACATTACCATTACCAGCCATTAAATTAAGCTAACTTGTTTATGCGGCAACAACAGCAATGAGTAGCAACAATAACGGCAAACCTCAACGCATCGCTCGGCACTTGTCAGTTAAATCATTTGAGTTTTTTACATCAATTTCGCACAGGCATGCAAATTTAATGGACCACTAAACCCGCACAGAAATGCATTATACAAAATTTATTTAACAGCGAAGCCATCAAGCTGGCGCATGTATTCCCAGAGGCGTAGTTGGCATTATTCTTTCCAGTGATTTTTTATTAAAAAAATTTTGACTAACATTTAAGGAACAAACATTTTCACATGTTTATAAAAAATTTTCTTTAAAGTTTTTGCCAAGCAAAACTAAAAGCTAGTTTCTTATAACTTTCGAAACAGTATATTTGGTTATTAGCACTATTATGGCCATCTAGGCACAATTTATTGTAACTTCAATTGTTAATTTTCCATAGAAGAAAAAGTATTCTTCAAAATTCAATCTCAGTCAAAAATGCTTAAGTCGCTCTCTACACCTTAAATAAGTGAAACAGAGCGAAAAATATTTCTCACAAATATTAGACTAATTGTAGATAAGCAATATTTTTCAGATTCTAAAAAACTTAATTTTCAGTTCCTCGATAAAATGTACAGTCATCAAAAATTTCAAAAATTACAATCAACAATTTTTGAAAGTTTGTCTGTATTGTTGCTTGCATTTCAATTTATTTTCTTGAAATTTTAATAGAAAATCCTTTTAATCGTACTGAACGGTTACACCCTTAAAGCGAAGAGGCAATTACGCCCCTGTCTATTCTACATACAAATGTATGTATAGGTTTGCTATGCTGTAATGACAGGCCAAATTGTTGGCGTGCGTCTAATGGCAGCCAGTCCATCCGCCTGGCAGCTAATGATCATAAGCATAAGCATGCAATTTTAATGATCATCGCCTGGATAGCAGTTTCCAACATGGTAGCAACAGTTTCAATGGCACCAGCAACTACAACGACAACCACATCATGTGTGCACAATTTCTGGGCATAAAAAAGGGTGCAGAAAGGAAGAAGAAACCAGTTGATGATAGACATTGGTTTTACTAAATGATCGCTGTTGTTGTTGAAGATCGCTGGTTGCTTGTAGGTGTTGCCTCAATGAATGACAACAATAACTACCGTAGCAACCGTAAGACCTATAACAACAACAACACTTATTAAGTAGCAACAAAATTGTTGTACAACTTGTTTCATAATGTAAAGTATTTGGTCGTTTTTTATAACCTCTTAAAAAATATTAGCATGTGATATAGAAAAAGGGTATGAAAGATCTGGAGAAAGAGAAGCAGCAATCGTGATATTTTCATAGCAAACATTTAGGCGTTAATTTGAAGTTTGTGTACTGAAAAATTGCAGCAAAATTTAAGAGTTGGGAGCAACAGCCAAATACTTAATTAGTGAAATGCAAATTGCGTTCACTATATTTCCCAAATGCATTCGTGGCAAATGCAAATATTTTTGTGGGCAGCGGCGTAAATATGAACAAATTAATTTTAATTGCATGCTTTTAGGCGTGCAAATAAAGAGTCAATTTGATCAAGTGTCAATTTGGTAGAGCAATATGTATGCTTATTCAAAAAAGTGGTTGCGAGTCATTAACAATTTATGTAAATGAGCACTTTGGCAAAATAAAATCAAATTCTTCTGAAAGGGTGTATCTTCTTTTTCAATATAGCGCCTGAAAGTATGCTTTCAATTACCATTTTTCTTCTGTTTGTTTCGTTAATTTGAAGACCGAAAAGGTAGAGGTAGGAAATTAAAGGAAAATAGGGTTTTCCTTCGTGTGCAAAATGACGCAAAATCATGGATATTGCCACGATACTTCAATTTTGATGCTCAAGTGAAAAATACGCCCAATTGTATGCTTGAACTTTATAATTTGTTTAAATTTAAATTTTATGCAAAAACTAAATGCATTTTATTAATGATATGATAGAAGAAAATCCAAGTTAGGCTGCAAATTTTAACGCTGCAATTTTATGCACACTTGCTCAACAGCTCAGAAACAGGCTTAGGCCGAGTTATGTATGCATTTTTACAGCCCGGAAACAGACTTAAACCGAGTTTGGTATGCATTTGTATTTTATGCGTTTTAGGGTTCCGTTCCTCTCGAGGGGAAAAAACGGAAGCTCTTATTGTCTTATTAGGCCACTTGTTTTCGTAAACATACATGTTTATAAACATAAATTTTTATAAAACAATTTAAAAGAAGCATAAGTATTACTTGGCAGAAGAATTAGGTAGGTTGCAAGCCGGTAACGAGATGCTGTTGACCAATAAAGAAATTCTTTTTTGACATATCATAATTTTCTATCAAAAGTAACAGAAAAATTAAAAACTGTTTTGAAACCTGACATGCATAAAGCTACTGAAAAATGATTAAAAAAGCATTTAAAAAGTGGTAGCATATACTTTTTGACCTTCAAACGTTTGCCCAAATTAAGTAAAGTCATTCTGCTACTAATAATTAGTTTGAAACTTTCGGAGAAGCGCAGGCTACAGCGCCCAAGCCTTGTAAATGGCACGAAATAAATTGTTTCCAGCAAGCAAATTATAAAATTCAAATCACGTTGCAGAGCTCATAAAACATAACAACACGCACACACACACACATACTCGCATAGAGGAACATTTAAAAAAAAGCACAAGCAAAATAAAATATTGCAGTTTTTGTGTGACGTGAGGCTTTGAGAGGGTCATAATTCTTTGTGGCCCAAGAAAAGCAAAAATTGTGAAGCCGAAAAAAGTGACACTGAAAATTTCAAAGTGGTTTTTTGAAGTTTTATTTTTGGAAGGGGAAGTTGTTGTTAGGTTTTTTGTTGCTTTTTGCTTGACAGGCGAGAAGGTTCACATGTATTTGATTTATGTGTGGAGCATGTGGCAAGTTGTGGCTGCAGCTTCTGCTGAAATGCCAAATTAAAGACATGTGATTTCAAAGAGTATAACAGTAGAATATAATATACATACATATCTGTGGTCATATGCAATAACGACTTAAGTCGAAAACAACTGTTTCGAGAAAATGCAATTCGAAATTTGAAATGCACATAAGTGCATGTGTTTTTTTTAAATAACTTTTTTTCTGAGATGGGTACAGATACCGGGGTTTGAACAAAATATGCGCATCAACGTCAGGAATACAGTGGTAACGTCAACTCAATTTCGTCTTAAGTCGACTTAAGTCGTTATTGCTTTTGACCACAGATATATGGTTTTTATGTGTGTATGGGTTTTTGTAGCGAAGTACATATGGGAGAAACACTTTCACATTCTTCTTCCATTTTGTGCAACTCTGCAATTTGAAATTACATACATTACTTTTCATTATTTCTATGTCAAAAATGCAAATTCCAAAAGATTGCTTGCCAAATTGCCAGCGTAAGCACAGAGATACAACTCTATGCTGCAAAGTTGGCAATCTAAAAATGGTAGCATGCGTCTTGTTGTAGCAATAAAACAGCAATGCAATGCCAAAAAAAAGTTAATGTCAAAATAATTTACAAAGCAATAAAAAAACACACTGTAATGGGAATTTTTTCAGGTATATGTACATGCAAACAAAATGTATGAAGCAAAGTGGCAACTACTTCACAAGAATTTCTAGAACATTTGAAATGTTTATGTAAATGATATTTTGAAGTAATTTCGTAATACACATTTTTTCGAAATATTCAACTGAAAGATAAAAATTTCGAAATACAAAAATTTTCGAAATGTGCAAGTTAGAGATTTAAATTTTCGAAATACAAAAATTTTACAACTACTTAATGATACCTTTCCGAATAACAATTAACCAACAAAATATGTATTCTATGGAAAACAAAATTTAAAAGCTTTCCTATGAGTTTTGCTCTAAAAGTATCGAGACATCCTTAGTGCAGATTCATTACTATGAAGGCTTAGTAAAATCAACATATAGTGTGAAATACTTTTTCCTACAGACTTTCATTAATAAAGTTGAGATATAGTGATACTTCTTTCTACAGACTTTCATTAATAAAGTTGACATATAGTGAAAACTTTTTCTTACATAAAAATAAAGTTCAGCAATTAGACCTTTTTAATAAATTATCAGAAAATCACAAATTTGGCACATTAAGTTAAGGCGTTCCAAAGGCTCTTCAAGAACTCTGTACAGGCTTTAAAAATGTAAGGGTTTAGTAAAGCGGAAGAGAGGGGAAATTAAATGTCAGTGAGTGTAAAAAACTTTGACTCCAAAAGACATAGAGAAATATACCTATATGTTGTTATAAAATGTAGAGCAGGCCATAAACTTTGAGAGAAAATCTTTCTGTTGAGAATTTTTTGTTACTTCCACAAAAAGAAACAATAAATATGGAGAAAATCAAGTTCTGTTTTTTTCCAACAGCCTTATAAGATGGTTCTTCTCATGAGAAACTTTTTAATTAATTTATATATTATGCTAAAAGCAATGTACTAACTCTTTCTGTTGAGTCAACAGCCTGAAGGGTTTATATTTTAGTGTACGTGTGCGCTCATAAAATTGATTTATAGTCTTGCTAGCAGAGCCATTGCAATTGCAAGTCGGAAGCTTGGTGGCTTGGAGCATGTGTTATGTTGGCATAGCTGAATATCTTTAAAGAAATAGCAATATTTGAAGCAATAAATTTGAAATATTTCTATGAAATATTTTACGTTCAAATTTATATCAGTTGCCACTTGTCGCTGTAAAGCGGAAGTGCTGCCAAGCGATTTCCGGCTGCCACTGCTTCCCTTTGCTGTTGCGCTTATCAGACTAGCATAAAATTGTCTAATTTCAGCATAGCAAGCAGAAGAAGAAGAATAAGATAAAGATGTTGCCAGCAGAAATGCCTACTTCCGAAGCATCGAACTACTAATGACAGCGACACAACATCCTTTTAATTAAAAACATGACAGTCGCAAGAAGTGGCAGAGTAAGAAGAAGTAGCTGAAGAAGTGGTAATAGCGGAAGTTGAAGAAGAAGAGCACGTTGAAACTGTTATCAGTCTCTGAGTTAGCAATAGGAGTGTCTGTGGCATTAGTGGCAAGAATGCAGTGTTGCATGCTAACACGCACTTGCAACAGGAAGCTTAAGTGCAGACACTTCCTTTGAGAGAACGCAGCAGACAACTGTAGTTGTAGCTGACAGCAATAGAAACAAGCAAAATTTTACAAAAAGAGTAATAAAGACAGCAGCAAAGAGTGACAAAAAACTCATTAAGCTGAGGCACTAATGAATAGACGACAACACTGGCGGCGGCAGCAGCAACTTGCCAGCCTTGCTCCAATATTGCTGCCACGACAGCGAGCAACAACAAACACAGGCAATAAAGAGGCAGGCAAATGTGGCAAGTGCGCGCCGGCATGCAGGCATGCCGCACTTCCTTGCCACACTTCCGCTGCTGATTTGTCAAAGCGAGCCAGCCACATGCAACTTGTCGCAGTTGTCACTTTTAGAACGCAGCTTAGCGGCAAGTAAAGCATTTTCCGCTTGCCCAGACAGCGTGAGCGCAGCTTTTGCCTGCCACATGCACCACAACCGCCCCGCTTCCATCCGCTCCCTTCAGTAAGTGGTTTTTCCAAACCGGTTGCCGCATCCGTCGTCCAAGCGTTGCTCAGCACAGGTCGACTGCGGCTCGTGGGCAGTGCGCTGCATTGATTTAAGTGGCAGGAACACATAAGAATTAGCCACCGCACAGCATAAACGTTAACCCTCACTGCTTTGTAATAACGAAAATGTGCCAATGAAAAAATGAAAAACTATGATTTATATGATCTCTTTCTATTAGTATATTGAAAATAAGTCATGCTTTATTGAAAGTAAATGGTTTTCTAAATTATTTTACTACGAATCAAGGTCATCAGTTGATAGTTTTTAGAAGTACCTCTTGGATTTAGTTCTACGGAAGAACTCTCTATAAAAAGATTTGATAGTTTTAGAAGACCTCTCTTTAGGCAATTCTCATTTTATGCCTCAACTCCTTAGCATGGGTAAAAATTACTAATGCAACTGGGCATATCCTTTTTTAAATTTACGTTCTAATTCAATAAAAACTAACACCATACACAATCGAATTTTGTCCCTATGTCGCTAATAAATTTGCAAAAGAAATTTGTAGGTGAAGTTTTGAAATCAAATTTATAACATCGCTTGGAAATAATCTCAAAAGTTAAGGGTTAAAATTTGCACAAGTGGCGGCAGCGAAAACCGGTTGTGTGGCATGCCGAAAGATTGCGTAAGAGCTTCTGATATGCAACCAACTGAGAGATGGAAAGGAGGATAAATGTTAGGCAGAACATTGCAGAGAAATTGTGAAAATGCAAATTAGTGCGTCTGAGAAAATTCTCATGCTTGCCGATGCTGGCAGCGATTGCCGGTTCAATCCGGCTAAAAGCATGCAATTTTAATCAATTGAGTTGTAGATTCCACACCTTCGCGGGACTATATGCTGTAATCACGTTTTTATGAAGAGCAGAAGGAGAGAGGGAGAGAGACTTTGTTGTGTTGAAGATAGTTAGACGAGATCTGAAGATCGCGGAACAGAGATATAAATGATGCTCGAGAATTTCTCCGGTTCCAGGTTCTTCGCTTACGTGTATTACATGACATATAGATATATGTATATCATACACACATATTATTATTTACTTATGTTTCCAACGCTTTTTCTCTTCCTAATAATATCAAAATTTCCTTATAATCAGTTTCACTGTAGAGAAAATACTCGCCAGAATTCTGATATTCTTATTATGTTTAGCATGTATTTATTTCTTTCGAAATATTTTCGACTATAAAAACTTCATGAGTTGATTCGATACTATTCCACAACTCAAAATACATACATAGTTGTTTTACAAAAATTTAGTTAGAAATTTCAGATAACTACTACCTGAGTTATTGCACATATTAGTAAAATATAAGATTATAATTAAAATTGCTTTACGAAAGTCAAATAGTAATGGAACAGTCTGGAAGGCATAGCAGATGTCAGACTTTCGAATCTGCTGCATTCTATTAGGCAGACCATCAACCAGATGGATAGAATGTAGTATAGTATAGCAAAACTATATTCAGATATCATTTGAAGTAGGTATAAAGACTTCTGGTCAGCACGGCCTGAGAGGCCTAATGTGAAAGATTTAAATATATTTATGTTCCAGATACTTATGGATATATTGCTTCCAGAGAAAGGCAGCTATATTCCAATATTTTAGATATGCATATAACCAACCAACAAATTTATAAATAGTACATTCACAATGGGCCAATAGAACTCCGAATAGACGTAAACGAATGCTCTTAACCCATTCCCTCCCACTGTACCCGCTTGGGTACAAGAAATTTATAAAAATAATTTGCTTGTAAATTCGAAACGATAAAAGCTTTTTGGGTGATTTCCTTTTCTATTCCTCTTATGACGTATTGGCAACACATTTATTGCTTTTGGTAAAACATATTATTAGAAAAGGGTACTTCACCGATGAATTTGTTGTGACATGTTTGGCGATTTATTAGTTTTGTGGAGGTCATTTGCTTGTTTGCTAGCTAAAAAATTTATTCATAAAGTTTTTTACATTTTTTTGATGCAAAACTATGGAAATATACCTATAAAATGAATGGAAAACAAAAACATAAAAAAATTTTTTAAAGCAAATTAATTAAGTAACTTTTAAAATGAGTGTACTCGCTTGAGTACAACGGCTAATAAGGTAGGCATTTTTTCCAGAATATTTTTCGCATTGAAATCACCCTTGATAGCATCAAGGCATAAATTTCTTATGACAGAAGATTTGTAATCTTGAGCAATGCTTTGAACTTCGTGGAAAGTTCTTCAAAGCATGGCACATTGCTTATATTCCACAAAATCCATATGTAGAGGACGTTGTCGCCGAGGATCTTTATGCTAACATCATGCCACAAGATGTTCCAGGGGAAGTCGAGGTATTTTATAGCAGAGATAGTGAAGATAATATACTACTTCAAGAGTTCCGATGTAAAATGAAGTCTTTCAAACATGGTAAAAATTTTCGAATTTGATCATCGGTAGTTTCTAGGTAGTAATAACTTCTGGAAACCACTTTGCAAAAGAATTAAAAACCTATTACGTGGTCGGAAATGCCTCAACAGAATACGATGGACTTGCGAGCAATGTAGCAGAGTAAAATGTGTAGAAAAAGAGTGCTATTAAATTTTCCATACTACAATAATATCCCTATATATCATGCCGTTGTACCCGCTTGAGTACAGGCTCAAAACCCTACTTAAAAATTTTGTTTTTGGAATTTTTCATATTTTTTATGTTTCTTATGTGTCTCTTAATACAATCAAACCAATAGAATTAATGATTTTTGATTTTAAATGCTCTTGGCTATTAATGGGTGAATAGAAACTTTCTTAAATGTTTCCTAATTTTCCCCGTGAGGACAAAAATATTTGCACAGAATCGATATTATTTTTGTCAATCAACCAAATTGTCATTTGAACCTTAATATTTGTATATTGTATGCACATAGGCATATTTTCAATATTGTTTATTTTGAAGCATTGCTTTCATTTCTCAATACAAAAACGCCAACACTGCTCCCCATTTTTGTTTTTCACCCTCCTTTACCTTATGTTTTTCCACTTAATGGCACATCATTAGTGAAAGCAAAGATAAAATTTCATTTTCATTACTACCACTACAAATCTACACATACACACACCTACACTGCTACAGTGAAACACAGCAGATGTGTTCACAGGAAGGAAGTCCGCCATACCACACCCAACAAATCGTATATTCTCAGCTAAAGTATTTGTATAGCGACCGCCACTAACGTCACACATGACAAACATCAACACACCTTGAAAACCATACACATACACACACACGCACACACATGCATGCCTATGCATCCACACATAGAATGCGCCCACCTTAAATTATGCAAGCCAAAAAAATGCGCAGCTATGTAAAAATAAATTGTATTTTCATTTATATTGAGCAATTTCCACGAGCGCACAGAGCATAGAAGAAGAAGAAAATGAGGATTAAAGCAGGGATAGCAAAAGAGCGGTCTGAGAAAGGTGTGCTGGGAAACGGAAAAATCAAGTTTGACATGCCCACAGGAAATCAACTGACGCACACACACATTCGCCTAAGAAAGCCTTACAAACAACGAACCATTCTCCCTGCGCACGCCTCAGCTCAAAGTTGGAGAACTGTGCTCCTTCTACTTGAAGTACCTACTCATTAGAATACAACATTTGTCACAAGTGCCGTGCATTGACACGTAAACGTAAGCACGCAAGCGTACCGCACGCATACGTAGTGCCGCTTAATCAACTACGTCATATGAGGGTGTGCAAAGTGGTAGGAACTGTTGGGAAAGCTAGAAAGTTGGTATGTGTGTATGTGCGATGAAAATATATTAAGCATTGGAAAACTTTGAAACTTCAACTTTAAAATACAAGTCTGCAAAAGAAATTTGTTGAAACGGCAGAAAAATTTGTAGAAAAAACAAATAATTCTGTTAAAACTATAAAGGCAAGATTTTTGAAGCAACCAAAAATTTCTTTTCAAAAAGACAAACAGTTTTTAATCAAGGTGTATTATTGTATAAGTGTTAACATAAAATATTGAAAAATTTGTTAATATAGCCAAAATATTTGTTCATACAAGAAAAAAATGTGTTTAGCTACAAAATTATTCGGTTAAACAATCAACAAGTTTCCTAAAACAGCAAACGTATTTATAAAAGAGCAGAGGAACATTTTTAATCTATTACAATTATAAAAATAACAGACAAGTTTGAGCGACCTTATATTAGTGTAGGTAAAAGACAAATTGATTCAATCAACAGAAATATTTGTGGAATCATTAACATAGTTTGTTGGAAGAACAAAAAAATTTGTTATATAGCAGATACATTTGGTAAAACAACAAATAAATTAGTTAAAAAATTGAAATTTTTTTGAAAATTGATACACGCATTATATTTTCAGATTTCTCTGATCTTTTATGGCAGATCTTCTATGACAGATAAAGTTATCCCAAAATATTCACCGCTTTTCTCCTATTTTAATAAAATATGCTGCTTCTAACTTTTACTGCTTTTTATTAACTTGACAATTTTCTTGCAATGATTCCACGCAAAAATATACTTTTTTAGCCTTTTAATTACCCAACTCCCTCTGGCTGGAGTTCACAAGTGAGCAAACATGCATTCGACTCCCGGTGGGCAGATGAAGACTAAGCTGGCGGCGGTTTTGAAATTTGTATGCGTCTGCCGCACGGCAAGCTCAAATTGTCGTACGGCGTACGTGCCTGCCATATCAAATGGCATAAAATTGAAATATCAATTGAAAGGTCTGCCAGTTGATGAAATTGTTTAAATGAGGCATTGCCACGCTGAATGTTGAATGTTTGAGAGGAGTTTGAAGGCGACTGTTTGAGGTAAGTGCTGGAAGTAAGGGCAGGGTAATCCAAGGAAATAGCTGCACATTAATTTTTTAGCTGTCAGCAAGGAGTCGAGAATTCGTGGAAGTGAAAAGACTTTCAAGCTTGCATATTTATTAAAGGTTACAATCATTTTATGATTATTCTTCAGAACCCCTAATTTGGAATTTGACTAACCTTGAAGTTTGTGCTTATATGTATATGAAATTAGTTCAAAGCTACTAAGTATTTTCAAAATTTTTAAGCTGAATAAAAGATTCCTGCTTCTCTATAATTCTGCTATTCTTGAGCTCTTTGGTTTTGATAGCGAATTGTACTTTTGGTCTATCAATAAATCATTGCTAAACTATAATTCTGCATTTAGATTTACAGCATTGATATTTTGATATTGAATTATACTTTCTGGTTTATCCTTAATCAACAAAAAAAATTACCACAACTTTTTATTATATTGGTTTGCTTTGGCTTTTTAACAAAATTTGCAATCTGATTTCTTCTTTTTTGAGAAAAATTTGCACCTCAGATGAGATTTTGAGTACTTTTAAAACCTATAGCTTTGATTTCGAATTAAAATACGTTTTTGGTCTGTCCTTATTACAGCAATATTATAACATTCATTTATTTTAGCTTGCTTTGGTTTTTGAACTAAACTTGCAATCTAGGACCTTCTGTTTTGAAAAGAATTTGCATCTCAGGAAGGATTTTCAGTTTTTTTAAGCTAAAACTTGTTTTTCTTCTCATTTTACTGCCATAATTAAAAATTTGAATGCTGTCAACATTTTCATACTTTCCTCACCAAGAAATCTTCAAAGGCAAACAAATCTGCGCCTGCTTGAAAGCCAAAAGAATGTCAAGGATATGCAAAATGAGTAAAAGCAGCGTTTATAAGCAAATTTCAATTCCAGAAAATGACAGCTTTAAATTATGAGAGCCACAAAAATGATCTAATAGGAAGGACAGTCGCAAGGAACAAAGCAGCAATGCCGCAATATTCCTCAAAGGCGAAGGGCTACAAAGAGCAAAGCATAAAGAACTTTAAATGTGCGTCCTGCCTCTGCTACCTCTGCTGCCACAGCGAATGACATGATTTATACATCGAAAATTTATATATTTTTTGCTTATTAATTTTATTTGTTATGCAGTTCATATTTGCGGTAAATATTTGCGCGTAGGGCGATTTGGCTTAGCCGTAGCAAGCAGAGTGCCAGAGCAAGAATAGCAAAAGCAGTCGTACCTTGTTCCTGTGCCACGCTGAGCTACTGTGCAGGTATGATAATTCGTTGTTTTGTGTATATGTGTTGTATGTGTGTGTGTGTTAAGCTACTGTTTTTGGTGGAAGCATATCAAATTACGAACCTTTGCCAAAGCTGTTAAGATTTTATTTTCACATTTCAATAGAAATTCTTGTTGCTGAGTGTTTAAGTTGAAAGACTTACCTAAAATGAAAAAAGAGAAAAGCTAAAGTTAGTTTATTGTGTTTTGAAGGACATGCATTTGCAGCTTAAATGATATTTGGATATAAATGCATATCGGTTTTATAAGAAAAAGTTAATATAATTTTTATCTTGGTCGATTTAGGCTGACAACGTCAATATAGAGGCTTCAGGAGCTAGGCTTTACAAATAAAAGTAGGGGTATTCATTTAAACGCGCAAAAGCCTGATAACTTGACAAATTTATCACCTCATAAACGAACTGTCTAATTTTGTATTAACCCTCTAGTTCCCAAATTTTTGATCTTGATCAAAAAATTACAGGAGGTAGTTTCTGTGTTTAGAAGCAATGTTTGTTCAGGGAAAAAAATTTGAGGTAAATAGGAGGCGTGGTAGGAGGTGTAGAAGGTAGAAGGCCTAGAGGCCTGCTTGGGAAAGAAAGCCAAAAAAAGTTGCATATGAAGTTATGAAATTCTTTCCATTTAAGTTCGCTTTTTTCATAAAATCAAACATATAAATATAAAAAAACATAAATTAATATAGTTTATGGTTAACAATTTGAATTCACTGGCGTAACCGACATTAAATACAAAGGGGTGGTGTATAAACTAGGGAATTTTTAAAATTCTATGTATGTACCTACATATATGGATATATATTTGATTTTATTATTATTTTATGAAATCCAAGGAAGCAATCTTCTTGGAAAGAATGGCAAATATATATGTATATTATAATTTCGGCGCAAAACTTGTGTTTGAGATGTGTAGCCAGCATTTTTGCATTTCTGTGTTCATAGCCCGGAGCTTTCTTGTCAACCATTTCGCTATGATTATTAAAATGCAGATTGCATAAAATGTTGTCGAAACGATTCCGAGGCATTGTACTTTGTACACAGTGAAATGCGTTTTCACTCCAGTAGGAACCAATACAGGTGTATCGATAAACGGACATACAAATCAAATTCCAATATATTGCCCTATTTCTTGAGTTGTCACGGAAAAAGGCGTCAGGATATTTTTTTGAGCTGCATACAAATTGGTTTGAGATGTGATGTGTTTGTTCAACCATGGTATCATCGAAGAAAAAAGCAAAACATTTGTAAGGTGTTTCAAGCATCTTGAACTCATCTTCCAAGTCAGTGACACTAAATGAAAGTGCAGATTGTTTGAGTATCAAATTCGTCTTCTCCAACAAATTTTTTTAAACTCATCACATTTTGGATCGACATACAGTATAGGTTAGAGGCGATAACTGGGTCTTCTTTAGGCTTGTTCATTCCCTCGTTAGCATTGTAATCAGCAGTCACAAGCCGCATATACCTTGGTCGTTGAGATTTTGCATTAACTGTGGTAGATTTCCCAGACGGCAAGTTAGGCGTGCCGCTGCCGAACTCATATTCATCTAAATTTACTGCAGCTGCTTCAACTGGTGAAATAGATTCATCAATCAAAATTAAATTTGGCTCATCGAAGTCGTTATCGTTGTCAAAATCGATTTCATCATCTGTTTCTAGAACTGAGTCGAACTTTTCCACAATTTGCCACATCTGATCGTCAGAAAGCGGTGAAAGTTTAAAATTTCGCCGATATTACATTTCTCTATACATATAAAAAGCTATAGCGAAATTGGAACAATAGAGAATATGCCACAAAGTTACAAAGAAGCTTTTAATTCAACCCAAATTCCGATTTCGGACCTTTTATGTGAAAGGGGACAAACTCTCCCACCTAACCCCCGCTGACTACGCCCTATTATAAGTTAAGATATAATACGATAACTCTGCTGATAAATGGCAGTCAATTCAACCTTGTTTGTTAAGTAATAGAGCAATAATATTCAAGTAAAGAACAAAATATCTTCAGTTACCGTGGCAACATTTTTATACTTCGCGTCCCAAGCAGGCCTACAGACACTGTACGTTTTGGGTAAGCTGGAAAGAACGTAATAACTTTTTCTCATCAAATTTTCTTAGTTTCTTAAAGTACATATTCACAGCTACTCGCCAATAATTTTTTTATTGTTATCAAAGCATAACTACTATGTTTTTTTTATGTTTGATTTTAAGGCAAATTGAAAAATAATTATTTTTTCCTTTTTGCACGAAATTTCAACTTTGACTGGCGATGACTGCCGTCGCATGCAGCCCAGCATCAAGTGACTATTTTTATTTTAACAATAGGGGATTTCCTTGTTTGTATGCAAAAAATCAGATTTCTAAATCATAAGGTGTCGCGCACAGAATTTTTCAAATTTAGGATGTCTACAGGCCTTCTTGGGAACTAGAGGGTTAAAGTTCATTTGCACCAATGTGATAAATTTGCCCAATGATTTCGCTGTGCAAACGATGTTTGTAAACTTAGATGGCAACGAATGCAACCCTGCTTAGCTATGATCTTTAACATTATGATAAAAGTTGAGTATTGAACAATAAAAATAAACGCAAAATGGTTACAGAAATTTTTTCCTAACAGCTCCAACATTAATCTTTACTTTTTCATTGATTCTCGGCCTTTTAGTTTTTCCTTTTTGATAGCCAAACACCATTTGCACAAACACTTTGCCAAGTGCGTTCATTTAACACACATGATGAATTGACAAATTTGAGCAATGTGCAGATTTATCTGCTTAAATGAATATCCTTAGTTATTATTTGTAAAGTTCAGGCAAGAGATATAGCGCCATTATAATGTATCGCAAAAAATATAGCTGCTGTATGTGCTCGATAAACCGAATATATTTTCATTAGCATTTATTGTGACACGATCGCGCTACTTTGAAAATTCGTTGCCAAAACGGAATAAAAATTCGACGTTTATTTAATTTCTATAGATTAAATTGATGAAGAAAGGGTAATATACGTAAATAAAAAAAAATTTGTAAATATGATATCTCTCTTTAGATCTACATACATACATATATCAGTGGCCACAAATCATAACAACCTAACTCCAATAGGAACAGAATTATGTGTTTAGTCCTATATGCAATCAAACTTGCATATTTGTTTCATTTTTAGGACGGCAATTATCTATGAAAAATCTTATAGTTTGAATTACAGTGAGAATTTGAATCTTTCAACTGCTTTCATGAAAAAGTTTAGAAACAGACTAAGGCGCTTTTGACTTGTAATCACAGATACACCCCGAAGGTTTTGAAGAGCTAGAACAGTTTATGTTTGCCTTCAACACAAGTAAACCTTTATCAATTAAGCAATTTACTCGCAGTGCTATTGCCTTATTTCCCAAATATGTATGTCTGCTATTCTGAAATGCCCCCCCTCACATTTCATAGAACCTTCAACAACAAAATCGAAGAAAACAGGCGTGACTGGGTGTGTCCAGCTTTACACCGTTGCTCTTCTCGCCATAATGGAAATGTTTGGTTTTCGATTTGTTGTGCTTAAAAATACAACAATTAATCTTATCAAAAGTAGACACTGCACCATGGCACAAAATGCATTCTTAGCTGTACAAAATATAGGAAACTGCAGAATTTTGAATTTTAGGCATAAATCAAAAAAGCAAAAGTTAAATATTCCTTCATTTCATTTCAAATTCTGCGTGCAACGAAACCAATGAAAATGTGCGCACAGTTCGAAATTAATTAAAAAATGCCCTCTGTCGCTGGGTTTGGAAAATTCTTTGGAAATTTGAAGGAAAATCAATTTTACATATGCGCCGGAAATGATTTTGAAGACCACGCGCAACTACAACTTCAATGCAGATGCCATATATGTATCTGCTTCCTTTTGATATTGGGCTATTTATTTACATTTTCCGGCGCATTTCCATATGCGCCCCTTTGTTTTCGCTGGAAAATCATTTTCCATTGTGTGATGTTTTATTGGCGCTTGCACCCACATACTCACAGCGAAGAGCACATGTGTAAATTTCGTAAAAATTCTACCTGTTTTGCCTTGGCACTCACACATGCTGCGTATCTGCGTATCTATTGTTGATCACAGCATGTGCAGCGAACGCGTATTGTATCCGTAGAACTCAGCAGCGCTGCACTTACTACTCGAACTCCTTGTCAAAGATCAAATTCCCACACATTTGAGTTGCTCCTTTGGTAGCCAAGGCAGCAGGCAGGCAACCAGGCAGCAAAAGGCTCTCAGCTGCTGCAGTAGTAGTAGCGAGACAGATGCTCCTGCTGCTGCTGAAAAATCGCTGCTGCACTTAACATTGCCACCTTGATTTAAAATATAATCTCTGGGTCGACCTTTTTACCCAATTCACCTTCGAATAAAGATTTTGCTCGGCGGTTAAAGAACAATTTATTATCAATAACATTTCTCTCTGAATCCAACCAAAATATTCCTTCAAAATAAGTTTCCCGCAAATATCTTTTCTTCGAATTACAAAACTCAATATATTTTCTTCCATCTTTTCCTTTTAAAATTGTCATTAATAATAAAATTTCGTATCATGCTTAATTTTTCATTTCTCTTCTCTGTTTCATGCTTTGAGCAAAATAGCAGTTAAGATTAAAAAAACATTCCCTTTAAAACTTCAAGGAAGAAAATGTGAAAGAAACAAAAATGATTTTCAAACAAACCGAACCTTTGTCTAAATTTTTGCTCAAAAATTATTGTTTTTTCTTAGTAATATTTATATTTTATTAATATTTTTTACTTTTTTCCCTTGACTTTTTTGAGGTGGCAACACTGGTTGTGCAACCTACTCAATTCTGGCATATGCTATTAATGTTCATGGAGTTGGTTCCCCCACAGCATTTCGCTCTTTTTGGCGAATGTCTTCACTACAAGTGTTTTTCCTGGTATGAAAATTCAAATTACAATCGCAGGAAAAAGAAATAGGAAAAATGTTAATCGCAGCTGTCTTCTTTGTAGGCGTGGGAAATGCATCTTCTGCGCTTCTGCGTGCAACAGCGGAGGAAATGCCGATTTCCTTTGCGGAGCAGAGCCGCCAGCGATTTTGCTGCGCATGCGCACGCAACGGCGGCGCGCATTTTTATAAATAAATTTTCTAAACATTCCTCAAGAGTTTTATCTCTCTTCCGTTTGAATGTGATTTAAAATTGCATAATTCTCAAGCGTTAGCTTTCTACAACGGCTGGTTGTAGTTCCGTCTGTCCCGACCATCCGTCCATCAGTCCATTCCAACCGCCCGCCCATCTGTCCTATACCTACAACCCATACACACATAACAACCCATCCGTCCTAACAACAGCCACACGCAAAGCAACATACTACATTATAAACCAGGTAACTATAACTGTAAGCGGTGTTATCTCATGTTGCTGTTGGAGCTGTTGTTTTTGTTGTTTTTGTGTTTGTTTTCTTGATGGTATTTTAAATTGTGTTTTCTCTTAATTGGCTTTCATTCGTTGCTATTGTCTTTTCGCTCTGAGCTAAACATTTCAACTCAATATTATTAAAATGCAAACAATACAATTAGAAGCGGCTTATAGACTTTAGTCAAAAGCGGTGAACTAAATTTAGTATAAGTCGTATAGAACATATGTATGTTTGCTAAGCTAATTTAACTTGTTCTTATTTCCTTATTTGATGTAATTAAAACTCTATACTCTTATCTTCATTTAGTTTCCTGCGTATTTTTTCGCATTCCTAAGTCTTCCTCTTCTTTCTCTTTTCGCTCATCTTTTTCTTTCCCTACTTTACTTCTTCCTCTTATATTATACCCCCTTAAACTATTACAACCGCTTCGTACTTACATTTTTGCTTCATCAATTTTCTCTCTCTCTTTCTAATTCCACTTGAATATCCCTTGCTTCTTTTTCGTTTTCTTCTTTTCAACTTGTTCTTCTTCTTTACTAACTTATTCTAGCACCTACTTGCATTTTCTCAATCTTCTCTCATATTTCTTCATCATATTCGAAACAACAGATTTTCATATATATATGTATGTATGTATATCCCAAAAATCCCTAAAATCCATAACATTTTGCCAATAAGTCCTATTATGAGAGCTCTGAATTGTTGGCAAGATCATCGAAATGTGAGTCTACGATTCAGTGTAAATTATCAATGTTCAACAGTTCCAATGCATTTCACGTTCTTCAATGTAGTAGTAAGAATCCAGTGTATTATGAAGTAGAACGAATCTCTATAAAAGTTTGGAAACATTTTCAAACAAATGCTAAAAAATACATCGCATTATTATTTTAGTCGATAAATCTGCCTCTTTCTGTAAAAAAATCAACTACGTTAGTTTTCAAAAACTAAGAAGTATGCAATAAAAATCATAAACTTTTATGGTACTTTGCATAGTATTATATTTTGAAACCAATTTTCCATCAATGGCCCAAAGTGTGTTCACCTTTTATGCCGGCTAGTTGATGGCTGCCATAAAGCAGTCACTTCTAAGCTGCTGACTTCCATTACAACTACAAATATGAGTAGCGTTTTACTACTAATTTTATTGTTGGCAAGCGTGGCAACTGCAATTGGCAGCGACTTGAGTGACTGGAATGACTGCACAGATTGTGAGCGCACACACCTTTCGAGTTGACTTCAATCGACTTGAGGCAGTGTCGCCGCCACGCTTTGACTTTGGCCTGACTTGACTTCCTCTGGGTTGACTTGACTTCACTTGGTCACAATTTGTTGCTGCCCATATGAGAGTGTGTGTGTGTTTTGCCACTTCTGCTGCTGTCGCCTGGTTTATGTTGTTGACATATTAACGCTTGTTGTTGTAGTTGTTGCTCTTCTTAATGTTAGTATGTTGTAGTATGTACTCGTATATGTTTTGCCAGAGTTGTTGTGGTTTCTGCTGCTGTAGCTTGAGCTTAACATATCCGCTGCTACTCTTTGCACTTGTGACGGCTGTTTTTGTTGTTGTAACTATTTCTTTTCTTATGTTCGATTCAGTGCCGTCTTCACTTATGGCATAAGCAAGGAGGTTAGTTCTGTACTAACAAATTGTATGGGGCCCATATAGAAATCTTAAGTATTCATCAGCAACAATTCATTTCGCTAATATGCAATTGTTAAAATTTGAAAATAAACGCAATATTTTTCAATGGAAAATGAAATTGAAAAATTATGCTAATGGCCTTTTTGCAGCTGTAAGTTATTGCAATTCTTCTAATTTCCATAAAACTTTTTCTTCTGTCATCTTTGACATTCGCCACATACCCTTTTAAAATTTTCTCATGATATTTCTATTGAGTTTTATTGCCTGTAAACCATTTTGAAATATTTTTTCTGGATGTACATTTTTCTAATAAAGCTTAAAGATTTCCATTGCATACATTTTCTACTATTACTTTAACAAAATATTAAAAATTTGGAGGAATTTAATTTCATTTAGGCATCTTAATAAAATGAGCCCTAAAGCGGCTCAAGACGCCACTGACTACGCTTATTTGTAGTTTCTCTTATTTCTGTCATTGTTGTTGTGCTGCTTGTTGTTGTTGTTGTTGTAACATTGTCGACATGCATGTTTTTTTAAGCGCAAAACTGTGGTTGATATTTTTCTGCATAATTCCTCAACTTGACTTTTTGTGTCTGCGCCGTAGGCTCATTCAATCTCCCTTCTGGTCAGATTTCTTCCAGCTTCTTGGCATTCTTCTTCTTTTTGCTTTGAAATGGAAATGCTTCGGCAAGATTTTTACCAACTTCTGCTTGAGGCTTCCCAGCAGTGCCTGCCGCATTTGCTCATGCCGTTCCTTTGCCCCTGAGATTGACAGTCAGCTGCAATTCTCCATTTTATTTCTGCAGTCTTTCTTACTCAGATTTTAAAAAAGTGCAAATATGCGTTAGAGTAATTAGCATTTTTACCATGTGGCAAAGATGTGACCCTTAGGCAGTCGAATTAGCAGTAAAAACTGCTTGTAATGTTGGCACTCTCAGTGAGTTTATGGTCTAGCTTAGTCTGGTGGTAGCTGGCAAAGGCTTGAGAAGTCTAATGAAATACAGCCTTTTGAGGCATTTTAGCAATTTTCCATATATTTATACGACTTTCTTAAAAATAATTGCAAACTTTTTCATTAAGTTTACTACCAAAAAACCGTCGATTAATAAGAAACTTGAAATGCTTTTAATCCCTTACCATCTTCGGCAGATGGCGTCAGCTGAACCTTGTCGATTTTTACAGCCTTAAAGAACACACCTTTAGAGCTCACAATTTAAATTATCAAGAAAAACTCTTTAAGTATTTTCCACTTCGATTTAATGATTTTCTTAAAAATGTGGCAACTCTGTTATATTATTCAATTCTGTGAATTTTAAGATATGTGGCAATTAGAAGGCTGCCAATGAAGGAAATTCATTACCTGTTTAGAAATCAGAGCAGAAAGTTTAAATTTATGTCCGTACTTATTTTAAAATATTAAATAAAGAAAATTACTAAAAATAACTACGATTCACCAAACTACCAGAAAATTTTGTATTTACTTTCGGCTATTGTCAATAGCAACGATAAATTGAAGAAATATGGAAAATTCGTTCAATTAATCTCTTAAATAAAATTTTTTTAAATGAATATTCAATCATCTTTAAAATACCTTCTTTTCAGAAAAAACTCAACAGCATTGAAACTCAAAATATTTTCAAAGAAATTAAAGAAAATCCGAAAGAATTGAAATTGGCGAAATCATAGTTTCCGCTTCAAAACTTTTGGTTTCCCATCAAATTTTTAGCACTTTTTGATTTCAGTGTGGGCTTCTACTAATTGCAACATCTGTACACGTTGCAAGTGGGCTCATGGGTTGAGGCGCAGCACTACCGGAAATAATGAAATCAATTGGAAATGATGACACTCAATTAAATGCACACCAACGCCTAAAAGATTAATTAATTTGCATGAATTTGCGCCATCAACCGCGACAGAAGCTCATGAAGTATACTACACACACACACACAATATTTCACACGCAGCTCAAAAGTATGCTACAAAAAGTAATTCAACTTATTGTCAATTTTAATTGAAATGCCTATAAAATAATTAAAAGTCATTACTGCACGACGCATCATGCAAATATTTAATCATGTAAACGTTTACAATAAAAATCGTAATTTGCACTGCAATATTTCGTTATTTAAATTGACAGGCACGCCGCAAAGTATGCTGCAGAATTATGCAATTTGCATAGTAAGTAGCTTAGCGGCAGATTTTCATAAAAATTAATCAGCGAGCTATGTGCTCTCAGCGGAAAAAACATTAATTCAAAAGTTTTTCATATTGAGTTTTGTGAAATATTTGATGTTTAATCTGTGTCGCTTAACAGCAGTTAAATTAAATTCCTTTTTTAAGCGCCTACAAGTATGCAATTTTAAGTAGAAAAGTAGCATATGCAAGAATGTGCGGCACTGGTTGTTTGCGAAAGGTAAGATTGGTCAATATTTAAATGAAAATGCTTAAACATCAAATGAAATCTGTTTTAAATATTTTGCTAATATATCGAGACATAATTACGGGCGCAATGACAAGCTCTATTAAGGCCTTCAGGGCATAGTTAAGTAACTAAAAAATAACATTTTCCTACACCAATCAATGCTTAACCCTCATTTGATACTTCACAAAATTTACAGAAGGTACTTTTTAGGTTCACTTTCACTTAAAGTTTTAGTTAAATGATATGGGACCAATTTTTTGAAACACTGATTAGCATCAGAAAGCAATAAGTATAATAAATGGAGTTATTTCAATATTTGAAAAGATCAAAATCAATAACTATTGTTAAAATATAGATAGCTATAGGAAGTGTATATAGTTATGGTAAAACTGTATCAAAATAGTCGCCATTAGGCCACAATAGGCCATTTCTTCAAACTCTACTTATTTAAATGATGATTTATAATTTTTGCACAATTCGATCAACATCTCAAATCATTTGCATCGAACACTCAATACTAAAACGGGCATAACCCTATGCCTTCTTCAATTAAGACAGCTCGTTCTTATTTTTGGCTTCATACATTTTTATAGTTGAACAATAAATACACGATGGTATGGTTTCTATACTTAAGTGTTATGCACGAAGTAGAACAACTGGCCTGGCAAAATGATAAAAGAGCAGATTTGCTCCGAAGAGTTGCAAGATAGATTTGCTACTTGCTAGCTCTTTGTATTTTGTTGTTGTTTAGAGCAAATCTGTGCTTTTAAGCTGCTGCCAGATCAGTTGCTATACTTCGTGAATGCAACGAATGCTTTGTCGCTATGCTCAAAAAAACTTAAATTTATAAATTTCATTAAAATATTTGTTCAAAGCTCAAAACAATATTTTATACCTCAACAACAAAGGCCCGAATAAGCCTATTCAAGCTGACTTCTTTCATTGCTCATATTTTGCACAAGTTCCAAATTAGCTAATTTGCTTTGTTATAAAAAATTTTATAAATTCTCTGCGGCCAAAATACTTTTGATCTCAACCAAGTCGGTGGATCACAGAGTGTAGCAATAAATTGCGCGCAAATATTTCCCGCAGGGGTTCATAGCAAAATTGCCGCCTTTACACGCACACTTCTAAAGCTCTTCTTGGTATTTAATGTGGTTTCCTCTAATTTCTTTACACATATCAATGTATGTGTGTGTAGAAAAAATAAAAACATGCACCTTTGATTTTAAAGAAAGAAACCTAAAAAGTGGACAAAACACAGGAACTTGTTTTAGTTTTCCGACTAAATTAGAGAACAACAAAAACGCTCTTAAGCTCATTGGTCGGCCTTTGCCTGCGTGTTGAAGGTAAAACAAGCTTTTTCTCTAACTTCTTGTGCCATTCTTTAAGGCTAATGCGCAAAGCACGGCTTCAGAGGCTAATGAGTTGCGTGCCAAGTTAGTTCTACATACATATGTATGAATTTGTGAGCATGTGTGTTTGCACCATGTGTGGCATGAAGGCTACTGTGTAAATATCATTAAAAAATATATCTATTTCTGCATCTTTCTTTTCTGGACAAGCTAAATATACTACATACATATATGAAATTCAAAAACCGATCATTGCCAGCGCAAGCTTTCAAGCGTTCCCTGCTACCGCTCAACAGCTCAAAGTTGAAACCCTTTCAAAGCACATTGCCCAGTATGTTCTATGCCCAAACCATTTTTCTGCATTCTTAAGACAATATTAAGCAAATAATGACTTCCCACATTCTTCGGTAGCTGGCCGCTCTTAACCTGTAGCTGTACAAATATTTACAGATTTCATGCTCATTAGAACTTCTGGTAGCTGCTTTGTAGAAAAGAAGAAAGAAAAACTCGTCAAAATTACGCATACCAACAAAATATTTTAGTCATTTATCAACATTATTTCGAATCTTTTAACTCAGCATAAAAAAAGAGGAAAATTGTGCTTTTATGACTTTATTTATGGTTGGTTTCGGGAGCGACGATTTGCTGTGGGAACTACAAAAGTGATATCTTTTTTTTGTTGCTGCTAGCATAGAGTTTGGCAGAAGTCGACTCTTTTTTTCGGGCATTAATTAACATAAGCACTATTTCCAAGTTAGCAAACTAATTTTAACCACTTAGCATCGATTGTCAAATGAGCCTAAAGACTTTAGAATTTCCATTAAAGGCTTAAATCGCGCAAGCAATTAAAAATCAACGAAATGTCATTAGTAGAGAATTTTTATATGGCATTTCTCATATACTTTCATTATAAGCTAATCTTATAATTATGACTTTTCAAATTAAAACAAGCTGAATTACGTGCTACTCATTTTCTGTCACAAATCTAATTAATTAATTATGCATTTTGTGTGTGTGTGTGTGTGTTTGTATTAATTTAGTGCTTAAAGCAACTGGCATTTTAAATGCCATGTATTCGTCTATTTTTTGTGTTGTTGTTGCTGTCTTTTGCTGCTGAGCTTAACAATAACAAGCTGGTTGCCACTAGAGCAAAGCAGTGAAATGCTTTTACTACTTTTACTTTTTATCATGGCCATTAAAATGTGAACTTTTGACTCTTCTTTTAACTGCACTTTTATGAACTCTCAAGAGTAAGCAGCAGCAGCAGCAGCAGCAACAATGAATGGAAACTGTTATGTAGGCAATAATGAAACAAGATCTTGCAGCGCTGCGAATACTCTCAAAGATTGTTTGAGCAACTGCAATGGAAAGGAAAAGGCTACAATGAAATTAAATATAAGAAAGCAAATAAGGTATAGGAAAAAAAAGAAGAAGAAAGCGAAGAAAGGCAAAGAAAGAAAGTCAAAGTTTTATAGTGTGAAGTTTAATAGACATGCAAAGCATTTAGAACAAATTAAACTCTATTAGTCAATTAGTCAATAGACTTGGAAATTCCATGCCTTCAAAAAGGTAGACATAAGCAAGTAAACAATTCCAATTCAAAACATCTCAAGCACTATGGAAGCCTCATCTCTTGAATGCTGGGCTGGAAAAGAATTTTAAGAATTTTGAAACCAGGCTCTCCAAATGCCATCTGCACTACTGTGATTATGAAAATTATAGAATCCTTCCCCCTCCTACAGGTAGAGCAAGCATTCTCAAATGACAGCTCCACATGCACTTCCACTGTTCCAGTGAACTGAACCGAGTACTCTGGTATGCACTTCGGACACTTTCCGTCACTCAACTGTCAGTGCGAAGGACACTTGCGCAGGCAAGCACCGACAGCGGCGAAAAAAGCAAAATTGTAAAACTGCAGCAAAAAAGGAAACCATGCAAAAAAGTTATATTAAAAACTTTAAAATCAGAATATTCCCATAACATTTTGCTACCGCTCAATTAAGCCGCCGTGGCAGAACAACAAAAACAATAACAACATTCCGGCTACCGCAGAAAATCCAACAGCTTTTTGCTACCATTCTCATGGGTAGTGTACTCCTTGTTGTTGTTGTTATTGTTTCCGTTGTTTTTGTGTGCCACTGCAACTGTCAAGGCAAGTCACTCTCACTGACATTTCATTCCGTTAATTTGTCAAAAGTACATACATATACATATGCGAGAAAGAGTAGCATGCCATTTTTTGTGCTTGACTGCAGTGCAGTTTTTTTTCTCGCATGCTACACTTTTAATGTGCATTTAGTCTGCTTGCTTTATGCCACAAATTAATCAAACTTAAGCGTGTATGCCAGACAAAAATGAAGAAATAACAACTCTACAGTTTGCAAAATGACAGCAATAAAAAGTATCGACAGTGTTGCCAGCACTTTTTTCTTGATAGCAGCCGGCAATCGGCAACACAAGCTGTATTAGCCAAGTTTACTTGCAAACTTTTGGCTTGCAGAAATAAGTGAAGAAATTACAACACAATTTTCTATATACTTACAAAAAAGTAACGACTGGAAGGACGATCACCAGCGGCAGTTGAGAAGAAAACGAAGCACAAGCAGTAACTGGTAATGCTCAAATTAAGCAGAAAAGTTGTGCCTTCCGGCCAGTTGGTCTCTCTCTCTCAGCTGAGATATCGATTTCAGCTCGACTTTGTAGCCATACAAGCGAAAGCAAAGTCCTGGCAGACAGTTTGGGCCAAAATCAAAATCAGCACATTTTTGTGGCAAGCAGAAAAAGTGACAGCTAAAGTAAAGCGGAAAAGGAAGAGGTTGTGGGTTTTTATTGAAAAAAAATGCAGTGGCCTGTTCGAGATAAACTCATAAATTGCGCTGGGAAATAGAAGTAAATATCTGCTTTGAAAATAAAGCGAATACTATGAATAGTAGAAATAAAAATAGTAGCAGCAGCAAAAAGTAGCATATAAGATAGTGGCATATGTCAGCCAATTGCAGTGGCTCATTTGACATGCCTAAGCTGTCACAAAGCTATCATCAACATTTCTTTTAAAGGAATCGTGCGTTGATTCAATGACCAAAACATGTCGTACTTACCCACAGACTAATTTAGAGGCATTTAGATCTAAATGCAATTGACCAAACTAGCTAGGAATGTGACTTTGATGAGCTTAAATCAACACATATGCAGTGATTACCAATTTAAATGATATTAATTCAGATAATCTCGGAAATGTGCGATTGCACGTGCTTTTTGCTGGTGTGAGTACGATTGATGCGAATTGATTGAGTGCGAATATAATTAGATTGAAATGAGCAAGAGTAGATAAGAAAGGAAAACTGCGGCAAACGTTTAAATTAAAATCACATGCTGAATGTAACATTGTTTGAAATTTCAGGCACGTTCATAAACATTGTTGTATCTACTGTGCCGAAAGACTTATCTTGAAATACACTGCTGTGAGAACTTTTGGCATAATCAGTTTGTATTGAAAAGATCAAGTATGGTTTCTTAAAGTCTGCCAATAAGTAGCAAAGCAACGAGAAAATAGAAAACATGTGTGCAATCTTCGAACCCTCAGTTTTGTAGCTCATAATTTCTCTTCCAAAGTTTGTTAATATATTCCAAATTGTTCTGGTATTGGCAAAAATTAGTTCAAATCAAACCCAAAAAAAATGACGTAAAAATAGCTGGAATTACTTCAGTACGAATTATGAGTGAAGTTGAGTTGCCAAAAAAGTAGATTTGTAATTCAGTGGAATCAAAATCAATTTCCGTGAAAATTTTAAGCAAGCGCAAAGAGAATTATTTTTCAGCTTAATTTTCTCTTAATATTCGTAGGCATATTTTGTTCGAAATGTTTCTTTATTTATGTGAAGAACGAATAAAATGCTACGCTCTAATCTTTGCGGTACTTTTAAAAAATGTTTGCTAAGATTTTTATTGTTACTGAGAATATTGTAGTACTTGAATTTTTAGTGGGATTTACTGTGAACAAATTAGTATGGCATAGGTAAAACTCTCTAAATATACCACGCATAAACACTGTTGTGGCCTTTTTAAGAGTTCGGGAATAGTAGTCTGTTTGAATACGGGGGTTTCTAGCGAACTTCAGTGGAAAGCTGACTTACAGCTTTGAGGCTCTTTCCAAAAAAATTATTGTTTTAAAGTTTCAAATTTAAATTCTGATCTATGAAAAACATAAAATAACCCATATTAGAGTTTGCTAAAAAATCTTTAGAATTCTTGAAAAGTACCTACTAGTTTTTAGAAATCTGTATTTTTTGTAAAATTTCTTTTGTTAAAAATATACAACTATGAATTCCACACCTGCCTATGAAATGGGAACTATATAGGCAAGTAAGGAGGGGGACAAAAATTATGCCGCGTTGACCTGGCACACAGGCAACTACGAAAAAACAGATCTTACCATTCCAGCAACTAATGAGCCAAATAGGGAACTCTGTTAAGGCTCAGTTAGTGATGACGTATCGTAGACAAAACCTGTTTTACCCGAGCTCTATACATGCGTTCGCTCTTGACGTATTTATTCGGATCGTAACGCAGAAATTCTCATAGAATTAGGTCTCTCTCAGACATTTACGATACGTTTAAATACGATACGTCATCACTAACTGAGCCTTTACTACCCCAATTCCTCAAAGCACATTCTCTTGAAACTGTTATTCCCTGTATCTAAGGAAAACCCTTTAAATAAAATGTGTGTCCATTCCTCACATTTCTTTAATATCAGTAAATTATTATTGTCACATACTTTACCTTTTTTGCATTAAGAAAATTGACACATATCTTTGTGTAAAAAAAACATTTACCCGGAGCAAGCTAACGCCCTTGTGGAGAACATCTTGCCGTTGGGGCACTCAAAGTGTCAGCAAGACAGTTCTGAAAAAAGCTCCGAAATGCCATGCCACACTTTGATTACACTGCTGCTTCTCTTGGTGAGCTCAATCCTAACGCACACTCCTATTTCGCGTATGCAAATTTGTGATGATTTACTTAAAATGCGGAGGAATTCGAGATCAGAATTCAAAATTTGTTACTGGCAATAAACAGAAAAGTGAGAAGTTTTGGTTTCAAAACCCACACGCTTGCTTCCCTCCGCTTTCCGGTCATGAGCAGCAACTTTTGTTGTTGTTGCACAATGAGCGAAGCGAAAGGTGCAAAAGAAGAAGAAGAAGAGCAAGCGGAGGCAGCGCAGATAATGTTACCTGTGGATGCTTGATTTATGAGCTGATGTGGGCCGTGCGTGAAGTGTGGCTAAGATAAAGCAGGTGGGTGCACTCTTTGATTTTTTTTTGGTTTTAGCTTTTGTGTTTTTACTTTGGCTCAAATAAACAAAATCAAGTCAGAGTAAAATTGCTTAAAAGCAAAAGTTGTGCAACAGGTTGAAATGTTGGCCTTTTTGTATGCGATTGTTTTATATATGTATTGATGTATGTTGAAGCGTGATCTAGGAGTGGGTGGCAAGAAGCTTCGACAACATAGGCTTATATGGTGAACACATTAAGCCACTATGAGAGAGTTGTGGGGAAGTGAAGTGAGTAAGTGTGAAGTGTATATTATTAGAAGTCAGGGGGAGCGGGGCAAACTTTGTACTTTAAGTTGCTCAGCAAAATTTAACAATATGAAGCCTATTATTGCGTTGAAAGATAACTGAAAAGTTGGTTAAAGTTACCTAAACATATTTTAAGCTTCTGCGAAATCAGTTGGCATTAAAAATTTAAAAATAGAGTGGCATCATTTGTAGATAAGTTTAATACAGTCCAGACAGAAATCGAATATTTGCTGGTTATTTCAAACAAAAATAGCTTCTAATCGTATAAAGATACCTGAATATACTAGAATATAATGGAATTGTAGTGGTTGGCAGATCTGCCTGTTGTAAGAGCCAAACCTCAAGCAGTCAAGCTATGTAAATTAATAATTTATTGAACAATTTTGAAACAGAAAGTTTTGCGTGTTGATAGAATAAACGTTCCTTACTAGAATAATGGTATGTATTAAACTTTGTTTCAGTCCCCTCCATATTCATTTCAATTTGGCTCATTTAAGTTATATTCATAAATCTTTCTTTTGTACAAACTTCAATTTTCAGCTATTAAAAATGTCGCTGAAAAGAAGAAAAGTTTCACATACATTTTTTTAAATATTCAATCTTAAAAAGAGAATTATGCATGAATTAGCAGAAATGCTCAGAAACTAGAAAAATATCTAGTAAATTGACTGGAATTAAAATTTAAATCACATTCGTTGAATCCCCTTTTTTACGCCTAACCAAAAGTAATGTATTTTTATATTGAAACAATGTTTTGCTTCAATGATTCAATAAGGTTCTGTGTAGATGCATTTATTGCAGCCCAAATAACACTTCAAAAAAATCCATGTTATCTCAAAAATAAGCAATTTGAAATCGCAGAAAAAATTCAAACAATTTCTATGAAACAGCTCAATTGGAATAAGTTTTTATATATTGGAAAACTTTCCGGAAAATGTGATCAACAGCAACGTGCTACGCATTACAAATCGACCAACCGCAAATCCTCCACAATTTCCAATGAAAGCAAGGCACAAATCTGCAGCTCAAGGAACTGTAAAGAGAAGTAATTAAAGGGACAGTTAAAAATGCTTGAAATTTAAGAGCCACAAATTTGGCAAGCTGTTCCAGTTCAGCTCATCCCTAAAGACTGCGCTGCAGCTACCTGTTGTGTAGGCGCTAAATTGTTGACCGCACTCGGCACGTAGAAGTGCTGCAGTGGAGCGCGGACTTGGCTCGCTCGCAGGTAACGAGTGTGCCATAAAGAAAGTAAGTGCTTACGAAGGAACCTCACGTAGCCGTTACACTGCCACAATGCAGCAAGTTGCTGCCTTTGCTTGTGCCTCTTCCTGCTTTTGTGCCGCCGCTTTATGCCGCAGTAACCGTCTAAGACAGGAGTGGCCAACCCGCGGCCAGCCTTGAACATTTTTTCCGGCCAATCTTCCGGCCATTTCCGAACATTTTCCATATATGCGGCCCGCGAGATCATTTGGGTTGGCTACCGCTGGTCTAAGACGTGTTGCAAACAAGGATCACTGATCGTCAATGTGATCATTTTCTGATTTCCAATTAGGCGGGCAGGACTGTTGAGCTCAGCTTTGCTTCGAAACAGGAGAATCTGCAGCCGAAACAGGTGAACCAAATCTGTAGCGAGATCTTTTACGATGCTTCGCTGTGCGTATGCTTGAACAGATACTCGTATTGCGTGAAACCGGAACGTGATCAGCATGATCATGCATACAAGATTACAAAAGAATTTTTTTTAAATGGGGGAAAAAATAGTAGGATATGGTTGAGCATAGTAGCGAGGGAATAGACGTGCTGTTAAGAAAGGTAGTAAAGTCGTGAGGAAAGAAAGCCCCTATTAAGTGCAAGAAAACCAATAAAGGATATGGAATAAAAGCAGAGCAGCATAAGGAGAGTTCGAAATAAGGGCATTTGATGCAAGCAGCGATCTTTTTGTATAAAAAAAGGCAACAGGAAATCAGCACAATATATAAAACTATTAAAATGGTAGCTATATAAAATGCCAGATCTTAAGGGAATTGTTTTAGAATGCAAGTTAAGAGTAGATAAAATTTTTCGCTATAGTTTGATGGGCCATTCAAAAAAATGTTGATGCATTTTTAAAGCAAAAATCTTTGAATTCTAAATTTTATGAATGTGACTGTTAGAGTTTGTTTTGCTTATTAAAGAAGCCTGATATTTCTCTTTGAAAGCGAAACAATAATACTAAAGATTTGTTTTGAAAAACCTACAGAGTTTAGCACAGATTGCTTGATGAATAACCTGTTGTTGTTGTTGGCATGAAAAGTAGTAAGCAGAACAAAAAATATTGTCTTGCTGAATGAACAGAAAATTTCTAAAAATTGTTTTATTGTAATTAAATGCTGATGGGAAGAGCGTGCAATAAAATTGTAAAAAAAGAAGAAAAGAAGGAAAGAAAGGAATTTTGAAAAAAAGTAAAAGTGACATGCATTTTTTGTCAAATGATGACACAAATCTGAGCATACTTTTTAGATATGGCTAATGATAGTTAAACCTTTTCGAAAATGCATTCCCAATAAAGTAGGTTATGCGGTCTTTTTTGTTGTTGTTGTTTTATACAACTTATCTTCCGGCAATAAAAATCGATTGCAGCCCTTTATGTAAGTTTCCGGCGCACTATTTTTTGATTGAAGAGATGGAGGGGCGCGGGAGAAAGGGCAGCATTTTGATTGGAATTTGTTATCTTTGCGCATTCATTAATCATGCGACAGCAGCGAGTTGCCGCATTTATTGCAGGCGGTTGTTTATTTTCGTGCAACGTTGCATGTAGTTGCTACTATTTTGGGACGGATGTGCGCTTTTGATTGGCCTTTTTTTCTGTGTATTTGTGAACAGTGTTGCACCTGTTTCATAGCAGGCATGACAATTTATATGCGCTTGTCAGTAGGTTGATGTCAGATCCAGCAAATTGTTTTAACAAAAAGTGCACTATTTTAATAGAAAAAGAGTGAATGTGGCAAGCAGGAAATGATTAAGTTGAAGTAATAAAATTATGATTCCCTTTAAATTCAGATTTCAGATGTTTGAGTCATTTACATTTTTTCCAGAGTTCAGCGAGTTACAGCGAAAAAGAAATTCTTTTCCAAAAGCCTTACAAAATGCCTGCTCCCTCTCATAACAACAAACATTTGTATACTTTTTTTATCAGCATTTCAGTGCAGCAGTACAAAAACCAAAGTGCATAAGAGCGCTTTTAGCATTTTCGAGCAAGGGATTCCTTTGAAAGCATTATCGGCAAAGGCGCCACGTACATATCAATGCCGTTATACAAGCAACAGCCGGTGCGCATGTGGCGTATAGCGTCTGCAGCTGGAACAGCAAATTGAAACTTGAAGGTCAAATAGAAAATTTTATTTTTGCTAATTTTTAAAAAACTTTTATTAGTTGCCCTATGCTAGCAAAAAAGATTACTTTTGTAGTTTTTAGTTAAACACTTTTCAGCTTTTAGGCTCGCTCACAATAAGTCATGCAATACCACATTAATTACTAGTAATGAGTTCAGTAACTTGTTTTACTTTATTTGTGCAAAATAATATACAAAATTTTTACGGAACTTAATAATTGAAATTTATTGCATTTAATAGCAATCCGCTCCAGAGCTGCTAAACTAAGCACTACTGACAGACAACTAAAGCGCCATAATTATGCGTACACACACATAGACAAGCATACACACACGACTCGCTTAAGCTCTTATATCAAAATTATTATACTTGAATGCAACTTAATCGACACTCAAAACTAAATTAAACAGCTGACGCGGAACAACACTTAAGCACTGACACTTTCTAGATGGCTTCACTAGTTGCCTCCCCCTATGCACCACTACCACACACACACACACACACATGTATACGAGCACTTGCATACGCACTGTGAAGTTCTAGTTAAACGGCTGAAATTGCTGCTGTATAAATTTCATTGGTTGCCTGCATTTTACTTGGAGTGCAGCTCATAATTTCATTGAGATGTATGAAGAAGCTAAATTACAACAACAAACAGCAAGTGCAGTGAGTGCACTAGAGAATATTTTGATGTATTTTGATGCCGAACAGCTGCAATTTCAGTGCTGCTACTGGGGAGCTGAGCTAAGGGCATGCCTGATTTTGGGGGAGTCTTAAGGTAAAAGTGTTGGATAAAGAACATAAATATAGGGGGGAAGTGAACTTAATACTTAAGCCGAATATAAATACTTTTTTTAAATGTTTACTAAATAAAGTGGTACTTCTACAAAGGCTTGTCTATTCTTATACCAAAGCTTCGAAGTACCAAAGCTGAAAAGAAGTTATCGTTATACTCATGGACACACTCTATTACTGGGTAGCAATTATTCAATGCCGCAAAATGCATTTAGAATGATGGCGGAGGGGGGAGGATTGAATGACAATTAAACTTAATTTAAATTTTTCCCAAACTTTTCATACAGACTAAAAAGCTGAAAGTCAACCAAAATTTTGCAAAATATTGTATGTGTATCTGCTATATTTATCTAATATTTTATAAAATTTATCTTAAACCTATAAACAATGTCAGTATATGTATTTAGTCAAGCAATAACTTTTTTAAATAAAAATCAAATTAACTATTTTTGACGACTATCGAGTTTTTTGATTGCATCGTAAATCGAATCATACTTGTCAGTACTATTAAATTTTCTATGCTTTTGTTGCCTTTTTCCCTCATAACTTTCTTTTATTTCGTATTTGTTAAGGTCTATTTTATTCACTTTAAAAAACACTAGTCCCATATAGAAATTTAATTCTGGGCATGAACACGTCTTTACTTTTGAACATGGCTGTCACTGGCGATCGATATAGTGCGATTCTTTTTACAACTTATAAGAAAAAAGTTAAAACCTGCTGAAATCCCATATACTGGGATTAAGAAATTTCTGGTGAAAATGAAATGTATACAAAATAAGAATTATTAGATTCGATATCTGAGAAGAAACTCTGCGGCAGGCTATAAAGATGTTACTGGTTGTGGAATGGTAATTTAAGTGAGTAAGTAAGATTCGATGTCTGCAAATAGCAAGTGGCTTAAGCGTGCTGTAGAAGCTGTACTAGACGGTCTTTTGAAGATTTATCCAGCTTAAATACAAAATTTTTAATTTTTTGATAAATTTTTTCTGAGAAAAGTTACGCCAAAAGTCAAGATCGATTTGGTAAATATTTAATCAAAAAGAGAACAAAAATAGAACGAAAATTCTGACAAAGACGCTTGGCAACATTGCGCCAACAAAGCGCACAGAGTCGGCACAGCTCACAAAGGCTACTCACAACTCCACCCTCACTAATTTTGAACATCACGGAAAATCAAACGCTAATCACACGCTCATCACACGATTACCGCATGAGGCTGACCCAAGCTTGAAGGAAAAACAAATTACGATTTTTATTCGGAATTTCAGCGCAATTAAACAAAATTGCTTTTTAACTATGTTGCTTGTTGTTGTATTTATTGTTGTTGCAGCAGTTTTTGTGTGCTAAAATTGTGAGAATTTAAAAGTTGCACATTTTAAGCAACAAAATGATGTATTAAATTGTTTGGCTTTAAAATTTTTGCCAAACAAACGCAAGCACAAGGTGAGAAGACAGCGGAGCTGAGAAAAATTGTGGCAGGCATGGTCAGCAATTTATAATAGTAGTTTTAATAGCTACACTTGCGAAAAAAACCATTGGTATTTTGAAAAAAAACACATAACTTTGTTCTTTATAAAATCTACATTTTTGGCATTTGCATACCATCAGTATCGTATTTGTTTGCGTTCCGTGCAATCGTTTCATTGTTTAGGCAACAGAAGCCAAAATTTATGCCTAATTTATGCACATACATTTATAAAAATCGATCGCTCTAACAAATAAAATAGTTGAATTTTAAAATTGTTAGCAGCGTGTGTGAGCATTTGGAATTCTAACAACTTACTATAAAAACAACAAAGAGTAACGGCAACAAAAGCGAGTAAAAAAGCACACAAAATATCAGAATAATGTCAAAAAATGGAAATAAATAATATATGCATAAGAAATTTTATAAAATAAAAATAAATAAAAGTACTATCGAAAACAGCAGCACAAATTTTAACATAAATGTAAATCTAACCCTTTCGAAAGTAACTGGGCATAAAAAAGTAAGTTATTGGCTGGAATGTGGCAAAAATGCCAGGGCGCCAAAAAATATGCAATGCAATTTTTATGTTGGTTTTATTGTGCGTTAGTGTAATTGTTTTGCCAATCGATGCAGGTTGAAATTATTAGATACTGATTTTCTCAATTGGATTGCTTAAAGTCTTTGATGCTAAAATCAAAGTCAGCTGCTCTTTGGTAGAGGTTCGTCTGATCTTAAAAAGGACCGTTAGTCATGCAGTGGAAAGCAGAGTTTCGAGAAGCGATTCGCTTTGTTTTTTCCCAAAATTATTATGACAAATAAAAATTTGTTAAGTAAAAGGTTTCTTTCAAATTTTTATTAAGAAAATTTACTTTTATATCTAGCTACATACTTCATTGTCTTCTCTTTATATGGCAATCGATATAAATATATGGCCGTTATCCAAGTATCATATTAGAAAAATTGTACCATAAAGCAATAAAAAGCATTAATTCTCAAAAGCACCAAATTTGTGGTTTCAGTAGAATTCGAGCACACATTTTCAAAAATTCCTTTAGTACTGAAAATATCATAAATTATTTAAACTTGCGGAATGCATGTTTCGATTATATCTGCAGATTTCTTCTTTTGAAAATTAAGGCCATAATTTGACTGTTCAATTAAAAAAAATTCATGAAAAATTCAAATCTTGCAGCAAAATAATTTATCTACAAAAGTGGCAAACTCTTTCTCACAGTGCATGCGTCGCCGTTTCTCAACAAGGTCTCAGATTTCACACTTACGAAACGGTAGCAGCATGTGTTTTTGTTGTTGTTTTTTTAAATTCACAATTCATTACAAGTTTTTCTAAAATTTATTTTCAGTTTTTACTTGGAGGTATGTATTTAAATTTAGCTTAGCGCTTCTTCTTCTGCAGTCGCTGCTGCTGTTGCTACGTAACTTGGTCTATTGCAAATGCGCGGCAGCAGCAAAGTGTCGACAACATTCCAAGCTGTTGACGTGCATAAGGCTGTTGTTGTTATTGTTATGGCTACTGCTGATTGTTGCTGTTAATCGGTTTTTATTAAATGCTGACTAATACGGTTTTCAGTGCAACTGCTTGAAGATGCGAATTGGTAATTATTTGCACTGTCGCCACTTGACAGCAAATATTGAAAATTGAGTTGAACAGAGTTGCCAGCTGTGCGAGAAATTTTGCTATCAAGGCTGCAGTCTGTTTTGATTTACTTATAAACGAAGCAAGCTGAAATGTTGTATTGCTTTCATAAAATTGTCCCAATATTATGTTATAAAAAACTTTTACCTGGAATGGTTTAAAGCGGCATTCAGTTGATTCAACCCAACTCAGCAATAAAAGCTGAGGACATGAGTAGTTTATGAGGCTATTATTAATTCGACTGAAGACGAGAAACTCTCTATATTATATCTAGAATATATGAAATGTTTGGATTAATCCTGTAGAACCCACTGTTCAGCAACTTACAGAATTTATAAGTAATATCAATTTCAATTTAACTTCTTTATTGATTTTAAACGAATAACGAAATAGTTTAAATTTAACTTCTTCATAGCGCCGCGGTGGCTCAGTGGTCTAAGTGCTTGGTCGCTGATGCGAAGGACCTGGGTGCAACTCCCGGTCCGGTAACATCTAATAGAAAAAGAAAATTTGTTTTAAATTCTTTCTTTGCGCGGCTCCACTTCTCGCGGTGAATTGTCAATTCTCCGAGAAAAATCTTTGCAATGAAAAGCTTCTAAAACCCGTTCGGATTCGGTAAAGTAGGTCCCGTTAACTTGTACAAAAATATAACAAGCACACACCGGTTAATGCGAGAAAGCTAGGCCTAAGCCCACACTGGCTGTTGTGCCAGTCAATTAATTAATTATTATTATTATATAGAAATAGTAATATTTGCTAAGATAACATGACCTTTGAACAATATTGTTATTAGATTGGTCTTACATTGTTTCCCTAAAAAGGATGTTCATTAAAAATGTATGTGATATCAATATGATACTAAAAGAGTTTTTAACAAGAACTTAAAATGTTAATTTACATTTCGAATGCATCCAACTATTAGCAGATTTGATGATGGATGGTATTTAAATGATGATGGTTGCGACGAAAAGATCAGTTCAGTACGTCCCATATCCGGGAAAGTCATTTCTGCCTAGTAATTGGATCATATGTTTGCGCGTTCGGTGTGAAAGAAATTGAGTTGTGAAATGTCAAAATACATTTGGGGTCACTGAACTGTGTTTGAAACTTAAGTCAAAGTTCTATATAATCTCTTGTTTGATAGTTTGATTTTAGCCAATCGCTTCATTTAGATATGAGTCTCGCTTTTCTTTGATAACTGATTTTCAAAAAATCTTCTTTAAAATTGATAATTAGAAAAATCTAAATAAAATATTAATTCTCTACTTTCATAGCTAATTTATTAACTGTTTAAAATATAAAAGTAAAAATTAAAAGATGAAAAAATGTGAAATTGCTCAGTTATATTGGGGTTAAAAATTTCATAAGCAATTATGCACTCGCCAGCTAAATTCTTGTTAAAAACAGCCGCATTTTAACACTGAATTAATGCGATTTCACGGAAGCCATCAAGTCACATTTTAGCCGTCATTTAGCAGTCGATTTGTAGAACAATTGAAAAACCCATATACAAAAACATGTGGCTGGTTTTTTCCCTCACACACTCATACATCTAAATTCCGCACCACATGCCAGTGAGGTATTTAGCCAAGTTAAGCCGGGCGCTTGCGTTCAATGCGAAAACATATTAAAAAGCGTGCCAAATGTCTCGACTATTTTATATGCAAATTTCTTTTGTATGTATAATTATGCAAGCAAGCAATGGACGGCGGATGGGGGCGCGAGCACAACGAGCGATAACAATAAAATTGTAACAAATATAATTTTGTGCCATTTTAAGGCAATTTTACAATAATTTGCGCCACATACGAGTATAACAAATGCTAGTATGCCACAATGGAAATGACAGCTGACACAAAGAGGCACCGGGGTTGGGTTGGGTGTGGTCTTTCATTATTTATTGTATTGCTTAAGTGATCTGCGCTGGCGGATGTTAAGAACAAAAAATTTAACTAATTGTGATAAATAGAAGGGATCTAGAAGTAAGTAAAGGGTGAGCATATGTGTAGCTTTGCTATGGCTGAAGTTAGGACCATATTTTTGGAAGCCCTAGCAGGTTGCTGAATGCTGCCAAAAGAAATCTGTATTTCGTTGTTTAAAAAGAGATGTTCAAATCTAAAATAGTCGCAAGCGCTTGTCAAAAATGTTCTAAGGAATATGCCAGTTGATTATGTCGCCAATGAAGATAATTTTCGATTTGGCATAATTAATCAAGCCACAAGGGATAATGTAAAAAAATATGTAGAGCCAAGCAATCAATAAAAGATATTTTAAGTCATCAAAATATCTTATCAGAGATGTATGTTTTATTGTAGTATTGGAATTTTCATGATATATAAACAAAAAGTTATGAACCTCTCCTTTTCGAATTTGAATGATTTTTGGACAAAAAATAGAGATAATAAGAGAAATATGGTAAAAATTTGGGCAAAAGCCTGCACATTTTTTTTATTAGCATTTCTTTTCTTTAACAATGCTTCTAAAAATTGCATACTTTAGCTTTACAATAACTTATATATAGTTGATAAAATTCCGTTTATTTGTTTGGAACGTAACATTTTCTGCAACTGTTTTTTCACATTTTCATTGAAATATTTGGCAACTCAGTTGCCTCAACTCTTTATCTACTTTTATTTTTTGTGAATTTCTTAAATTTTTCCCCAAAAGACTGCCTTCCAAATTTTATCTAAGGCATTCCAGTTCATTTACTGTAAAAAAATTCGAATTTTTTTTTCACACGCCTTTTGTTATACTTTTATCATAACTACACAGCCCCCCTTTCCACAGCTTTTGACATTTCTACCTATTTATATCATACTGACTGATTGACTGATCAAAATCCATTTCTCTTCCCAGACAACTATTTCCTTAATTCTCCAAAGGTTTAAAATATATTTTATCAAAATTCCTTTATCCATTCTTCATTATCTAAATCCCTTTATCCTCTCTTAATTTTTCCCTTACAGAAACTCAGTGAAAATCCTCTATCGAATTAAATTATTAAGTATTGCCTGGCAAAATTCCCAATTCTTTCGCTAAAACTTTTGGCTGATGTGAAATGTGATTGCATGCTCCAGCACTAAGGACCAAACGAGCCCATTTCATTAGAAAAGCTCATTAGTCACAACTCTTGCCAATTTCCAGCAGCTTAACTACGCTGACATGAAGAAATTCGCTGATTTTGACATGGCTAAACAAACAATTCGTCATCTTTTTCGAATGACAACACTGCCAGTTCGATGCTTAATTAATAATGGCGCCCTACAAAAGCGGCCGTCCTGCTTTGTTTTGACCGAAAGACAAAGTAGATTTCGTTGCATGGCGGAAAGCATGGCGCGGAAAATTACTTTGTCATTGTAGTGGCTAAATAAAATTAATGACATTTTAATACTGAGCACGCTGAACGGCGGAGGGTCAAGATGATTACGACTTTGAGATGCGTCTGTTCTACGGCCTGAGTGTTTTGTTCATGGACAAGAAAAATTGATTTGCATCTGCGCAATTGTTACTCTGCTGACCTTGAGACGAGCCGAATCAGTTGGAGTCAACTGCTCAGACAATTTTGGCATAATTAAGTGAATTACAAGAAAAAAAACGAACGATTTTCGGAAACAATGACAAATGAACTGCCAACTTGTGCCTTATAAGATATGCTAATAGCATGGGGCATATGACACTCTTTACACCGCTCACATTTGTATGCCAGCAATTAACGATTCTATTTTGCATTTTTTTGAAATGTTCACAATTTCATAAAATATTAATCTTCTATAATAGCTACAAAATCTATCTATGCCTACTAACAAAACGTGTGAACATATTTCAAGTTTGTGCGCCATTGTAAGGCAGATAGTGGCCAACTGTCACACGCAATTCCACATTTTTCGATTGTATCTATGAATGATTTTGCATTGATTTTATAAATTTTTAAATTTGAATGATTTGTTGTAGCGCTACTTAATATATGCATCTATACCACGAACACTTTTCGCAGCCCAAATTCACTGCGTCTTTACAAAGCTACTTTTCTCTGGCCCGCGCAACCTTCAGCGGGCGTTTTCGAAATATTTCTTTACTAAATATATATATATAAATATATTTTTAAAAATTTACATAGCCACTCGCTTGTGTTTGTCACTACTCATACAAAAGCAGTTAGTCAACATTGTTTCCATTGAAATTTGAGTGGAAGCGTGTTTCATTCAGCTTCTGCGGAATCCGCTGTTGGCATTTTTGTGAATGAATGAATATGCTAATTTACACCTGCAGATGCAAATATTTTTAAAATCATCTTTGGTTTTCAAAAGATTGCCACTTGTAGCTGGAGCAGACGCTTTTGTTTGAGTCTGCTCATATTTAAAATGGGTTATTTTATAATTATTAAATGCACAACAGAAAGCTGATATACAAAAGTCAAGTTCATTTGACTACATTAATTCGCCTTAATTTATGAACTTCATCACTCAGCATTCAGCTCAACTTTAAATGAGTTTGTTTGACTTTGATCTGGGCTTAAGTTCATTTACGTAAATTTAGAAATGGCTTAATTAAATGATTGCTGTATGAAGTAGTTGCAAGCGATAGAAGAAAATAACTTGTTCTGTTATAGAACTAGCAATTTTAATGAAATTTAGCTTAATAGATTTTAATTTGCTAAAGCTTTTGACCAATATCTTTCTACAAAAATGTGTATATCAAAGAAATAAGATACTAGGTTAGGTTAGGTTAATCTGGCTGCCTAAGAAAGCCACGCATAGACCCTGTTGGGTCCTTAGCGATACCAGTTCCGTTTAGGAGTTGTCAAAGTAGTGATCTGTCAAAATTTGGGTGTTTTTCACAAATTTCCAAAGAGGCTTAATGCCCAGTTTCGAGATCTGTTCGAGCCCTGAAAAGAATGGCGCTCCGAAACAAGTCAGACGAGTTCTAGCGATGGCGGGGCAGGAAATAAGATACTATTTTTATAAGAATTTATTAAAAGTTGTTTATATAGTAAAGTTATTCAATCGATCTTAAGCACAGACTTTTATTATCTTCTATTATATTTCAACGGAACTAACAGTTTTCCTTAATAAGTATATGAGTTAGGTTAGGTTAGGTTAGCTTATTGTGGCTTTCTAGTGCACAGATGTTCTGCCGGAAAGGCATGTGTTGGCTCTTTGTGATGCCACAGAAGGGATTTGGCATATTTCTAGGAAAACAAAGGAGCATAGCTCAATTCATTTGATGAGTTGAATCAAATAGTGAAAGGTTGAATGAACCTAGTAAGTATGTAAGTGAGTATATGTTAATAATTAAGAAATTATGGCATTGTACAGAAATAAGGTTTCATTGGTATAAAAATAAAAAATACTATGCTATGAAGAACTAAAGATTTTAATAGACATCCGAAAAATATTACAGTAAATTCGTGCCATTGATTTCAATCAACGGCGATCCCTCAATGAATATATCTGTTTCCTAAATAAGTAAAGCAGATGATTTCCAAGATATTATGTATCAAATATTTTAGTATGAGATAGAAAAGAAGTCATGCGTGCACTCTTTTACTGCCTCTTATATCAACGGTGAGCGTGTATTCGATATATCTGTCAGCTTCTTAACATCTTCCACTTTAATCTTAACTGCATTTTTGATATAGTTCAAGTCGTTCGCTAATTATAAGTTAATGGAGAGGGCGCTCACACTGATCTGCAGCATAACGCTTATTAGCTATGCAAATCGGAAAGATTCTTCACATAAATATCTTTTTATATTCTTTCAGTTACTATATTTTGGTTTTTCTATAGTTCTGAAGCAATAACGGCTTCCCACGCCTCGTCTGCAACAGAACAGAATCTCAAGATATAACCGTGTGCTGGGCTGCCTTAATTAGACGCAGCTAATCCCACACATTAACTTAATTCTAATACAAGAACAAACTCAAGCAGCGCTAAAGGAAAGCGCCATCGTGCAGCCGCTAAACGTGCTAAGCTGATAAGCTGATTATTTATCACTCTGCGCGATGATATGAAGCCTTTTAAAATATTTTACTAACATGAGTTGAACAGAGATTTCGAAAATTCTTACTTTCTCCAAGCGGAAAAACGCGATTGAGCTGCGATTGCAGTAATTACGCTTGATGTAAATCAATTTTAAATTAATAATGACTTGAACGTACAAGTTGTCTAACTATTAAAAGATTCTCTCTAAAGCCACTAAAGAGACGCGTTTTGAATGATGGCTTCCAGTGGCTTCGAAGCGCTTTGATGGAATCTTAAGTTAATAACTGCAAAGTTTAATTTGAAATGAGTTCTTTCTAGAAATAAATTCAAGGTATTTTTATTGTCTACATATCAATTGTTGTATGTTTCAATAATCTTTTGATGATTTTTCATTCGGCGCCTGCAGGCTTGATAACTCAACCGAGCTGAGCTTGTGCAGCAGCATAACAGGCCAAAAGCAGAAACGGGAAAAAAACAGTCTGAGAAAAATATGTATTAATAATATGAGTAATTATGAGGAACAATTTTCTGGTATCGCTTTTACTTTGGCTATAAATAAATACAGGCCAGACTTGGGCTGCAGCTGATTATCTACTTGTATGTGGGTTAGGGAATTGAAGGTCTATGTGCAAGTGGCCAGAAAAACAAGTGATAGGCGGCAGAGTATGGAATGTATGCTATAAATATTTGTGTTGCTTTTGTCGATGCAGAGAAACGCTGTGAATCATAATGAAAACAACTGGGAAGCTGCTACGAAGAACAATTCTTCAAAGAGCGTATCAGTCGTATTTTGAGCTTGAACTCACTCTGGACTCTAATGAGCGTAGGCTAATAACCAGTAGAGGAATAAATTTTGCTGGTATAGGAAAATTTAAAATAGGAAGTATTGCACTGATTTCCATATCAGACGTGTAGATCTAAATCCAACTGGGAAAATTTTATTCATATTACGACGTAAAAGTTAAGTCCAAAGTAATTCCAAACCTTTCCGGGCAATATAAAACTAAATCTGATTCAAAGTATATGCATATTTGATTTTAATGTTATTAAATGTTATGCAATTTTCCAAGTATTCAAAACGAGCTTTAGAATCGGATTTCCATCGCTTCATATTGCAGTACTGAGTGAGCCCATAAGAGTGAATTACCTGGTGTAGAATTTTACCATTTGATAGAATTGCGAAAGTCACAAGATCATTAAACAAATTTGCAAGTATTCAGCAACGTCGCGCAATAAAATCTCAAAATTTAAAAAAATTATATTCGATATATTTTTATTTAAACTTCTTATATGAAACACTTTAATTATGCGCAATTGCAAACTCACCGTGATTTTTCGTTGTAGTAGAAAGTAATCCGAAAACTGTTCACTTATGCAATTTACACTTTATTGCAAAATTAGTCAGCAACAATAATTAGGTAAATTGTTGCTAGTTGCTGACAGTGATGCAACTGAAGATGTTGCTAATGATGAAGCTGTAGCTTATGTTGATTTCGATGTTGTTGTTGTTGATCAAATATTGCAAGCATAACTGGAGCAAGCAATATGCAGGCAACAACAAATAATCCACAAGGTCGTTCGATGCTACAGAAATCCAAGTTATATGCACTTTATATATGTAAGTATGTATCTAGCAGTTCGATATGTTGCACGTACACAATTTTATGATTTTATGCGCTGTTGTTTTTGTTTTTACTTGCAACTTTTTTTTGAGCTGAACTCTTTGTTTTCAATTTCGCGCTTTAATTTCTTGCACTGCTTTTGATTCGTTTCTTGCTGGCGATTTTATGATTTCGTATTATTGCAATTGGTGCTTCAATTTATGACATCAAAAGCAGCTTACGTGATAAAATCTGGTTTTATGGCTTCTTGCACCCAGACAGCAGCAGATGAGAAGCAGATGAGCCGCAAATATGGTCGTAATGCAGAAAGAAGCACTGAAGGAAGAGAAGAGGGAGCAACTTCACAGGTGCACTTTTGCTGTTGCTTGATTTATTGCTAAATCGGCATGAAATCAAAATTGACACTTGTGACTTGTTGGCCGGCAGAAGTGCAGCAGAGAGAGGGTCTTGACACGCATTGCTGCACGTAGCGCTTCCACTAGAATTTTCGAAATTTTGTTCTTTTGCCTTTGGAAAGTGAGTAGCTTTTCAAGTTAGGGTTTTTTTCAATGTTGTTTTTGTATTTTTAGCTTTTGCAATTATTAAAATTTTGCAGTTTTTGGCGTTAATATTTTTGCTTTTGTACAAAATTGCATTAACTTTGAACTGTTTTGTAAAGTTTTTTATAAGAACAATTTTTACATAGTTTTCATAATTTGTCACTTTCTTAGCCCTTTTTTCGTTAATGCAGCTTTAACAAAATTTCACTAGAATCTGTTCAGTATTTTTTTTCAGTTTTTTCGAATTTTTCGTAATTTCGCTTTGGTTATTTTTTTTTTGAATTTTTAGCTCGTTTGAACAGAAGTACCGTTTCGTTAGATAAGCAAACCGCTCACGCCGTCTAGCCAAGATAAACTGAATGTCAGCCTGCTCGCTGAGATCGTGTATATCGCCAGCAACATGAGACACAACTTCAACGCAGCAAATAAAAACACTCAAAATTTTAACTGCAAGTGAGAGCGGAGAGTTAGCTAAGGTCTGAAAAATGTGATAGAGAGAGCCTGAGCAGCAGCGCATTCTGTAGTTAATGCAACCGGCAACTTCATACCTTTGCCGCTGAAGTTCGAAATTGTTGCAGTGTTGTCAGAGTGTAAGAATTCCGCTCAGATTTTAGTGCTTTGAGCTGCAAAAGCTAAAAGTATATTTTGAAAAGCATTCTATATATAATGTTTTATATTTGCAATGAAGGCTGACTTATGAATGTCAGGAAGAAAATTTTGGAAATGCCAAAATTTGTATGGCAGTTTTCAAGCAGTCTTACCGTTTTTTGAAAAGTTTTTGCAGAAAAGTGTCACAATTCCTTTTTAAATTACGGTAAATTTTTGTAGTGTCAGATTTACATACATTGTGCTTTTATGATTTCGATTTTCTATTTAATATTTTAACTTTTTAAGATCTGTTTCTTTCAATTTCCCCGCTTAGTATAGTCAAACTGTGAAAACAAATTGTATTTAACTTTTGAAAGTCTGAATTTCTGTGATCGTAAATCTTTGTATTTGAAAAGAACTTGTTCTTATTATAATATGTTATAATTTAAAAACATATCTGTCATTTTCAGCAACAACAAATTGACAGCACTGAGCTGCTGCCTTCATATGACTTGACCACGGAGGCTATCTTTCACTTGCTCTCTATCTCTCTTTGTCTCTCAAAAGAGGCAATGCATTGTCGTTGCATTTCGTTTATGTATGTGCAATGACCGCTTGAGTGTGAATTCTTCGAAAAAGCAGATAAAATAACAAAAGAAAAATAACAAAAGCGAAAAATAGGCATTATGCACTGACAAAGAGAGCGCAAGAGCACCAGTGGCAGAGTAGGCGAAGTTGCTCCAGCTTGTTTATGTTGCAGCGGAGTAGGCGGCTTTTGGTTTACATGTTGTCAAGCCGGTTTTTTCATTATTGAGTGTTGGTTGTTTGTTTGTTTGTTTATCGGCCTGTTGGTTGGTTGTCTCTCTCCTTTGGGCATACCAATAACAGACTTGTAACAGCCACCACCACATGGTGGAAGTTGATAGAAACCGGTTCTTGAGCGTATTAAAGGAATTTTTGTGTTTTTGAGTGGGTTTTGTGTAAGCCGGTACATGTTGTTGTAGCAACGATTGGCAACATGTTGCCGCAGTCGCTGAGATATGAAGTGGGCGGTAGATAGTGTATACTTATTTCTTTGATTAGTTTGATTTATTGTTAGATATAAAATTTTAGTTAAATGTTTCGTTTTTAATAGCAAACATATTGTTGTTTCTTTAAATTAACTTTTTATTAGCCTGCTTTTTATTAGTAGATTTTAGTTTAAATTCTGTCATACATAATTCAATTTGTAATTCAGTTGCAGTGAACCCCCACATAAACTATTAAATTGCTTCATATCTCACACTCAATTGGTAGCGTCTGCCTCATAATTGCACTGAGCCAGCCACCCCTCGCTCCCTGCCACAAAAAATGCATTAATGTTGGATTTTTATATTTATAACCCGCTCGTTTTATGCACTGTATGCCATAATTAAATTTTTCACTGGCTTATCTCGAGCACACACACACATACATACATGCAAAGTCAACATCATCAAACAATTCGTATTGGTCACTTGTTGCGACGTCTCGGTCGTTTCCTGCAAATGTCACTTGTCACATGTTGCCGCAACATGGAGGGCTGCGACTAAATGAGCTCATATTGTGCGCTTGTATGTTTGTGTGTGTGTGTGTTGAGTTTATTGCGTTATGTTCTAATTAAAATCAATTAATCAACTTCATCAGTTTTTACATACAAGCGACAATTTATGTTGCACGAAGCGCATAAATGAATGTCGTTGTTTTATGCTATGAGGGAACTGTGAACTATTTGTTTGTAAATGTATGTATGTGTGTGCGTCTGTGTGTGTGTGTGTGTGTGTGTGTGTGTGTTTTGTGTGCAGTCTTGTTTATCAATCTTTCACAGTTGTCTGCTATAAACTTATCCAAATGAACTGGCTGATTGATGCAGATTGCCAAAGCATGATTGGGAAATTTCGTAAAATTTGGTAATTCCGAACTGTTTGAGTTCTTGCATATATGTATGTACATATGTACAATCGATCAAATCTGGCTATTTCTAAATTCGAAATCAGCAAAGAGATCAGGAAAATTTCAGTAAAAAGGCATTTACTTTTCAGTACATTGAACAAATGCCTATCTGCGTGTTGGTAAAATAAGCTATTATAATATATAAGTTTGTTTCAAATTGTATAAACAATGCCAAAAAGTTGCACAAAAAGTGTTGCAAGATTTTAAAAATTTTCAATTGGGTTTTATTACATAATACATAATTAAAATTTTGAAGTTTTTCATAAATATTTTTTTAAAGTTTCCTGCATGCTTTTGTTTTATAATACCTTCATTTAAATATATAAATTTGTTTATATTGTTGGTTACGATGATTTTCCGGCATCTATTACCGATAAATCGAAAGCATGCCTTTTTTCAATGAATGACACAAACTTCGCACTTCAATTGAAGCCTTTTCCTATTTAAAAGAATTTGTAAACCCTACACCTATGGTAATAGGGTATAAAACCTTTGTGTGAAAATTGTAACGCATTGAAGCAGCTTTCCTAGGCTATTCTTTTTCATTCACCCACTTTTATTTTGTATTTCTATATACTATTTCTTTATGCATGGAAAAAGTTCATGCCGCGGAATGGGTAGCAAAAATTAAAAGGGATGATAAATGAAAGAAGGGGGTACAATTCAATAAGATTCGATATTTCACAAAATTAAAAGTTTAAACATGTTTAGGATGCGAGACGGGAGTGTCTCTGCCGAGCGCTTTCAGACGAGTGACGTGAGCCGCTCGGTCGCATATATATGTACATATCTACGTATGGACTCTGCTCATGATGATTTGATCCGATTTCTTTCATCAGCGAATATTCTCCTTATGTATTTCTCACTGGAACATAAATGAATAAATCTTTTTTGATCTGCTAAAATCGCTCCTCGATCTTTTGTTTTGATTGAAACACATACTGTGCTCCTGCCCCGCCGTCGCTAGAACTCGTCTGACTTGTTTAGGAGCACCATTCTTCTCAGGGCTCGAACAGATCTCGAAACTGGGCATCAAGCCTCTTTGGAAATTTGTGAAAAACATCAAAATTCTGACAGATCACTACTTTGACAACTCCTAAACGGAACTCCAACTGGTATCGCTATGCGTGGCCTTCTTCTTAGGCAGCCAGATTAACCTAACCTAACCTTTTGTTTTGATTTGTATCTTCTACATATTTAAACCTATAAGCTTAATTTGTTTTTAACTCCTCAAAACCAACCTTCATTTTCAACATTTTTCTGATGATGGCTTAATTTTATTTTTAAATTCCAAAATACAATTCCAATCCAAGTCCTGCCTCATCCATCACTTTTCCGCTTTACTTGTAGCCCATGCATTTGTTTAGTCTGAGTCTGGTGCGCAGTTTATAAATAGATATTCTATTTACATTAGTTTTGTAATAGTCGCACAAATATATGCATCCATAAGTAGCAGGCAATCACCTACATATGAAGCTGCCCATGCCCGATCTGAGGCATTACCGCTCAGTGCTATATTACAGCAGCGCTCCGATACACACGTCCAAACGAACCGAAACTGTGTGCGCTTGCGCCCGCTACTCGTGCGGCCGGCCAGCCGCCACGTTTTGCTCCAGTTACAATCTCAAGTATGCGGCGCATTCATCGCAAGCAAATGTATCTGGCAGTGCCTTGAGGGTGCTACCGGTAGCCGGCTGCCTCCAAATACTTTGTTAATGCACAAACAACATAAAATATTTCTTGAATTATGCTAAATAATGCAATTGTGAAGAAGGCAAGGCGCGGGCCAACCGCTGCAGCTTCTTCGGCCTTCTGTGCTTGTTGTTGTGTAATATTGAATTACCGTAAGCGCATTGTTGCATTTCAGCCTCTTATGTCAATACGCCAGTTGCCAGCCGAGCCGGACCGGACCGGGCCGCTTCACTCAAGCTCCAGCCTGCTCCACTCGCCTGATGCTGCTGCAACATTTTTTCAACAGCATGCCACGGCATTTTTCATTGCTTTCTATTGCTACCTCCTTCTCCCCTTCATCTTCTGCTTATTCTTCTGTGTATTTGCCCACTGTCTGGCGTGCCTTTGTTCAGCACATCGGCATATTTTGAAGTATGTATTTTCTAAAGGCATAGCTTGGTTTTTCTTTCTCCTACGGTTGCTCGTTTCCATTTGGCTAGTGAGTTGTTGTTGTTGTTGTTGTCGTTATTGCTTTGGCGCTGTGGCATTGCTCTGTTTTGACTTACATAATTCTGTAGGGTTCCTCGAGTCAAGTGGAAAATCCAGTTCATCACTACAGCCGCTAGATGCACTCCATTAAACCACATGCATGTGGCATGCTCATCAGCCTTGCTTCGCTTGTTTGCTGCATGCCGCATGCATTCCTGAGCTATCCATGACGGTGGTATTTGAGCAATTCGTTGTATGCCTACCTCATCGTTCTTGGCTTCGGCGTTATATGCTCCTATTTATCTACATATGTATCTGGTCTTGTGTGCGCGCTGCTTTGGTTGACATATCGTAAAAAGGAACGATGTAGATATTCAAGCTGTTTTATCTTAACACATTGGCCAAGTGAGAAACGTTGAGACTGTAGACGGCTATTGCATAATAGCAGAAAATGTTTGCACACCGAAAAGAAAAGATGAGTTTATAAAATTGCCTCACATTATTATTTACTAAGTATTTTATACAAATAAAATAATTCTGTAAGTCTCTATTGTGCTTCCTTTTTTGGCTGTTCTTCCCATATTGTTCCTTTTAATTTCAATTTCTTTTCTATTTTCCACATCATTTCCATTTCCGTTCCATCGAAAGTGTGTCCTTCTTGCAATAAAAATAACTTCTGTCAAGAATCTTCAAAAATTTCTGGCTTCTGAAATTCAACTTATTCAAGCACCCAAAATTTTGGAATTCGCCTTGGAGATTGACGCATCTAACGTATGCTGAATATTCTCATGAAGCCCTTAACTAATAGCAATGTGATTCTATATAAAAGAGAACGATATTGCAAGCTTGACAGTGCTAAACCAGTTTAGAAATAGCTGTTGATATGGAAATACATACTACATAAAAATTATAACTTCTTGGCTTTTTCGCAGACTGAAAATTTAAAGAAAACGGAGAAAGTTAAGTGTATTTTCCAGCCTTTAAAAGGAACAAAAATATAAAAAGAAATCTGTCAGTCTATGGCGCCCTACTAATACATAATAAAACACCACCTCGAACGTTTGCACATTGAACCCTTTTAGTTCACAGCGTATATCTATACAAATAGATACATTTCTCTGAAGCGTACAAATTAAGAACACCTACATAAATACATTTCCTTGACCCTACATCAAAATGTTACCAACAACTTGTGTCGCGCAAAGATACAACAAAAGTATCTAGTATTTAGTTGCATCGAATGGCGCAACAGTGAAATGCAGAGAATTTGCGTAGGTGCCACACTCATAAATTTTCCTAAAAATCGAAAGGTTCATGCTTTCTAACGATTTCATTTTTAGTTTCTTTCCAATTTTGAGCATGGCTACGGCTGCAGTCGGCAAGTGTAAACAAAATTCGGCAATAATTTACGATGTCAGCGCGCACAGCGTAAAAGGGTTAAGGTTCCGCAGGACCGAAATGCGGGACGGACCACCAAGCATGCGTATCGTATGCGCAGGCAGAGCGTCGGGTTGTGAAGCGCCGCACCTCGCTGCGCGCCGTGCAGTGTTTACATGTGGGACGGGCGGTCCTAATGATGACAGTAGCTGTCAACGCGGACATGTCATTAAATGCAGGTCGGGCGGGCCGAACGCGATTCTCTTTGTTGTTTGTTCTCATGTTTCAAGTGTATGTGGAAATATGCATACCTGGCGTTGACGTGGCGTGGCGTGGCAGGAACCCGGAAAATTGTCGAAGACTGGCGTCAGTGTGGGAAAGCGTGCATATTTCACGCTTTCCGCTTGACAAATGAAGCTACGGGAAATATCATGTCATTGAAGAAAAACCAAGGGAATGCACATTTTGAGATGTCTCACTGTAGCAGCATAATCATAAATAATTTTCAAGTTTTACTAAATTCGATTTTCCTAACAGTCGAGGCATACAGGAAAATTCTGGCAACTTTAAGATATTTCTAAAATTGTAATTCGAAATTCTATTAAATAACACTGCCTTGTAGCAGCGCATGCACATAGGATAGGTATAACGAACGACGAAAGCTGCAGGAAATGCAAAGAAGCTGGCAGCAGGGAAACCTTGGAACACATACTGTGCTCCTGCCCCGCCATCGCTAGAACTCGTCTGACTTGTTTAGGAGCGCCATTCTTCTCAGGGCTTGAACAGATCTCGAAACTGGGCATCAAGCCACTTTGGAAATTTGTGAAAAACATCAAAATTCTGACAGATCACTACTTTGACAACTCCTAAACGGAACTCCAACTGGTATCGCTATGCGTGGCCTTCTTCTTAGGCAGCCAGATTAACCTAACCTAACCTTCTATTAAATTAAATTTTAAACTTTCATTAAATTTCTGCACAAATTTTACCTACAGCTCAGAAATTTCTTAAAAATATTGTCGCCTGCTTGGCAATCTAATTAGCTGCAGCCTTTGCTTTGTACAGCTGATAATAAATTTTAGTTTATGCTATGTCATTTATATTTAACAAATTTCGAGTTATTAATATTACTGAGCACAGCCTTGCCACCTGTGCACAATTAATTAAACGTGCGAAATTTTGCGGTTGTCTGTGGCAGCAGCGCTTTCAGGGAAAGTTGACAAAAATTATGGACTAAATTGGGCAAGAGCATTTGTGGACCCTACCAAAATGTGAGTGTGTGTGTGTGTGCGTGTAGAAATGTCACAGCAATTGTCAGTTATACGCTTGATATATGGACAACAATGAAATTTTTGAAGATGCGCATTGAAAATGCTTGTAGCCATGAACTCCCAAGCAAATTTAGAGTTTTTCACTCTTCAACACTTTCAACTATCTAACTGAAAAATGGTTTTCACAAATTCACAGTTTTGTAGAAAAAGTGACAGAAGCGTAACTGAAGCGCACAAGTAGCATTAAACAAGGAAAAGGAAAGTGATTTATGTCTTTCCGCAAACATTTCAAACATTTGTTTACATTTATGTAAGCGCGTAAATAATTACAGTTGTCTTTTTGCGCGGCAAAAACAAAACACTTTTTACCAAATTTGAAATAAATTTGATTTGCTTAATTTTTCAGTGTTTTCTGTTGTATTGTTTTGGCAGCTCTGTTGTATTAGTCAAATAACAGTGGAGCCATTAAAAGCGTAGACACTAACACCAAACATCGAATGCTCAAGCTGTGTGTGTGTGTGTGTGTGTGTGTCTTTGCTTGTCAAATAATTAAAGACATGTTCTGCTTATGCAATTAATTTTTGTTGTTGCTGCTTTTTGCTTTTCTCCGAAGTGGCAGCTGAGGCAGTTAAGGTAGAGAAAGAGAAAGAGAGAGAGAGAGAGATTAATGACTTTTTTGGAGTGCTGAAAAACTAATACAAAGCGAAGATACATACATATATATTTTAGTTCTGATTTCTGTTACAAAAACAACACAAAAAATCAGCAGTCCAAACTCTGATATATATCTTTTGACATTGCTTTAATTGAAAGGTAAACAATAGGACGAAATTGCAATATTTTCCGCATACATCGTCCATTAATTTTAATGAATTTTAAATTGTAAAGTGTTGTCTCAAAAAAAACCTATTGCATAATAGCCATATTTTATTATTGTCATTTACGTTGGCCACAGATGAGCCATGGCCAACACAATCGTTTACCTAAGCTTTTTTTGGCAACGCATCTTCTTCCTCTTACTATTGTCATATACTTTATGCTTTTTATGATTAAAAACAAATAAATCATAAATCGTTTTTGCTGCAACAGTACAACAACAAACATACTTAAAAACTAGCTGTTGTTGTTGTATGCAATTTGTAATGCTTTTAAGCGTTTTTGTTAAGCTTTTAGCTGAGCGTTGAGTGTGTGTGGTAAAAGTATTTAATATGAACATATCAGTGCATAAGAGTACCACTTGGCTGCTGGAACATGCTTAGAGAACCGACCCCCCAAACTTTTACTACACTTGAGCCATAAGTGTGCTTGTGTATCTGTGTGCGTGCATATTACATGCTATTCAAAATGCATTTAAAATGCCATTTGTCTACATTTTTCGTTAAACAGGTCACAGCAATTTCACGGAAATTTCATAGAAAAGCTCAGTTGCTCTGAAACGAAATCGAAAATTGAGTAGTTGGGGTCATGTGGTAAGACAATATACCACAGAACCAATAGAGAGAAGTTTACAGGTGTGAGAAGAAGAAGGGGAAACACAGATAAGAATATGAGCACCAGGCTGAAAAATTTTAATACACAATTTTTTGCGGAAACAATTTTGTAAACGTGAGTGGACTCTTCTCAAGTCTGCTTTTGAAATTTCTAAAGAAAACATTGGAAAGCGCAATTTCGTAGAAATAGCAGTAATTTTTTTTTTGCAGTAGATGTGGCATCGATAAACAAAGGAATTTCTGAGCGGGTCAAATCAATTTAAGAAATCAAGAAAAAGTTTCCTTTGTACTAGTATAAGTAATAGGTATAGATTCTTTGATATGTTTTGGCATGGCAAGGCTTCTAGCATTTTGAGAATTTTACAGTTTCAAAACTGTTTTCTTTTTGAAACTGGACTGGTACTAATCGGCTTTATCTTTTCAATTATTTCTAAAATCTAAAATTGTATTGCCTTTGAGTTTTCAAATAAAATAATCAACTTAATCATTTCGATTATTTCTATAATCAAAATTTGTTCAGCATTAAATGTTCCAAATAAAGTAATATTGAAATATAATTTCTCAATTTATTTTCGATATTTTTTAATAGTACCAAATTGTCAATAATCTTATGTAAATTTTTCTATAAAGCCACAAATTTATTACCCAAAGCATTAAATTATAAATCCCTTAAAATCCAATAAAATTCGAAGTAAGTAAACTTCAACCTCTGACTTGTTTAGGAGTGCCGTTCCATTAAGGGTCGAACAGATCTCGGAACTAGGTATCAAGCCTCTTTGGAAATTTGTGAAACGCACCCAAATTCTGACAGATCACTACTTTGAGAACTCCTAAAACGGAACCGTAACTGGTCGATACCAGGGACCCAACAGGGTCCATGCGTGGCCTTTCTTAGGCAACCAGATCAACCTAACCTAACTTCAATATTTCTGTTTACTAAGTAAGCAAGAAATTAAAATCTTATCTGAATAACAAGAATAATAATAATTAAATTGGTATCAAAATATTAATAATTTTAAGGTTGTGCTTCTGTTCTTACGTCTGCTCCTGCTGCAAATTCTCGCCACATTGCCAAAGCATTTCTCGTAAATTACAAGCAAAAGTGTCAAATTAATAAATTGCTTTAAACGCTTTAAGCTGAAAATCCGCAAAGAAGCTAAATTGACTTTCAGCTGAGCTGTGAAGGAATAAGCAGATGAAGCAGAGCCAAAAGCAGCTCAGGCATACTCGTGGTAAGTAGTAATGAAAGTGGAATTATGAGCTTAGATGGTAGCAGGGCAAATCAATTCTGCAATGTCAAGAGCGAACTAAAGGCAGAAGAAACCAATGAAACAGGAAGGAGAGGCAGCCGAGGGAGCCGCTTCAGCAAACAGCTTAAGTAAGTAGCCCACTGCGCCAATAGGCACTTCAAACGCCAACAGCGGGCATTTATATCATGCCATGCCCATATATAATTTATATGTGTATGTATGCGTGGCTACACATACAGAGGGCCGAAATTGCTCGCCTGCTGACACTTGAAGAAGTTTCCGCGAATTCCATTTATGCTTTGAGTATTTTCGCTGCTGTCGTCCACTGCCTTTTCCACATAAAATGTTTACGACTTTTGCTAATTTAACAAATTATAATAATAAGCAAATTTTATACATACCAACAAAAGACGCCGACTAGACAGCGACAATGCCAGAAAGTTAAGCTTGAAATTTCGTTTCGCAGAAAAGCTTCAAATTCCCAAAATACAAAGGAAACAAAAGCATGAAAAACTCAGCTTAAAAAAATATGCAACAACAAAATTCATATGCAATTTAAATGATAAAAAGGTTAAAAATGAAATGACAGCAATGCTAGAAAAATTTCATCAACGTCCACGCAATACTCGTACACTTCAACACTGCTTGTATCCATTGGATACATGCGTACATTGCACCTGCACTCAGAGATACGTTCCATTGAACTGTGGAATCATTGAAGTGGCAATGCTCGTCAGTACTTATAATAAATTAGTTAGCAAATTCGCAAAAATATGAGCAATAAATTTTTTCAAATTGTATTCAAAGAGATTACATGATTTATTGGTTTGAGAATGTCTGTAAACTTGAAACGCATTTACAGAGTTTATTGAATCAAGTTAATCAACGAATTACTTTGAAGTGCAAGTTGTTTGATTCTTCGCATATCATTCTACTTATAGATACAATATTTTATTAACTGTATGTAGCACAGAGCAGTGCGAACAGGTATCGAAAAGAAAATTCCAGCATATAGAGTACAAATATATATTATTTATCGCTCGTTTCCGAAATTTCGAAAATACTTTAAGTATTGTTTTTGGCGCCTAACTAAGGAATGTTTTATATTGAAATGCAAATGTAGATCTTTTGTGTTGCCTCTTTCTTTCTCTGTATCGCAATATTACTTAAAATTTATGTTAGTATATTAAATCTAAGCTACATATTTATTACCAATATTCATTACAAAGTTTTATACTAATCAACCAATTCCGTTTCTTCCAAGAATTTAATTTCGCTGTCAAACGATTTCAATCTGAACACTTCCTCTCAAAACTGAAATGTACACTTACAAAAAATTTATGGCGACTTATAATGTCTTCATTAGGCAAGGCAGAAGTAGAATATAAAGAAATCGAAACGAATTAATATAAAAATGATTCCCAGAAGAAAGCTGAGAAGCGACAAAACCCAAAAAAACGTGCAGTGCTCAGAATTGGTAAAGCGATGACGACGAGGCGAGAAGAGACGAGACGAGACGTTAAGGTCGTTACAAGGCGACTGCCTATAGAGCTGAGCGCCTTGGCAGCTAAAGGGATAAGCAGAGAGAAGTGGCATATCACTTACAACTGCCGCTGTGAGGCAAGTTAATAGCCAGCTACGTAAGTGTATGTGTGTCTCTGTTAACCTTATGAGGAAATGGCTTATGGCCCGCGGTGTTAACGCGTCTCCCGCGGGAGCCACTCTACGCGCCGCGCTCAAGAATGTTGTCAAGCGCTTTATGCAAATATGCCGCTTGCATACAAGCACTTTTCAACCAAGCTTATGCTTTCAATGGTCGACTTGACTTGGCTGCGAAACGGTACTCTTGCTCGCTCTTGGTGTTGGCCTTTGTTCCAGCGCACGGGTGCGCTGCGTCATGGTAATCAAAGGCGCTAGCAGCCTGCTTGCTTGGCTGTTCCTTCTTGCTTCTTTCAACATAAAAATTTATTACCATTGACAACTTGTTCCTTTTTAAAATTTTTATTATTTTGATGATCGTTTTGTAATTTATGCGCTTTTGAAGCAAATGCCTTTGTTTAGTAATATTTTTGGTTCTTCATTTTATTAGAAGGTATATAAAATTATTCATAATGAATACTTGAGCACTTAGGCAGATTGATTATGAAGATTCTTAATGTTCTGCACTCGGCAGATATAATGAAAAATTATTGCCAGGATATGTCAGCAATAATTAAGTGCTTTGTATTCAGCGAAGCGTAATGAAAAGAATCGACGATGCTTTCATGCCTTAATTCGATATCAACGCTTCGATTTCGAATTTTAAGCACAAAACGAACTGGTTGATTCCTTATTTCAATTTGCATTTCCATTCTTCTATCACCTTCGAAGTCTGTGAAAATCTGTATCCCATAAAGAGTTCATGACTTTTGTTTTCCGATTTGTATGCAGTCCTTAACATTGATTTAAACTTTTTATACCGATTTTTTGATTATTTTCATGTCAAATTCATTTCAGATTCCATTTTCCAATTTTTTTAATACATTTTTCCAAATTCTGCAAAGTATGCAGCCACTTCAACCTAGACTAACTTGGCATAAATACCAACTCAAAAAAAATATCATCTAGTTTCATAATATTTAATTTCTGATTCCCAAAACATTACTTTTGTAGCATCGATTTCACTTATGTTTCTCTTTCAGTGTCTAATAAAATACCACTTTTTATTCCAATTCCGCTACCAGAATATTTTGAGAATATAATTTCCGATATGTTTGTGAAGGTTAGGCTATAGTGGATGTCAAGGGTCCACTTTGGGCCTGTGATACCAGAGTAACAGATTATGCTCAGCTTTGGAGAGCCTGGCTTAAGCTCTATTAAGTCTATTAATCTCTGAAGTTACTTGATACTGACCGATTTGAGTTCATTTAGTCTGTTAAAGAATGAATGGCTAACCCAAAGTCTGCCTACTGCATCTAAAAGGGGTCGACAGTGATAGAGAACGTAAGCTACTCCAAGTGTCCGATGTTTATTAAAAATCTTTCTTGAGCTTCGAGATTGAGTTTTATTCAGAGCACTGAACAATATTTAACTAATAGTTTCGGGACTGCTATTCCATTTCGATTCCTTAATTTTGAAAGAATCACCTTCGATTCAGATTGTGCTGCTCCAGCTGATAAAATAAAGACTTAAATTCTGAATCTGGCGAGAGTCACAATTCAATAATTCTTTTCAATCGATACTTTTTTCTATAAAAAACATATAAAGTTAAGTGTGACAGAATACGACTGTTCGGTTCTGATTTTGCTTTCGTTCTCACTTCATAAAATTTTTTACCAGCCAGCGGTTTAAAAAGAGTTATAGCATAGTGGGATAGGAGAAAGTGGAGTAGTAATGGTTAATATTTACCTAGATAATAATCGGTCAATTGGTGCAAGAGAGTTAGCTACAAATATTTCTAAAGGCAATTTTGATAAAATTTTCCATATGTGCCATAAAATCTCTATGAGCATTTTACAATAAACAGTTGTTAACAGAATAGTCTTTAGTAGCATTTTTGTATTACCTGCCATTTTAACTGCTTAATTAAATGCTATCATAAAATTTTTGCTATGAAAATATTTGCCTTTTCTTGTTGCTTATTTGAAAGAGTATTATATTAGAATTTGATATTGTCTTTAGTTTCTTTCATCAATTACATCTTAGATGCTTGTGATACTATGCCGAAAATGTCTTTAGGCTCTTCTAAAAATAATTGCCGGCAGAAATTGCTGCAGTAAAGTCGGCGCGGTTAAAAACGACCTCACGCGATTAAGCGGATTCATAACTGAATTTCCAATAAAGCCCAATTTCCGCACTCAAGGCTATTAATTAAATATTCCTAACATGCGCTGTCACACACACACGCACACACAGAAACACCTACTTGTGCCTACCTACAACTTTGCACTGTGCAAAGTTCATTCGCTTTGTTTGTTTGTGTTTCTTGTTTTAAAATACGCTTTCATACATTTTCATGGCATTTTAATTTGTTTATTGTAATTTTTTGAATTCCAACACGCCATCAATACGCACAACATATAAACGTGGAACACACACATATCAATTTATTATGCTATTATGTATGTCTGTAATATATAGAGAAATATGATTTGGCATTTTAATTATTGCTTAATTTAAGCACAAATCGTAAATGAAAAACGATATTTCGATTTTGTCATACATTTTGCGATTGAGCATAATGTCAATAGAGGTCTTATAATATCAAAATATACCATAACATATCTATAAAAAAAAGGAGCAACATTGTTAGCTTTATGATTTATATTTGGTCGCTGATCTATAGATTGTGCCTACTTGTTGAAGCGCATACACCACACCTGAGGGCCCAACACTGGCAGGGCCGGTGACATCGGCCGTTCAGTGCCATTTATCGTCGGCGACGGTTTCTTGCCCGGGCCGTTCAAGCTCAACGGATGCACTTCGCATCATGATGAAGTCACTTCGCTTCCTGAAGTCAATCCGAACACTTCGCTTCCATCTTCGCAAAGCAGCACTTCGCTGCATCGCGCTCCATATTTCCAATTCCATCATTTTCATTTTGTCATATCATTCATTCGAATTTTGAAATTTCATATTTATATTTGCATTTGTATTCAAAACTCTATGAACTACTTGGATTGTAAATTCCATATTAATATTCCAACACATGAATTATAATATATTCTCATCTTACTATACTTGAACTCAACTCTTGTCGCTCCATTTTCATTCCCTTTACAAAACACAGCCTCGCGCTGTGTTCTCGATTCACTATTCCACGAGCATGCCTTACTAAAATATCATTTAAATGAACTACTAATTAAAATGCTAGACACTTCATTAATCAGTTAGAAAGTTATAGAAAAGCGTTACGATATAAGAACAGTTCTCATTCAAAAGTAATGTAATGTAAAAGTAATTTTCATAAAACTGAACCATGATTATATTTTTACTAATACATATTATGAAACATTAAAATCGTCTGTTTACATCTGCTATTTATAACTAAAATAGAAATCCATTTGCATAGCTTTTGCACCATTCAAATACCAAGTGGAAAAGAAGGCATACTCTCCCGCAGGATATGGTATCCAACTTAGTATGGTGTCTTCCAATTGCATATTTTCCACTATCAGATCATGCTGAAATTGCAAAATGTTGGCAAATTTCAAAGGTGGGCTGAAGTTCTGCTCGCACTCACCGCATAGGGACACGTGTGATTCATATTACTAAACTTGGACCATACTTTGAAAATGGACATAATAATCAAATTATTATTGTGTGCCAGAAAGTCACAAGCATCGAATTTGATCTCTCTGCGAAAGTTATTGTAGCCATTGGTTTTCTTCTTGAACTGCATAGCGATCTGGAACATGTCGAGAATTACATATCGAAAAAATTTCACAAAAATAATTTACTATCTGGCAAAGACATACACTTCGAAGATAATTTCATCTACACATACATACATACGTGCAACTCAACAAAAAAAGTTTGACATAGTAGATGCTTTTCCGATTTCAAGTATTTTATGAGCTCAGATTTATCCTATTCCTTAGAATCCCACTATGTATGACACTTGTACATATATACCTATATTATATTATTCGAACTATACCATGAACCCATACAAACCTATGTACGAATTTTCCTATTAATTTCAACATATGTTTGAAACTTGTCACGATCCCATTAAATTCGATTCGATTAGATTAATAACAAATAATAATTGGCGCAACAGTCTGAAGAACGAGACCTGTGTTCAGCACAGGTTAAAAGGATTTTTTCTCTTCTATTCAAAGACGATACAATCGATTATCGGGCATTATTATTGAAATCCGATAATTCTGGATACTCTTATCCATCTTACCACAGCATCCTTAGCAGTTTGCGCCAAGTTCACTTTAAGATACACTCCTTGCACGTGCCTGCTCAAGGCTCTGATGCGACAGTATTCGAATTGCGTGAAATTCGGATTGTAGGTTTTGCAGCGCACATTTGTGAAGCGCACCAAAGCTGTAGACTATTCGTGCACAAATCAGTATATAGTAAAAATCATTATAGATCAGGCAATAGCTCACTTTAAAAACAAGCGTTAAAATAAGCGAGCACAGAAAATAGCAATACCAACAATTTACTCTGGACGCCATGGAAATACTTTTGCGAATAATAATAATTCAAAGATGTAAAAATTTTAAATTATTTATATTGGGTCTAAATACTTGAATTATGCTAATTACTGTGCACATTCAAAAAACTAGATTAACATCTTTACGCAACATTACGCTAGTTAAAACTTTAATTTCCAAATGGTGCTTTAGAGTTCTGATATAGTACATTCATATATATATATCTGTGGTCATATGCAATAACGACTTAAGTCGAAAACAACTGTTTCGAGAAAATGCAATTCGAAATTTGAAATGCAGATAAGTGCATGTACATAAGTGCATGTGTTTTTTTTAAATAACTTTTTTTCTGAGATGGGTACAGATACCGGGGTTTGAACAAAATATGCGCATCAACGTCAGGAATACAGTGGTGACGTCAACTCAATTTCGTCTTAAGTCGACTTAAGTCGTTATTGCTTTTGACCACAGATATATAAGTTCAGCTGTCGATAAATATGTATGTACTTAGATTATTTACTTTTCCAAGTAACTGAAATAGAAATCAATTTGCACCCATGGCAAACCCTTCACAAACAACGTCACGAAGAACGCATAGTCGCCTGCGGGAAATGGTATCCAATTCAAGACGGAGTCATCCATACGCAGACGTTCCAAAATCAGATCATGCTGTTGAATGCAAATACAATAGGGTATTCATTTAAACGCACAAAAGCCTGATAACTTGACAAATTTATCACCTCATAAACGAACTGTCTAATTTTGTATTAAAGTTCATTTGCACAAATGTGATAAATTTGCGCGATGATTTCGCTGTGCAAACGATGTTTGTAAACTTAGACGGCAACGAATGCAACCCTGCTTAGCTAAGATCTATAACATTATGATAAAAGTTAAGTATTGAACAATCAAAATTAACGCAAAAGGGTTACAATAATTTTTTCCAAACAGCTGCAACATTAAGCTTTACTATTTCACTGATTCTCGGCATTTTAGTTTTTTCTTTTTGATAGCCAAACACCATTTGCACAAACACTTTGCCAAGCGCGTTCATTTAACACACATGATAAATTGACAAATTTGCGCAATGTTCAAACTTATACGCTTAAATGAATACCCTTAATATATGAGCTGTTATTTTTGAAAGTGGAACAATTATTTAAAAATCCTTTGGAAATCATTGAAAAGGTTTTCAAATGCCCAACTCACATCATACGGACATGTGTGATTCACATTGCTGTATTTCACGAACATATTGTAGAGCGCGCTGACAATGATATTATTCCGTTTGATCAAGTACTCGCAAGCGTCCATTTTGATTACACTCATGAAGGGATTATACGGAGCGACGCTGTTGGATTTTCTCTTCAGCTGCACGGAAAACTGGAATTCGATGCTTTTACAAAGTTGTGGTTTGAACATAAAAAAGTATTAATATACACTTACGCTAATATTCGTCATGGGCTTGTCGTATACATTAACTCTCAAGGAGGTCTCCTGTATATATCTGTCGATTGTCTTGATGCGACAGTAGGCGATGACGGCTAATTTTTCATTGTACGACTTGCATTGCAGATTATTGAAACGTATTAAGGCTGAGACCTTGCAAAAATAAAGCTCAGTTAAATCCTTTCAAAATAGACATTTTTTACAGACATTGTCACTTACATTCAGCATGCAAATTGTAAACAGTCCGATTGTTGTTGTATAGCACAGGCCGGGCCTACTGCACGCCATGGGGAACGGTATGAAAGTGAACGTGTGATTACGGACTTGTGCATAGCTTATTAGAATTAAAAATTAATTTTGGAAAATTATTTGCTTATCAATTTCAATCTTTACAGCCAATTTCAGCAATTAGATACAATATACAAATTTCTCGTTCAAAGAGTTTTTGCATGTCATACATTTTGGCAGATTCTAATTGAAATTATTTGAATATTTGAATTAAAATTAAATATATTTACATGAGCATTGATCAATAATTATTTCTACATTAAAAATGAAAAAGTCTGGGTTGGTGCGGTGTGACTAAATAAAATGTCAGCTTTATTTTCCGAGTTCTTCAATTCTAATTACAACGCAAAAAATTATGTTGGCACTAGAAAAAGTCCTCGTTCCTTTTCATGGGTAACTTACAAAGTCAAAAGATAAGGCAAGAAATCGCCCTCAGGGCAAATTGCCAGCTTAACGTTAAAGGTACGCTCCAAATCGAAACGCTCTCATTCTGGCCAAAGGAAGTATTGCAGCGCGAAGGTGCTAAATGGGAACATATATATTTTTAACACACAAAATTAATTTTATATATTAAATTTCATAATGCAAATGCATTTTCGTGCATGAAATTTTTGCTTTTTTTTAATAAATTTCGAGCTTAATCGCAATTTTAAAAGAAGCACCAAATACTGGTAGTAAAAATTATATATGTATTCTTATATTAAAGCAACAAAGAAGCTGGCAGCAGGGAAACCTTGGCACATATACTGGGTTGCTGCCCCGCCATCGCTAGAACTCGTCTGACTTGTTTCGGAGCGCCATTCTTTTCAGGGCTCGAACAGATCTCGAAACTGGGCATTAAGCCTCTTTGGAAACTTGTGAAAAACACCAAAATTCTGACAGATCACTACTTTGACAACTCCTAAACGGAACTGGTATCGCTAAGGACCCAACAGGGTCTATGCGTGGCCTTCTTAGGCAGCCAGATTAACCTAACCTATATTAAAGCAATTAAAATTGATTTTACACATTCACCCTTCAGTCTTTGACATTCTTCTTTTCCATACAAAACAATTTTCTAACAATAAACTGCTATCTCTGCCACTTCTTTACGGTATGAGAGTTAAGCTTGAAGCTTGCCGTGCATAAAAATCTTGCGAGTGACGCTTTGCTGTCAGCATACGCCAAGAGAAAGCCGTAAAAAATATTCCAAATTAAATAATTTTTATTCTGTCATTTTCTGCATATGCAGATAAACTTTCCAGCTGTCAAAGCATCTGCACGCACGCATACAACTACAGCCCCTAACTGCCAACATATGAATCTAATTATATTTCACTGAAGCGTTTCTTTATTCATGTCGTCTCCGCAGGATAGGCAGGCTAATTTAAAATCGTGCTAGACATGTCAGTGAAGTGTGAAAGTGAAACGGTCGTTCATCTGAGCTCAGTATGAAAGCGTTTCAATTATATTGTCTTGTATTCTCAAATATAAATAAAGCTCAACAGAACTTTGGGTTCCTTTTTATATTTCCCATTAACTTTCTTGTTCTCGATCTATGTTAGCACAGACTAACAGAACCTACACACTTGTCAGCGATGGCCGTAAGCCTAAAATTCCGACAGATAAAATCAAAGACGATCTCAAGTAGATGGCGGTTTATTCACGACTGATGGTCCAGTCGCAACAGGGTTGCCCCGAAAAGCCATTAAAATAGTATATCGTATTGAAAAATAATATAGTGGCCACATGGCTAATAACAGAAGCGTTAAGGGATGGTGACACACTTTTTCTATAGCCTTGTGGCAACGGGAAGCCTTATTCACTTTTCTTTCGCTCAGTGAACTAAGTGCTTGGTCGCTGATGCGAAGGACCTGGGTGCAACTCCCGGTCCGGTAACATCTAATAGAAAAAAATTTGTTTTAAATTCTTTCTTTGCGCGGCTCCACTTCTCGCGGTGAATTGGCAATTCTCCGAGAAAAATCTTTGCCATGAAAAGCTTCTCAAACCCGTTCGGATTCGGTTAATGTAGGTCCCATTAATTTGTGAAAAATGACAAGCACACACAAGTTTATGCGAGAAAGCTAGGCCTAAGCCCACACGGGCTGTTGCGCCAATCAGTTATTAAATTATTATTATCATGGCAAAGTATACTCTCCGAGTGTTGCCAGTCTTTGCATTTTTGTCATTTGTCTGATCTTTTTTAAAGCTGCTATTATTATTATATTATTAATTATTTTTATTATTTTTGTAACGCGGAAAATTGTTTGGCAACTGCTTCCAGGAAACTTTTGTCATTTTAAAGTCATGATGCACGATAATGAAAGCTTGTGTTTAATTTTGCTTTGACATAAATACTGACAGTGTTTGCTTGAAATGGATGCCTACTCTTATCGTATTACAATGCTGACAATTCATCAAGAAATCGAAGAAGTCGCTTGTTGCCTTGGCAATATTTGCAAAATCAACAGAAATTCAGATTGTGGTAATAACAACAGCAAACATCGTGTTACACTGAAAACATACAATAGCTTTCAGTTTTGAAAATATGTACGTTTGTTGGTACAGTTGGAATTGAAAGTTGACCTTGGTGGAAAGCAAAAATTTGGAGCTGGGAGTTTATAAAAAGAGGCTGTTGTAAAGTTGCCAAATTGTCTTTAGTTTAGTTCAACTTTAGTTAGTACAAGCTGATAGCTTTAGAGGCAAACTTCTTCTTTAAGCAGAATTTATACAAAACATCGGTTTTCATTTTCTGCATGTAATTTTAATACATACATACATATGTTAAAAAGTGTATACATACATTTTTATGAAGAAAAGTTAAATAATTTGTCGAGTTGAGTGTTACATAAATTTCTTGCAGTGCATGAACAAACAAAGCGTACATTATTTACCATACAAGAGTCATATCTTTCGACTTGTTTCGTTGAAAATTATAACAATTTGCATATGATTTACTTGAGCAGCACTTTTAGAAGAAGAACGTGAGGTAGAAAATAAAGAGCTGTTGAGGAAATGGCTTCGGATCCAGAGGGAACAATGTTTGTCTTTGACAAAGTTCTCGCAGGCGAACGTAAACAATCTGTGAGTTTCATTCTACAAAAATGTTTATATTATGTCAAAAAACCAACAAGCTTGAACAACAACTTTTGGCTTTGCTTATTTGCAAATCGACAAAAAATTTAAGAAAAAAATGGAAAGTGTTGACATGTAAATTTTGCTGCAATGCAAAAATCGGAGCATGTCAGTTAACTTATTTGAATTATTTGAATTTAATTTTGAGTGTTGTCATTGGTCGTGGTATTTCTTATCAGCTCTGGAAGCAACTCAAGTTGTTAATAGTTTAGATTCGATGTAATAAGTGTTTTATGAGAGCGCTGAATATTCGATTCGGTTCAAAATATTTGTTCGAAAGATTATTGAACTGCTATTTAGCTTCAACAAAATAAAAATAGCTCTAATGAAGATAGATAGAATGTATATGTAGTAGGAATCCATTCATATAGTCATCGCAGCTTGAAGGACATATTGTGACAGTACTACTATATGCATTTAAATTTGTTCATAAATGCGTTGCTTTAGAAGGTATGAATCAATTTCTTATGGGAATCTATATGTGAGTCTATAAGAAATTTCCTCTGGTTGTTTGTATATAGTATCTAGGGGAAGAAGTCTGGTTCTTACTCGGCCATAGAAATTGGCACATCATGTGTTCTGCTGTTTCTTCATCTTCTGCTACGGATGCTCTCTTCTTAACAAGTTTCTCTGCCATTTCGTTCCCAGCGAAGCCACTCTGTTCTAGTTGCAAGATGAGTTGAACCCGATTTACCGACATCCGCAAGTACCAAGCATCATATAGGATAACAAATAAGTATCAGTTATATTGCCAAAATGCAATGGTCTAAATCTTAAATTTTTTCAAGTAGGTTTCAATATAATATATTTGATGCAAATATGTCAGATCAAGATTTTAAATCAGTAGCAAGATTTTTTCTAGTAGCAACAAATTGATGCAGAACCTTCTTTTTGTTGCTAGAAACATTCGAGGCATGCGGGTTAAAAGTGGTTGAATTTCTAAAGAGATTCTTAGCAGCCCTCGTTGTTATCTTATCGACACGTTTATGCAAATATTAAATTTTGTTGTTGTTTTTTATTTATGTAAATTATCACTTTGAGATTAGCTTATCTTGCGCTGAGAAGCAGCGGCGGATTTTTAAGTTCAAAATGACAATTAATATGCACATATATACATACATTTTTCTAGAATAAAGAATTCGCGCTATTTGTATTTGCGTTGCTTAATAGCTGAGGCCTTATAAAGGCAGCTGTGCATACGCTCACACCCAGCTGCTGTCCACGGGGTGGCACAAGTTTGCCACTTCAATGGAAAATTCAAATCGAACGCACAATGTATTGGCATTTAATTCATCCAGGCTCTTCTCCACAGGCAGCCGAGAAACACTACACAAAATATTTCATACATTCAGGCAATAATTAATTTACGGCACTACTGCTGCTGCTCTCTCCCTCCCACTCCACCTGTCTCTCTTGCTCTCCCACAAAAAGGCACAGCGGCAGTTTTGCGTGCTGTTTGACATCCTCTTTTGACCCTACCGCAGCAAACGACCTTTTGACAAATTGCACTGCAAAATTTCTATAAAAGAATTGATTTCATTATTGTTTTGCTTGTAGTTGTTGTCTCCATTCACACACACACACACACACATACGCACAGTGCTTCTCCCTTTTATGTGCACTTGCACAAAACGCTCGCTTCAATGGCTGCACTCATACAAAAGTGTGCACTTCCGGTTACACGCATGCAGGCAGGCAAGCATTTCCAGCGAGCGGAAGCGCACTTCTGAGCGTGCAGTTAGTGCGAAACAAATCTCGCCTTTGTTGTGTTTTATTGCTAGTTTGAGTTCGGTTTGTTTGAAAATTCGATGCGCCCATGCTGGGCATATAAAGGATTTCATAAAGGGGGCACTTAAACAATTTTTATTGCTAGAGCTTGAATTGATGACTAAAGAAAATGACTTTTTCATATAAATAAATACTTTTTTAATTTTCAGTGCAGACAGTTGAATCTTTTTCTAGAAATATATTGAACAACATTTCTAGTCTTCATTTGCAATATTCGTTTGGAAAAAATCTTTTGCGGAAAAGTGTATAAAAAGTAAAATTTACATCAATTTGTGTGGATGATTTCGCAGCTCTAGGGGACAGCTGTCCTCCTCTGACCCTACTGGCATACGCCCATGTCTATTGCAGATATATTAGGAGTTTTAGGCGCACTCGAAACTGTAACACCTTTTGCTTTTTTTTCTTCTTCTTGTTTTCTTACCTACTTGAGTACGTACTCATGTGTGAGTAGAGTGACTTCTTAAGGGTTCCTTTTTTGTTCAGCTGTTTGGAGATTATAATAGATATGGGAGTATCAAATAAAGGTGGAAAATAGTTAGAAATTGTGCATATCGGAACTTTGATATAGCAGAGATTTATAACTCATGTAAATATAGTGGCTTATGTATATCTGAGAACTATTTCGAAATATTGATATTAAGCCACTCCGACAGTTGTGCAGCTAGGGAAACACGTTTCGGGCACGTTTTGTTGGTTAAATCACTGATTATAAAAAGGACAAAGTATTGAAAAAGTTAGACCCATGCACTGTAAAAAATTGTCAAAATAATAATAAGCAAAGTACTTTCAACATGAAGTTTAATGTTTATGTTGAGGTTGACTACTTGTTGATTTATCCTCGTAGAAAGGCAAAAATCTCAAAGGGGTCTCTTGAGGAAAGTTATATAAATGAAACACTCAAATTTTTAAATTCTAGTCCAGTTAGTAAATTCGAATTATTCGATGGAGTATGGGTGGGGTGATAAATAGGAAATATTTAAGACCTAGACCAGAGCTGTCGCCATCTGGTAGATTTTCGTTTACAATACACCACGACTGTAAACTCCTTTTTGCAATTGAATAACATCTCTTCTGGTGAATATAACTCACAATTTTGTTCTAAATAACGTAATTATTAACTTCTTTGAATTAAGATACTGAAAGAAATTTTCTCCGTAAACAGCGAAAAAACACTTTAAAATATTAAAGCATATCTTTTCTTGAATTTCTTTATACATAATAATACTTTTAAGCATACTCATGCATTCCGCAACTCGAAAAGACCAACCAAATGCCAACAAATAACATTTAAAGTCAAAGAGCAGATTTTCCTTATAAAAAATTCATACAATTGCACTTAACTTGCACTTGCTACTTCTTCTGTGAACAACTCTTCAGCAATGGCAAGAGAGTATCATTAACAAATTTCCTTACAGTGCCACACACAGTGGGGGACGAAATGTGCTGTCGAATTCGGCTGGCATACAAGCATTCGAACATTTAATCCTGTCGTTAGACGAAAGGACAATAAAGCGGATATGGGTAATTGTTTGATTGCGTGTGAAAGTACAACGCCGAAGAAGTGCAAAAGGCAGAACTGGCAAAGCCGAAAGACACAAAATTCTGAACAGGTAACAGGAAATGTTTAGGTTTCGTCGGAAGGTATCATTTTACAGCTGGGAATTATTTTATTGTTGACTTTTTGAGTGTTTTTGTAACGATTATAAGCCGAAATCTTCTGGTAATAGGCAATAATCAGATACAGTGACTTAAGAAAGTGGCTGATTGTTTCTTAAATTTGTATACAAAACTATTTTGGAAAAATGTTAAAAGTTGTTACGATACGTACAGATTTTTTTGGGAGTATCACTAACGGCATTAATTTAGTATATTTCTCAACTAGGTGGAGAGAAGAAAAGAACAGCTAGATGCAACACTAGACCTTGAACGTGCGGCAACTCTCCTCACTGTAATCGCACCCTCAGGGTAAATGAACTTGAACGAGTTTTAATTTCTAAATTAAATCGCTTACAAAGTCTACATTCTAATGAAAGCAATTAACCAAATAACTCTTGATTATATGCTTCACACTCCTCTGAAAAGTAAAAAACATATTTGCATGAAACACAAACAACAACAACAGCAACAACTCGTGCCTTCGTGTTCGTAGATAAGTGCATTCCAGAACTAGACAAATTTCAATTAAATTTCCAGCGTGGCAGCTGCGAATTTATCACTGAACCAATAAATGAGCAAATATTTGCCAAGCTTTCCGAGTTCCGAGCTCGTCCGAGTTGGGTTGAATAAACTGTAACTTCCGGCGCAGAGCAAGAATATTTGAACGAGAAATCAATTGAACGGAAATTAATAGATAGTTTGCTAATGAGATGCTATTTGGAAGGAAACGAAGCAGAAAGAATGATGTTTTAAAAGTTGTTAAATATGCAAAAAAATTATTATGAAATTTTTGCTGGCATTCAAAATGAGATGAAAAGTTTTAATATCAATTTCATGAGAAAATCGATATCGAGATTGATAAAATTTTCCGCAAAATCTCTGCACACTTTTATGGAACGATGTGATATGGAATTTGTTTAAAAGTATCTGTCATCGGCAAATTTTATTTGAGAAATGCTCTTCCCCGCCTGCGAAAGCGTTCAGGTTCAAATTTCTTTACACAACTTTTTGAAAGAACGGGACATTATTTCCTAAATTAAATAACATTTAAGATTTATAATTATTGGAAAATAAGAATTGAAGCTAGACATTAGAGGAGCGCTTACTCCTCGAATGATGCTGGCGATGCAGAATTTTAAAAATCTTTGCTTTCGGTGTTTTTACGAAATTAAACAAAGTTGGAAGATTAAGTTCTGTTCATATACTGGCCAATCCAGTTCAGTAAATTTTTCTATTTCATTTCAGTTCAGTAGTTCACTACTTTTCAAGCTGACTTTGTAGATAATTATATAACTTTAGTTTTTTCTCAAGTAAAAAATCTCTACAATAACCGACGGGTCTTAAAAAGCTTGGAAAGACGTCCACACTTACCTGCATATTCCGTAAATCATGTATTAAACATTTTTGGGCTGTTCAATCAACTATACAAATCTATATGGCTTCTGCTTCTACATTGGATGGAAGTACTTTCTAAGAACGCTCAATCTTTCATTAAAAGCTTGAAAATATTGCTCTCCAAAGAAATTATATATGTGGTGCATATAACTTAAGCGAATAGCACTCACAATTAGGCTCATAAAATGTGGCAGCACTTGCGCATTAATGCTGCCACAAATTCTACTTCATATGCATCAAAAACCAAACGAAATAAAAATAGTACCAGCTCAAATTAAAATTACGCACTTGTTGAGCGCCCAGCGTGCATAAATTAAACATGCCTGCCACTGTAGAAGGGTTAATAATCATAATTACAATGAGTGCCTAACATGCAGCAGTGCTGCCCATTCTCATAAATTTCATTCTCAATTGGGGATGCTTGAAGTGGCATTCCACTATTGTGGCTCATTGCCCACCAGCTGTTGAATTTATGTGCTGCTGCTGTTGCTGTAATTTAAGAGCTAACTTGTGCAATATTATGAAAACAACAAGAACAAGAACAACAATAAAAATAACATATGCAAGTGTTGCAAAATGCTTTAAAAATAACAGCAGCATAGGCAACGCGCCCTTCCCTATGCTTCAGTGAAAGCATGCGCAATTATTTTGTTAAAGCTCTATTTCTGCTATGCTTAAAAAAAATTAAGCAAATTTTTCGTAATGTTCTTGAATTACAAGCGCTAAGTCTGAGCTGCGCTGCGCTGCTTGTTGATTTCGAGAAGGCTTTACTCAAGCTCTTCGTTTTACCTTTACGACTTGGCAGTAATTCAATGCTGTGCTATTTTGGCAATCAGATTGCAAAAACTGATAGTGAACACCTTCAAATGTCAAACTGCCAAATACTGAAGACAGTGTTATAAACACTGTTCAAGAGCAAAACGCTTGAAAGGCATTAAAATGTAATTGGGCTGCCGGTAAACCTAGAAAGGTTCCACAAACATTTAAGCCCAGGCACTGAAAGGCTTATAGTTAGAGCATAATTGTAAACCTGAAATAATGAAAAAAATTCTCAAAATATAAAACTGAAAACAGTGAATAATGATTTGATGCCGATCTTATGGCGGTGTCAGGCAAGACTTGAACTTGCATGAATTGCTGAAATAATTAATCACGTTTTTGTTTTACTTGCCTTGACCTTGAATAAATTGCTGAAATAATTAATCACGTTATTGTTTTCTGAAAAATTGCCAGTGTTGACAAAATAGCCATTTCCACTGCAATTATATTACAGCCGAAATATAGGCTTTGTATATAGTTTCCATTCAAGTTTCGCTTTCTTAATACCAATGGCTCAACTACACTAAGTTCAGTCACAAGCTGAAGCAGTTCTCTAAATTAACTACGTCTCATATCATTTCTAAAGAAGAGCTCTTGGTGCATACTTTATACTGATTTTCACATATTCCGTTATATATATTATTTATATGGAGAAATGCTTATTTAAAAGTATTCATATAGCAATTAATTATCTTATAACTATGACTAAGCTGCACAACTATATAGCTATTTATTTACATGTATAAAAAACATATTGTTTTGATCATTTCATACACTTTTAAAGCGCTTTTCTTGAACGTAAGAAATATTTAAAGATAATACTTTGTTTACTATAAACCAGTTGTAACCATTCGATATTAATTCTGACTTCAAACTCTTTGAAATTTCTTCAAACTTCTATCAAGCAGTCTAGACAGCAGTTCTCTAGTGCAATTATTACTTCAAGTTTCTAATGATTTTAACCTCAAATCAAAAACAACTTCATCAATAAGTATTACACTTTAACACTTAAATTTCTACTTTTATTTTTCACTTTTCTGATACAACTTGATTGATAGATAATATCGATAATATCTATGCTTTTCTTAGTTTTTACCACAATTTTCACTCTCCATCTCGAAACTGCTTAAAGTTGTGTCGAAGTGTTTAAAGTAATTGCCATAAGAAAATTGGAAAATTGCCGCGTTGGCATTATTTGCGGCTAAGCGTCATTACTTGGAGGAAAGTGAAGGCGAGTGAGCGAGAGAGTGTACAATTCATAGCCGCAAACAAACAAGCCTTGGCCAATGCTCAACCGCAAAGAACCACAGCAAAAGCCAATTAAAGCAAAGTAAAATTAAAAGTCATAAAATCCGACAATTCTGCTAACCAAGCTGAGCGAAATTAAATGCAGGCTGTCAAGCGACATTTGCATAGTTTAACGCAAATTAAATTAATTTCAGTTCTACTTCCACTATTTTTGCTAGGAACAGTTGAAGTGTTGCTCTCAAATACACTTGGAATTTTGCAACAACGATCTGCAGGAAGTTCTCATTTCCCTTTTGGCGCAAACAAACTGCTCAAGAATTCCTCCCACTTCCTTCCAGCACTGCTGCCTTGCCGCAAATAGTTCCAAAGTCTGCCTGGTTGCTAGGTTGCAACTTTAATCAGTGGCAAGCCGCAGCAATGCTGGAAATTTAAACGCATACCTCGCATGCCGAGCTTTATATGTATTAAACGAACAAGTGTGAGAGTGTGTGTAGAAATGTCTATTGAAAAAAATTGGTATGTAGTTGTAGCAACGCCTGAGAAATAAAAGTTTCGCCTGTTTATTGTGTGAAACATGTTCTGCTGCGGAAAACTTCAATCACAACAATAAAGGCAACAACAACAACCACATGAAAGCATGCTCCGCTCACTATGCGACCGGACATGCTACAGAGACAGACATACATATGCAATCTCATGGAACCGGCGAGCGTGTAAGCAATCAGGTTCACAGTGACAATATAAGGAGTCGGTGTAATCGATAGTCATGCCTGTCCCACCTTCTCATCCATCACTCATCAATGAGTGTTGTGCATACTATTATTTCTTAAACACGAATACTTGCGACCAGAGCACAATTATCAGATCTTGCTGGACTATAGAAAATGTTTTTCAGATCTTATAAAAATTACTTAGAGCATAGTAGAGATTTTCGCAGAATCTGACAAATAGAACTGTGCACTTATTCTTTACGAATGCATGACCTCTACAATTTCGTATTAATTTCAGAACTAAATTTAGTAAAAAGTTGAAGACAGATTAGAAAAAAGTGGTTCTGATATGTAAATTTACGTATGCTTAAAATATTACAACCTGAATGAAAGTTTTCCATGGAGAAATCTTGTAAATTGTAATGTAAATTAAAAAGACAGGATGCTACGCATCGTTTTCTTAAGCTTTACATAAATGTTTACGAAATTTTAAATTTATATTTGTTTGATACACTATATATTGTAGTCCTTCAGAGCTATATCAGCAGTTGAGATATTTAACTTCCAACATTAACATATTTAACATAATACTTTCCAAAAAACCCCAACATATACTTCAAAATAAAGACAAAGGTCAAATTTATTATCGAAGAATGTTATGTATTATATATTATAAGAATAATAAAAGCTATAGCATGAAGTTATACTTATTATGCAAAATTTTTTTTGCAAGTCTCATGCAATTTTTTTTATAGATATAAGTTACTTGTTTACTCATCACTGCATATCAATCAAAAGTAATCAGTAACCAGCTAAATTCTCTGCTGCCAGTTGTCAATCGCTTCCCATGCAATGCAAACGTGTTAACATGTAAACTGATATCTTCGCACACCAGCAACAAAAGTGACTGTCAAAGCACCATCGCAAGAGAACAGCTTACAACAACAACAACAACAAAAAAACAGTTACAAATGACAATGCTACCACACACACACACACACACAGAACACACATAATCAAGATTCCACGCATATAATTCAACAATATTGAAAGGCAGTACCTGCCCTACACCTCTTCGCTCTTCCCACTCCTCACTTCAAGCTTCTTATATTGAACGTGTTTAAACTAATTTTCTTGCCTTCCTTCACTCAGCGTGCAGTTACAGCTTGCTGACTTTTGATATAACGACTGATTACTTGGTAAGGTGAGTTGAGGTTGACACGCATGCATTCCGGTAGGTAACATTGTTATTGTTGTAGCGTATGTAGTTTTTTGTGCGTTTTCTTGTGTTTTGATTGCTTCCTCTTTTCAACAGATTTTTTCCATACATTAAAGTTTTTTTTCTTCTATAGACACTTTAAGATCCGGTACGGTATCGATGTCGCTATCGCTTTGTTGTCGTGCCCGGCTGCTCAAAGAAGTAATCAGCGATCGGCCGACGGACAGCTTGTCCAATTGCTGCCGATCTCACTCGATGAAATGCAAACGCTTTGACTTGGCAGTGGTGGTGAAGGTGGCAACGGCCAAAGGCGCTTAGCGCATTATTTTGCAATTGAAGCGGATTTCTTCAGCGTCTGCACCCTTCACTTCGGCGTGCCCCTGTCGCCTGTAATAAATATTTTCCCATACTACTTTTGCCTACTTTTTTTTGCTTGCCTACTTTTTCGTTGTGCTTCTTTATTATTTTGCACTTAGTTTTTATATACAGATACATATTAAAGTATGTGTGTATGTGTTGTTTATTGATTATTGAGTAGCCTTACCTTTCGCTTTTATTCAACCATTGCCAATGCTGGACCATGTCGACTGTCTGCAACTTTTCCTCGCAGAGAAGCTGCATGTATCCACTTTTCTCACTTCTCTACCCCTCTTAGTGTGTTTCCAGATGCACACTTTAAATTCCTGCGGTTAGGAGTTGTTTACAACTGCCTTGAGCTGGCATTGACTACGCTTTGCTGGGGCAAGGACAGCGCCTTTGGTTACTCTGCATCGAAGATCTGATTTCAGCAAAGAACAAAAATTGTATTATAAATAAATTTAACCTTTTTAAAGAAATCGCTGATCTCTTTGTTGATTTTACAGCATTAGACATCAACTAATTATATAAATTCTAAAATTTATCTGCACTTTCTACTGCCAGAAGTTTTATCTTCTCTATAGATAAATATCTTAAAACGTTGTTCATAATATTTCAAATATTCTAATTCTTATTTTAAAGTTCATATCCACCTCAAGAAATTGGTACATACAAAATTAATATTGCTTAGTTTAAAATAGTAGTAGACGTTAATTTATTTCCATTTATTTCTTAAGCATTAGTTTTCATACAATGAAGTGGCAAGGTTCTCTTTGTTGAAGGCATGCTTTCTAAGGAAATTGTAAATTTTCTACACATAATTACATGAAATGTTATAATAGCACAAACTATTGTATATAATCTCTCATATGTATGGTAAGCATATTTTATATAAAAATTTATATAAAATCTCGCGATCAAAAGGTTTTGTTAATATGACTTCGTCAGCGTTTTCGATCTCTATTGACCATGACAAAAAGCCGGAGTTCCTTTTATTTATATTTCTGATCAATCAAATAGTAATTAAATATTTACAGCCTACCATTTTACTTTTATCTAATTATCTTAGCTTGCTCAAAACATCACAGATCTCTTGATCTGCTCTGCTTATTCATTCTTCGACTTTTTAATACTTCCGCCACTGATGTACTATAATAAACTCTTGTCTTCAGCCTAACAATATCAGACCAACACCATTTTGACAAGTTAATTATGCGCTCCCACCCCACGAAACAGATCAGACCGTTCCCCCCGCGTACATCAGAAGCTGCCATCTTCACATCACATCAAATTCCCATTAATCTTAACTTTATTGCAGAAACTCGGATGTATATCAAACTCGCAGGCACATCACACATTAACAGTGTATTTACTTAACAACCAGTTTCCTTTCGATTCGGTGGCTGCCAGTGGTAGCAGATACAGAGATTAGATTTACAGATACAGTTCCTCTACTGCTACGTGATTCCCTTTTGCTTTTGTTTCCAACGTAGGTTGTTCTGTGTTCTTCTCATGCCAGTTTATTTTAATGCGAAATACTAGCATTCGTGAATAAATTCACATACTGTTATACGCTGAACTATGCGATCTTGCAGACACGTAGAGCGTGGGGACTGATCCTAGAACTCCAAGCACAGCTTCAAAGCGAATCATGAGAGACCAGAGCTCCCGAAGCTCGAAATTAATTTATAACTCAAGTCTCTAAAGATCTTAGATAAAGCTTCTCAAAACTTCGAGCATGCCTTCAAAGCTAACGGTTTAGGTTCTTATCAGGAGTTATAAAAAGCTAAGTTTTTAGATCTTGGGCAATTATAACATAGATATTTTTTAAACTAAGAACTGATCTTAATTGATGGAATAAGCCTTAAATGATAACTACGAAGTACTCTATCTCGAATATTCTTAGATTTTAGATCTCATGTAGTTGAGAGACCTATCCCAATCAAGCCTAAATTGAGCTCGACTAATGTTAACTTGAGCATATTTATCTTACGCTTTGAAAGTGCCTTGGGTATAAAGAACTCCAGCACGTATCCCAATACAAGATTTCAAATACTCGGATCTGAACTTGTCAGATCGCAGTTCCCTCAGCAATCTCCCTTAACTACACACCTGCATTATGAGAACGCATTGTGCTGCCTACTTCAGACGCCCTCTACAAGCTTATTTCCGCCTCTTAACTCGGGAGCAGGCAGTCAGTTATGCTGGTCTAGTAATTGAGCGCGAACGGCACGCTGCGACTGAGATTATTCTACACTTCTAGAAGCTGTAGCTGAAGTTGAAGTTGCTATTGTTATTGTTGCTTTGCTATTATTTACAAGCTGTATTTTTTTTTTGCTTCGCATACCTTCTGGCATTTTCCTCCTTACTTATTGACTGACCTCTTATTTACTTTGAAGATTTGTTGCTATTGTTTGAACTTGACTGCTGTTGATCTGCCGCTGTTTATGATCGTCATTATGACAGCTTTTGATTAAAGCGTTGTTAACGATGTAATTTCGTTGAGATTGATGAGCTACTGCTGTATGTAGCTACCGTAAGGACGTTGAATTCTCTTTAATGCTATTTTATTTTATAAAGTGAATTGAACTGATTCAAGCTGATAATTAGAGCGGAAGTACTTAGGTCTACGGCTGGAAGAAAATTAAGTTGGAAGCATATTTTATAGACAAAAACCGACTATGCAGAAACATGTTCGAAAATGTGCTTACAAGATTATTCGAAGGAATCCATCAAATATTTTTTAGTATACATATAAGTATATTTCTTTTAATGCAGCGATTTCAAATGATGGAGATCTCATGTTTGATCTGGTCAGAAAATTTTGTGCCAAGGCAAAAGTGCTTTTTTAATAAAAAAAAAAGAGGAACAAAAGTTTCATCAAACGATTCCTTTCCGATCTCAGCCTTCATTGTTTTTGTGCAAGAGTCATTGAATTTTTTAAAATTGCTGTACAAATGTTCGAAGTATTACTTTCAAAGAGCCCAACGGATTCTTATATTTCTTCGAACTTTTCTAAATGCTTTAAAAACGACTCGCTACATTGTATGTAAAAATATTTTACACATTGTTGCGGATCCTTTCACATCAACTCATTATTAATATACACAATTTTAAAAGAATTCCCCGAAAATGTGCATTGATCTTCCGCAGCTTCCGCGTTTGTCCAAATAAATATTGTCATGCCTTATGAGCGGTACAGCTAATTTGTCGGCAACAACAAAAAGTGATAGTAAAATAATTCGCGTCGAGTCATTAGCCGCAAAGATATGCCAGCACAGCGGCAACTCCTTTCAACACTCAGACAAACAAATGTATGTGATCAGTAACAGATCGAGGCAGATGAAAGCGTGCAATAAGCCGAAGAAGCTCATCAAAATGATCAAGACGATCGAATTGCTGAAGCAAAAAGTATGGCATGCAGAGACAAGCAGAAGGAAAAAAATATCGAGAAGAAATAAAAGGCTAACAAATATTTTTTTGTTATTATTGCTGCTGCTCCATTTTTGAAAGGAAGTTTGAAATTGCTCACATCTTAAGGTCTTTTGGAGTTGTCAGCTGTGGCATGTCAGCTGCGAAGAGGAAGAGGAAGCGCTTTAATTGGGAACAACTTGTGAAGATATTTGACTTTAGCAAACGTGCGAGTAGCAGCAGCAAAGATCGAAGAAAGATGTAGCATATCAGAGAGAGAATGTTGAGTTGAAGATGAAATATGTTTGCATGTGTGGCGTGTGTATATGTGTGTAAGTACACTGGCATTTGGCTGCTGTTTGTCAACCTAATGATGCTGATTGGTTTGTCCAAGTGTTTTGCTTGAGCGAAGTGGAAAAATTTAATTAATCACTGGTTGCTTTACAATTTTTACAAACATCTTCAGTAAGCCTTTTCTCATGGTAAAGAAAATTGTCGAAGAGTTGCCAATTTTACGCGTGAGATGGCGCTGTTCTGAAAAAATAGTTCACTTTTAAATGAAAGATGGCAAGCGTACAACGGAGATCGAACCAAGGACCTCTCACTTCAAAGGCCGAGCATAAATCCACTGAGAAACTTCAGTGCCCTACACGCTGTAAAATTATGGAATGAGAGCTTCTAAACCCGTTCCGATTCGTTTATTTGTAGGTCCCGTTAATTTTTGCAAAATATAACAACAACAATGTAAATTTCTGTACCACTTCTGATGCTGATCCTTAATCGAATGGTTTACGATGCGCTTATATTTGGTAGCTTGAAAGTCTTGACAATAGCTCTAAAAAAAGAAATGTTTTCTATAGTAACAAAAAGTGCATTTAGCCCCTACATTTTTACCACATTTCCGCAGCCGTTGTTCGTAATTAATTCAACAGGCGGTTAGGAAAAAATCAAAACAAGACCAAAAGCCGGCAGGAAGCTAGAATATGCATGGAAAAACAGTAAAATTATGCGCGACTAAATTAACCGGAAGTTGATTAACAGCAGCAGAAAAACAACAAAAAAGCAGCAGCAAAGCCAACAACATCATTAGCAGCAGCAGCAGCATGTGAGGTTCTAGCAGTACGCTGCCATCATGCCACTGCGCCGACGCGAGGCCTGCATGCATGACAGGCTCCCCTGCTGCCATGACCACTTGCTCTGCATTGCTGTGATAGCGGCAACACTGGCTGTTAATGGGGGGACGTGGGGAAGTGAGCGCGTCTGCACGCGCTGTGGCATGGCAGCAAATTTGAAGGGGCACACTCGTATGTGGAGTAATCCGGAAGCGGCTCATTTTGAGGCAAAATTGCCATTCTCATATCAAGCGTGCATGTGTCTATCGCTCTGCCATAGTTCCCGCCGCCTGTCGGTGCAGCGACGCGCCCTTTTATGCTCATACGAGTATGTGTTAGAAAATTTTGGTGCTCCAAAAATATTGTAATTACCTGAAAATGAAACCTTTTTCATTGTTGTTCGTCATTTTTGGTTAGCTATGGTTTTTTTTGTTGTAGTACAATTTCTTTGCTACATGCACAATCAAAATATACAAAACTTTTTTGTATTGTTGTATTATGCAGTGAAGCTGAGTGTAGAGAAAGAAAGAGACGAGGCTTATTTGTTTTGACTTTTCACCAAATTAAAAATAATGAATGTAATCTTTTTGTATGCTTGTAATTACGAAGCGTTGCTATTGTTCGCGCTTGTTTGGTTGAAAAAAAAATATTTATACAAATTAAATAAGTACAAGAAGAGGTAGAAAAAATCAAGAGAAAATGTGAAATTTCGCTAATTTGGAATATACACAATGGAATAGATAGTAGAGTCACATTGTTGTGCAGATAACGAACAACGACTACCTTTGATCGAGTTTATGCAGCCAATGTGTCAGATAATACTTCAAAATGACAAAAAAGTGCACTGAAATAAAGTCAAAAGGGTTCCATGTCTTCATGGCGCACTGAAGAAAAGAAGAGAGTATGAGTTCGATAGTATTATAAATAAATAGTAGTACGAATAACGATAGTAGAGAATTGAGAAGATAGAAAGCACACACCTCTCCCTTTTTTGAGACTATGAAGCAAATTGTAAATGTGCCTAGATTGATTAAAAAAGTGCACTAAAAACTTACTCAAAACTCTTCCAGGCCTTGAAAGCGGTATGAGAAGAAGAAAAGCGCTTGTATCCCATAGCTTCATATAGTACAGGAAACTATATAGGTACTTCAGATAATAGACAACGATAAGGTTAGATTGTATTTGAAGTAGGGCTTCAGCCTGCCAGTCGTTTAGGCAGTTTTCCATCTACATATTTTCGTATACTCATCGATATGTAGCTTCAAAAGATATGCAGGAATATATATCTCTTTTTAATTTATTGCACCCAAAACCCTATCGGAAATATAGTTCCATACATTTAGTCTTTGTTAATCATATAATTTTCATGAGATAAAATTTAAGATCTATTCAATTGATTACTACCATAATTTGTTAGTCTACTCTTTGCAGTTAGATCTTTGGCAGCATGGCTATATCAGAATGGAATCTAAATCTGATCAATCTGATTATCTAAACCAAAATCACAACTCCAATTCACATGTGGAAATCTTTCTTATTAATGTTATTGTTCCAATTATCAGAAATGAAAGTCAATAGAAGAGAACTAAAAGAACAAAAGAAAAATCTCCACTGCGGGTTTTCTCTCTTGCCAACGACTTCGACATTCCCGACAGAAAAATGTTCATATGTAAATTGTGAATAAACATTTCTTTATTGGAAGACAATATTATTACCAATGCCATTATCCAAACAATTCTAACGATCCCAAACTGAAATCTGGTCTGCAAACTGCAATTATATCTACAAAATGTAAATCTGAAAATGCAACTGAAAAGCAGGTCTCCAACCAATGACTCTACTTTATATAAAACCATGCGAATTCTCATTTCCACTGGTTTATTCCAACTTTAATGCGGCGCTTAAATACCACGACAGTCCCACAAAAAAGTGAGCTGCCAGCATGAAACTGAAAGTTTGCATTTTGATTAATGAGCAGCTTTTGTATACTAATACTTAATTCTTTGTGAAATTTTACACATAAAATAAAAATTTCGTAAATTTAATTGCATGCGAATTTCACAGACTGGCAACTTCTGAGCTTTGCTGGCGCTAATGAATTGCATGGAAGCCGATTTGTGTGCTATTGTTGACAAAAATTTTAATGAGCGCAATTCACAGATTTGCGCATAAGCAGGAAAGTGAAATCAGCTGGCAACTGAGATACTCAGTTCCGTGAGATACTTTTTGGAATTGAGCTATTGTAAACAAAGCAAATTTTGGCAACAAAGTTTAATCAAAAATGTGGCAAACTCAAGGTAAAATTATTATTATGAATCTTTAAAGTGTCAAAAATTTTGCTTCTCAACAGCTCAGACTTTTAGCAAAACGTATTGCATTGAAATTTTTATAAATTTTACCAATTTTTAGAAGAAATTTTTACCTTAGTTTAATGTCATTATATTAACTATATATGAAGCAATCTAGTTAATAATATGTCCGTGTCACTTTTTACGAAATGACGATGCATATCATGCAATCCAATATAGATATTTCAATGAAGTTAGACAGGAATATATAGTTACTCCATCAAAAAAACAATGCAAGGATATATTCATGTCGTAGTAAACTCATGCCCACACTTCACGATTATATATTGGAAAACTTATCTTCCTGTGAATATAACTCTTATCAAACCTACAAAGGATTTGAGTAGAACATTCGACTGATTAATCATAACTGCAATAGATTCTCTTTTAGGAAAAAAAACACGCCCACTGCAGCATATCCACGAAAGGGCCCCAATACTGGAAAACGGGCAACATAACAATTTTCTTAGTAATTATTCGATATCATTTCCTAATGTATAGCTAGCTATTCACTTTCTGAGTATGCAATGGATCTATGAAAATTAAGTGATCGCAATCGATATATAGTCCCACCCACTTTTCATATAAATTATGTTTTATCATCAATATAAATATGCATTATGTATACAAATCAGAGTTGTGAAGAGTTCAATCAATTGATTTGAGACAGTCATTCCACCTTAATTGATTCAAAAGCTGATTTTGCAATCAAGCATAGCCAATCGATTCATCTTTTTCTGATTCAAGTCCCAATCGATTTGTGGCCTTTGATTTTATAATCAGCCCTCACAAATCAAAAGTGAAAATCTGATTTACCAATCACTTGATTTTAAATCAGCGAATTCCAATCATGTTTCAAGTCTTTTGATTCGAATCACTGTGATTGCTGGTGCCTGATTGTAAAATCAGAAATATTAAATCGATTGGTGAAGTTGATTTTTAAATCAAAACTTTAACTCAGTTGATTTATAAATCGATTTTGATTTGAATATTTTACAGGTCTGATACAAATTCAGCTTTTTAGACTCATTGCTAACGACATCCCTCAAAAATATATAAAATCGGCGTCGCTTGAAAATTGCCCCTCTATGTTCAACCCGTGTGTAGTGCATTTCTAATAGTCTCAATTTCTTACATGTTTAAATTATTTTATATGATTGACAAAATGTCATATTTTTCAACACTGTACATATGTATATTTATATTTTAGCCACTATATTCTGAAATTGCATTCTAACATCGAACTGTTTGCTTGTAAAACCCTTTGAATTTGTACGCTTAAGTTTTATAAGACACTGTTCATACATACATAATGTATTTAAATATTTTTATATCAAAATTTTACACTTAAAAAAATCACTGCTCGAGGGTTGGAAAGCGTGTCACGGCTAGGGACACGAATATCGAAAAATAAAGTATCGATTCCTACTCATTTCGGCATCGACTGAAAAGTATCGATGTACTCAAAATATCGTGGGAAAAGTATCGATATTCAAAATATCGAAATTTACTACCCATAGTAAATAAAATTAGTTATTTCAGAATTTTGTCAAAAAACAATAACAAACAAAAAAGAAATGTTGCACAGCAACATATTGGTCCTTTATATTATTTCAATCAGCCTTAAAAGAAAAAAACTATTTTAATAAAATACCTACTTATTGAGATCAATCAATTTAAAGCAAAGGGAACTTTTAAGTATTCCATGCTGCATCCTCTAAACCGCTTAAGAATAGAATTTTATTTAATTTTTTGTCGGCGAGTCGATTACGCATATGTATTACTTATAGTAGCTCCGGTTTTGGAAAAAGTTTTTCGGATGTAACCGAGGTTGAGGGTATGTGTAAGTATTCCCGCGATACTTTATACAAAAATGGATACATATTTTTCAACTTTTCCCAATTTATTGATTTTCAAATAAAAATTGTTTTAAAACATTTAAAATTCACCTTCTAGCAAATATTGCTTTAATAAATTTCGCGCGTTCTTCTGCGCCATTTTGCGTAATTTAGAGATAAAAACTTGGTTTCGATATTGGGTGAGAGGGATCGATACCTTCAAATATCGAGTACTTCAAAAGTACTTGAAAAAATACTCATATCGAAACCAATAATATCGATACTGAGTAATATCGATACTATTTTCGTGTCCCTAGTCACGGCGCATGCGGCCGCATGCAATCAAACGCCAATGACAGCGCCTCGGTGCGACGGCGGCAGTGTGGGTGGTTGACTTGCATTGGCGCGCATGGAAATGGGTTATTAAAGCTTTAAATTAAAAAGCAAAAAACAAATGTGCGAGATTTAAAAAGTGAGTTGCATTTGCCGTAAACGACGCCGCTGCATGGCATTTAGTACCAAGTCGAAGCCGTCGCAAATCGCTGCACGCCAACCACTCACAAAAGTTGTTGCACCCAAGCGGGCGTCCATCAGCTGCCAGTCAGCCACCAACGTGCATGGTCTGTTGTCCATGCTCCAAGGTGGCTGGTTCAACGCCAGCCAATTTAATTGTGCGGTCTGTTCGACGACGACATGTTGGAGGCGTTACAACGTCCGTTCCGAAATTACAAAGAAAAATGCATACAAATTATTTGGAGCGACTTAATTGAAAAGACCGTCTTCTTCTTCTTCTTGTGTCTACTTTGCGGTGTCTTTTCGCTTTTCATCACTTGAATTTATGCATTTTTTATGCAGCGTGGGGTACATTTGATTGTGTAGAAATGCAGGCTCTTGCTTGCATAAAGATTTCAGAAACTTAATTAATTCTTTCGATATGAAAATATATGAGCCACCAAAATGCGAAGGAAGCAAAATTTTACGCTTGTAAATTAAAACTTAAAAGAAGATAGTAATATTATTCCGAGCAATAAGAGCAAGCATTTCTTGCAGCTGACTTTTTATTTTCTAAAAAAAATTTTTACTCTAAGCCGAATAAAGCCAGCGTGACCATATGGCCACACAGAATGAGTTAATATGATATGCCTAAAAATTTCGAAGTTACCGATAAAATTTATTCGTAATAGCTTTGATTAAAAGCTATAAGAAAGCTATTTTTCTAAAAGGAAGCTGTGAAAGCGATCAGACTTTGGGGAATATGTCCGCAAACGTGCAAAGGAAGGTGTGGTGTGTAGGTCCGCCATCGAAGGAGCCTTTTGGTTGCATAATGGATAGAAAGAAAAAGATGGTAAATTTTTTTTTTTAGCATATTTATAATGGTTTTGAAGATTAGCCACATTAAATACGTATGTTTTATTTTGACCTGTTATTATAATTTATAGATGTTGCGTTGTTCGGATGATGACATCCGATGCACTTCGAAATATTGTTCGGAATAAATAATTAAAATCCTATAAAAGTCCAATAACATTTTTTTATTGGTTAGGTATCGATAAACACTTTTAGAGATAGGGTCTCGAGTTCAAACCTTCTTATAACTTTCACACCCTTTCCTTTAATATACAGGTATTTTTAAAAGTTGGAACTTTTTTAAGGGTAAACTGCCTTTTTCATAGCCTTCAGTTAAGTAGCGAAGACCAAACAGTTTTCCATTTTTATTCTCCCTGTTAAATACGAAGTCATAGCTAAAATCCTCAAAATTTTGTATTTTCATGCTCTATTCTTCTTTTCTTCTTTTTTCCCATTCATTATTGAGAATTATTCATTTGTGCATTTTCACAAAGTTATCCGCAGTCTTCTCATAGAAAATGCATAACCGATAGAAACACCACATTACCATGGAGTTCATATATCTAGCGTTCCGCCTCATTGCATAGAAATTGCGCCATAACGGCAGATGCATTGCCATAAATGGCACAATATCGTAGGTTGCATTTTATTAAAGCCATTTACAATAACTAAATCCCTGTCCGAGAGTCATCAGCCGTCTCTGCTTTTCAGCTCTTTTTTGTAGCCATGATTGTTATTGCCACCATTTATGGCAATTGTTTCGGGGCAGAGCAACAGCCAGCAGTGACAACCAAAAAAGGTTAGATGGCAGGCGGGGAACCCACTCGCTTCCTACAACAGCAGCCAGCATCCACGCGCCAAGTGCTTATGTGACAGCATGGCGCGCGTCTGCCTCGATGCTTCGATGGACCAAGCCAGCGAAGTGTGGAACTGCTCTTCACTATAATAATAAACAAATTTGTTAGCTACGATAATAATATTCCCAACTTCTTTGGTGCTTTTACTAGGGCATGCTAATCCGGAATTGGCAATATGTATTTAGATTGAGGTTATTACGAATTTCAAAACGGAAATGCTGAGAGTTTTAAGATCGAAGTTTTTCATAGAAAAAGATTAAATTTTGTAATCTGCATTGAAATAAAATAAATCAAGTGATCCAATAGCATCAACCCTAAAATATTATGGCACGGCGCACAATTTTTATTACGAATTTTCATTTGACTTCACATTTCGAAATATTTCACTCAAATTCACTAAACTTTTTTCCTTCTACAGTGGAATCAAGATTACAAGCTTAGCTAGTTCCCTTCATTGGAAAATGAAATTTGATATAAAGTAAATATTATTAAAATCTTCGTATCAAAATCAAATGTTCATTTCGAAAATGTCACAGATGCATTTAATTAGTAAATTCGAAAATCAGTGTTCTTTATACATATGTACATACATATGTTATAAGTTATAACATATAACGTTATATACATACACATAAATAAAAAACTTACATAGCTATATATAAGTTTTTGAAATCTTCAGTTGTTGATATGATTGACATGGATTAAAGGATAAGCTTTCTTATATAATACATACCAAAATCAATGCGAAAATTAAGTCGTTCTTAACTCTCCAAAATTTTTGAGACTGAACATAGTGGGGCTTCTTTACGGTTCTGTCTACTTTACTGTCTTTTAGCGAGTGTTCTGCATAAGTACTGCATATAAGTTCTTGAAAGTGAACTTAAAAATTTTTTTTGTTTTTAAAAAAGTTGTCTTCGGTAAACATTCTGAATATACAATATGAGATATTTGATTCATATGACAAGGGCATTCAATGTATTGTTAATTTTTGCAAATACTTTTACAACAATTGTTTGGATTTTTTTTAATATTTGTTGTTATGCTTTGACTGCAAAATATTTGCTATATGTAGAAATATTTTTCTATATTTGATATCGAATATTTGTCACCGTAGGAATGTCAGAATTACGTACATACTTTGAATTACTTAGATAAGCAGCCCTGTCTCTTAAAAAAAACTGCTGAAGAGAGAGCAGAAGAGGAGCAGGCACGCGTTGGCTGTTGCTGCCAATGGCATTTTGTTTATTTTTATTGCCTGATGTGTCTGCCAGCAGACTGCATAAATTAGCCTTACTTCATCTTGCTGCAGTTTGGCTCGTGCGGCTGCTTCTTCTGCTTATCTTTGCTTGCTCCACTTGCCTCATGCCACCACCATTCTCAACTGTCAGCGCAACAGTTGTCAAATCCATACTAATAAAACGTTTGTAAATAATAACAAAGAGTCGAAGTGGCAAGTGGCAGCTGGCAGAGATGTGGTGGAAAGGGGGTAGGAGGAAGCATGTCTTCGGTTATAGGCATTTCCACTTAGAGTCGCTTTGGCAGTTTCAACGCATTTAAATGCTTTTGCCACGCTTTTGCTCCAATTTAAAGCGTTTCATCAACCTGCGTTGCTCCCCGCAGCTCGCTCCTTCACGAAGCTCACATGCTAATTATTACGATTAAATGTAAGCTCGCTGAGGTCTTGGCACGTGCGCTTGCTCAATATTTTTAACACTTGCAGCGACATGAGTGGAGTGTCACGCGTCCAGCTTGCGCTGCCCAGTGGCCAAGAAGCGAGGGGCATGCGCAACAATTTTGGTCAATGTTTATAGTCGCGTTGGTGTTTTGGTGATTTTGGCGTTGGCGCGTGGAGGCAGTTGGAGTAGGTGTAGCCACTTTGCAATTTGCATATGACGTGGGTTGGTTTGAAGCGCGTGGTGCTGATGGCTTTTAATCGAACCGGATTCAGCGTGAGTTGTTTTCATTCATAAAAAGCTCATTCATTCAAAAAAATGCATTCATTCATAAAACTGCATGCATTAAAAAAGTGTATTCAACTATTAAAAGCTCATTCATTCAGAAAACTTCAATTGATAACGAAAAATTTTGTAAGACTTTGGAAATGTAAAATGTATATTTATAGTTTTACAAATTACAGCTTCGAAAAAATTTTAGAGTTTGTTCGTAGGCTGTATTATAGGCTTCGGCAGTCACCTTAGCCCAAACTTACCAAACATAATCTGCGTTTGTCTGCTCCTCTCACAGCTCTGGTTACCGTCAATTTCCAGAGTATATCTCAACATGCTTTCCATAACATTTCCTTTACCAGTTTATGAAGGAAATTTTCGTACTGGTATCTGCGGCCCTTCATAAGCCACAAGGCTTAAGGTGTTACAGTCATGCTAGAATAAAACTGATCACAAACTTGCAAGGCTTTATAAAGTTTTGCTTTATCGCTAATGTCTACTTTTGAAAATATCCTTTGAGGAATTTAAACATCCTTATACATATTTCTATTCTAAAACCGAAATTCCGTTGAATCCGTTGCTGTGAAAATTATGAATTATAAAATTGATTTAATCAGAAAAAATAGAGCGTTTTTCTTTAACTGCGAATTTCTTTATTCAAGTAATGCCTTCCTTTTTTTTACTACAAATTATCCTTTCATATTTATATTCGTCGAGTGAATTTTCAACGAGACCTGATGGAAATGTTGACTGAAGAAGGTCACTATTCTTTATATTTCTTACCTCCCTTTAACACGCTATCAACTCAAAGCAGAGACGAAGAAGCTGTGATAACCCATAAACATGATTTTCAATATTGCAGTCACAGGTCACAAATTTACTATTGACTTTTTTGCAATTTTTTTCTTCTTCATCTTTTTCTCACTGCTGAAACTCTGCTTCTTATTGTTTCCGAGCTACAGTTTCCCAGCGCAATTGACTCCTTTGGCAATCTGTGTTTGTGTTTAGTCTGTTGCATGCCACATTATAATGCAAATAACTGCTGTTGCACTTTCTAACAACCCCTCCCTCTCATGCCCTCCCCTCCAATCTATCAGCCTTCTCTCTATATGCCCTATGTGACACATTGTAAGATTTATATGCGACTCGCCTTTGTAACACACTGCCCTGCACTCTCCTCCCACTCCTGCTCTACTTCCATGCTTCATATGGGGCTACTATTTCACACAATGCTTCAGTTTTGCTTGCCACTTTCATGTTGCTTGTCTGTCTACTGCAACGAAAATGCCTCTTCCGCAGCATTATTAAATATCTGTGAGATACTTTTTTAGCTGTGCTCTGCTTTTGTTTGTGTGCTGTGAAGGCACATGGCGTGATATGCTCGCCGAGTGTGCGCTTCAATCTGCATACTTCTTCGTACGTACTTACATATATTGCATCGATGGCATTGTATTGTATCTGAGGCAGCTCAAGCCGCATGCAACCGTTGCAGGCCAGCATCTGCTCTACAGCCTTTGACGTTGGCTCACCTTCAGTTCGAGCTTTAGAAATTTCTTGTCTGCTACATAGCCTCAATTTCAGTTCTGCTTGAGTATTTGTATCTATGTGTGCTTCTTTTATGTATGTGTAAGCATTTGCTCTGCATTTACTTTCTTTTGTGTGATTTGTCTGGCGCGCAATTTCAGTTTGCCGTTGACAAGTCACACATATAAGGATGCATGTCATATGCTTGCACAGACAGCGCATATGCATAGATAGTATCTGAAAGATAAATGCATGAAAGTGTTGCTAGGCTTCGTACTGCAACTTTTAAGGTGTGCAACTCACAATTTCACTTCATTTGTTTTGCCTTGTTCGTTTTTTGCTAAATGTAAATTTTAAATAAAATTTTGTGAAATTAACCAAAATTGGGTTAAAAAGACGCTTCAATCACTTAGATAAAGGGTTGAAATGTACCACCAAAAAATTTATCTTAAAATTTTATTATTATTATTATTATTATTATTATTGAAATTTCGGTGTACACTAAGACTTAGTCTTCTTTAGTACTTCAAAGGAGTTTAAACATGTGATTTACAAAAAAATATGACTTAAAGCTAACATTCACTTAGAAATAACATTGAGACAATAACAGTGATAACATTTATGTCTTGAAATATCAAATTTCGCTTAAACGTATAATTATAATTTCCTATACCTATCACTGGTTGTATCTCTAAAAGCTAACAAAACAAAACTACAATTTGGCATACTCAAATTTAGATTTTTGATTCCTTTAAACCTCATTGCGCTGACGAGTTACACGGGTGACTATTTCAATTATTCGGTTTTTTCACTGAGAAGATTCCATCAAGTTTCACTCACTGTCATGAACTTAATACAAACTAGCGAACTTTTAAGATAATAGTATGCTTTTGATTTACATATATCCAATTTTTCTGAAAATTTTCCTTATAATTTTGCATTTTTTCTCTTTTAAAGTAGAAATAAGTTATAAAAATCATCAACCAAATTTAAGTTAAATAGAGATTTGATCTTGTCAAAATGTTACTTTGAAATATTTTAATATAAGAACTTTAGAAATATAAATAAGAAAACGTTCCGGGAGCGCAGAATGCCAGAGCAGACGATTGCTTTCTCTTCTAGCTAATTCAATCTAATATGGCATTCCATTTTGGTTCCAGCATCTGCAATTTTGCGCACTTTGTAGTGCCTTTCTATTAACCCTTCTCTCTCAAACTTCTTTGTCATAGTGGAAAACTGACCTACTAGCTCATACTCATAGGCTCAATATTATATGCATACAAATACATACATATATACATTTGCATATATGTTTATTTGTTTCCAACCACACAGTGTGGCACATTAGCATGTCAAGTCAATCAAAGTAGTGAAAACATGACCCAGATTTGATCAACTTGTTGATTGCGCGTAAGCGTCAGAACGTTTTGCATTGAACTTTACTAGCGTGCCTGCAAGCTTTCAGCTTTTTTATAAACCAACTTCTTATGCGTGCATATTTTTACAACAACTACAACAACTTGCAGTTTTTAAACGCTACAGAGCAAACCCACACTGCAATACAGTTGGAATCATTTGAAATCTTAAGGTGGGTTTTCGAAGAGGCGCTATACTAACAACAACAAAAATATTGAGCACGCTTTTTCATAGCTTAGTAGCTCTTAGTAGTTGTTGATCACTGATCATGTCTAAGCCTCTTTTAGTTGCAGTGCCAGCATATTGCGGCTTGTTGTCGCCAATGGCCTTAATGAACAACAATGTTTTGTAGTAAAAGGTTGTATTTTTGTTTGAAAAACAGAGTAAAATTTTTAACATTTACAATTGAGAGTAAAATAATATTCAAAAAAGTGCACGATCAGCAGCGCAAATGCTTTCATAATGACCTGCTTCCATTGCCTGCAAAACGCCACTCACAATTCAGTACTTTTTGGCATCGCTTGCTCTTGTCTGTTGTAGCTAGCATGAGGCACCAACTCATTACGTTGCAAGATCGCTGAACCTCAACCGACACGATCGGCTTGTTCAAACAATCATACTCTCCCATATGCTCCCACCTTCCGAAACTGCCGCGTGTCATTCAACTCTTTCGCTGCGATTTCTGAAAAAAGGTGCGCTGTCTTGTCAGTCAGTCATTTCGCCTGTCGTTCTTGACTGATCCGGCACATCTGGCGCTCCCCCCTATTTGTATGCGGCACGTTCTGCTGCAGCGCCAACACATTTTCGACAATACTTGCTTCAGTTTTTATTGTATTGTTTTTGTATTTCATGTCATTTTCATGTCGTTGTCGTATCTTCTCCATTTCTGTAGTTCATACACCCACCTTGGGTGCATTCAACCATTTACGGACGGGGACCGACACATTTGCAGTGCAAAATTCAGTAAACTGCTTGGCACATGACGAGCCCTAGCCTCCTCTCACGTTAGACCTTAGAGTCGCAGCACACACCGTCCATCTTATTGTGGGCTGCTTAATTTCCTGACTTGTGTTGGCTGTACGCTTCGTTTGTTTTCTTGTAAGATTGTGAGGCGGCGCTTGTGAATTGTAAATTCGCCAAAAATTTCTACAAAATAAGTCGGAAAACTGCGGAAAGAGTGGGAAGTTGTATGAGGCTAATGGAAGTCATGAGCGACGATCGAGTAGAAAAATCGTGAACAATCTTTTTATGTTGCAATAAATTAATGGAAGGGCAATAAAATATGTCAGTGCTAAATGTAATGGAATAAAGATCTTACAGATTTTAAATCCATGCAATAGAACTGATTGTCAGAAAAATCTTTAATGTACATACATACATACATACATCCATACATACATAAAAATATATGTTACACTCAAAATATTCCCAATATCAGAAATATTACTAAGTATTTGTATATATTTTCTGTAGGAAAAATTATAATATAATGACTATTTAGAAAAGTCTCTTAGCATAGAAATATAGTATATGTATTGGCGCATATGAGAACAATTTATAAAAATCCCCCGGTAAATCGGTTCACCGGAAAAGATCACTTCAGCAGCCCTTTCGTGATGAAAGTCAAAATGGTTAGATTGTCTTGCTATTAAAAGCGAAAAAGTTTTTTGCAGAGTCAATTTCCACCGAGAACTTAAATTATAAATTAGAATATTTCAACTACTGAAACTGGTCAACAATAAATGTTTGTTTATTATTAGAATTTTTAAGCTATTTTTGATTGAATGGCATCTCAGAATTAGCATTATGGAAAAAACTTTTCCTATAGACTACTAGACTTCTTTTAACTGCTAAGCGGAATCTAATTGCCCAATATGGTCAAAAGTTCTCTGCGATAATATGCTTCAAAGGCTCCCAAGCGGAAAAAGTCTATACTGGAAGACAGTGAGAACTCCAAAATGTCTTTGTTTTTTCCCAGAGTCTATTGGGGAGTTCACAGTTCCGTGTTATATAGTGTGCTTTCCTTGCCGCCTGCTAAATTAAACCCACTTTGCCATCTGGCAACGTCTTTTGTTGTTGCTTTGCACGCAAACAAGAAATACCACTAGCTGAAAAAATTGACATGCGTTGGATCGTGTTTTTCTTTCGTCATAAGCTGGCATTTCTCATCAGCTGTTTTATTCGCAAAAATGGAAACAGATTTTGAGCAAATTTTATTGAATTCTCAGAGAATAATCACACACTACTTCCATTTTGATGGAATATTGCTTTTTGCGAGAGTAATAAATCGTTAATAATCGCTTTAGCAAACACTTGTAATGCGATTGTGGCAAATTAAGAATGGTCCACGAAACAGGGGCGCTCAGAGTTTTATTTTACTATCGTGCTGAAGTTGCCAGATGGGAAATTTAGAAGGAAACTGTGAATATCCCATATATCTTTCCATAGTGAATACCACTGGTTTTGATTTCAAGTAGAAATAATTGCTGACAAGAATAAAGATATAGGCGAGATTTACGATATTTACGATATTTTATTTCTAAAAATATTTCTGAAACACCATAATGCTTGATATTCTACACATATTTTTTATAAATATGTTATATACATATGTTAAGTGTATATACAATAAGCCGATACGTATTTACATATTATTGACATATCCTGTCTGTCTTAATTTATTTCGAGTTTCATTTATATTTAACTTAAGTTGCATTGATTTATGTTAACATTACGAAGTTTGCAGCTCTTTATTATATTAAGTTTATCTATCGCTACCGCCTACAACAACTGTGTATTTCCGGTTGGTAAGCTTATGCCGTTATTAAGAATAGGGCCTAAACACCTGACCAAGCACGTTTCTTGCAACAAGCTTTTACACAAACGAATTTTGCGACTTTAATTTGTTGTTGTTGAAGCTTAAACGCGATGTAAATATGTTCAAGAGAAAAATATCAAGAATTTCTATATAACGCACATTTAAAATTTCAACACATCCGCCGACGGATGTAAGTTACGCGCTTGTCTGCAACTGCGTTGTCTATATGTATTTCTGTCTCTGTCTGTCCACTACTGCCTACCGACAATTCTCAGACTTAAGCTCAAACGGAAATTATTAATTGGTGTTGTTGTTGTTGTAGTTCTGGTGGGTACTGCATTCTTCTTCTTGTTCCTTAATAGCTTCCGTTGGCGTTGTCAGTTGTTGCTTCTCCGTCTGCATCAGCAACAGTCGCTGTTGTTGTGTTTTGTAAATTTTGCATAATTCTGTAAAATTTCGAGTACCGTTTTGTTGTTCTTCCAAAAAGCTCACATGCGAGTATGCATGCATAAAGCTTAGGCAGCTGTAAATGACGTAAGGCCATGTCGGCAGCAAGATTCATGGTCGCACGTGGGCCCCCTGCTTCTTTGTGCCTATGTCTGAGAAATTTGTATGTCAGTGGCGGTTCTGTGGGCTTCTTGTTGTTGTATCGCTGGCTCACTAACTCGCCTGCGTGTTTTTGACAAACGCCTGTCAAACTGAACTCGGCTCAGCCCGGCTCAACTCGGCTTACCCATGAACTCATTACGCTGTCGCTTTCTCATGGCAAGATTCTTACAAGGGCAGACCGTTTAATTTGAAATAAGAAACAGTTTGCTGAGCAGCAGAAATATAGAGATATACAAATGAATATTTCATATAAATTTTAAAAATCTTCTACTTCATTAATTTACGTTGGAACATTGAAAGCGCGCCTTTGTTTCAAGTGTGATTCCAAGCTCTCACTTAAGTCTTGGACTACATTGATGCATTTTCAAACAGATTAGTGAAACTTTGTGTATAAAGAAGCGTTTGACAATATTATATCTGATTACATCAGATTATATTATATTTGGAGTAAGGATCTAGCCTCCTAGCCAAAGCCGGCTGAAAAGCTTTTTGGGGCAGTTCTCCATCTATTTACATATCCTCAGAGATGCGCAGCTTCTAGAGGTGTGAAGCAATTTTGTTTGAACATATATTTGCAGTTAGTTTATATTGATAGTAAGTATTTATACTTTCTAAATAAATAGATTTTACGTTTTGTTTTGTTCTATTTATTTATTTATTTATTTATTTCAAATTCATCAATTAGAGTACAACTCAAATAGATTACTAAAACTAGGGTATAAATACTATGTATATATATAATTATGCACAAAAAATACTTATAACCAATCAATCACAACTCGACTAGTGTAACACCAGATTTAGTTTAGACTTAAAGCTCTTCCTAGAATTGCAGAATATATCTAAATTTTTACAAAATTGGTTAGTCTGCCTTAGACATCGCGTAAGCGGTTCATTCTAAATTGTATGCATATTCTACGCGTGATTTTAATTGTTTGTAGTCACATACATACATATGTGTGAAAAAGTCCTTTAATACACGAAAACGACAAACTTCTCTTTCTTTTCATGCTTATTTACTATATTAACCCATGCCTGCCCATATACGTATCAGCCATGCCAACGCCCAATAAGAGTAAGCCAAGCAGCAGTATATAAATTTTGTTTACAAAAAATGCTTCATTATTCGCAACCTTTTCTCTCTTTTGATATTTCCAGTTGGAAAACATTTTTCAAAAATAATTTTTGCATTTTAAAAAATTTCGACATAAATTGTCGTCATCATGAATAAAAGTTTAAAATTAATATTGTTCAGATTCAAATACGACGAAGCCGCAAGGCCTCAGGCAACCGGCCCAAGCGCATGCGCACAAGACAATGTTGCTTTGCTGTTAATCGCCTCAGCGCAGACTCAACGACAATTGCTGCTGCTGTGTTGTTGTCGCCAACAATACGACTCGAAACAATAAAACACACTTAACCCAGTGGCCGTAAACAATTTCCCAATTGAATTCAATTGAGAAATTGCGCATGCGCGAACACAAACTGGAATTGAAGTTGAAACTGGAGCTGCGGCTGAAAGTGGAGCTGGAACTGGAATTGAAGCTGAAGCGTTTGGCGGATTGTCAACAAGTTGTTGCCACTGCCGCTGGTCGGAAAAGCAGATCAAAGCTATTGATTAGGCGCTGAGGGTGCTTTGAACCTCGCACGCCAAACAAGTCGCCTTTAATTTCGAGTGTGAACATGTGTGTGTGAGCATGTCTTTTAATGAGTGCATAAGAATTCGAATCTCTTTATATCATTAACTCCTCGGATTAGGTTTAATAACAGTTGGTAAATATATGAACAGTTTTTGGAAGTAATCGTTGGGAATGTGCAAACAAAAAACAATATGCGATAAAGAAAGCTTTTTAAGGGAAGAATTCTAAGAATTCCTTAAGACAGATCTCTTAAGGAAATTGGAACAGTTTTTGCTATGGCAATGCACCATAGTGGCAGATATACTGTGCTTAGAAACATGTTGCCACAGAATTTTTATAGTAAAAAAAACTTGCGTAAAATGTTCACTAGAAAATACGTTTAATAGTCTGAGAAATACACATGATTCATTTATTTTCCTTTAATCATTCCCATTTCAACAAAAATTTCTTAATACTTGCTGAGATAAGACTATACTATACTTTACGTCTCCGGATTTAGCCCCCAGTGACTATTTCCTATTTCCAAACCTAAAGAAATGGCTCGGTGGAAAGAGATTTAGCTCCAACGATGAAATTATTGATCAAAGAAATGCCTATTTTATGGACCTCGAAAAATTCTATTTTTTGGAAGGGATACAAAAATTGGAGAAACGTTGGACTAAGTGTATTGAGCTAAAAGGAGATTGTGTTGAAAAATAAATTTTTTTTTTGCAAACAAAAATGTGTTTCATTCAAAAAGCCACGGAGTTATTGATCCGCCCTCGTATTTACCCAAGCCTTGGGTAAAACCTTGTCTTAAAGTGAAGGTGATAAGAGACTTTTAATATAAACAAGTAAGGAAGTATCAGTCGGGTTTCACCGACAGAGTAATACCCTACACCATGTTCCCAAGTGGGGTGATAATTCACTGAAATTGTGGGTGCATTTGATTTACAACCTACATAGTGGGCGGACCACGCCCATTTTTAGCAGACTACAAGATATAGCTAATAGGACTATGTATGCCAAATATTGATGCTCTGACAGGTGTACAACAGATGTTATCGGCATATTTATTTTACTGCCCCCACGGTGGGCGGACCCCGCCCATTTTTTCTTATGATATAGATGACCGACCCCTTAACTTGATTACCAAGTATTATTCTTTTCAATTAGTAATTAGACAAATTACAGCAATTTGAACGCAAAAAAACCGAGGTAGTGGGACTTACAGGCCCATTGTGGGCGTGTCCTTTGGCCGATTTGACTCTTCTCGGAACTTAAACTAAGTTAAGGTTGACTGTAACTCTTTACCAAATTTGGTCCAAATCGGACAACTCCTTCTTTCTCTCCTGCGCTCACAGACACACAGACAGACGGACAGACGGACAGACGGACAACCGGAAATCAACACAGAAAGTGATTCTAAGCATTTCTATATACTTATGTCTATACCTAGGACAGCTCCTTTAATGCGTTACAATTTTCGCACAAAGTTATTATACCCTAATACCATAGGTGTAGGGTATAAAAATACGGTCATATTATGGCATAGCTGTGGAACTCAGATATAATAACATCTATATATTGAGTTGCCAACTAAGTAATTGCTTGATAATTGAGAACCAAATCAAAGTAGTAATCGATTTGGACCGTCATTAGCACAACACGTGAGATTCCAGATTTCATACATGGCTTTAAGAAATCTTGGCCATGTATAAGAGCTCGATATACATATGGGTTCCTCATAATCTTAATGAAAATTCGGCAAAAATTAATGGAGCTTGGTTGGGATCTGTTGGCACATCCACCATATAGTAATTAAATTAAAAATTTCAATAATGATGATGATGATGTCATACATTTCCAGAAGAGTTCAGTTTGAGAGGAACAAGAGACTGGGAAATTCTCCATCCTTATTCGGAAACCGGAATTTAGACATATTGTGCATAAATTATAGCTCGGTAATGCACTGCCTTTTACTTAGATAAGATTGTATTTGGAGTAGGGATCCAGTCTCCTAGCAAGCGCCGCCTCGTGTGGTTGGGTGCCCATCGAGCGCGTCCCCAGGTGGTGGATAGGGGTACGCCACGGTTCTCTTCCGTGGTTAAAGGGGCCATAGCAATCTGTGAAAGCCTCTTCGCGAACCAACCCCCCTCGCAGCAGGGTTACAATGCAAAAACCCTTTTTCATGGAAAGTCAACCTATGGATTTGACTACCCCAGGTGGTACCCACGACAGTGGCAATCCACCCGCGTTGGACGCGGCTGAGGCAAGGATTCTGGGGGCCTCACCTTCCATGATTCACACGGCTGAGGATAGCTCCTCGAGCCAATTCCTTTCGGACTTTTTCGAAAGAGTCCAGGTAGCGATTGGCGATTTAGACGGCAGCGATTTAGCTGCTTCACAAATCTGTCAGTCGCTATCTAGCCACCTTCCCACCCCCAAATCGCAATCGACTGAACTGGATGACGGAAAAGCAGCAATGCAGATTACGCATACTGATCAGCCGATGGCGGAGGCCGTGATCCCGGATGAAGCTGGTCTGCAGCCGGACGTTCCACCTGGGACCAAGGCGGCACCAGCCGCCAACCGATCAGGCCTGTCCAAATCTCGGCTTAGAAAGCTAAGAAAATGGGCAAGGGAGTCGGGAAAGACCACTGAGGCTACCTCTACCCCGGCCATGGATGTTGGTAAGAGACCCAGATCGACAGAAGTCACTCCGACTGAAGCCGACTCGGGCGCTTTCCAAAACCAAGGTTCGAGGCTGAGTAAGGGGAAAAGGCAGAAACTTGTCGCTGCCCCATCCCCAAAGCCAAATCCGGCGAATGGAGCCCCTACTCGAGCGGGTCACCAGAGTGCGGAAGGTGAGGCTGACAAGGCCGGAACCTACCGCGCTGTGGAACCACTCGAAGATGGTCCTTCCACGAGCCAAGCCGCCGAGAAAGCTATAAAGAGGAGGGGACCCACGCTTAGCGAAGTGGTTTCATCCTCACTTGTGGCTAATATCGGCAAAATGGGAGAGGACCGCAGGATGAATGGGGCAGAGCTGTCGCACTGTCACGATCATCTCTTCCGCTCAGTCGTGGCTGCTGGCTCTCATATGAACGCAGAGAGTTATGGGAATAGCAACGGCGTCATCGTCGTAAAATGCTCTTCTCAGGGCTCCTTCGATCGTATGAGAGAGGCAGTGCGGTCTATTCCCCCTCTGGGCAATGCAAGGTTTGCTTTCTATGAAGGCGCCGATCTGCCCAGGCTCGTCCGGGGCGTCTGCTGGATTCCTGGTCCGCACAGGAACACCAAGATTGTCCTGGATGGCCTTCGTGCCCAAAAACAGGGTCTCGACACTGGCTGCTGGAGAGTCTATTCCCACAGGAAGGAGAAGAGCCAGGATGGAGAGGATGGCTCGACCCTTGTTGTGGGCCTAGACCAGAGCTCAGTGGAGATTCTCAGGTCAAGGTACGACCTGAGACCCTACTTCCACTTGGGAAGGATAAAGTTCCGATTAAATTCCAGGCGCTAGTGGAGTCTCAGCTTCGGATCAATATCGCATGATATTCACCCAGATCAACTTGCAACACTCCAAGTCTGCTACTGCACTCTTAAGTAGGAGACTTTCCGTGGTGCACACATTCCCTCACATAGCATCTATTCAAGAACCTTGGGTTTTCAATAAACGCATTTGCGGTCTTGGGGGTGTTCGAGGGTTCTCGATACTGGCAGACGAGGGCTCCGACAGGCCGAGGACCTGTCTGGCAGTGTCGAATGTGCTAGACGTTACCAAGCTTGGGCAATTTTGCTGTCAAGACTTGGTGGCGGCTAGCATCGGCCTGAAGTGTGATGGCAAATGGCTTAAATTTGTCGTTGCCTCAGCCTACTTTCCCTATGACTCAGTGCTTCCTCCTCCTCCTAAGGTTGTATCTGAGCTCATAGAGTACTGCGAATCGAAGGGTTTGGGCCTGATTATCTGTTGCGACGCCAACTCCCAGCACTCCATCTGGGGAAGTAGCAAATGCAACTATCGAGGGCAAAAACTTTTTGATTTCATACTGTCTTCTGGTCTGAACATCGAGAACGTAGGGAACAAACCCACGTTCGTGACCTCTAGAAGACAGGAAGTGATAGACCTGACACTGTCTAACCACAGGCTCAGTGCACCTATCACTAACTGGCGGGTGTTGTCAGAGGATTCTCTTTCTGATCATCGATACATCGAATTCCAGCTTGACTGCGGTACACACATTCCACTGCTGAGCAGGAATCCGAGAAAAACCAATTGGGGAAAATTCAGGGAGACGCTGGAATTAAAAACTTCGGCCAATCCTGATGTCAGGACAAAGAACAATATTGAGTCCGTTGCTCACAAGCTGAGTACGGACCTTGTTAGTAGCTTTGAACAGGCTTGCCCGGTTAGGAAGGCTCTGAGCAGGACACCGGTTCCGTGGTGGAACGCTGACCTCCAGAACCTGAGAAAGGAATCCAGGAAACTACTCAACCGTGCTCTGAAAACGGGTGGGGAGGCTGACTGGGCTCAATACCGATCTAAGCAGAGGGAGTATAAGAGGCTGGTTCGTGAATCGAAAACTGCCTCCTATAGGAACTTTTGTGGCCAGATTGAATCGCTTAGCGAGACCAGCAGGCTGATTAAGATACTGAAAAGCGACCGAAAGGCCAAGCTGGAATCGCTTCGCAGGTCTGACGGCTCGTACACTGAGACCAAGGAGGAGACCATGCAGCTTCTCTTTGAGACTCACTTTCCGGGCAGTCAGATTTCGGTGGGACCCCTGCCTTCTATAACTGGTGTGTCCACAACGGAGGAAGTTGGGCCCTCAAGGAGGGACTGGTACATTGCATCCAGAATTGCTAACGACTCGGCGATTAGATACGCTATATCTGCGTTCGAAAACTTTAAGTCACCAGGTCTGGATGGGATTTACCCGGCCCTTCTAAAAGAGGGACTAGCCCAGATAGCACCAACCTTGAAGAAGCTCTTCATCGCTTGTATTGCTCTGGCTTATGTTCCCTTCCCATGGCGGTTGGCGAGAGTGGCTTTCATTCCGAAAGTAGGAAAGGATGACTACTCACTCGCCAAAAGCTTCCGCCCTATCAGCATGTCCTCCTTCTTGCTGAAGGGATTGGAGAGACTTGTTGAGCTGCACATCCGCAGGGCGCTGCTTCAGCATCCCCTCTCGCCCGCGCAACATGCTTATCAACGCGGAAAATCTTGTGAAACAGCGCTACAAAATCTGGTTGGTAGGATTGAGGGTGCTGTGGACAGGAAAGACTACGCAATGGGCATTTTCGCGGACATTGAGGGTGCATTTGATAATGCGGAGTGGATCCCACGAGCCTGATGTAGCTGTCCTTGCTACGGGTTCATCCATTAGAGTCGTGTGTCGAAAGGCACAAGCTGCGCTGGATATAATTCACTCGTGGTGCATGAGCAATGGCTTGTCTGTCAATCCTCTCAAAACTGGAGTAGTTCTCTTCACCAGGCGGCGAAAGATTGATGGCCTTGTCCTGCCTGTTCTAGGGGGAGTGACTATCCAACTCTCTAGGGAAATAAAATATCTCGGAGTCATCCTTGATAGCAAACTTCTCTGGAGCAGTCATGTTGAATCCAAAACTTCAAAAGCTCTTTCTGCCTTCTGGCATTGTAGGGGTGTGTTTGGTAAAACGTGGGGTCTTTCGCCCAAACGAGTCCTTTGGCTCTACACGTCGATGATTCGACCAATAATCTCGTATGCGTCTGTAGTTTGGTTCAGCAGGCTTTCTCGCCAATGCGTCATTGCTTCGCTGGGGCGTCTACAAAGAACAGTGTGTCTTGGCTGTACGGGAGCTTTCCCGACCACCCCTGGCCCTGCTCTAGACGTAATACTCAACATTCCACCCCTGGACATTTTCATCCGAGGTGAAGCCGCCAAGGCCTGCTTTAGATTGAAACAAGTAGGGATGTGGTTTGAATCGCATCGGGGCGGGCATAACTCTGCGCAGACCTCTCTACCATTCTTGGATGGAATGAGCATGCCGTCTGATGTATTAGTTCCGCACCTCGAACTCCGGCGCAGATACGAAGTTTCCTTTCCTGAACGCGACAGCTGGCTTTCGTCAGCCGAGCCAGGCAGGGGGTGTTGTAGAGTCTTTACAGACGGGTCCAGAACTGATGAAGGTTCAGGAGCTGGTGTGTATTTTGAGGAAAACGACACAAAACTTCACTATCCATTGGGAAAGCATGCATCCGTCTTTCAGGCGGAGGTCTTTGCAATCCTAAAGGCTATGGATTTCGTCAGGGAAAGTGGATGGTCTGGCAAGAGTATTTGCGTCTGTAGTGACAGTCAGGCTGCACTTATGGCCTTGCTCAACCCAATCACCACCTCCAAGACAGTCAAAGAGTGTAAGGCCAAGCTTAACAGCGTAGGCTTTCACAACTCACTCGCCCTCTTTTGGGTACCGGGGCACTTCGGCGTGTCCGGAAATGAAGTGTCCGATGAACTTGCAAGATCAGGTTCTGAAGACCACTTTCTGGGCCCTGAACCTGCCCTTGGCCTGCCTTCTTCCATGGTCAAAGCGTCCATAAACGACTGGGTTGTTTCTCAACACGGTCAAAGATGGGCCGGGCTAGCTGGATGCAGACAGACGAAGCTCCTGCTTCCAACCGTCGACAAAGGTAAGTCCTCTTTTCTTAGGTCTCTAAACCGTAAGGATTGTAGACTTCTTGTGGGCGTCTTGACCGGTCATACCTCCTGTGCAAAACACCTGAGTGCGATGGGTCTAGCCGACGACAGTGTCTGTGAGAGCTGTCTGGAGGACGAGGATACCGCTACCCACTTCTTATGCGAGTGTCCCGCCTTTTCCAGGTCGCGATTGCAGCTGCTGGAGTCAGACGTGGTGAGAACCGATCAACTAAGTTCCTTGCCACCATCGAAAATCCTCCGCTTTATTAAAAGCTCAGGAAGATTTCAGTAAAAGGAATCAGCTTACCAGTACAATGGATAAATACTTGTCTGCGTGCTGGTAGGTTTTTCATATTCCGACAACAAAAAAAAAAAAAAGCGCCGCCTGAAACTAGTAACACCCTACTCAGGACTTGTAAATTATTAAACTCAACTTGCACTTTTATCAATATATATTTCAATATATAATATTTACATATATTGAATTTCTCTGATATCTTTATCATAACAGCGTCAAATGAGATTGTTAAATCTTTTTGTGCAAAATTTCATTATAGAAACGCAATACTGATGTCCAGATTTGCTGTTGGTGCCTCAACACTGGACTGCTGCTCCCACGGCATTGCCGTCTCGAGCAGCTGCTTCAGCTCGCTCACGGGCAAACCAACTTGCTGCAACATTTCACGCAAGTCCTTGTAATCCTGCAGATTGCGTACATTCGTGAGTAGCTGTTTAAACACGGGCGCCTTGAAATTCTGCACTGCCAGCTGCAAATCCTCGTCAGTGGACAAAAGTTGCGAATATAAACGCTGCAATTGCTGGCGTGGCAGCGCCTCTTTTAGAGTCTGCAAGAGACCACGTATGCCAGCATTTGGCTTGGACTCGCCAGACTCGGATGATTCTATGTGCTCCTCTGAAGCTGCAGCTGTGTGCGAAGATGGATGCAACAAGTCGCTCACAAACTTACTATAGTCAGCCATATTGAAATGAAGCATGCGGCAGCTGTATGCCTTTAGTATGCTGAAGTCGCGTGACTGCTGGAGGGCTGCCAGCTTTACAATGAATCGCTGGGATTTTATGAGCCGCCTCAAAGCTTGCACTTCTGGATCCGTCGCAGCGTTTTTTAGTATTTCGCGAATTTTATCTGATGGTATTATGGCACGCGCTTGCTTCAGTAGATTTGTAACGCCACGCCCATTGGCTGCCACACAAGTATTGTTGACTAAAGTTGAAAATAGAAGAATGAATGAGGTACAATATATAAAACACTGATATTGAATCACACTTTACCCTGATTTGAAGTTATTTCATCGGAAACATTCCAGACAGAGTCCTCTGCTGAAATTGTCTCCAGCACAGGCTGCTTTTCCATTGTTTCCAGCTTCTCCTCACTGCAGTAGCTGTGCACTTCGACGCTGTCGCCAACTGCTGGCCAATCTAGCTTGGGTGCTTCCCTGCTTATTTCCGCTGAAAGTGGCACTATGGAGTCCAAAAATTGTGCATCTGTTGTCACAACTGTCAGCGCCACTTGTAGCAGCAGACAATTGTACAGCCAACACCTGAGCTGCAACATGGCGGAATTTTGTTGCTGCAATTTTATATTGTGCGAAAGTGTTCGAACCTTTTATAGCCTGAGCGATGCGCTTTTTTCGCCTCATTTCCATTTAAATAAAAATTACTTAAGTACTGTAAAGATAAGCTTCGGTTGTATTTACGCAAAGATTGTTGAAATCGCTAAAAGTAAGAGCGACAGCCAGCATTTTATTTAAAAAATATAAATATTTATATAAAAGCTTAACCGTTGTACATATTTTTCCCAAAATTTATATATTTTGACAAGAAAAGATAGTGACCTAATTTGATTGAAATCGTTTACAATTGTCTTTCGCTTGAATTCATTCTTCTTTTTTTCTTCAGGGAACACTTAGTAGCCCACACCTCTGAAAGTGCCGGGTTTTCATCGACTTTTTTCCCTTTTTTTTGCCACGATCCCGAATCATGGTATAAGTCCCAATCCACTTCCAGTGCGCATCCTTCCAGCTTTCACTTTTTGCCTTCTCTCAGCTCTCTCGCAATCACTGACAAGCGCTCTCAAATCAACCTACAATTGACAGCGACGGACACGCTCTTCAATTCGATTCAATTTCATTTTTCTTAAACTTTGTTGTGAAATTTAAATTTTTATAATTAAGCGCGCATTTAATTGAAACTCCTGTGTCCCCACTATTTTATAAAAAATAAAATTAGTATCATAAATATACCCGATACACTGTGCGACCCTGCCAGTTAAAGATCGCTCATACAAATTTTGATTTCATTGAAAATCGAATCAAACACCAAATTTTATTGCACACAGCATAACAACAACAACTTCCTTTAAGCCTTTATAATCATAAATTCTTCGCCAAAGAACTCGTCGCCATTCCAGCCTAAAGCAGCGTCGAATAATTTTTTCACTTCCGGCATGGGCACACCCACTCTCAGCATCATGGCACGCAAATCCCGAAACTCCCGCCTGTCGCGCACGGCGCGCAGCAGCGCACGGAACTCGGCAGACTTCAGGCTAATCACGCCCTGCCTCAAGTATGGATCGGACGACAGCAGAAACCGATAGCTGGCTTGCAGTCGCGCTTGTGGCACAACATCACGTATATCCTGCAGCAGCCCCGCTATGCCAGAGCGTCGCGGATTGCCCGTTGGTGAGGCGTTGGTGTTGAAGTTCAGCGGCGCACTCACAAACTCCCGGTAGTATTTGAGATCCAAGTGCAGCACTCGGCAGGAGTAATTGCGCATGGCAACGTAGGCGCGCGAACGTTTCAGCGCCGCCACATTGTTCAAGAAGTCCCGAGATCTGCGCAGCTGCTTCAATGCGCTCACTTGTCTATCGCTGCCAGCATTGGCTATGATGCGATTGATGCGGTCCAGCGGCAGCAAGCTTTTGGCTTCCTTGAGCAGGTTCTTCAGGCCGGCATTGTTGGGCGCCGCACATTGATCCGCTGGGCAAAGAAATAGGAATGCAAATTTTACAAGTAAATACACCGGCTTCACCTCCATCTTCGCCCACTACCTACCCTGGCTTTTAGCTTGATAGCACAAGCAACAGATTATAAAAAAGCCGAGCATGCGCATCTTGAATGATTTCCCTAAACCGCAAAATAACTGCGTTTTTTACGTAGGTTCCAGCTTTTATACAAATTTTGGCATGATTTTGCTCAGCTTCTGTTTCCAGGCATTGCATACAATTTGCATAAAAAAAAACTTAATAATCGTATGTGGATCAATGAGAAATTGTGCTCTAAAGAAACATATTTCCATTGTGTATATTAAACAAAAGAATATATTGTTATCTTCTACAAAACCCATTTAATCAAATTTATTTATTAAGTAAGAGGTTTTAAATTTCCGGGATTTTCGGAGCTAAAATTTTAATCTCTTGATATCGGAAAATATGCGTTTCTGAAAAACTTGATGATATTTAAATTAATGTATCAAGAAACCGAAAGTAAGCATCAAAATCAGTTTTATATTTCGAGAAGGCATTTAGCCTTAAAGTCAAGGCAGCCTGAAAGGCCTAGCGTGAAGTTTCTGTAAGTTAAAGAAGTAGGGTTTGTGCTCTTAAGTATGGAAATCGATTTTAAGCCGAACCATTATTTTTAGAGGAAGAAGCTCTAGCTAAACTTGGAACCAGGGGCCGGAAAAGACGCGAACAAAGCACAGAACTGGTACATGGGGCAGACACCTATAACAGATTGTGTGGCCATATAAGTATCTTATATAATATATATATACATATGTTGTATAAGTACCGAACCATCTATCAACCACTTTCCTACTAAGCCAAAATATGAACTGAACTATTTTATATTACTAAATCTCTTGCGCGATTCGCTGGTTCGGTTCGGTTTGCGTTTCGCGATTGTGCTGGGATTTCGATTGCAAATTCCCAGCGAATTCTCACACAAATTGCTACCAAATTACACCGAAACGTTGCACTATAATCGAAGGATACCGGGCTTTATGAAATTTTTCCAAACAAAGGTCAGGAAGGCACTGGGGTTGGCTCGCGAAAAATTCGTGGCTCCACAACGGACAAAAAAAATTCACGGCGCCGCAGCGTCAAACTTTGGAACAACGAGCAAGCAAACAACCGATGACACCGACTCCAATGCAAACTCGCCAACGCGGCCACAACAACAACAGAGCCGAAAATACGCCGAAATTGTTAAGCAGTGGTGTGAATGGTTTTGGCGCCCAACTGCTTGCTGTCGAAGAAAGGCTGAAAGCGCATGCAAAACTAGAACTAAAGGAATTGGAGGAACGTCTTCGTCAACATACCGACAGTTTGTTCAATCGGCTTGTCAACAGACTGGAAAGTGAAGTGGGCTCTCTTCAAAATAAATTCATCGAGAGTGATAAAAAAATACTCTCACTGGAGGAGCAAGTAAGTTCACTCACTAAACGGTGTGATCACCTTACCCAGAAGCTGAGTGAAGGCAGCAACAACAACAATATTAGCAACAGAGTCGATCACTCTTCGGATGCTGTTCTCTTCGGACTCCCTTTGTCGATTGAAGAGAATCTCAAGAGCTCTTTCAATCTAATCTGCCGCTTCATCGACTTTCAATCGCCACCTGTCAAAGACATCTTCCGAATTAAGTCGAAAAACAACAACCCAAGTGCTGTTGTTATTGTTAAATTTTATACACCATACGACAGAAATCGGGTGTTAAAGGCTTTTGGCGACTACCGCCGAAAAGCTAAAAAGGCAGTTAACCTAAGAGGCGTTGGCATTGACTCCGACAATAACATTTATGTGCATGAAAGCATACCAGCTGATACTCGGAGAGTGCTTCAAGCTGCGATTGTCAGCAAACGCAACAAAAGAATTTTTAATGCGTTTACGTTTGGAGGATCTGTCTTCATCAGATTTGAAAAAAACGGAAAGAAGATTCAGGTTAACAATATTGATGAGTTGCAGAATGCCATTGGTGCAGCTGATGCTGCTAGTGCATGTTAAATACTATAACATTGTTTTTATTTTTATTTTGAATATCTTATTAATTAATAACTTATCGTTTCATTGCTTATCGTTTATAATACTTCCATGCCTTCTATTGCTCTTCTTCTGTTTCACTATCCATCTCTATGCCTATTATGATGCCTACAGCTGTGCTACTTTTATAGTTTCTTTAGGTTTGTACTATAACTGGTACTAGAGATATCCATAAAACCCTGATTGACGTTCTTTGCAAGCAACATTCGGGGCTAAACATCATACATTTTAATTCTCGAAGCCTTAACGATGCAAAGCTTGATTATTTCAGGCACTGCTTTGAAAATTCAGCTGTTGATGTTATTTGTGTTTCCGAAACTTGGTTTCACAAAGACATAAATGACTCTCGGTTGAATATGCTGAACTATAAACTTTTTCGAAATGATCGAAATGATAAAAAAGGTGGGGGAGTTGCAATATACTGTAAAAGTAACTTAAATGTTAAACTGTTAGGCATGTCCAGTGGTTCTGAGGTGGAATTTCTCAATGTAGAAATTTGTGATAATCGTACAAAAGTTTTCTTGTCGTGTGTGTATAATCCGTATCGTAACTGTTCTCTGGACCTATTGTTTACTACATTGTCGAATTGTGCAATTGACTACGATCACTTTGTTTTGTGTGGTGATTTAAATATAAATGTTTTATCTAAGGATAATCTTGTTAGTCATTTCCTCGATCGTCTTACTGAAGTAGGGCTCCAAGTAGTAAATAACAGTATTCCTACACGCTATGCAAGCAATGCTTCTCCAAGTCTATTAGATCTTTTTGTTGTCTCAGATGTCTCTACTGTGTCGCTTTTTGACCAAATATCGTTCATATCTGACCATGATCTTATTTTTTGTTCCTTGAATATAATTCTGACACCAGCTGTAACTGTGAATACCGCTTCTTTTCGTAACTACAGATTAATCGATTTCGATTCGTTGCATAATGACCTGTCCATCATAAATTGGTCCGAATGTTGGTTCGTTAGCACTGTTAATGAAAAACTGAATATCTTCGCGAATAAAATTTTTGAGTTGTTTGAGTCGCATGTCCCATTAACTACTCACCGAGTCACTAACCGAAGTTGCCCCTGGTTCACAAATAATGTCAAATTAGCCCTGAAAAAACGTAATAAAACATATAACCGCTGGAAAAGAAACCCGACAAGTTCTAATTGGGAACAGCACAAAAGAGCTAGAAACGAAGCTAACTACACTGTCAAATTGGCAAAACGCATTTTCTTCATGTCCAAGCTAAGTACAGCACAACCTTCCAAAAATCTTTGGAACAATTTAAGAAGGGCAAGAGTTTGTAATGTGAGTTCTGATGATTGTCGGCTTGATCCTAATATTCTAAACGATTATTTCACTGCCACCTCCACGTCAAAATACGATGCATCAGTTGATAATACGAAAATTGTTAATGTCGTTTGTCCCAATAATTTTGAGTTTTCTGCTGTAAATGAATGCGATGTTGCCCGTTGCGTTAATAATATAAAATCAAATGCTGTGGGTGAAGATGGGATACCAATAAAATTCATCAAACTCATTTTACCGCACATCCTTAGCCCTTTGACACACATTTTGAATCACTGTGTCACAAGCTCTTGCTTCCCTGATGCTTGGAAAGCAGCGACAATCATCCCAATAGCCAAGAAAACCAATGCACGTGACCCGTGTGATTTTCGTCCGGTAAGCCTTTTATCATCTTTATCGAAAGTTTTTGAATCTCTGTTGAGTGAGCAAATCTCGGAACACATCAGAAAATTTAATCTTATGTCCCCACTTCAATCTGGCTTTCGGCCTGGTCATAGCTGCTCCACAGCTATTGTAAAGATCCTGGATGACATCAGACTTTCATATGATCTGGGGCACATTACCTTGCTTTGTCTGTTAGACTTTTCAAAGGCTTTTGACTCGGTTGACCATTACATCCTTTGTCAAAAACTAGAGCTAAATTTTGGGTTTTCTAGCGGGGCGGTCCGTCTGATATATAATTACTTAGTAGGGAGGACTCAACGAGTTAGGGTGGGAAATAGCCTCTCTGCTTTCAGTAATTTATCCTGTGGAGTGCCGCAAGGCTCAGTCCTTGGTCCACTTTTATTCACGATGTTCCTCAATGATATTTTCAACACATGCCGTCATGTTACAATGCATGCATATGCTGATGATCTTCAGCTCTACTTGTCCAAGCCAATCAGCCTTGTTGAAGATTTATGCACTGAAGTAAATGAAGACATGAAAAAGCTCGAAGATTGGTCTAAAGCGAATAAGCTTAGCCTTAACCCCGTCAAATCATATGTCCTGCCGATTTCAAAATCTAACTACTCTGTTTCAAATATACCAGGAATTATTCTGAATGGTGTAGCCTTGAATTTTGTCGAAAAAGTTAAAAATCTTGGCTTCTTTATAAACTCCTCCCTGTCTTGCGTAGATCATGTAAATTCCGTGGTTTGTAAGGTTTACTGTACCCTACGGAACCTAAGGTGGACTGCATCATTTGTGCCTGTCGAGACCAGACGAAAGCTAGTGATCCAACTCATAGTGCCAATCATTTCCTACGCTGAAGTTGTGTATAGCAAACTGGACTCTAGGTCAAAGATTAAGTTACAGCTCGCTTTTAATAATGCGATCAGATATATCTATGGTCTGAAAAAGTTTGACCACATTAGTCATTTGAGCAATCGAGTACTTGGTTGCAATGTTATTAAGTACTTGGAAGCCAGAAACTGTATTTTTCTGCATAGCTTAATTTATACACAAACGCCTGATTACTTATTTAATAAGCTACAGTTTTGTAGGTCAGCTAGAAATTTAAACCTCATAATCCCTGCACATAACTTTTTAAACTCCGACAGACTCTTTTTTGTGAACGTCATCAGATTGTGGAACTCGCTTCCTTTAAATATAAAAAGTATCAAAAGTAAGCACAGCTTTAAGTATGCTATTTTCCAACATTTCTCCTGAACGTACCTTGCTAATTTCTAATTTCTTCTTCTATCTTTTCCCTCTTTTTCTAACCTATACTATATCTCTCTATATTAGATAAAACTTTATTGATAAAAATTGTTAGATCTTTTATTTATCTAAAAAATTTGTAATTAATGTCTAAGTTATTTTTAATTATCCCTTATATTTTCTGTGTTGATTATTACTCGTTGTTATTTATAAGATATACTTACAGCATGGAAAAGACTCTGTCTTATATGTGAACAGAATTAGGTTAATAAAATAAATAAAAATAAAAATAAATATTTTTTCGTTGAAAGAGCTAACAAAAGTATGAATCTTAACTCTTTGACTCAGCTAAGTTAGATTTCTGCAAGGAACGAACCTCTGCTTCGGGAATTCTTAAAACACTGAAGCGAACCGTTGACAATTTTTTATTGGTCTGCGGCTCTAATTAAAAGTTCTGAAATTTGTAGGCTTAAAGAGATTCAATCTCAAAATACTGTAATCTGGAACCTGGTTGTCCTTTTTAACCCTTTCATGCCCAATGTTGCCTATAGGCAACATTGTACTTATTGGCTTCTAAGTCCCGCTATTTAAATTTTTTTGACATGCGGTTTTTTGCATAATGTAGCTTCATGTATTGTGCAAGCTTACAGCTACTTGTTCTACTGCAAACTGTGCACATGTTCATTCAGTAGCCGATCTCCGCAAAGAGAAATTGTCAAGATCGTTTCGCAAAAAAAGTGTTTATACAAAAAGTGTTTAAAAACATTAAAATAATTGTTTTATTGTAAAACCAAGTAAGCACTATAAATAAATAAGGATACAAGAGTTATTTAGGGAAAACTAATCATGAGAAAAGTGTTTAGTTTGCTTGTAATATTTTTTCAAAAGTGCAGTTGCCTATAGGCAACATTGGTCAACTGTTGTAATTTCCGAGCAATGTATATTTCATTATGTATATTTATTTTTCGATGCGTTTAAGAGGTTCAAGCCGACAGAAATTGGAACAAAATTTACACTTTAACTGGGATGATTTGCGGATGAGGAAAATTAAGAAGAAGAGCAGTAAACTTCGAAAACTCTATCAAAGAAACATTGAGAAATATGATTGATAAGGGCGGAAATATGCAAGTTTATCTAAATGAGGAAATAATTAGCAAAGAAATTGACTGAAAACAAATTTAGAATGAAAAGTTGTACAGGAGGTGATAGAGAAAATTTATTTGCAATGTTTGAAGTTATTTTGTGCAGAGGTAATGGAATGTAATACCAGTTGGAAAAGTGAACTGCGCAGCAATGAGGTGAAACAATCAATGGAATATTTCACCCAGTTCTTTGAAGATGAAGTCTGGAAAAAGATTTATGACTAAACAAACTTGTATGCGATGCAAACTAAAGGAACGGCGTTCTTGCTGACATGCTGCTAGAATTATACAAAATAAACCATAGCTCAAATAAATGTTATAGGCTCATAGTATTCTGGTGTATGAATTCATCTGTAGTCGATAGATGGCTGGTGTATCGCAGAGACCTCAAATATGCAGACGGCGAAGTGAAGCATATTCCACTAATATGTTCCAGTTGGATATTGCTTGCTAACGAGCTTTTGAACGCAACTCTAACAGTAGTGTTTTCAAGGAAAGGAGGTCGATCAGAATGACTCCTTACAGATATGGAGTCAAATCCTTCATAACCAGGATCGTTACCACCGCCTCCATGATCCCCAGATCTTCCGATGGCCTCTGAGTTAATCTCCTGTAAAAGAGCACATGCTGCAGAACCTGTAAAATCCATACGATCTGAATATCTTGGTCACTGGGTACGATGGGGAGCAAAAGGCAGATGCAAACTATGCCAAACTGGTTTTCCACGCTCTAAATGCAACAAATGCAATGTTTAATTGTGCTCGAATCTACAAAAAAATGGTTTTGTGTCTTTTCGTACTTGAATTTCAACAAAAAATTCATATAAAATAAATGTATATGGTTTTTAAAATTCACCACCATTCCCCAATGTTGCCTATAGGCAACATCCTGTAACTTACGAACCAGGACACCAAGGACTTTGAAATTTTTGTCAGTTCATATTTGAGTCAATATTATCACATATCTGACCTCAACGAATTTTTAGCTCCGCCCAATTTAATTCGGGCATGAAAGGGTTAAGTAAAAACTGGCGGAGTTATTAGATAATGAGAATTTTCTACATATAATGGTGTATATGAAGGATATGAATGGTTTACCAAAGACCTACAGACTGGAAAGCTTGAACAGGCTCTAAACAGGCTCTGAATAGAAGGTTGCCATTTAGCCTTGAAATGTTGCAACTGTCTGGAAAAGCACTCAAACTCTTCAGTTTGATTCAATGCATAGCTCATAGCTTTATCGTACCATTAAAGCAAATAATTAAGGGCGCTCTTGACGGCTTTGACCCATTAGCAATAATTGCCAAAAACCGCAGCGATAGAGAGATTTTCCAAATTTTTCTATTCGCTTTAATTGTTATTTATTTGACTTTCGTATCCTTTTTATGCTGGTAGATTTTACGCAATGCGGGATATAAAAGTATGCCAAATCTGGCATAGCAACAACAAAGCAATGCGGATTTGCCAGCGCATTAAGAAAAAGTGCAAATGACCAGTAAAAGGAACATTTTGTGGCTGGACGAATCTAATGGCTGTCTGGAGTTAAGTGTGCAAATGTCAAATTAGTGCAAGGCCACTCGCTGCGACAGCCACTAGGCGAGCATTTGACCGTCTTGTCACTTTGGGGTTTCGGCAGAAAGTGGCCGCCATTGTCTTGCAAGCAACGGCAAAGGCTAGCAAACACTCTGAAAAGTGACACAAATGGATGCCCGCACGTAACAGGAAACCCGAACAACCACAGTGCGACCAACTGTGACTGTACAAAGATTTCGCCAGATATCTTTTATTTGTTGTGACAACTTTTGTGTGACAAATGACGGTCAAGCTGTGGTCGATCATACTTTGGCCAACAGACTTGTATTGAGCATATTTGCAAAAGCGCCAAAAATAGGCAAAATTATGAGGCGAAAGTAATCAGTGGCGCACTGCAAGAATTTATGTTAAATAGCAGATAAGTACGAGTATCAACTCAACTGTGGGTTAATATTACTTTTTTTTAGCCTCCAACCTCAAACCTCCAAAAGTTTCTGTATAGGAGTGCATTTCGATAAATCACAAAGCTACAATATGAAACCCAGCAGAGAGTTTAACTCAAACTCCTCCTCTCTAAATTGTCGGGAATTAATTAATGCGCATTCATCGTTTGCATCACTATCTTTAAAAAAATATTAATAATTTTAAAATGCATTTATTTCTCATTGAAAAAATTTAATTAAATTAAATTATTTTATTTAGCTCAATACACTTTTCCCAGCGATATATATTTTTCAACATTTCAGTCGTGGTCAGCTCATTTGATAGATCACTGCGATGTTCGCATCGGCAGCTCCTTAAAACTCTGCCACCCAAATATTTTATTTTTGTAAGTGAAGAAGCAGACTTCTGCAGTGTAGAATCTAGCGAGGCTATGCAACTTGTTGAACTGAGACCTTTGAAATGAAAATATTGTATCACATGATGATGACCAACTTTTCCATTTTTTCATACTCACTGAAATCATACACTATTGACGGCTGTTGAACAAATAATAATTTATAAGGTTTCTATTTTCGATATTGAAATTTTTTTCAAACAACTACCGTCATTAATACGTCAGATCTGGTACCTATTTTTGGGACTAGCTTCGCACATGAAGAACTATAAAAATATGCCTCTCAGATCGCTTTGACTAATAAAATAAATCCCTACTTCAAATTCAATTTTATTTAATGAAGCATAAACCTCAAAAGAGAATAAATATATAAAGAGACTCTCCCTTTTAAGGTACGGCGAAAAACATTTTACAAAGTTTATATTTGAAGTTATAAAAAAAACGTTGCTGTGAAATATGTATAAAATGTAATAAATTATTGCAACTTTTTTCAACTGGCATGCGCTTTTCACTTAACGTTATTAAAATTGGGCGTGCATCCATCCAAGCTAAGTAAGAAAGGGAGAATTTTACTGGCCGGATATACATATTCCCCCAAACTCATGCTCGTACTGCACACAACATGAACACCCGCACTGCTCACAGTCGCTAAACAAAACACGCAATCTTATGTTGCAATGCAGTTCAATGCTACGTACAGTCCCCCTTTGGAGCAGCAACATAATGCCAGAGTTGGAATGATATGTCACAACACACCTTCAGAGCAAAGTTTCGGTCTCAGTTGGAGGTTACAAACTAAACACAAACAATTGGCCTAAAAGCAATTAAGTGGCCAAGAATGCTTCCCCATTTTCCAGCATAAAACATTCTTGCATGCATTGTCATTTACAACTCGGACACGCCTGTCCAAGCAGTTGGGGGGCATATAAATTGCTGGCGGAAGCAACTGTCGAGCCTTTTTCTAGCTGTTGCAACTCATTCTGCTAAACAACTCACTCCTGCTACTTTTTTCCTCGCTCTAATTGCCTTACCTTTCACTTCTTTGCTCTTCATCAGTTCGTCGCTTGATTAATTAATTGTTGCTTTAGTGAAATTCGATGCTTTGGCACGTGTCCTGGCAGTTTCAGTCAAAATAGTGAAAGGGGTGAAAGGAGTGCGCTAATCTATGTAATAGAAATGGCTGCACAGAAAAGTGTAGCAACAAAATGTAGACGTTAGTCAGAGCAAATTGGTAGTAAAATTGTTGGCGCGATTCTAGTAAAATGGCATAGAATATCTTCTTTGAGCTGTAAATCGAAATCTTGTTTAACTCAACAAAATTTTTGGGTCAGGCTTCAAGTATGTTTTTTTCTTTATTAAAATGATGTGCATAGAAGGTAAAAACTATGGCTTACTTGCTATTAAATAACGTAAACTGATAACACTAGACAACAACAAAAATCCCTGAAAGCAATTCAGTAGTCAACTATGAAAATAACACATATCTTTTGACATAACTATAAGCTAATTATAATGTAATTTCAGAACTTTTTGTGCATTGTAAAATTTAAATAAGTTGCTCAGAAGGAAATAAAAAGCTTTGACATAAACCAAATATTTTTGGCAAATTATGGAAATAAGAGGATATACTTATTATATAAATTTTGTTATGGCATATTTAAAAAAAGCATACTACATATAAGCTAATAAACTAATAGTTGAGTTAAATACAGTTAGCTTAAAGCTAACTGAAATGTAATTAGTTTATAGCTTACAGCTAAAGTAGAGAGCTTTTAGCTAACTTCTAAGCAACTAACTTATAGTTAGTTGAAAAGTCATTCAGAGTGGAAAAATTGGACATGGACTAGGATGTTAAAATAGTCAGTTGACTCAGTCCAAGTATCAGCCAACTCTGGTTGTGAAGTAGTTAGATTAAAGTGCATTAAAAGTAAGCTGAGTTGTCGGTAGGGATGTTACTGCCAGTATCAATATATGTACAAGGAAATATTGAAGAAAGAAAACAGTCCACAAAATATTTCCGTCTGTAAATTGGAAAAACATATTAGAAGAAATATTGTATACAAATTCTCTTCCGAGTCTCTGCCTCATCGCTTGGCATATTGGCGTTCATTTAATAGGCTATAAGCACCAGCTGTTGCTACTTCCAGCCGATTGTGCGCCATTTGCGCGAAAAACAATCGAAAACGGCAAATTTTTAATATCAGATAAGTAACAAATTAAAGAAGTAGCCATTTCAACAACATGGATAAAAAACAGGCAGACGTTTTATATCAAAACCAAACCAACAGCAGTTTTCGACCCTCGCTTTTTTCGAAGCTGTCAATGGAAATAAATCACCGGCAACTTTCGAACGCGTGCTGGCACTTCCTGCCAGGCTCCACTATCTCGCACAAGTCTCTGATCGGCGGGTCGGCGCACCTTCTGCGCACCTTCTGCGCTTGCTTCAACGAGCAGGGGCCACCAAAAAGTTATAAATTAAACCAGCTCTTAACGTGCAACTGGCCAAGTAAAAGGAAGCAAAAGGAAGCAATACGCACAACAAGCTGCAAAATCCTTGCCTCTGCGTACTGCCACTTGGCACGGCAAGGATATAAGAACAACGCACAAAAAGTGTGAACACCTGTGAGCCAACTGAACTTTTTCTTTAAATATTACAGACAAAATGTTAACGTTTCACCATTTAGTAAAGGGTTGCCAACAATGTAAAAATTGAGAAGTATTTAAAGTTTCAATGTTTAAACATATAAATGCCAATTATAATTAAATCAATCAATAAAAGAATTCACATATTTTGAAATTCCATCCCTTTCTTAATTTACCTATAAACATACAAATTTATATATATGTATTTGTAATAAAAGTACACTAGCATCTCCCTTACAGTAGAATTCTAAAAATTATTTTGGGCATTTTTAAATTTAGATTATTATATTCAGTCCATTTTTTTGCGACAGCGCGGCAACCCTGCCTGCAGCAAAAAACAGCAGCAACTGGTCTTCAAAGCATATTCAATTTCATAAAGAATATTGGCGTGCAAAGCAAAAGCGGATGTGCATAAAATATAAGCGCCTTTAAGCGTATCCTTAAACGATGGAAGCATGCCTCGCTTTTTCGCTTTTGGCACACGCCATTAGCCGCCCTTCACCATCGAGTAATTTTTTTGTAGCAAAACAGCAAAACAGCATCAAGATGTAATAAACACATTGTAGCCGTTGGATGTCAGCTCCGAAGCTTCGATGGACAAATGAGAACAGTTGTAGAAGTTTTTGGCCGCTAGACACTTTTAATGATTTTGTCCTGCATTAATAAAAATATTACGCTTCATGAGTGTGCTGTCGCCACTGCTGCTTCTAATTAGTATCTGATGCGGAAAGTTTTTTTTGGCAGCTTAGCAATTTTTTGGTCTAAAAACTTAGAAACTTTTGGAAGCAAGGACACTCTCGAGGAAAACCAAACATTTTCCTGTGTGTGGCATATTCCAAACATTTCGGCACGCTACATCTTTTTGAAGCTTTTTTGCGACATTTGTATATTTTTTTCACTTTAGAAAACTTTATCAATCCACTTAAATCACTTCCAATTCTAATTTTATTCTATTTTATAGTTTTTAAAATTAAATACATAAAAAGTAAAATAAAAAGTTCTAAAGATAAAATAATTCTGTGGTCATATGCAATAACGACTTAAGTCGAAAACAACTGTTTCGAGAAAATAGCGAAATAGAAAATTCATAGCGCCACCTATGTTTCAGGTCTCAACACAAAATTTACGAAGTGTACCTTTCGAAATCGAATTCGAATGTACCTACGTATGTACGTTTAAAAGTTTTAGAAGTACTGCAGTATTTAACAATTGCATGCCAGCTGTTTGGAGCAGTTTGATCAGCTTTGCACTTTCTTGCCTGTTTGAAGTGTACTGCTCTAACAGCTGCTTGCTTGACAGCTCAGAAGTAGAAGAAGCAGCAGAAATAGAAATTGCAGTCGTTCGTACGCAGTTTTTTGTTTTTCCTGAAATTGCACACTAATTTTACAATTAAACAAAATGTAAAACTAATAGATACCGTCGAAAAAGCAAGTGTAAACATTAAGCAATAAGAATTTGCTAAAAAGAAGTGAGTAACAAACGTGCAAAGGTGTAAATATTGCAATTGAAATTTTTTTCACTAATTTCATATGCGTGTGTATTTTTGTGTACCTTGTACTGCAATAATAAGTAGGAGTCGTGGCTCCACAGGCAATTCGTCGCTGCTCGTTTGTGTGTCTGTTAAGCCCGTCAGGAAGCCGAGGAGAACGTAGCGCAAAGAAGCGGAAGTAGCAGTCGGCAGAGCAGTGACGAAAAGAAAAATCAATAAAAATTTTGCCACAAGCACAAAACATAAGAAAACTCGTTGGTGGTGGCCTGGAGTGAGTGGTGTAAGCTGAAGACCGTTATTAGTTATTACGTTGGAAAATGTGTACGCGTATTGGTGTTTGTGTGTGCGTATGTGGCAGATATTTGATATTTGGCTGTAGTGAGCTGTTATCTTCCTGACAGGATATTTTAGCCAAAGAGGATATTACAGGCGAATTAAAGTGCGAATCGAGGAGAACAAAAGAAGCTGCACAGAGCAACTAAAACGCAAGCAAAGCAATTTAAAAGAAATCAAGTGGAATTTAATGTAAAAGGAGCAAGACTTACAGCAGAGAATTAGCTGGTGACATTTAAAAGGATTCGCAAGCATATAAGGCATTTGTACATACGCAAGTGGTGCTATTGATTTATGCGCTTGAAAAGGAAGTGAAAATGGTAGCAGCTCCAGGGAAACGGGTTAAGACAGGATATTAGGATTTCCTGCAATCATTGCCAGTGGTAAAGAAGTAAAGAAAAAGGAAAACGTATGTGAGCGAATTACAAAATTTTGCAGTTGGATTTGATTAAATTTTAGAAAATTAACTACACTCATGTATGTACAAGTACATATATTCAAAAAATATCATATTAAAATGCCAAAAAATTTTGCGCAATTGAGTGAAATTAACCTAATTTAAAAAAATTGCAAAATCAAAGCATAAAGAAGCAAATAAAGTGCAAATTCTAAAAAAACTGGTTCGCTGGCTTCAATTACTGAAATAAGTGCTGCTTCTGCCATTGTTGTTGTTACTTTTTATGATTATTATATTTGGTATTGTTGTTTGCCTAATATGACAGCGATAAGGTTTGTGTTAGTTAGTGCCTGCCTTTGTGCTCTGACTCACAGCTCTGAGGGGGGTTTCGTGTACGAATTCATTGCGCAGAAAATGCGACTGCAAATTAACATGTTTAAATTGTATAGCTGCTACCTTTGTATTTTTATTGGCTGTATAATTTAACCAAGCGTTTTTATATTTTGGTTTGAGACTTAAAAGTTTCCTGACCCGTGCTCTTTCTCGCTGTGTTACTTTTCTACTTGCCACATGCGCTTTCCTCTTTTCGTGTTCATGTTTCTTATTGCGTTCTTGCCACTTCCGCTTTACGTGCACGCTTTCCTCTCTTCACCCCCACAGGCCGGCACAAAATGCATTTCACAGAAGGTGACTTTAATAAATTTGTACATTTACACATAAAATGTGATGTTTACGCTTATGTCCGCCTACCCGCCTGCTAGCACACACATACACGCATGTGCATATTTAAGTATCAGCAGCGTTAACCCATTTTTGACAGTACCAAAACAGCTGAAATATTTCCAGTATCCTTTTGTATGAGAGATATTTGGAGATAATACAATTTGCAAAATGCTGATTTAATAAGGCTCGACACTACGCTCGACACTACTGCTCGACATAATAAGGGTTAAGGCTAAGTGAAAACAGGGGAGTCAACATGACACGCACATGCTGTTGTTCCGCTTTTTTAATAGACACTTTTAGCAGTTATTGCCGAGGATGTAGTTTAAAAAACTCCCGGACACTCTCTTCCTCTCTCCCTTTCTTAAGTACCTTTTCAGTAATCTATGTATACTGGTTCTAACTACGGCTGCAGCGTGGCACCCAAACATTAAATCAGTAAACACTATGCCAATACCATTTTCAATTCCGTTTACGTAGGATCGAATTACGGAAATGTAGCGAATATTGTGAGAACCTAAATTTTCGAAAATTTTGTAATTCCGATAACATTTTGGAATTGGTTCCCTACTTATTGTAGGCGATCCCTTTCGATTGTGGCCTTCCGTTGCATTTAAAAGTTTTTCGTCTCTCCAAAAAGTGTATGCAAAAAATCACAAAATAACAAATTATTTGATTTAAGCTTTTAGTTTCGAAAAACCTTTTTCCGAGCGACCTGAGACGACTTATTATAGCGTATCTCTAAGCTGTTGTTCATTGTTGTTAGAAAAGCTTTAAAACACTTTTTCAATTAACTACTTTGCATTTGCATTTTTCATAAGCTGACTAATTCATTTGTTCAAATCTTTGTTAGTAAGCGTTTGAATATTTACATACATACATACATACATATGTGTTGGTGTGTATATCTATCTGTGTTCATACGAATGCGTGTGCTCCTCAGTTAGCGGCAATAATAACGATTCCAAAAAAAAACAAATATGGCAAACACAACAACAATGGAAACTTGTTTCTCGCAATTAGAATTTTAATTCTTTTGCTGCACAATATTTATGGCGTCATTTTGGATTTGTTAATATTTTTATCTTTGAAGTCTATGTGTGCTTCATGTGCATGTATTTTATTGTGGTTGGATTTTTTGAAGAGGTCGCTTCATCGTCAAATCTGTTAATTAGTCTGTCATGTTTAGGTGTTAGGAGTGGGTAAATTTAGTTGAAAAATTTCATCTTTTCACTGTGGTTTTTTGAGTACGTGATCAAACTTTTTCTTATTAAAAACATTTTTTTTAATTTTTCTGTTTAAGATCTGCTATTTGTATGTCAAAATAGTCTACTTCAGTTAACTTTCTTATCACTTTCTTTTAATTGTTTTACTTTCGTTATTTCATAATATTAAAATTCCTCTTTTTTATCATGTTGATAAATCACTGATAAAAACGTATAGAAAATTCCAATCTTTATTATTTTCTTAGGATTTATTTGATATTATAAAAAATTTCTTAAAAGTACTAATACAAACATGGGCGTGGGGGCGTATAAGCATTATCAAACGTGTTTGGCGGCCTCATTGAAAATTATAAGAATACACTCTCGAAATGAAATAAGGAAAGATTTCCATATGTTGTTGAACAGTGTAAGATTTTGTGGAGATGCATGAAACTATAAACATTTTCCTATATGTGACCTTGATTCCATAATTCATAAGTTTGAAAAAAGTTTTCAATTTTATTATTTTAAATAAATAAATATTTCGAATTTCGAAGCAATCGTCTATTCTAGACGTCGTTTGAATAAAGATATGAAAGAATAGGTTTTCTTAAATCAATGTTCAGAACTTCCTATTTTCCATATCACGATGCCGAATTGGAAATACGAATTCTACGAATAGGTAGGAATTTAAGACTTTAGCCATATATAAAGTGAAATTTCTTTTTTGAAAGTCTTCTTGCGCAGAAGTTTTTTTGAGTAACGATATTTCTATACCCTTTTAAATTTGTTATAGCTTGCTCAGAAATTCGTTCTCCAGGAAGACAATTCTGTAGTTAGTTTCGAAAAGTATTGCGATTGGAAGTAATCGATTAGAATGTAGTTGTCAAATTTCCGCAAGTTGTTTCGATGCTTAAAATTATTCTCGGACTAAATTATTCCGATATTAACATTTCCAATTCGAAAATGTCTGCTCTTTATAGACTTCCTTCAAGTGTTGTTTATAAATATAAAGGATAACAACACGCAATAGGCTACTGAAGCAGCGCCAGAGCTCTACAGCAGGTAGGCGCACCGGCAGCGCACGCTCTTCTAAGGCCGCCCCAACCAACGCCATGAATATGATGCGTAAATTGCGTGGCACGGGCGGCAGCGCCTCAACTGTTGGCAGCGGCGCGAGCGCCAACGGCGGCACTCCTCCTCCCTCGGGAAGCAGCGAAGACGCCATGCTGGACGCACGCGTGCAAATGAGTCTGGTGACGCTGAAGAAACTTTTCAACGAGTACACGCATCCCAAGGAACCGATCAGCGAGCAGGAACGTGACATGCGACTGTATCAGATGTTGCCACTCTTTTGCAAAGTGAGTGCGAAATTCATGCAAATTTTACAGCGTATTTAAACAATTTTAATATTTCCCCATAGGTCTTCAGCGCTTGTCCCGCCACGGATATGAGTGAAAAATTCTGGGATGTTGTGGCCTTCTGCCAGCAGGTCTCACGTCTCATGGTCAGTGAAATACGTAAGCGCGCTTCGAATCAAAGCACCGAAGCGGCCTCGATTGCGATTGTGAAATTCTTGGAAATCGAAACCACGGAGGAGCTGAGCAGCGGCTGGATGCTGTTGTCCACCTTGAATCTATTGGCCAATGGCGATGTGTCACTAATACAGGTACTTACTTATACAAATATGGCTACTTACCTATGCTATTTCTGTACCTTTTAAGAATAAGTACAATTTTAATAAGAGGAATGTAACATTCTGTTTAAGTTTTTATACATTTTATAGTAATTTTATTTGAAACCAGAACTCAAACGTAACCAATTTTGTTTCTGGCGATTTTAAAATGTTATCGTTCTTGTACTGTACATAGTGTAATAATATCAAGTGAACCAGAGAGCTTGAAGTACCCTAGCTTGTCAAAAAATTTTTTGATTTTTCTTTTCTCCTTCTTCGTTATATGTCTTAACCCATCCGAGACATTAGTACAAAAAAGTTACTCAACATTTTTACCATGCAATTTTTATTTTCAGTAATGAAAGTATTAATAACCAGCAATTGTTTTGAGGGAACCGCAAATGGTCCCAATCGCCTTTTCTTACTGCCTAAGATCTCCTTCTCCTCAAAATGGTTAGCGCAAACACGCGCTGAGGATGAAAAAGTGGTATTGCATACTCTTAACCACTTTCGTCGCAAATCTTCATCCTTTGGCAGCGAAAACATCGGCACCGCTGCATCGTAAGTGCTTTTGCACAAATAGCAAGAGTTCGGCATTGATATTTTTTTCTTTTTACTTTTTCTTCAAACGAAAACTCAAAACACAAACTGAAAACGGTTAATATTTTTGACAACGCAACTGACAAGCTAGGGTACGAGAATAGAATGTCATTGCTATCTGGTTCACTTGATATTATTACACTATGGTACTGTATACAAATTTCTCTATGAAGTTTAAATATCGTAACTATAGATTTTCTTTCTATAACGTGACGATATCGCAATTGTTCGATATCGCGCATGATTTTCCATTTATATGGGATATTGTCAAAATTTTGTTTCTCGATATAAAAGTGATATCGAGTTAATATCGTTTATGTTGTGTATCGAAAAATTTGTTATGACGTTATAATGTTGTAACTATGTGCTCTCTTGCCATATTTGGAAAATTTTTGATTGATTTATTTGATTTGTTATATCGTTTGTATTCATCTTTTAAAGTTTATTATTAAGAGATTATTTAGAAAATATTATCAAAAGAGAACAAATACGAACATCAAAAAGTTCTGCTGCTCAAGCACCGCTACTGCCTTTCGATACGTTGAAACCAGTGGAATTTCTTCAATCTTCGATGCACACGCTTGCCAAACACAAACATGCGTATGGGCTGCGCTGCCTTGGCGGTGCGATTTACCAACTGAGCTCTGGGCAGCGGCAGCTGCTTTCGGCGACCCAAAATCACGTCCATAGCAAAAACCGCATGCAAAAAGTACAGCACGCCCGCTGCCAAAGCACACACACTCTGCCCCTTGCAGTAGCGAAAATACGGATGCGAAGGTTCGCGCCAATCGCTAATGTACATCAAATGAAAGTCCGCTTCTGCATTTTGCATGGAAAGCAGCGATGCCAGCACGTGCATAAACGCCGCAGAGGCGCTCACTATAGCCTCAATGACAGGTCCGAAGCCGCCACCCAAGACGATGCCCAAAACGCCCAGTCCGGTCAGCAGACTGTAGCCAAAGAATGTGCCACAATAGAGTAATATATGCGGCAGTGGCTCGGCGTGGTTTAAAATGCCAAACACGTGAAAGCAAATGCAACTGACACCCAACATTACCTCCAGTAGCTTAAAAATCAGCCAAACTTCCTGCATGATGATGATCTGCAATATTTTGCTGCAGTATAAATTATTTTTGTGTAATTTATTTTGATTTTTTGAAGGAAAAAGAAATGCGTGGTAGATAAAATATGTGAATATATGGATATGTACTGATCTGCCAAGATTCGGAATACTTTTTATGTACATAAAGCTTTTATTATTTTAGCATTACATTTCATGTAAACGCTGAAACCATTTGTAGCGCATAAGTTTGTTATGAAAATCCCTGCCGAAAACATACAAACGTATCGCTTGCTTGGCATCGTTTTCGTCGTCATCTTGGTCAGTAGTAAAATCCGTTTGCCTGCTGGGCGTATCATCGTGTATGAGCAATACGTCCATAGCAAAGACGCAGTGCAGCAGATGAATGGCAGCACAACTCAATGCCGCAATGCTCTGCCATTTGCAATAGTAGAAGAATTGATGTGCGGGCTCCTCGAAATCCGACAAATACATGAGATGATAATCCTGCTCTGCATTGTACATGGACAAGATGGCAACGCTAAAGAAAAGCATTGCACCCACGGCATTCACAATAGCCTCGATCAGTGGTGTAGAGGTGTAGCCGAAGAAAGTGCCCACAATGCCCACCAATGGCACGAGGAAAAAACCGAAAAATGTGCCGCAATAAATGAGATTATGTGGCAACGGTTCGGCCGCCTGCTCGAAGCCAGCCACATGGACGCCCATGGTGATGGCGCTGCCGCAAAGTTCCAACATTTTCAGCAGTAGCCAAATTTCTTGCATTGCTTGCGGTTTTTGACAGTTGAAAAGCAATTTTTTTAATATTTACTGATTTGTTTTGTAAAAGCTATAAAGCATGTCAATGATACCCATAAGAACTTTACGATATGATATTTTTACGATACAACGAGAAGTTCGATTTTTTCGACAATTAACTAAAATTCGAAAATTTTGATTAAAGTATCTATATAGATGCCAATTATTTATTGATTATTTGCTATATATAGATGCAATAGATAGTCGAGCGAATAAGCGATACTTATCCGAGAAAAATCAACACCTCACTGATATATTTACGGTACCCATTTGCTATTGTTTGGCTTGCTGAAAAGTACGGATTTGTTTTCTTCCACATGCACTCACTCTTTCTCTCTCTCCCTTCATCTTTGCAGGTGATGACCGCCGCTGCCGTGCCCTCCACACTAGTCAAATGCTTGTACCTCTTCTTCGATCTGCCCGCCGTGGAAGATGATCCACCGCCCGGGCCCGCCGAGGCGGCCAGCGATTTCAACGCATTCGAACGCCGCACACTGCTGCAGAAAGTATTTGCACAGCTGCTCGTGAAGCTCTGCTCGTATCCATATCCGGCTGAGGAGCTGGCGCGCATGGATGATCTAACGCTGCTCTTCTCGGCCATCACGTCACCTTGTCCCACGCACAATATTGTATGGCGCAAGAATGCGGCCGAAATATTGACTACCATCTCGAGGCATGGTCTGACCGATTCCGTCGTTAGCTATATACATTGTAAGTAAATTACTTCCTTTTTCGTTGGCCACTCTTTTTGATGCATATTTTCTTTTTCTATTTTATAGCCAAGGGCTGTATGGCTCTGTGCGTGGACAATATGCAACGTTTGACCTTCGGCAATCCGCTGGAAATTGTTGAAATGTTCGTGACCGTCTTCTGTTTCCTCAAGGACTCCAGTCAAGTGGCGCAAATATTGCTGGATGACTTCAAAGCATCGCAGGGTTATTTGTTCTTATGTGATTTTCTGCTCAAGTAAGCACCACTGGCTATCAAAGAGCGATCGAATGTGAATTTTTGGCGGATGCCGCAGCCAAATATGATCTTCCCTAAAACTCCCATATCGTGGGAAAAAATTCCCTTAATTCTAATAAGACTGAAGAGATTTTTATGTTAAGACGCTTGTCGATAAGAAAAAACGGACACAGCCTATAATGATCAAACTTGTTGATCCCTAATTTGAATCAAATCCAAAGCCCAACAATATTCGGTCGCTCTTCACTGGCAATGCTTTTATTTTCAATCTCTTTATAAACTTTCTTAACTCTCTCGTTTTGCATTATAGATTCGACACCTCACGCACGCACTCCATCGAAGTGCAGGCGGCCATACGCAATCTCGTGCTCATGATTTCCTCACTTTGTATGTGCGGCTTCAATGAGCTGCGTCCGCCACAGACACAAATCAACACGCTCTTCAAAATGCAAAATTTCCAAATGCCGCAGGCGAGCTCACGCGAGACATGCGTGCGCAACATTCATGCATTCCAAGTGCTGCAGACGGTCTTCCTCAAGTCCACCTCGCCGGCGCTGTGCTGCACCATACTCGATGCCATCTCGCGTGTGTATCACTCGGAGAACGCCAACTACTTCATACTCGACTCGGAGAACACACTCAGTCAATTTACCGAACGCATACACCTCAAGGGTGCCCAAATACAGGATAAGTTCTTCGATCTGCTGGAATTCATTGTGTTCCAATTGAATTTCGTGCCCTGCAAGGAGCTGATCAGTCTGTCGCTGCTGCTGAAGAACAATCAGTCGACCGCATGCAGCATACTCTGCCTGAAGACGCTGCTCAACATACTGCGACACAATGGCGTCTTCAAGGATGTCTACCGAGAGGTGGGCATTCTGGAGGTATTCGTCACTTGCCTGAATCGCTATGCCAAGCATGTGCACAAGATCACGCAGAACGATGAGGATGCGGTGCTGCTGGCGGACGCGGAGAGCGAAGATCTGGCGGACACGATGGGAAAACATGTGCTCGAGGCGCTCACGATACTGCTCAGCGGCAGCAACAACAATGCGAATGTGTTCCGAGAGTGCGGCGGTGCCAAATGCACACACGAACTGGTCAAGTTTAAGCATTGCCGGCCGCAGGCGCTGGGCATCATACGCGAACTCATACTGTCCGCCGGCGGCGACGACGATATGCTCTTCATACTATCTGTCATGCATGCGGTGCCCGCGTATCAGGTGGAATTCAAAATACAAATACTCAACATGCTGCTGGGCTGCCTGAAGGATTCGCATCGCACGCGCACCGTCTTCCGCAAGGTGGGCGGCTTCGTGTACCTCACCAGCGTCTTCGTTTCACTCGACGGCAAGTTGTGCGATGAGCTGCTGGCCGTCGTGGAGGAGCCGCACACCATCATACCGCAGGATGATCTCATTTTGCTGCTGCAGATCGTTTGCCAGACACTGGCGACGGCCATGCGCTTCGAGCCGGCCAATGCCAAGTTTTTCCATCAGGAGATTTGCACTGCTTCGCTGTGTGATACGTTGCGGCTGTTGGGATGTTTCAGTGGCGCCACAGAGCTAACGGATTTTCACGGAGATTTCGAGAATGACAACGCCACGCAGAAGTATTATCACGAGGTGTTCGCGGGCGATATATTGAACTTTAGGTGAGCAGAGTTTGGTTGGCTAATGTAGCTACTTAATTGTATATATGTACATACTTTAGAATAAACCTCTAATGAACGCTCTCTCTTCCCTCCAGCTTCAGCGGCGACATACCACGTTCGCTCTCCTATGTGTGTGTGATATATCGCCTGCTTTACAGCATCGCCCTGGACAACTTCGAGTCGCCCAATCTGGCAGGCATTATTACGCTCTTCAACGATGTGCACTCACGCTCGCCCAGCAAGGAGCTACCCGCCGCACATCCAAATCAGCTGAATCTCACACAGCCCACACCGGAACCGCGCATAGTGCATCCCGGCGTGGTGCTGTGCATGCTGCAGCTGCTGCCGAGCGTATGCCATGAAAACGAGCCCATGCTGGCCATGAACCTGCAGGTGTATCTTAGCGAGATAATCAAGTCGCTCGTGCGCAACGAACGCAATCAGCAGATCATGTGCGACTTCGGTTTGGCCGAGCAGCTGCTGAAGATCGCACGTAGAGCACTCTCGGAGGAGGCGAATCCGCTGCACGTGCCAATGCAGTATATTTTGGAGCGCTTAGCGGCGCAAGCGCTGCAGCCCACTGAGCTGCGCGAGTTTCTGCGTTTGGGCGAGCCGCTCTCTTGTGCCGACATCGATCTGCATAAGTCGTACAGCATGGGTGCGCCTGTGCCACTCACGCGCATCAAGACGCTCGTCTCCATGACAACACCGCGTGATTTTCGAGCGCACGGCTCCAGCACGCTGCCACCCTTCGTTGAAATGGACATGTCCGCCGAGGGCTTTGGTTGCCTGTACGTACCCTCACTAGCGCCCCAAGCGTCGGCCACCTCTGGTGGCACTATTGATGCGAATACAATTGGCGGCATCGGCTCCGGTGATCGCATCTTTCCACCGCAAACGGGACTCTCCTATTCCACTTGGTTTTGTGTGGAGAAATTTTCCGATCCCAAAACAGATCCGCATTGTGTGCGTCTACTCACTTTGGTGCGTACCATACATAATCCGCGAGAGGAGAATCTGGTATGTCTTTCCATACTGCTGTCGGCCCGAGACAAAGCCATTGTGGTATCCACACAAGAGACGCTCGTTACGCCCAGCAAAAGTGAGTGAACTTACAAAAATCAAATAAAAAATCTAAACTTGTATATTTTTCTCACTCAGGTCTTGGTGACTGGGAACCGGAGGGCTCCGATGACAGCAGTGCACGTATTTGGTGTCCGGATCTGCTACACGAGGGACAGTGGCACAATCTGGTAGTGGTGCTTAATCGTGCGGTGCTCAAGAACTCCAGCCTGTCGCTTTACTTGGATGGCACTGTAAACTAAATAATTTCAATGTGTAGTAAAAATATTTTAACCGTTACTTTTTGTTATTTATCTTTAGCCCATGCACACGCAAAAGCTGCACTACATCTCCCAGAATCCGGGCGCAGGTTCGGCGAACCTCGCTGTGGCCAGTCAAGTTTACGGTTACATTGGCACGCCGCCCATTTGGCGCCGCTACTCACGTCTCTGCTGGAAGCAGGGCGTCTGCCATCTGCTGGAGGACGTGCTCACGCAGCAAACAGTGCAGACTATTTACAATTTGGGCCCGCATTACATGGGTTCACTGCAGGCGCCACAGCTGGGCAAGCAGTGTGAGCCCTTGCCGCCGCTGGTGCCCGAGGATCGCGTGCTGCTGGGCTTGAATGCGAAGGCGGTGTCGCAGCTGACGCTGGTCAAGATACGCAAAGTGTACAGTCGCGCAGACAACAAGTCCATTGCCAAGCAGCTGGGCATGAACTCGCACGAGAATGCCACGCCCATCAAGTGAGCTTTCCCTGTTTTAGCTATTTTTGCCTTGATGGAATTTTTCAGATCTGATTGTGTTTCTTCAGTTTTGAAATTAATTTGATGGATCAATTTTATTTATATTTAATATCTTTTCGCTTTGAAATCAATCTGATCTGTTCTTAATTAAATTGGATTTTTTATCGTCAATTAAATTTTTTCTTTTAAGATTAACCAATCTTCATTAAATTTTCAGAATCCTGCATAACTCTGCCGGACACTTGGCTGGCGCCGGCCGCTCTCTGGGCGGCGTGGTTGTGGGCTACTTGGGCGTGCGCGTCTTCAGTCCACACCCGGTCTCCGCCATGATCGACACTGTCGGCGGCTGCAACGTGCTGCTGGGCATCATCGCCATGGCGCAGGATGTGGAATCCTTGTACGCCGGCGTGAAGGCGCTCACCTGCGTGGTGCGCAGCAATCGCGCAGCTCAAAGCGAAATGGATCGCAAACGTTGCTACCAAACACTGGGCATGTTCTTCAAAAAGAAGAAGAACTTGCTCAACTCACACATACTGCATCTGACCTTTGGCCTGGTGGGCACTGTGAACAGCGGCCAGGAAATGTCGGCCATACCCAATGTGACAGCTTTTCAGGATCTGCTCTGCGATCTGGAGATTTGGCACAATGCGCCCAATGGACTCTTGCGCTCGCTGCTGGAGCATTTGCTCGAGCTGGCGCAGGAGTCAAATGAGAAGAAGCAGAATGTGAAGATTATGCGCGATCTACAGCTGCTGAACAAGCTGCTGCACATTATCATCGATATACAGGATCACTCGACACGTGAGATACTCTTTCAGCTGCTGGAGACGCTGTTGGGCGGGCAGCCGCGACACTCGGATCTACTGCTTTTCGGGCAGTACTGCGCTTCGAAGCTGCCGCGGCACGATCAAGTGGAGAAGGCCATTATTTTGCCGACGATGCGACCGAATCCGATAAGCAGCAATGCCATGAGCTCCGCGGAGCAAGAAGTCGTTGCGCAGAATATTTATCTGCGTAATCGCTGCCTCTCGCTGCTGCATGGGCTGCTCTTTACGCCGCGCAACACCGTCAACTACATCATCTGCGACGACATCTCAAAGACGCTCGGCATGGACTGGCTGCTGCTGTACATGCAGCCGCACGTGCACTTCACCACCGTCATCATAGCCGTGCGGATTTTGGTCGTGGTCTGCGCGAACGACAGCTTCCTGGTGCGCTTCCGCGACTCCACGCACAACGGCGGCTATCTGCGCTTTACGGATATGGTGTCGCAGAAGAAGCTGCTCGGCTTAGGTGCGCAGCAGTTGAGTTCGGGCACGCAGAATGGCTCTGGCACGGTCATAGTGGCCACAGCCAACGTGCTGCAGCATCTGCCCACGCAAATTGCCGGCGAGGTGCGCACCTCCGCGCTGAATATACCAGGTGAGTTATTCTGTTGACACTGAATAAAAAAATAGCTTCCTTACTACCTATTAAAAATTTGCTTGAATCTTCTCAACTTTTCGCAGGTTTTCAAATGTTGGAATGGATTTTGCAGCATCATCTGGACGTGCCGGAGCTGTACTTTTTGGTGACTGCATTAATCATGGGTCAGCCGGTGAAGCTGCTGGCTACTGAGCACACGAAATTCGATTTGGATCGTGTGTGGTCGTTCCTCTGGGGTGCACCCGTCTCCGCTAATACACAACTGCCCAAGCTGAATGTGTGCCCGGAGGCGGTGTGCGTGCTGCTGGGCATGGTGCGGGCGATTGTGCAGAGCGGCTGCGGCGAGCATGTGCCCTGGCTGCAGAGCCACCCGGAGACCATTATCCAGCTGCTCTTCAGCCTATATCAGAATCTCACCGATTTTATGCCCGTCATGATGTCCGGCGATGTGATTTCCTCGCTGGTCGCTGTGCTCTTTCCCAGCGCCAAGGACACGAGCGCCGATTCCGAGCCGAATAGCGGAAGTTCGACTCCCACTGATGGTCCCTCCGCGGGTTTCATTTTTCATGCAAACAGTTTGACCTCCGCGCAGCTGGCATACAAGCTGACGCAACATCCCGTGCGCAAGTGCATCATCGATTTTCTGCGCGTGATTGTAGTAGACTCGCTGAGCTTGAATATGCACAGCAAAAACACGCCCGTCATCGACTTGGTGCTGGACGCCTCACCGGAAGCGGCGGAGCTGACACTGCAAGTGGAATATCAAACGGAGATCATCACTGCGCTCATGGATCATCTGCTGGAGGCAGATGTTTTGGTGGGCGAACAGGCCGCGCTGCCCCTAGTTCCGCTGCTGCAGAGCCATATGCAACACATTGCACCGAATGTTTTCTACTTCACCGCGCGTGTAGTGGACAAGATGTGGCAGGGCTGCTTGACGCGCAATCCACACGACATCTTCGATTTCATCATCAAGTTGATTGCTCAAGCCAAGCGTCGTTCGTCCTCCCTGACGCTGGAACAGCTGCACCACTCACTCAACCGATCCATACTGTTTCTGCTCTCACGGCCCACGGACTCTATTGCGGAGCAGATGAGCGTACTGGAGGCGCTGCACAAAATCATCACGCACCGCTTGCTCATCTTTGGCGCGGGCAATCACGAGCTGGATTTCATCGGCTGCCTCACCTACTGTCTGCTGCAGCTGACCGCCGACATGAAGATCATACTGGAGCCGGCCACAAGTCGGAACACCACTTGGCACGTGAATCCGCAAACCGAAATAATGGAGCCCAAGGATGAAGATCTCAATCAGCTGCAGGTGAGCTTTAGAAAACCAGATTTTATTTGTTACTTCTTTATTCCCTCCTTTTTATAAGCTTTATATTAGGTTCACATCCGGTATGTATGTCGTCAAATCTAGTAATCAATTTTTCACCCACTTCCCGACTACTTAGAGATCTGAAACTTTGCATACATGCCTAATCTAGAGCCCAATACATGAATCAATAAATTTTATGGGCGTAGGATAAGGGGCGTGGCACTTTTTTATAAACTCCAGATTTGTGTATAACTTTAGAACTACACATCACACATCAATGAAACTAGGTAGGAACTTACTACATATCCCTATCCTTCTACTGAGAAAATAAGGGGAGCACTGGATAAGGGGGCGTGGCACCCCCCATACAAACAAAATTTTTGATCTCGATTAGCTTTGGAACTAAATGTCGTGCAGCATTGAAATTTCGTATGCAGTCGCCTCTTGGATGTGTTGTCCCACTGGTAAAATTTTATGGGCGTAGGATGAAAGGGCGTGGCACCCCCCATACAAACAAAATTTTTGATCTCGATTAGCTTTGGAACTAAAGGTCGTGCAGCATTGAAATTTCGTATGCAGTCGCCTCTTGGATGTGTTGTCCCACTGGTAAAATTTTATGGGCGTAGGATGAGGGGGCGTGGCACCCCCCATACAAACAAAATTTTTGATCTCGATTAGCTTTGGAACTAAAGGTCGTGCAGCATTGAAATTTCGTAAGCAATCGCCTCTTGGATGTGTTGTCCCACTGGTAAAATTTTATGGGCGTAGGATAAGGGGCGTGGCACTTTTTATCAACTCCAGATTTGTGTATAACTTTAGAACTAAAAATCACACATCAATGAAACTCGGTAGGAACTTACTACATATCCATATCCTTCTACTGAGAAAATAAGGGGGACTGGATAAGGGGGACTGGATAAGGGGGCGTGGCACCCCCCATACAAACAAAATTTTTGATCTCGATTAGCTTTGGAACTAAAGGTCGTGCAGTATTGAAATTTCGTATGCAGTCGCCTCTTGGATGTGTTGTCCCACTGGTAAAATTTTATGGGCGTAGGATAAGGGGGCGTGGCACCCCCCATACAAACAAAATTTTTGATCTCGATTAGCTTTGGAACTAAAGGTCGTGCAGCATTGAAATTTCGTATGCAGTCGCCTCTTGGATGTGTTGTCCCACTGGTAAAATTTTATGGGCGTAGGATAAGGGGCGTGGCACTTTTTATCAACTCCAGATTTGTGTATAACTTTAGAACTAAAAATCACACATCAATGAAACTCGGTAGGAACTTACTACATATCCATATCCTTCTACTGAGAAAATAAGGGGGACTGGATAAGGGGGCGTGGCACCCCCCATACAAACAAAATTTTTGATCTCGATTAGCTTTGGAACTAAAGGTCGTGCAGTATTGAAATTTCGTATGCAGTCGCCTCTTGGATGTGTTGTCCCACTGGTAAAATTTTATGGGCGTAGGATAAGGGGGCGTGGCACCCCCCATACAAACAAAATTTTTGATCTCGATTAGCTTTGGAACTAAAGGTCGTGCAGCATTGAAATTTCGTATGCAGTCGCCTCTTGGATGTGTCGTCCCACTGGTAAAATTTTATGGGCGTAGGATAAGGGGCGTGTGTATAACTTTAGAACTACAAATCACACATCAATGAAACTCGGTAGGAACTTACTACATATCCATATCCTTCTACTGAGAAAATAAGGCGGGCACTGGATAAGGGGGCGTGGCACCGCCCATACAAACAAAATCGTTTATATAGAATAGCTTTGGAACTAAAGGTCGTGCAGCATTGAAATTTCGTATGCAGTCGCCTCTTGGATGTGTCGTTCCACTGGAAAAATTTATGGGCGTAGGACAAGGGGCGTGGCACTTTTCAAGCAACTACACACTTGGGCTTCAGTTTATAATTATAGGTACACCACACATCAATGAAAAACGATAGGAACTTACTTGCCGCGCCCTGCTGGCAAAATAGCAACAACTCACCGCGTCACAAATATGCCACGAATATTAGGGTCGATCACAGCCGTATTATTTGTTAAATTGAGGATATGACGATAGGAGACACTGTGAATACCCTAAATATTGTGTACTGCTCTGCAAGTTTTAAATTCTTTTTGTGAAAAATTTCAGAGCTCTAAAATTGAATTTATGGAAGACTAAAAAGTAGAAAATAAAATTATATAAAAAAAAACTTTTTAAAAATAAGCTTTAATTTATTTAATGTACTAAAAAGTAGAAAATAAATGGTTTTTAAGTCACCTGTATCTTACTATCAATAAAAGCTTGTGCGCTCAATATCCATATTCAAAATATCTTTCATTACTAGAATCTATTTGCAAAAAATTATTTAAATAAAATATTGTGGTAACTGTTTGACAAATATTGAACACATGAGCGCCCCAAGCTTTTAGGGATAGTAAGATACAGGTGACTTAAAAACCATTTATTTTCTACTTTTTAGTACATTAAATAAATTAAAGCTTATTTTTAAAAAGTTTTTTTTTATATAATTTTATTTCCTTAAAAAATCCCTAAAACTTGTTCACCTTCATCTTATAATCCTCTTAATTGTTTTTCGGCTTTTTCTTCATTATCTTCCTTTTATCGTTATGTATCTTGTTATTATTTCTATTCTTTTCTTACTTTATCCTCTGCACTAACTCTTCCTCCATAGGGTCGTAATTTAATTGTGGGCGCCGCCTTCCGCGTCTGGGAAGAGTTGTACGTCTGCAAGAAGCCCGCCATCGAGGAGGTGTTTAAGGTGTCGCTCACACCGCCGCCCAACAACTCGAAAGCGCCCGATCTGCAGACGACTCGTGAGCAGGTCATGGAGCTGGCCTCCAAACTTTGGTTCAACTACGTTGATGCCGAGCGCAAGGCTTCCTACCGCATACCCTGGGAGATTCACAACCAGATACAGTCGAAAATACAAAAGGTCACTGGCGGCCTGACGCGTCTCGCCAGCCGCACCAAGGTCAAGAAAGACGAGCTAGTGCGCACCAAATCAAACATGAGCAGGGAGTGCGCCTTCGACTGCAACGCCATACACGTGCAATTGATCAAGTAAGCGAGCTGTGCTTAATAGCCTTTAAAGTTGCCTTTCTGAACTGTTTTCCCTCTTCGGCCATCCTGAACAGGGATCTCTGGGAGCTGCGCTGCAAGCAGTACATGCAAATGTTACAGCATACGCAACGCTACGTCTACCAGGATTGGATACTCTCGGAGACGGAACTAACACGCGAACGCGGTCTTTGGGGTCCTGAAGGCAGTTCGACGCTAGACAAATGGATTCTGGACACCACCGAGGGACCCCATCGCATGCGTAAGAAGACCATGAGAAATGAGCTCTTCTATCTGCACTATCCCTACCGGCCCGAGATTGATTTGCCTGATAATGTAAGGACTCTGCTTTGAAACTTTGATATACGAAAAAGTCAATCTCAGATCACAGAAATTATTTTTAATGCTTAGTTGAGAAGAGAGAATATAAATTTATTTTCTTCACACTTTTTACCTGGGCACATCAGCTTCCTTATCAATCTATCTGTCTCTCGGTCCCTCTTTTTCTTCAGCGTCAATTAAAATACAAAACGGCTACTAGTTTCGACAGCAAAATCTACTTCACGCACGGCCAACAGCCGCCTCGCATACTCTGCGAGACGGACGCACTGCTGTTGCAACAACAACACTCCATACAACAACAACAATCGTTGGAGGCCAATCAGAAGTCACCGCATCCGCAACTGCAGTCCAGCAAGAGTGGAACGGGTGGCAGCACCAGCTCGCCACCACAATCACCCACAACAAACGAGCAGCAGCGTCTGCAACAACCCCAGGAGTCGATCGATGCTGGCGGCGGTGCACAGGAGGAGGATGACGAAGACGAAGACACATCCATGATGTCCGAAAATGAAACCTTTCTGCGACTACTTGAGGAACAAGAGAAGATCTCCTTCATGTTTCGCTGCGCGCGCATACAGGGTCTGGATACATTCGAGGGGCTGCTGCTTTTCGGCAAGGAGCATTGCTACATTGTAGACGGTTTCACGCTGCTGAAGAATCGTGAAATACGCGACATTGACACGCTACCACCGGGCGCCTACGATCCCATCATACCCAACTCGGGTGCGCCGACGCGCACGCAGAAGATGCGTCAGTGCTCGAAGTTCGCCTACGAGGAGATACGCGAGGTACATAAACGACGCTATCTGCTGCAGCCCATAGCACTGGAGGTGTTCTCCGAGGATGGACGCAATTACTTGCTCAGTTTTCCGCGCAAAGTGCGAAATAAGGTGAAAGAGTGCACAGGGAAAAGAGGCTTGCTCTCTTTACTAAATCTTGCTTTCGACTTCCACAGGTGTATCAACGCTTCATGGCGCAAGCAACTGCCATCAATGACAATGCGCAGCAGTCAGTGGCGGGACAGAAACGCACCGCCAGCGTGGAGCAAACTTCGGGCATATTCAGCAGTCTCATTGGTGAGACATCGGTGACACAGCGTTGGGTGGTATGTTGCTGGGCAGTTCTCAAACTTTAATTCAATTAATTTTGCTGCTCTCTTTCTCCCTATCCACAGCGCGGTGAAATCTCCAACTTCCAATATTTGATGCATTTGAATACGCTGGCGGGGCGCTCCTACAATGATCTCATGCAATATCCCGTATTCCCTTGGATTTTGGCCGATTATGATGCCGAAGAGTTGGATTTCAGCAATGCCAAGACATTCCGTGACTTTTCCAAGCCGATGGGTGCACAATCCGATGATCGTTTGGAACAATTCCAAAAGCGTTTTAAGGTTGGTATTGAATTTTCCAAAGGCTTGTAAAATACTACTAACATATATTATATCCTTTCTATAAAAAAATTTGTTACAATTTAAATTATTGCTTTTAGACGCTATTATTAAATTTTTGATGAATTTCTTAAAAAATTCAGCTCCTCGAGTTTATCCTGTTGGCTTTCAAACACTAAAACTGCAATGTTTTTCACTAATGTAATTATTAATTTTACTCCCACAGGAATGGGACGATCCACATGGCGAGACACCGCCCTACCACTACGGCACGCACTATAGCTCTGCCATGATTGTCTGCTCGTATCTGGTGCGCCTGGAGCCCTTCACACAGCATTTCCTGCGTCTGCAAGGTGGCCATTTCGATTTGGCCGATCGCATGTTCCACAGCATTAAAGAGGCCTGGCTCTCGGCTTCCAAATTCAATATGGCCGATGTTAAAGAGCTGATACCTGAGTTCTTCTACCTCCCCGAATTCATAACAAATTCGAATAACTTTGATTTGGGTGCGTCTAACTCGCTGCAGAGATTTAAGCAAATGTTTAACAATACTTTAACTCTTTTACAAAAGGTACTAAACAAAATGGCGAAACTCTGAGCAATGTTGTTTTGCCGCCATGGGCTAAGCAGGATCCCAGAGAGTTCATCAGGGTGCATCGTAGTGCCTTAGAGTGTGATTATGTTAGTCAGAATTTGCATTTGGTAAGTCTGGCCGAGCTTTGGCTGCTTCAGTAGCGTATGAGCCACAATTTTAAATAATGTTACTTATACGCACCGCATTCCTTTTTATTGTTGTTTGAAAACAATGTAATTTCCTTCTGCCTCTTTCAGTGGATCGACTTGATTTTTGGCTGCAAACAACAAGGCGCTGCTGCTGTGGAGGCGGTAAATGTCTATCACCATCTCTTCTATGAGGGCAACGTGGATATATACAAGTGAGCATAAAAAAGAATACTATACTCGTATTGGCATCTATATACTATAGGCTGTATCACAGATCAAGTTATAATTGTGACATACTGGGAATTCATTAGTCATCCTCAAAATCTAGAGCTAGATCCTAAAACAAAATAATGTAGGTTGCGGTGGCATGTTTGAAGTTATTGGACAAAAGGAGTGAACTTTTCAAGTGACAAAATGGTTCAATATTCAATTTGGAGGATGGAGGGGATGACTAGTATCATAGGCCACATTTTTTACTACAGTTTTCTCTCACGTTAAAAAAAGTTTTAACTTATTCCATTTCATAATTATTCAATTAATCATTAAGTTCCTAAATTACACATTTTTATGCGCATTTCCTTATTTCGTTCCCCACCAGCATTGACGATCCGCTGAAGAAGAACGCCACCATTGGCTTCATCAACAATTTCGGTCAAATACCCAAGCAGCTCTTCAAGAAAGCACATCCCGCCAAGAAAATGACCAACTCACGACATTCCGCGCTCATCGACGCGGGCGCACTCATTCAAGGCAACACGACCGTGCTCCAATCGGATCGTTTGTTCTTTCAGAATTTGGACAATCTAAAGCCGAGTCTGCAGCCCATCAAGGAGCTGAAAGCGCCGGTGGGACAGATTTTGCAACCAGATAAGACTGTGTTTGCCGTGGAACAGAACAAAGTGATGATGCCGCCCTTGTACACAAAGTATATAGCGTGGGGCTTTGCCGATCACTCGCTGCGGATTGGGCTGTACGACTCGGATCGTGCCTCATTCGTCTCGGAGGCGGCGGCACAGAACTCCGGCGAGATACTCACTTGCGCTTGTCCGAATGGCAAGATGCTGGTGACTGCCGGCACCAGTTCGGTGGTAACCATCTGGAAATTCGATGCTAATCGCAAGAGTCTGAGTGTGCGACACTCGCTGCACGGGCACACGGACGCCGTGACCTGTCTGGCCGCGAGTGCCGCCTACAATGTCATCGTGTCGGGATCGCGCGATGGCACGGCGATCGTGTGGGATATGGCGCGCTTCACTTTCGTGCGTCAGCTGCGCGGGCATGTGGGTGTGGTGGCCGCGGTGGCCATCAATGAGCTGACCGGCGACATTGCCACCTGCTCCGCCACCTGGCTGCATGTGTGGTCCATTAATGGCGACCCACTGGCGCTGGTCAATACGTGCGTGGGCAGTGCAGATCGTATGCAGCAAATATTGTGTGTGGCCTTCTCGCAGATTCGCGAGTGGGACCAGCAGAATGTGGTCATCACCGGGTCCACTGACGGTGTGGTGCGGGTATGTGGAGCCACGAAAATAAATTGTTTTAAATATTATTAAATAGAACTTCTATCTTTCAAAAGGGAAAGAAAACTTTAAAAAAATTATATTTTAAAAAATAGGATTCCCAAAATTTAATTTCTTTACACAAAATTAATTAATTATTGCGCCAAATTTTTAAACGTTTATTAAAAAAGATATGTATATTGATGAATATTTAATATGTCTTAAAGATGTGCAAAATATTTATTTAGACAATTGAAAATCTTGATTTCAAATCATAACATAGATTTCTCGCCTAAAAGTTTGAATATTTAGTATACAAATTTATGTCAATAAAGAGAAAAAATGTTTTGTAAATTATTTAAAACGGATATAATTAAAAATTTATATTTCCCAAATATGCCCCTTTTACAGATGTGGTCCCTGGAGTACACGCAAGTGCCCATCGAACGCAAGCTCAAGCGTTGCGCCGAAGTGACCTCACAAGAGAAATCCGAATTCAACGACAGAGAAAAGTGCAACTCAGCTGCAAGCTCCAGCAAAAGCGCAGCCGCTGACAAGGCGGATGTGGGCAAGAAAATGAATTTACTACAGCAAATGCAAAACATTTCCACATCGAACGAGGAAAATGGTGCGTCTCACATTTTACATGCTCCAAAATTGTTGTTGCAATTGAAAACCTTTTCGCTTAATTACAGAAATTATGAAATCGGCTTCCGAGAGCAGCATATCAGAGGCTTCCAATCACACCGACAAATCGACACAATCGGATAAGGCCATCAAGGAAGAGGAGCCGCATGCCACGGAGCGTCGCAAAAGTTCGATTTCGGGCGCAAAATCGCTGCATGAAATGAAATCCGCCACGGTGGAGGGCAGCGGCACAAGAAAAGCTGGCGAAGGTGCACATAGTTTATTATTAAATTCATTATTCTTGCGTTATTTTTAATAACGTCCTTGTTATTGATAGTTGATATCCAATTTCACATTGAGAGTGACAATCATTCTTTATATTAAACCCACCTAAAACGGTGATGGAAAGTAGAGGTTTAATATATATAGCCATGCTCTACACTTCACTATCGATCGAAATTGAAATCGATCACAGTTATCACTCGCATTTTTCTCAATCTCATAACCTCATTTTTATTATTTTCTTTCCGCTTTGTATTTGCAGATGAGGAGCGCGGTAGCATACGTCCCAGCAAATCGGACACCAGTCTTACCGATGGCTTCGTTTTGATCGAAAGTGAAAAGCACAGAGGCGATCATGCATTACGTAAAGGTAAGTAATACTTAAAGGAACGATAAAAGAACGATTTTACATTTGCATGTCTTTCAACTTTGCTTGGTTAGGTTTTAAATGGCAACGTCAATTAATGTTCCGCTCGAAACTTACCATGCATACGGCATACGATCGCAAGGATAATGCTGAACCGGCAAGCATAACTGCTTTAACAGTGTCCAAGGATCATAAAATATTATACGTGGGTGAGTAACTCGAAGTGGCAACTGTTTAAGCTGCGCTATTGGGCTGTTTTAACTAAATCCTACTTTTGTTTCTCTAAAGGTGATGCACGTGGACGCATTTTCTCGTGGTGTGTCACCGAACAGCCTGGACGCGGTGTGGCCGATCATTGGCTGAAAGATGAGGGCGCAGATCAGTGTGTTAAATGTCATGTCAAGTGAGTGCAGCAACCTTTGAGCTCTTAGCATGGCAACTAGCAAGCGCATCTAAACTTTTAACGCTTCCTTTTCCACAGATTCAACTTGTACGAGCGCAAACATCACTGTCGCAACTGTGGCATGGTCTTTTGCAATCGTTGCAGTCGCTTCGAGTCAGAAATCTCGCGCTTGCGCATATTGAAGCCGGTGCGTGTGTGCCAAGCCTGCTATGGGCAGTTGCGCAGCAGCTCCGTCGACAATTAACTCAGTTGCCGAGGCAAATCTTAAAAAGAATGGCGTACCTAACCACAAACCAAAAAATACAGAAGCAAAACTATATTAGCAGAAACGAATCATTTAGTTACAATTTTATTGTATATGTATTAAAACTTTTAATAATTTATTATGTTATGCTGTATATTTATACTTTTGTAAATTGTCTACTTTTAATTTGTCAAAGAAGCAAGGCTGTTTTATATATTTATTTGGTATGCATTGTGTAATTTTTATTTCTGAAATTTGGTATTTGTAATTTTCTACTATTTATGTTAATCTTTTTATAATATGCTTTACAATTTAAAAATGTGTTTTGTTTGTTTAATTACTTTTATGCAATTTTTATACGTTACTATATTAGCATGTAATCATCATGTTGCAGGAAACAATAATACATGCAAATACATGCTAAATAATGTAATTTATAATGTACTCATTTGTAGCGCAAATTGAAAAATTGTAAAATTATGCAAACTGTTTGTATTGTAATTTTATGTAATATTATGCTTAAAGATTATATATACATATACATATAAAGCATTTTTGTTGTGCATGTTCATGCATAAAGCATAACAGAGCAACAATAATACATTATTATAGCCAAATATATACTGACAGAGTATGGCATGACATTTGAAATTGCGTATTGCTAGCATTTGGCAATGCTGAAAACGAAAAGTATTAAGAGATATGCAAATAAAGAAAACATCACAATAAATTTTATAAGAAATTGATGTGCAGAATTTTTTTTGGTATGCGCTAAAGCTCTTAAATTCAACAAAGCAAGCAAGATGGTTTTAAGTTGTAGTATTTATATTTAAAACTGAGTTGGAAAGTATTCCAAATAGCTTCATGTTTAAAAGTATGCTGGAGAGTACAGAGGATTTGTACACAATTGAGTCATGGATTGAGAATACTGCAAAATTTCGATTCACTTTTTGTTCGACTGATTTCGTAATGCGCTCAGCGCATGATTTATAGTTTCCAAAGGCAGCTGCAGTGAAAGGCACTTCAAATTTCATTGCGGGTGGATTTTTCATAAGTTCGCTGGGCGTCAGAACGCATTCCTTTTGTCAATTCGGCGACTTAAATCATTTGAAAATCATGCCTAAATGTTAAAAAAGATAATTTTCTATATACATACATACCTACTTATAAAATACAAGCGCAACAACAAAATATAGACCTCAAAACCATAAAACATACATAAATTATAAAAATAAAGTAAATAAGCATCAACAACAACAACAACACAGCCATAAAATCGCAATTCAATATTTGATCGAAGTGTATCAAAAACTCAATACTTTAAAAACATGTTTAGCAGTTTTGCGAAAAAAGGCATTTTAAATCTAAAACATAAATGCAAAACCCTAATACAACAACAATACAGAAATTGCATTAGCAATAGTAATTGGAAAAAAAGGGAGTGGTAGCAGAATTGTATGTAAATTAGCAGCGAGTTGACAAATAATAAAATTTATTTTACAAAAAAAGGTACGCATAATATAAAAGTAAAAGAATTGTGTAAGACGGAAAAACCGGCGAGATTCTGATTGAAGGGCAGACATTTAACAAACACAAAAAGGTAGTTAAACACAATTTAGTAGTAAACGTAGTAGAAAATCTTATTGAGCAGCAAAAGTAGTAGCAACGTAGTAGCAACGTAGTAGTAGCAGCAAAAAAGGATAATAATTATTTAATAAAAGAATAAAGATATATACATACATATACACGAAGTAGGCATGGAAACTGAAAGTATTAATTATAAAATTAAATGGCAAGCAACAAGCACACACACATATTACCACATACCAAAGTAGCAACACTCAGATATGTACTTTTAGTAAACACACTCACACACACACACACACCCCCTTAGAGACACGCTGGTAAGCACCAATGCAATAAGAGAAATCAAACCAACAAAAATGTTTAAAAAATGGCACCTGCTTCCCCGGTATATCAGTAATTTAGGAAACACACTGTACTTTTAAGTGACTGTCCATCGAGAACAAGAAGAAACATTTTCCAATCTTCAAAAAATTCTCAAACCTAGCCACTTCCTACGTAAGACTTTTGAGCGTTATACTCGCCGTTTAAATTTGAAAATAACATATTCAACTTCCCCACCTGCTGCTTTCCTTTCCATCCTTCCTCATAAGCCCACTCAATGGAACAAATAAAACATATGCAAAACTGTATTAAGAAACCGAAAATCACAGACCATCTATAAAATGTATGCTTTACAGCAGAGTACATATACCGAAACACACACACAAACAACTATATGCATGCATGTATGTGCAAGGTATAACATAAATACATATATTAAATAAAATGTACTATATCAAAGAAATTATTTATTAAAATAAATTTATGAAAAATGTTAAAGAACACAATAGAAGTATTTCAATTGGCTTGGTTTCTCAAATATTTGAGATCAAAGAAGAGTGCTTCGTCGTGAAGCTTGTAGGGTGAATATTAAAGTATGTAGGTATTTATGTAGAAAATTGCAGTGTTGGGATATGAAAAGATCAGTTTTATATTAAAATATTTATTTAAAAAGGGTTCAGTGTAATCGTTTTAATTACAGCATATGAGCTGTAAAGGAACCAGTCTCCTATATGCAAGGAGTTCATTACACTTGGTGTGAGTAGCATATTTGTTTCTAAAACTCGTCATGATTTTTGCAAAATAATAATTATGTATATTTTTTCAAATAAAACAAACGACATACATGAGCAGCGCTGTGCAAAAATGATTAAATTATGATTGGAATATCTCCTCTTTTTCAGTTCAAAGGATTTATAATCGGTATCGAACAATTTTTCAGACTCATTACAATGGATTTGAATATATTAACTGTCGATTACAATTCCATGCGATAGATTTGAAGTTTCTTTCAAACCTTGAGTCGCTGGAATCTTTTTCCACTTAAGTCATTCACCGGAAATCGATCGTGCACTCTTGCTTTGCAGGAGTCGATCTTTGCCACAAGCAAAATCGAAATGATTGCCTAAAATTATCGTCATAAGGCAAAAATATCATTATTTAAACCTGTTCACCATATTTATTACAGTAGTCTTTCGCAAATGTTACAATTCGTATAATCTACCAGATTTTTGTGTGCTCTAAACAGAATATGATTTTGAAAATCAAATCTTATATGTATTACGTTAGAACGATGTGGAATGTAGAACACGAGTTTTAAAATGCTTGGTTAGCTTCTAATAAGTCTGTGGGGTTCAGAATTTCGATTCGAATAGTAACACTGTGAAATTTCGAACCGTCAGATACTTGGAATGACCATTATAGAGTATGTCGCAGAAAAATCACGAGTTCCGATCTAGAGCCGAAGGAATTTGTATTCTTGTGTTGAAAGTTTTGAATTTCAAAAAGAATTGGTTCAGAATTGGAACAATAGCATTAAATTAATTAATTAATAGATTGGCGCAACAGCCCGTGTGGGCTTAGGCCTAGCTTTCTCGCATTAACTTGTGTGTGCTTGTCATATTTTTCTCAAATTCACGGGGCCTACATTAATCGAATCCGAACGGGCTGAGAAGTTTTTCATGGCAAAGAATATTCTCGGCATAATAGCTTTCACATCAAAGTAATGCCAGCTTGTGCACGCAATTTCACGCTAAGGAGCCTCCTAGAAATGTGAGCCCTGAGAAATTCTATTCCCTAATCTCATCATCAGTCTCATCAGCAACACATCAAACATACGACAAATGCCGTGTGCATTTAGACGTCTCAATTCAAATGTGCACGCCCGTAACCCTTTTGCTACGACAACATAATCTAAGGGACAATTGCGAATTAATAAAACAGAAATTCCGAATTGTCGCATAAAATTTTAATAAGCTACCAAACGTGAAGCAATCTCTTTGAGATATTATAGATAAAACTGCTGAAAAGAAGAAAAAATATGCAAATTGCCATAACAATAAAGCAAGGACATGCAATTGCAAACGAACATAATATGCTCGTCAAAGGACAACAGCTCATAAGCCGCAAAAGGATGTTAACAATAGTACATGGCGGCACAGCTGTAAGAAAATGGTAAAGGAAAATGTTGTGGAAATGTGAATAATGAAGCGGAAGGAGATACGAGGTGTATATGTGTTAGTAAATGCGCATACATATATGATTTAAATGCCAGGCTGTAAACCGAAAAGGAAGCTATTTGCAATAAAACGTATAAGAATACATAAGCCGCACATCAAGCGCACAACAACGTCATCTTCATTCTCGTCTTCAACAGCACATGGAATCTACATCAACACGAACATATCAACAGCACTACATGGCATCAGCTCCAACCCGCTCTTCTACCTTTGTCTTCGGCTTGTGGCAGCCATCAAACAAACGCCATCAGCACTCATGCCTCAATCTCATAAACGGCCTGTCCATCGCTCATTCTTCGAGCAACTACACATGCCCACTCCACTTGGAGCAAGAGTTCGTTCGTCGCACTGTGGTAATCCTTAATCCTTTCTTATGCCATTTCCAACAAACACACACACACACACACAAGCACATTCCCAAAGAAGATGTTGGCCGTTGGCTAGCATCAGTCGACCGCTTTGAAAGGCATCTTAAGTATTTTACTTTCAATTTTCTTTTTCTACGTCTTTTTTTTCCAGTTAGAAATATATTGCACATATTTTGTTTTTATAGAAAAGAAAAAGAAAGGATTATTTATGCTCTTAGTGCAATTTGAGGCGCCAACGGCCAGCAGCTTCACACGCCTGCCTGCTTCCTTCCCACCAGCCATTTCCACTTATTACATCAATTTTATTTTATTTCCATTTACGTTTGTTATGCCTTGGGGCTTGCGGTTTCTTGATGTATGCTTGTAAGGATGCATGTCTTTGTGTGGCCACTGCCTGGCATTCCGGGCAGCTTCCTATTTTGTGCGCCTTTGCTTTCTTATTGCCTCTTTTTGTGGGATTCTGTAACAATCGTCAAAATTATTGGCACTGGAGTTGGCCACTTAAGCTGGACAATTTCTTAATTTGGCATAAGAAGTTATCATAAAATATTGACGATGTGAATTGCAGCAGTTGTGTCGGCCATAAGCGGTTGCAGTGGCAAAAGGATTGCATGCTGCTTATTTTTTGTTGAAAAAAGGTAACATTCTGATGTGCTGTTAATTCTTTTTTCGATTTTTTAATCAAGGTTTAGTTTGAAATTTATTTGTGGGGGTTGTTAGTATAAAATGCTTCACATTTTCTTTCTTTCGAAGTTGGACTGGCCTTAACAAAAAAATTTAAGAGGGTATGAAAAAAATTGTGCTTGAATAAGTCAAGGAATTAAATTTGGAATGAAACAATATAATTCGTATGAAGAAGTCAAACAAAAACTTTAAAAGCTGGAAGCTGGAACTTCCGAAGCTGGAAGCAAGGTTAACTCTTTTATTTAACTACTTTTTTTAGTTTTCAGTTCCACGCAAGTTCTGAAGCGAGATTATGCTGCCGAAACCGAAATTTACTTGCTAGATTTCGGCTCAGGCATATTTAAAAAGATAAATTGAAAACAAATTGTGAGTAAGTTAAACAAGCAACTAAAAAAGCAGGCACATCCCCAATGATCCCTTCTGGTGTGTGATCCCTTGCCTCTCGTAAAACGCTTCACTGCTTTCGGCTGATAATCCTCAAATACATCAAAAATTCATATTCATCACGCATTGACACGTTGTAAGTACGCCCGTACACACACACACACACAAAAGCACGCAGACTCGAGCACCTACACACACACACGCAAGCAATTAAAAGTTGCACCCACTTAAACGCTAGATTTAAACACGCCAGCTCACTCACCCTCTCAACTATAAACTCCGTTGTTGCTACTACCCCTTTGCATGCTACCAAACCTAATTTTCAATTTGCGGCACAAGCCAAAAAATGAGAGCAAAGAAAGGAGCAGAAGATATACATAAACCACTTTTTCAGCTGTGCCAGAATACAGCGCAACTTTCCAGCTTCCAACGCAATCAATTTCAGCTGAGGTGGCGATGTGATATTAGAGCACTCACACAACCGCGGGCATGTGCATAGTTAGTTGGGTGAACGGTTGGGGGAGGGAGTGAAGAGGGAGTGTGAGGTACTGCAATTCTGCCATGCATGCAGCAGCAGTAGCAGCGAAAACATACACTCACGCGATGTTGGAAACGCGATGAGATGCTCGAGCAGTCACGCTGAACCCAGGGATGTGGACAGGGACTTACAGATGAGTACCACGCAGAAAGTAAGTGTCATGCCTACATCACCATATTTTGTGACTCTCAGACGAGCGCGTTCAAGTGAGAAATATAGACAGGGAAATTGAAATGATAAGCAAGAGTTTAGAACCTTTATGACCACACTTTTTGATATGGTGTAAAAGCCTTCAACGAAAGCATCCTTTATTTCGATACATGAAATCAGGTCGCTTAATTTTTGATTTTCTTTTTGTCTTCTCTAAAGAATCTCATAGTTCGATATCTACTTGGATACTTTTCGGTATCTTCTCCGACTTCGTTGTCTTATATCAATTCCAGAAAGACACTTGGCTTACCATATCTTCAATTAAGTGGTTCCACATGTTGCGTATTCTGCTGGAAACTGCCGGGTATTGGCATAGAATCTGCACTGCCGTGTCTACCGTGTCTAGTTCATTCAAAGGATCTCTTTAAACTCAAATTTTTGTACGATCGTAATCGAAGCTACCTATGTCCATCGTAAGTGATGCCAGCCAGCTGAGACTTTTGGAGCATAGAAGAAAGTGCAGTAGTGATGGCTAACATTTCCCTTCAATAAGAACGGGTTAACTGGTGCTAGAGATTTGACAGTCCTCTTACCTCAACGGCTGACTAACCGAGGAAGTTTTTGGCCTATTCCAAGTAGGTCAACTTCTCTGGTGATATAATATAACCACTTACAGCTTGGCACTATATCGTCATGCCTATTCCCATTCCTCTTCTTATAAGTATTATCGCTTCTCGATGCGCAAATTAGAGCTCTGGACCCAAGATTCGAGGCAGATTTTGCATATAAAGACCGAGCAACTACGATGCTGCCCATCAATTCTATCACGCTCATGCCTGTGAGAATTCGCTTTAATTATGTTAGCCTATGAATTATATACATACCCTTTTGACGAATTCCAGACTATGTCTCTGTGCTGAACAACACGTGGTCCAGCTCACATGAAGGTATTAACGCGTAAGAGCGATGCATGATTAAGCCAGCGCATAAAAATAGTAGAAATCGTTGGGCGGTGTTTGACCAGGGGCACAGTAGTTAGACATGCAGAGCAGTGCAATGGCATCGAAGCACGCGAGTTGTAGCTGGACCAACACACCCTTCAGAATTACAAGTTAGCTAGACTACGCCAGGCAGGTTCTTTGCGTGAGTATTCACTCGAAAGGCGTAACAAGCCTCAGATTTTTGTACATACTTTTTGGGCTCTGCTCAACTCACTTACCCAGCTATGATTTCTGTCTTTCTTTCGCCGCTATTTCTTTCCACTGACTAGTGCATCCTTGCCCGGCACACTGCTAACATGTCATGTTCCGACTGTGTTTTACATGAGGCTTTGCACTGCATGGCAGGGCTATGCGTTCTGGCCATCAAGCTAAATGTTATGCTCACTCTTATGCCTTTCCATCTACGGTCTTTCAACATTTTCCAACTACTCGTTGCAAAAGGAGAGTACTTAATCCGCTTGGCGTGCAGTGACACTGAGGCAGACAGGAACAGTGGCAAGAGCATTGACACATTCACGTATACACAGATTTATGCATCTAACATAGTGTATAATGCAAACTTATTAGTCTGGTCAAATTGTATGCTTCATAAGAGAATAAGAATATAATATTTAAATACGATGGACAAGATGGATAGATGAACATTTTCCTCAAGAAGTAGGAAATTCAAAATGGTCATATAGATTGAGTAAGTCACTATCATTGATTAGTTCATTTTCAAATCAACTTCATCAAATCTTTTTTTGATATCATTACAAATCAAGAGCTGAATAAAGGAATAATATAATAATAATTGATTGTAACAGTTCTCAATGTATTGAAAAATAGATTGAATTGGGGTGTATCGAGAATCTCTCTTAAGCCGAGACATTAATGGTATTCATGGATGAAAAACTTGCAGAAGTATAAAGTTATTTTACTTGTGCATCTGTGCGCCATATCGAGTGGTTGTAGATATGCATTAGCTAGGCAACGAAGTCTGGTCCTTATGGCTCATCAACGTAACAAGTTATTTATTCTGCAGTTTCTTCATATTTAGAGTACCTTTTCCTCAGAGCAAATTTCATAAGATCACTCTTTCTTTAGGGTTCCGTTCTTCTAAAGTTAAAAAACCTAATTCTTATTAGGTCACTCTCAAGAGATCACTCGCACTTGACCTTTTTTTGCACAATCTTACACGAAATAGCTAAAAATTTCCAGGTTTTTGCACTTCTTCATGTGACTCGTCATACTTAATATTGTTGGAAATCGGTAAGGAACGGTGGGGCCAAATATTAGTGAAGTATAGTTTTACTTTTTTCCTTACTTTTAGAGCAAATCAATTTTTAAAAAGTTACACTCATTTTTATTTAAATTTTAAGTTTATTAATTTTCCATTTTGACGATTACAATTACATTTATCGATACTTTAACAAGAATATGCTACAGTTTATATATAAATACAGGCATACATTGTGAGAGTATATAGCATATAGTGTACATATAGGTAAATGCTTAGATAGTAATTGCTACTTAAGTTATGACATGTTATATTTCTTGCAACATGCCACTAAAGCCTCTCACATAATACATACTACAAACATATTGATTTTAACTACATCGTAACTATAGGCGTATACTAATACAACAAACTCGCGCTTAAAATTATTTTTTTCATTTTCTATATATCGATTTATTGTTGCACTGCATATTGATATTTATACAAATGTTATTTTCTAATTTCATGACTAACTTCAGAGGAGCACACATTTATATATGCATACATACATATGAATGTATGTGTGTGTGTGTGTGTGTGGTTTTGTGAGGTAAGTAAATTAAATTTTTTTGCAGTACCGCAAGCAAAGTTATTTTTTCATTATTTCTAAACGCGCGCCCGTGCAAAAAAAAGATTGAAAAAGCGCGGCTTAAAATAAAAACCAACAAGAAAAGTACGTAAATTTGAAATATCAACTGAAAAGTCTTCAAATTTTTATTTTAGCAAATCATAAATTGCACAAAAATAGCCGTCGGTGGCGCAATGCAAAGGGGAGCAGAACAGAAACCGCCAAAAAGGCAAACAAAAGAACATTTCATCGAGGAAGCTGGATATCATGACAAGCAGCGGCACAAAGTGGGAACAGCGTAAAGCAAATAAAGCCCAAGCTAAACGCGAAAAAGTAACGAAAGCACTAACACACACATGCATGCAAGCCTCGCACACAGACCAGCGGTTAGCGAAGGTGTTCTGCTCTAAGGCTAAAACACAGGAAGTGAAAAATAAAGGCTTGTTTGCCATTAATTTGTAAATTTTTTAAGAAAAAAATTAGTGCCAAAAAAAAATTTTAAATAAATATGTATGTACAAATATTTCAACGGTATGGAAAATCTACGAAATTATGGAAAAATTTTTTATCAAAATCGGCTATGATACGAATAAGAATTAAATCAACCGATCAAGTGATTAAAATTAAAAAAACTAATAATCATGGACAATTTGAGAATAATGAGAAAAACGTAAATACTATGAGAAAAATGAAAAATAACGGATTTTATTCAAAAGTATGAGAAAAATCATCGTCATAATAAATTCAATTGAAAATAGCAAAATTTGACGATTTCGTGTATTTTAGTAGGTTCTCTACATATGCAAGTAGAAAACTGTTAGAAAATGTAGAAAAAGTAAGGAAAGTAAAGTGAATTGACATTGGAAGTTGGAAGTTGCACATGCAATTGAAGACAGGCTGCGCAAATTATTCCAATGTACATATTTAAAAAGAAAAATTGTTCGTCTACATTTTGTCACTCATTTCCATCTCACACCTCAATTTTTGTTGTAATTTCTTCTAAATATACTCGAATACCTACAAGCTAATTTCTTTGATTTTCGTCATTGTTCTCTACTAGCTTCGCTGTAACACGCCTTTATTAACCACGTTCCATTCCCTGCTTAAATTACTTGTCAACCTGTGCCGGTTCCATGGTGTACATGTCGCGCAACAGACGCGCTATGGGCACATTGCCGATGGTCTCCTTGAAGAAGAGCGCCTCAATGGTGGCCGCGCGTATTGTGCGCAACGACGGCAACAACAACAGCAGCCGTCCGAAGCGTGTTGCCTGGCGTGGGTAGCGCAAACGCACATGATCCGAGAGTATGCACTGCGCCTGGTCCTGCAGCATTTCCACCGGCTGCACATCACAGAGGCCAGTCGTTTCGGGTGCGAACAGCGCAATGGCCTTCATGCAGCCCACCTCGCTGCCGTCGGGCGTGATTTGCCGAAAGCGACAAAGTATTTCCTGTATGGTCTTCATTTCCATTTGCGTGGCCTCGTCTTGAAGCACACGCTCCTTTATGAGTGGCGATTCGAGTATGGGCGTGAGATCCAGTGGTATAGTCCACTGTGCCAGATTAAGTAAGAATAGTTCCTTCCAGGACTCCTGAAGAGAAATAAAAGAATTGACATTACATTTTCAGGATCATAAGATCACGTACGTTGAATGTACTATGTTCTTCCAGCTCAAAAGTTAAATAAGTGTGAGTATAAGAAAATCGTATGAAGATTTTCTTGGATCAAAAGTATATGATATATCTGAAACTTGGAAACTGTGTTCTTTTCTCGAAGGGACTCTTTGTTGAAATCATGAATTTTAAAATGCTCTGAAAGAACGATCCGAAAACATCGGAAAATGAATTCTTGCAGCAACAACAAGAAATGATAACTTTCTACACAAAATATGCAAAATTTAAAACTTGAGAACAGAATTGGTTCTCGAAGGAAATTAAGTTCTCAGACCAAGAACTAAAATACATATGGTACTGTTCAGACATAATGTGGACTGCTAATTGTCGTTTGAAAACAGTTTTGGAACATACCAAAAAAATCAAGTTCCATATACTTGTGCCCAAATTTTATATTTAATATAAATATCGGACTTTCGACAGAAACATGGAATATCTGAATACATATCTGGAAACGGTTTTGTTTTCAAAAAGAAGCGAAGAAGTTGAACTGAATATAGAAAATTTTAGACTCTCGATTCAAAATACAGAATATCATATGCTTGGAAACATTTTAGGGACGAAATAAAAAACTGACTAAAAACCAAAAATTTCGGTATCGCAGTAAGAAAATATGTATATTAAAACAGCGTGGAATTCTTAAGCAAAGCCTTAGACTCGGAAACGAAAATTTTCCAAGTCTCGACTTAAATAGGATACAGGAAATGAGATACAGGTTTCAAAGATATTAACATAACATATAGTTTTTATAATGGGGAACAACTTTTCGGACTTTCGGTTCAAAATATACTTTAACAAAAGTTTTAGAGCAGCGCTCAGTAGGAGAGTTTTAGTTCTAGAACACAGCAAAGACCTTTGACTGAGGACGACGAATCCTATTCAAAATTATTTCTCTTATTTCCTTTATGGATTCAAAAGTTCCATCTTCGGCCATGAATCAAAAGCATAATTATTTCTCTTATTTCCTTTAATTGTTCTAAACTTTTGTCGGCTTCCAGATAGAGAATTAAATGCACATAATAGCTTTTATTCTTTAAATCTGTACCGCAGCTAAAAACAATTCCTTGAACATAGTTTTCCACCACTAATAGAAATATTCCTTCTTCAGGGTCTTCAAGTTGTGCTCAAAATGCTCTTCTCTCTCAAACCCCACTCAATCATCCATCCCCGAAACCCATGCACTCACCTGCAACAACAAATGTTGGTCATTTTTGGACAATGTTTGAAATGGCATCAGACATTTAACCCAGCGCACGGCCATGAACAGCAGACGTGCCGTCGTCTCCTGCAGCATCTCCCATGACAACAGCCGCGAATCGACGCCAATCAATTGTTGCGGCAGCGGCGGGAACAGTATCGAGTTGTGCACCTGATACTGAATGATTTCCTGACATTTGTCGGGACTTAGCAGCAGCTCGAGAAAGCCATTCTGGCGTGCGGCATAGAGGGCGCCGGCGGCGGCGACGGGGCCGTTCAGCTGTGCTGCGGTTGCGGCGGCGCCAGCGCTGCTCGTGGGGTTGCCCAGGCTGAAGGAGTGTGACTTGTTGTTGGCCGTGGGCGTCGCTTGGCGCTGATTCAGACTGGGCGAGTGTGTGGTGGAGATGTGCGAGGGTGTGGGCGTGGGTGTGCTGGGATTGATGGAGCCGTGGCTGCTGTGCAGTTTCAATGGCTCAGTGTCGTTGTTGTTATTGTTGTGGCTGTTGTAATTAATGCTTATCGGCGAGCCCGGGCCGGTGTCAATTGTGTCCGTCTGCGAGGGCGCCGGTGAGGCAGTGTTGGAATGTGGTGGCGTGGCCGATGGCGAAGGCGTCTCGGTCTCCACATTGACGCGTGAACTCTCGCTGCCAAGCGAGGAGCGTCCGCCGATGCTGGAAATCGATTGTATCGAGTTGGTGGGCGATGGCGAGGGGCGGTAGCTGTGTGCAAGCGTTGATTTGGCATAGAAGTCCAAGCTGGTGGCGCTGCCCACCGATGAGCCACCTCCTCCCCCACCTGCGTTCGTGTTGGTCAAGTCATAACTGGCCATGGCGCCTTGTGGATGTACGTTGGGTTGCGCCGTTGCCGCAGCCGCTGCCGCTGCGGCTGCACTCACTGCACCCACCAAAGTGGCGGCGGCGGCTGTGGTGGCAGTCGCAGTGGCCGACATGCTGGGCAACTTGCTCGCCGCTTCGGCGATTAAATTGTGATGCATATGCGGCAGCAGATGCGGTGGAAAAGGCAGCGGGGCGTGAGGCGGTGCTGTGCCAATGGTCAGGCCGCCACCAGCAGCAGCGCCGCCATTTTGTAAGCTCTGATGCTGTGCGGCCAGCGCATGTCCGGGATGGTGGAATGCCGTGGGGTGTGCGCCGGGCGGCACATGATGGAAGCCCTGAGTGGGATGCGTGGATATGTGCGAGGTGTAGTTGAAGGACGCCGAGACATTGGTCACCAGCGAGACGGGCAAGTGCGCGGGATGATGGTGATGCGGATGGTGGGGATGATGCGGTGGCAAGCCGTTGGCATGATGGTGATGCAGTGCGGGATGATGATGCGCATGATGATGATGGTGATGGTGCGGATGGTGGTGCAGCTGGGGATGCAGTTTGGGTTTACGCGGGCCGCGCTCGTGTTGAACCGCTGCAAAGAGAGTGACGTGAAATGCTGTAGGCACGAGAACTTTAGCTTCAAAAATGACAAATCAAAGGTTTTTAGTGATATAGAAAATGTATTGACAAGCAAATTTATGTCTGAATATGTACGTTTATCTAGACCAGATTTTTTTAAGAAGTATTTTAAAAGAATAATCCTGTAAAGTATATAAATAAAACGAATATAGTCAGACTTTACTGCCAAAAGATGACAGCTTTTAATTTATGTATGAAATTAACAGAGATTTGAAAATATATGCATATGTAATAAGTTTAAAATAAAATTATATAAAAAAAAACTTTTTAAAAATAAGCTTTAATTTATTTAATGTACTAAAAAGTAGAAAATAAATGGTTTTTAAGTCACCTGTATCTTACTATCCATAAAAGCTTGGGGCGCTCATGTGTTCAATATTTGTCAAACAGTTACCACAATATTTTATTTAAATAATTTTTTGCAAATAGATTCTAGTAATGAAAGATATTTTGAATATGGATATTGAGCGCACAAGCTTTTATTGATAGTAAGATACAGGTGACTTAAAAACCATTTATTTTCTACTTTTTAGTACATTAAATAAATTAAAGCTTATTTTTAAAAAGTTTTTTTTTATATAATTTTATTTTCTACTTTTTAGTCTTCCATAAATTCAATTTTAGAGCTCTGAAATTTTTCACAAAAAGAATTTAAAACTTGCAGAGCAGTACACAATATTTAGGGTATTCACAGTGTCTCCTATCGTCATATCCTCAATTTAACAAATAATACGGCTGTGATCGACCCTAATATTCGTGGCATATTTGTGACGCGGTGAGTTGTTGCTATTTTGCCAGCAGGGCGCGGCAAGTAAGTTCCTATCGTTTTTCATTGATGTGTGGTGTACCTATAATTATAAACTGAAGCCCAAGTGTGTAGTTGCTTGAAAAGTGCCACGCCCCTTGTCCTACGCCCATAAATTTTTCCAGTGGAACGACACATCCAAGAGGCGACTGCATACGAAATTTCAATGCTGCACGACCTTTAGTTCCAAAGCTATTCTATATAAACGATTTTGTTTGTATGGGCGGTGCCACGCCCCCTTATCCAGTGCCCGCCTTATTTTCTCAGTAGAAGGATATGGATATGTAGTAAGTTCCTACCGAGTTTCATTGATGTGTGATTTGTAGTTCTAAAGTTATACACACGCCCCTTATCCTACGCCCATAAAATTTTACCAGTGGGACGACACATCCAAGAGGCGACTGCATACGAAATTTCAATGCTGCACGACCTTTAGTTCCAAAGCTAATCGAGATCAAAAATTTTGTTTGTATGGGGGGTGCCACGCCCCCTTATCCTACGCCCATACAATTTTACCAGTGGGACAACACATCCAAGAGGCGACTGCATACGAAATTTCAATACTGCACGACCTTTAGTTCCAAAGCTAATCGAGATCAAAAATTTTGTTTGTATGGAGGGTGCCACGCCCCCTTATCCTACGCCCATAACATTTTACCAGTGGGACAACACATCCAAGAGGCGACTGCATACGAAATTTCAATGCTGCACGACCTTTAGTTCCAAAGCTAATCGAGATCAAAAATTTTGTTTGTATGGGGGGTGCCACGCCCCCTCATCCTACGCCCATAAAATTTTACCAGTGGGACAACACATCCAAGAGGCGACTGCATACGAAATTTCAATGCTGCACGACCTTTAGTTCCAAAGCTAATCGAGATCAAAAATTTTGTTTGTATGGGGGGTGCCACGCCCTTTCATCCTACGCCCATAAAATTTTACCAGTGGGACAACACATCCAAGAGGCGACTGCATACGAAATTTCAATGCTGCACGACCTTTAGTTCCAAAGCTAATCGAGATCAAAAATTTTGTTTGTATGGAGGGTGCCACGCCCCCTCATCCTACGCCCATAAAATTTTACCAGTGGGACAACACATCCAAGAGGCGACTGCATACGAAATTTCAATGCTGCACGACCTTTAGTTCCAAAGCTAATCGAGATCAAAAATTTTGTTTGTATGGGGGGTGCCACGCCCTTTCATCCTACGCCCATAAAATTTTACCAGTGGGACAACACATCCAAGAGGCGACTGCATACGAAATTTCAATGCTGCACGACCTTTAGTTCCAAAGCTAATCGAGATCAAAAATTTTGTTTGTATGGGGGGTGCCACGCCCTTTCATCCTACGCCCATAAAATTTTACCAGTGGGACAACACATCCAAGAGGCGACTGCATACGAAATTTCAATGCTGCACGACCTTTAGTTCCAAAGCTAATCGAGATCAAAAATTTTGTTTGTATGGGGGGTGCCACGCCCCCTCATCCTACGCCCATAAAATTTTACCAGTGGGACAACACATCCAAGAGGCGACTGCATACGAAATTTCAATGCTGCACGACCTTTAGTTCCAAAGCTAATCGAGATCAAAAATTTTGTTTGTATGGGGGGTGCCACGCCCTTTCATCCTACGCCCATAAAATTTTACCAGTGGGACAACACATCCAAGAGGCGACTGCATACGAAATTTCAATGCTGCACGACATTTAGTTCCAAAGCTAATCGAGATCAAAAATTTTGTTTGTATGGGGGGTGCCACGCCCCCTCATCCTACGCCCATAAAATTTTACCAGTGGGACAACACATCCAAGAGGCGACTGCATACGAAATTTCAATGCTGCACGACCTTTAGTTCCAAAGCTAATCGAGATCAAAAATTTTGTTTGTATGGGGGGTGCCACGCCCCCTCATCCTACGCCCATAAAATTTTACCAGTGGGACAACACATCCAAGAGGCGACTGCATACGAAATTTCAATGCTGCACGACATTTAGTTCCAAAGCTAATCGAGATCAAAAATTTTGTTTGTATGGGGGGTGCCACGCCCCCTTATCCAGTGCTCCCCTTATTTTCTCAGTAGAAGGATAGGGATATGTAGTAAGTTCCTACCGAGTTTCATTGATGTGTGATGTGTAGTTCTTAAGTTATACACAAATCTGGAGTTTATAAAAAAGTGCCACGCCCCTTATCCTACGCCCATAAAATTTATTGATTCATGTATTGGGCTCTAGATTAGGCATGTATGCAAAGTTTCAGATCTCTAAGTAGTCGGGAAGTGGGTGAAAAAGCTTATAATATAAAAAGCAGTCAAGTGCGGACCGGGCTTGCGCAAAATAGTTTCCGTACCAAAACCGAAAAGAATGTAATTATTAGAAATTTGTTATACATAAATTCCGGGATTCCGGTATTCAAATTTTTCAATCCTGCTATTGAAAATATTCAGCGGTCCTGGGATTGAAAGCTTTCATTATTATTAATAATTTCAGGCAAGCGAAAAGAGTACTAAACTTAAGCGAAAAGCGGTCCTCAAACAGTGAAAAAATAGAAAAATATCGAAAATTAATTTCATATTTATTCATAACGAGACTTACAAATTTATTCTATAACAGTGTTCGAAAGGCAATAGAATACTCTCAGATAGTCGGTTATTTCTCGAAGAAGTTGGCTTCGCGCATAGAAAATATTTTGAAACGATCTCAGGTTCCTTAAGATGCTATGAGTCTGTCAGGCTGCGTTCATGATGAGCATTTAGATAACATTTAGTTATAGTTTAATGCTTATTGTGCTATAGCTAAATGCTCTAAATGTGCATTAAATTCTCAGCATGAATGCGGAAGCTTTTGCATTACCTAAAGAGCCACTGCGGCGAAAATATCTAAAGTCTAATTAAATAATGTCGTGTATATGAAATAAGTTCTGGCAGTATAATATCAATCTTAATGAACAAAACATAATTTTTGATTACTTAAATTGCTCAAAATTCAAAATAATATGGTTTCATTGCAATAATGTAATGTATTAATAATGTTAATTATATCAGAGGAAACTTCAAATATAGGCGATATCGGTTACTGAAAAGGCATAACAACCAACAAATTTGTTGTTGCATATGTTTCTTACTATACAAACATGTTTGAATGAAAAGGCAAAGTATTTTCCCACTCTATACTAAGCAAGTTCATCTAATATGAGAATGTTTCAAATCAGATATCAAATGCCGATATAAAATTATTCACAACACTGAAAAAACCTTTAAAAACAGCAGCTTTCTTTCACATGATTTGCTAGCATCTATAAAGTTCGTTTGGAACACCCATTCAATGCATAAATGCCGAAACTCAATTCGAAAGACGCAAAACTTTTCACTCCGCTGCAAAATTAACTTTTATTTATTTAACTACTTAAAAGCAGATTATCGCAATTACACACTCCAACTGATTTCATGCAAAACACATTCCGTCAAGGGTGCAAACTCAGCAGGAAAACTCAAGCATTGCTCAAGCATGAAAAAGCGTTCCGCGGGGGGTGAGCGGGGGGATGGGGGGAATCAGGGGGATGCAGAGCAAAGCGCTTGTAGCATATCAAAGAAATAAATATGGCGACGTTGGCTAAAGTTCAATTCGATTGAAACCGCCAAAAATTTGAAAGTCTGCAAGGAAATTGATTTGCCTATGAAGATGGGAAGAAGTTGTGTAAAGTAGAGAATGAAAGTCTGAATTTATTGCATATATGTATATTAAGAATATTTATAAAAAATTCTTTAAAATTTGTTAGCAAAGTTTAGATTTATGACAGTTTAAAAGATGACCAGCTGTTTTAGAAATGTTGAAACTATAGGCCAATATTGTTTTCAAAACAGTTTTCAAAACAGTTTTCAATTTTGGAATATGAATTTGGTGTATAGCTCTCAAGACTCAGTATTTAAATATTCGGTCAGAGAAGTAAAAGGAACCGGAGAGTTCGCTGGTTCGATGCTAGAGCAGACTGATTCAATTTGACAAATAGAGCAAACAACGGTTCTTTATCTTACTTCAATTCTCGTATTAAGCCCTTTTCGGGAGTTTCGGCTTTCGTTAAGATTCGGCATGCAAAAAGGTTATCTAGTTCCAATTTGCGAACGGCGATTGCACAACGATTTCTCTGGCCGATATAATATTTGTCGCGAGGGAGGGGAATCGTATGCTTGGGAAGCGAAGTGAAAACTTCAAAATAAGCAAAAGGAGTAAAAGAAAAACGCTTTATTAAGATGAAGTTTATAAAACAAAGCGCCGCAGTGATTCAGTGTACAAGTGCTTGGTAGCCGATTCGGGCCTGGGTTCAAATCTCAGCCAGGCATTATAACATCTATTAAAAAGTAAAATTAGTTTTTCAAATTGTTTTCGTCCACAATTGGCAATTCTCCGAGAGTTTTATTTACCATAAAAAGCTTCTCACCCCGTTCGGATACGGTTATTGGTAGGTCCCGTTAATTTGTGCTGAATATAACAAGCGTACAATGAAAGCTAGTCAGGTTTAAGCCCATCTGGGCTGCTGGCTATTTTATTATTTCTTTTATTACAGTTTAAAAGAAGGAATTGTAAAAATCGTTTAACAAAATCACGCCATTAGTTAAAGGTATAAATTGGAGCGTGCCATCAAATTGAGCTAGAACAAGAGAGCTCAACCAAAATCACTTCTGCTAATTCCACATTTTTCAACAACATGAAGAAATCGTTTGGATTTCGATTAGAATTGAGAATATTTTCTCCACAAAATAAATCGAATTCTGCAGAAACTTTTCCTAACAAAATAAGATTTTTATAAATTCTTATAAATAAATAAATGAAATTTTATGTTTTGTATTAAGTTTAAGAAGACGCAGCTCATCAATTTCAGTACTGTGAGTAAGACAGGCAAGTTGATAGTATAATAAATAAAAAGCAAATCCCGGCACTTTTGTTTGAGCAGAAAGTCTTCAGGCAATTTGACGGCGTTGAAAAGCACAAAGACACCAAGAAGTTCCAACACTTCATTGCGGCAAAGTGGAGTAAACTTTCTTCTTTACCAAAAAAAGAAATAGACGCAAATTTAACCCTTTTCTTATTGCTTTTTTTGAGTTGACAACTTTTCGCTTACAACAAGCTGGCAACTTTGAGAATTGCTTGAGTGCTCGGGGGAGAGTGTAAGCGCGGCAGTTGGGGTGCATTTTGTCAAATGTCTCAACTTGATTTTTTACTTCCGCTTTTGATGATTTGTCTTTTCATTTATACGCAGAGCGCACAGTTGATAAAAATTAAGCAGAATGTTGAGGAGAGAGAGGGGCGCGCCTTGCCCACATTCGCATATGGCAGTGACGAAGTTTTGAAGTTTCTGCAGAGCCATTTTCGAATTTTAAATTTTCAAGTTTGGCAACACTGCTGGCGCAACTTTTGTGATGCAATGCAAAAGTCGTGTTAAGGCAATTTGCGACTTGAGGCAATTTCTTTTGTGGCAAATTAAGAGGATCAAGTTGGCGGAGGCTTTGGGTTGTGGGTTGTGAGCTATGGGATGTGGCAGCAAGTTGTTGGTCTGAGCTGAAGAATGTGCATTTTTGAGCATTTAAACTCATTCAAAGAAAACTAAAATGAACAAAAAGTATATAAGAAAAAAATTTCATTATTTTTTCAAAAGTTTCCTACATTTATAATTTGCTTAATTGCCAATATCTTGTAGCCTTTGATGCATTTTTATATTACTTTAAGGATGTTGCAAAATTTTCGAATCGCCCAATATTTTTTTGTAGCGTTTTGGGCATTTTTTCAAAATTTTGCAAATCTTATACAAATACAATATATGCGCAATCATTTCCCAATTTCCCATCTTTCGTTGATGAGTGCTGCCATCTTCATGCTAAGGTCGAAAACTTTTCAGACCGACCACGCTTGAATATACGCATATTAATAATTGAGTTTAAATAACTGCTAACTTAAAGCTCATTCCATATTTTGTTGCAGCCTTGCGGACGTATTATCTAAAATATTGATAAATCATAAATATAAGCATCTATATTTATTTGAAATAACTAATATTTATTAGCTTTATGACATATTTTCATGTCAGCTTCAGGGCGCTGCTTCAACTGCTGTTAACTTCATTGACAAGACAACAATTTAATTTATTAATAAATTCCACAAATTTTATGCCTAAAAGTCGCACACAAGCGAGCACGTTTCACACTAATGCCAGGCCAAAATCTCAAGTAGCCACAGAAATAAGCCAAGACCATAAGACAGAGCCAAAAACATGGCGACAACGACAACAACAACGAGGGAACCATTGAGCTAGACCAGGCCTGCATATACAAACTTGTCTAAGAAGCGGTTTGCGTGGCTGCTCGTGCACATGAAAGCAACAACTCTTATAACAAAGGGCTTAAGCGCCTAATTGTATGCCATGCTATGTTGCTCAGAAATTATTTACTACTACAACGCCATGTTGTCTGGCATAGGCGAGAAGTAGACAGTATCTACATGGAAATGCCAAAAGACCTTATGGCACTTTAACATTTACGCAACAACAACAACAACAAGCAGTTGTGGAAAAAACCAACAACAACCACAACACTTTCTTGACAATAAAGTCCTTTATTAGTTCAACGCTTCAATGAATTTTGCAAGTTCTACTAACAAGCTTTCTCACAAAGTGTAGGCACTTGTTAGTGGTGTGTGTACACTGGCAGTTATTTACATAAAGTTTTGTCAAAAGACAAGAACTCTTAAAAGAACTCAGCGAAACTTTTCGGCCTTTTTACTGACATTTTTGACAACATCAATATTGCTAATTAAATGCTTTGAGAGGAAGAGGAAGTCAACCAATGATAGGGAGTAAAGAATCTTTGAGAGTATTGCTAGGTTTTTAAAGCGTCCGAAAATGCGCCAATCTAACGAACTTTTTATAACTTTTTTTTCGTTCAGAGTGCGGAAGGCAGAACTACTATAATAGAATGCATAAATGAACCCTTTATGCCACGCGCTTATGAAAAAATAGCATAATTTGGAAGGGAGAATTCGATTATCGTTTGTATAAGTAATACTCACAATGGATCCCGCGGAATCTGACATAACTGTACCGTTCATTCACATTGAAATATGGAGGGATATATGAAAATATATATGAAAATATCGTAAATATTTCATAAATGACGTTGTGAAAATTAAACCATACCAACTGAATACAATAGACGAGACACAACCATGAAATTCTCAGATGTAGCCTAATGGAGTAAAAATGGTGTGCACTTATTTGAAGTGTTAGGTTATGTCTAATGGAGCTCCATGGCAGCCTACATTTAGCTTTAAGAAAAGCCGTTATATGCTGGGACCCAGTTTAGATGAACTTGGTTATGTTTGGCCAGATTCATGAGTAATAACAAGCAATCCCATACTAGCTTTCAAGTTGTTTTATATGAGTAGACGTAGATGCTTACATCTGAACTTGAACTGAATAAAATATAGAATATATTTCTTTGTCATATTTGACATCAAATCGATTTAAATTGTTGATAGAATTTATTCGGACTTACTGCTAGAGAAAGAGCAACAGCTGTAGATTTTCGTATTAACAAGAGATATTTTAATACAGATTTACATGTCCGAATTTAATTATTTTTGTAAGGATTTGATAAACGATCTAAGTCGACTAAGCTTAACTACTTTTGAGCAAAGTTGCTGAATTGAGAAAAAGTTAAGTATTCGGAAAATTGATAGCACGAAGTGTCCATTTCGCTAGCTGTAGAAAATAACATCTAATAAAACTTTTTGAATGAGCCGCTTGGAATGAGTGTAAGATGAGAATGCACCTTTTTTTCTACTCATACAAAAAAAAACAATCTTTCATAAAATGTCTTATCTCTCATGCCTTCATCATTAAGCGCTCAGTTTCCAGATTCCAAAAACCCCTCATAAGAATGTTAGCACAATATGATAAATGGCACATCAGCCATCATTCTTCCAGCAAGTCTAAACATGAGGAGCTGACAATTTTCCAAATTACTCAAAAGCTGACAAGAGTAGAATAAAAGCAAATAGCAACAGTAGCAACAACAACAAATAAACAAAAGATAAATGTCACAAAGGTGAGAATAATGTCAAGTGTTGCCACTGATAGGTCATGCACTATACAACACATACACTCACACACACACATTGGAAACCCTTTTTACGTTCTTTCAAGCGAATAACCTCGCATTGGCAATCGTCGTTCAGTGGCGCACACATATGCGATTAGTGTTGCGGATTAAAATGTCACCCTCGCTCTTCCAATGCTTACTCATACATGCATGTGTATACACACACACTCGCACGCACTTAATTACAAGCAAATAAAAGTCACCGCGGCAACTTGCAACACCCACTCTTGCACACATACATATGCAGTAGTCACATATGCAATAGTATACATAATGTATGTATGTATGAGCGTGCAGGGTTATTGCGTGCGTGCCATTAACACATGTGTGCTCTCTCTCACGCCCTGCCTACTTTATTGTAGTTGCTTTATCGCTGAGCGCAAAAGTATTTAATATGTTCTTAAGAAGCTACTCGGAATTCTCAAAGGCAAATGCGAGTTCGGCTTTGGCTTTGGATTAATGAAAGCATATTAATTTCAACTCAAGCTCTAGAATTTTCTTTACACAGCTTTTAGCTTTTTAGAAAGAGATGGAAAGGATACATATAGAACGTTTATAAAATAAGAAATTCTTTCGTCTCTACAAAATTAGAACTTCTGTATAAAGTAGACTACAGATTATTAAGCTAGATGATTCTTAGCATGAGATTAGTTGAGTTTGCATTGCCTGGCTAAATATGCTATGCATAGACCCCGGTGGGTACTTAACGATAAAAAAACGACGATACATTTAAGAGTCCAGGAAGCAATGATCTGTTAGAATACGAACATTTCTAGCGAACTTCAGTAGCGATCTGACTCTCAGCTTTGACATCTCCTCCAGCCCAGTTAGCCATGAGATTCGTGGCATAATTCAAGATCAATACTTTCAAGAGCCCAAAGCTCCAGATACTGGTTATAACAATTTTAAATAGGCACTGTGAAATTTCCAAATAAGGCTGCCAAAATCAAAGAAACATTACGAGCTACTTTACAACAAAAAATTTAATTAGATGCTTTCAAAAATTAGTACACAGTTCAAGTTGCAAAGCACAGGCTGTTCGGCAAAAGTTGTGGAAAACTTATATAACGATTTATTAAGATAGGCTTAATAGTTTTCCCAAAAGATTTCTGCTTGACTGTAAATTTGGATATATGAGATTTTGCTCTAATGAAGTTGAAATATAAATATAATACTTTTGATTTTTGCTGAGAAAGTCGAAATCCTTATCTTTTCAGTTTAAGTGCGATAGGGACTAGTGTTGTATAGTCTGACTGCAGGATACGCAGAGGTTTGGAGAAGTCAAAAACGAAAGTTTACAAGAAAATTAAAAATTAAAATTAAATGTGCTTTGCAACTCTTTCGTTCAGTTGTGCTCCCTTTCGAGGATCTGAAAAGAAGTGCACCTTGTCAAAAATCCTGTCCGTAACTTTTTACTACTTTCAAAAGTATCTACTTCAACATTTGCAATGCTTTGCCTTTGTTGTTGTTGCTGCTGCTTCATGTCAGATTAATGGATCATCTGCAACAATTATGCCTATTGTGCGTACATAATGAACATTTTTACTCTCAAACAATATCCTTTAAATGTTCACAGCAGCATTGCTTATATCCTCACCATAAACCATAACGAATCACATCAAGTGTTTTTATAATTTCACAGCAATTCGTCCTTGCTGCTTCATTGGTAGTTGAATGCTCATCGCTGCGTGTTTTCTTTTAATTTCCAACGCTTCTTCGTTTCGTTGGCAATTTGTATTTATGGCTTGTGGCTCACTTTGTCAGCGTCATACTGTGTTAGTCATTGTCCTTGTCCTTGTTCCGTACTGCCTACGCTCGCTTATCTGTTTATTTATTTATTTGTTTTCCTTTGCTGTTTCCACTTCGAAATGGTTTTATTTATTTTTATGTGCGCTGATATTTTTGCTTAAATTGATTTTTTGTCGGTTGTAATTTTTGTAATTATCCTGCTTGATTGTCGGGGGGAGGGTGCTCATCTCGCTCGCTTCTCTCTGTCGGCTTTCTTTATGAGAGTGTGAACTTGGCAGCTGCTTTGCGTTTGGTCCTGCTGCTGTCTCCCTTTTCAGGCACTTTCTACCGTGCTACGTTCTCCCCCGTTTGTGCTGCTCTTCACATCCTGATCATCATTAATTTTGGGTTTTTGCGTTTTTGGCTGCTATTCACCTTTTGTTTTCGCTGCCACTTGCGCTGGCATTCTGACATTTCTGCTTTTGCCTTGCTGCTGCCACAGTTCCTTGCTCTCCCTGCCAATTTGTTTTGACATCCTGTGCAGAATTGCGTGCCGAGCCGACTCATTTCGCCATCGTGCGCGTAGGCGATTTCTTGCCTTTACCACACACAGGCACTTGCAAACACGCACATTCATAGCTGAGCAGTGTTTTTACTGGCCCGGCTTAATTAATTGATTAGCTTCGCTAAATCGGTCAATATGGTTTTTCATGTCTACACTCTCCTTTCATCAGCAGCTTCTGCTATTGGTGTGCATCCTTGCAGTTGGGTGCGTAATGAGCTGCTAATTAGATTTGCTGGGTTGCGCTTCTTCTTTTGTACGATTTGCTTCTGTCTTGCTGAGAACGAAGGCATGTGTTACTAGGGGCTGGGGGAGTTGGATGTTAGCAATACAAAATTCATAGAATTAAAAAAAAATTTGCAAAAAAAGACTAAAAGTATTCTTCTTCAATCTCTTCATAATACAAAATATATATTAAACACTAGCTCGACCCGGCATAACTCCGTTTTGCCCGCAACATTGAGCTCATCTGCAGCAGTCCCACGAAGAATCACTTACAATGTTTGCCTGAAGTAACGATACTCAACCTGCGGCCCGCCAAGCTTTTATATGCGGCCCTAAACACATTTAATATTGTAATTTTGAAATTCTCAAAAAACTCCAAACATAGCCATCTCACTTTGCACAAATATTTAACAACGAACTCGTATCCGATCTCAATCTTTCGACTCGTGACGATGAAATGTCACTTTCACTGCGATTGTCCGGCCATTATTGTCCTTTGAACGTCGTCGATAAACTGAATATCCATCTGACCCCGTTACTGTTTCAGCTACTAATGACCATATGACCATGGGTATTTTTGTGCATTTTCCATCAACCATGCATGGTGATTTTGGATTCAATGCACCACACGGTCCATGCACCATCTGCTTTCTGACAATCTCTCATATGATCTATGCGTTTCGGATATTCTTTGCTGAAGGACAATGTCTCGACTGTGTGCTTGATCTCCAACAACCAATGCACAAATGTCTGCAGAAGTTGAAGCATTGTATCGTCGTGAGTGTCCTCCGGCTGAAGCGCCATCAGGTTTGAAGACAAATATGTGATCGCCTGACTTCATTTTCTCCATCCCCGTTTTAAACATCGTAATCGGAGCGTTGTTTGCAATCAAGAATTCTTGTAATTTTCGAATAACGTTTTTTGTCACTCCTGTTTGACCTCTGTACCGCCTATCGACTTGATAATCTCCCGACGAAATAAAGTACATCTGCAGATATTGGTGTGCGCCTTCGTTTACTGGCAATAATGCACACATCCGATGGTAAATTTGACCTTGAATCTGTGAACCTGAATTGTGCAGTGTAGAATCCCGTTTCAATGTTAGAACAGGTGTGTTTCAATGATGTGTTAATATTTTTTCTTTTACCTTGCAAGTTGGCATGAAACCAGTTTCTTGAATGATTTTGGTTCCGAACGAAGTCATACGAAAACAGTTGTACCTACTGTCGAATGTTCTTGAGAAAATCATCCGAATCAAACAACGATTTCAATGGCTCTGGAGGTGCATCTAACGGAACCAATTTCACTTTGCCACGCGCACAGTAAAGTCCCTCAGTTTCGCCTTTGAATTTCAGCGCGTTGCAACATTGTCAATTGTCATCGCTCCAATACCGCCACCTATCGTAAAATGCGAATAAATCGATTTATCAGATTTCCTGACTCTCCCGTCAGATTTTCCGGAATTTTTTTTTCTGATTGAAAATCGGCCTAGCGGTTATCGAGTGAGAAGGCTAAAGAGCTTCACCACTTTTTTTTTATATATTAGATATTTGTACTCCTTTGTATAATAAGCCATATATATTATTTGGAATGTTCTATGCGTATTCTGAATCAATGGAAATCTCGCTTTCACAGAAGTCCTTAGACAGCCGCACAATTACCTTACAAAGTTATTATCCTTGTTAATCTAATAAATGGTATTGATGTTGCAACACAAAAGCAAATAAATACACACACACACACAAATGCTTATAAAATTACAAAGAAACGTGTTTCTATAAAAGTAAAAGGAATCATAAAGAAAGGAAAGGAAAGCAGGCAACAAAATTAAAATAAAATCCCGCACAATAAGCCGATAGGTTGAATACTCCTGACGGTGAGGCATGCCTATCTCAACCCCTCCCACTGCCGCTCAACTTGCTAGCTGGCAAATGTAAAAAGGCAGCACAAATGCGCGCGCTCATGTGAATAATGATGATGGCTGCCGATGCCATCAAATGACACCGCCCCCACCGACAGTACTTCCGACTACAGGCTTTGCTGGCGCTATACTCTTAGAATGGTTATGATGGGCTTTGACTGTAGGGCTGTGAGATTTTGGCGGCGCAGCGCGCTCGCTCGCTCACTTACACGCCGAAATGAAGATGGCGCTCGAGCGCTGCCACTCTGAACCAACATGGTCCGCGGCGGTTCCAGTTTGGGCTACGTGTAGCTGCTGATGATGACATGAAAGCAAATAAGTTATTATGGGAAAATATGACAGGCGAAACACATTTTTTCTTGTTTTCTGTGACGGCAAATAAATGGTGAAATGGTAAAGTGTTGGTGTGCTCAAGTGGTTTATGCTAATAGCACAAAGGAGCGACGGAAGCGACGCCAGCGACTACAGCCGCAGCATATGCTAAGGCGCGTTAGCGGCACTCGCGCGAGGAAGTGGCAGGGTGACTGATTGCGAGTTAGTGAATGAATGAATGAATGTGACAAGAGCAAGCGCCAACCTGGAGCTGGATGTATGTAATGTTGTTGTGCCGCTGGAGTGGGAGAGGACACAAATTATGATGCCACTTTAATGTTATTTGCACAAGTGATTCTTCTATTTACGCGGCATTTTAAGGGGATTTTTCATTTTGAGTGATTTGTGAGGGCTTTACTGTCGCTGCTATTGTTGTTGCTTATTGAGAGAATGCTTGGAAGGGGTTTCAGCTGAAAAGTGATGTCAAATGATGCTGAAAATTATCGAAACACTTTATTGCGTATTGACAATGGTGATGAGTTGGCTAGGGATTAGCATAATGTACTATGTGTCCTTGGCGACTTCGCATAGAGCTGTGAATTGAGTTGCATTATTGGTTTGAAGCAGCTTCCATTACAAGCCAATAATGCTACAGAGTTTT